>ML677341.1:24212036-24470426 GCA_007922305.1 Dermatemys mawii | reverse complement strand
CTATCTATCTATCTATCTATCTATCTATCTATCTATCTATCTATCTATCTATCTATCTATCTATCATAATGAGCATCAAGTTCAGAACATTATCTGCTTTCATAAAATACCTTACTCAGCATATTTTTATGCACAATAACATTGCATATAGCCAGTTCACTCAATTGCTTACTCATTAGGGTTGAGACCCTCTGTTCTCACCTGAGGATGCCTGGACTGCTCTGTGATCACAACAGTTCAATATACATGTTGTATAAAAGATGGGAATGTAATAATCTAAAGATTTACAGTACTACTATATTTGCCCCTAATAACAATTAAAGAAACCTAAACAAACTATACAAAATGACTAGAGTATAAATATAAAGAAAAGAGAGACCTAATATTGGGATGCCTCCAAGACCTCTTTCCACTCAGCTTCCCAAAAACTCAATTCAACTCCAGACGTTGTCACTCAGATATCTTTATTTGGCATACAGCAACACTCTGCTGAGTTGTTCAATCTCAAATGCAGAGTGGGTGGATGCAGGGTACAATACAGCCAAAGTTACAAAGAAACCCTTTCCCATATCTATAGCATCTATATCTATCTATCTATCAGTCTATATTTAAATATCTATATCTATGTATATGCAGTTATATATAAATATATATATATATATACACACACAAACACACATATACATATATATATATGCAGTCCTGGTCACCCCATTTCAAAAAAGATATATTAGAAATGGACAACAAAAAATGATTAGGGTTATGGAACAGCTCCATATGAGAAGAGATTTAAAAAGACTGGGACAGTTTAGCTTGGAAAAGAGATGACTAAAGGGTGACTGGATGGTGGTCTATAAAATCATGAATGGTGTGGAGAAAGTGAATAAAGAAGTATTATTTTACCCCTTCACACAACACAAGAACCAGCGTTTACCCAATGAAATTAATAGGCAACAGGTTTAAAACAAAAAAGAGGAAATACTGCTTCACACGATACACAGTCAACCTGTGGGATTCATTGCCAAGGGACATTGTGAAGGTCAAAACTATAACTGGATTTGAAAAATAATTAGATAAATTCATGGAGGATAAGTCAAACAATGGATAATAGCCCAAACAGTCAGGGATGCAATACTCTATGTGCCCCTAAGCCTCCCACTGCCAGATGCTGGGATGGGATGCTGGGGGATGGATCACTTGATAATTGCCCTGTTCTGGTCATTCCCTTTAAAGCATCTGGTTTTGGCCAATGTAGAAGGACACGACTCTGGGCTAGATGGACCATTGGTCTGACCCAGTATGGCTATTCTTTTGTTCAATAACAATAATATCCTGTTTCATTTCTTGCAGTTTATAGCAACCTTGTATACACTATATTTGCTGTACAGTATATAACTCTTTCTGTGGGATGATTTAGGTTGGAAGAGAACTCCGGTGCCTACGTGACAGGATTTGTTTTAGCCCTCCTAGAGCAGTTTAGTCTTGATTATTTTCAGCATAGGTGATAGCACACCCCTCTTGCCAACTTGTTTCATTTTCCTCTAAACCAACTTAAATTTTCTTTTACTGCATCTTTTGCCATTGTCAGTGCAACATCAGCGGCTTTTGTTCTGCCCTCAATGACTTGAGATTATTAGTTTTTTGACACATTTTAGAACCTTGCTAGTATTTTAGAAAGTCATACAGAGACTGTCTAATTATTTTTACCACTGTTGATCTCAGTGAAATCATCTAGTCTTTATGTATGGGATGTCTGATGATAATGAGTATAGTCTACAAACATACAAAGGGCTGAATAAACTAGAAATGTGACTTCTAAATTGGTTAGGAGTCTATACATGGATACGGAGCTGAATTTTTGCAGCTGTCTCTTATAATAGACAGAACCATAACTCTGGATTTGTACACCTTTGGACTTTGAGGATAGAAGAGTTGAAATTCAGAACTGAGTTTAGTGGCTCCTGCACTAGATAATCACTGTGTTTTCCTTCAGTATTTTTTTCTCTTAAGGGAATGTTCCTAGTACCTAGGGTGACCATATTTCCCTATGCTGAATACCAGACACCTGGTAACATTACTTGTATTCAAGCAAGTTCAACGGCAACCAGTCAGAACTACGCAGTACAAATGTTCTAATTAACTTCTAGTTGATTGAGCCCCTATTAAAAAGAAATAGTGTGCAGCTGGATTCTTTTTCTTTATCTTCTTATCTTCACATGGAGAAAGGTGACACACTCCCATCTACCTCTCTCACGTAGGTGGAGATGATCAACCAGATCTTCCCTCCATGCCCGGTCCTTTCTGCTCTCCATGTCTGGCTGGGCCCCCGGAAGGGACCCATCTCTCCCAATGCAAGACATGGAGCGCATGCAGGTTCACATGCACAAACAGGCTGGAAATCAGTTCTCCCATCCTTCCACCCCAGAGCTTAGCGGAGGAGCAGAGAGACTTCCCTGTGCCAGTGCTAGGAGAGGTTTTGTCACATGCAGGGCTTTGCTCTGACTGGCCAGTGCCCCGGGCCAGAGGGTATTGGGCTTTCCTGGGCCACCAGCCCAGCCAGAGGCAGTGGGGGAAGGAAGGAGCCTGCCAGCCACGCTGTTTTTCTCTCCACAGCATTGGGAGTAGGATGCACCCCGCTGGGGTGGGGTGGGGGAGGGAATGCAGAGGAGCAGAAGGGCTGTGGGGGGGTGGTAAAGGGGCAAAGCAGGGAGAGAACAGCAGGGGGGCAACAGTAATCCTCACTTTGGTTGTCTGTAATTCAAATTCCTTCCTCTGCTCAATGCAAATGCAGCTTGGTAGGCTGAACTGCAACACAATGTTTTTATCAGCATAAGCTTTTGTGGGCTAATACCCACTTCTACTGCATGCATCCGACAAGTATTAGTGCGTATTAGCCCATGAAAGCTTATGCTTCAATACTTTTGTTAGTCTTTAAGGTGCCACAGGACTCTCTGTCACTTCTGCAGATCCAAACTAACATGGCTACCTCTTTGATTCTTAATATTTTTATCAGTGCATCTAAAACTGTTTCAGCCCTTTTATCTTACATATACTTTGCGGTGTGTGCCCCTACCAGCAAATACCAATTTCCAGGTGGTGTTTTCGGTAATGACTCTTTCAAATCAAACTTTGTGAACTCCCAGCATAGTCAAAAAGTTCTTTTTTAAGTGACATGCTTTTTGGTGTTCCTCTGTCCAGAGAAAGTCATTCTTAGTTAACTGGTGTAATGCTACAGCATACTTTGAAAAATCTCCTGTAGTACCCCTAAATTGCTCTACCTACTCTGGATGTGTAGGAACCTTGCTGTCCTTTATCATATTCAGTTTCTGTGTTTGGGGTTCTAACACATCTTCACTGACTATATGTCCCAGGAAGATGATGCAAATCCTGACAGATTTACATTTGTTTCCTGAGAATTTGAATTCTTCTCTTAAGAAGCTTTAGAAGCCTTTCCACTCTTACAAGATGTTTCTTTCATATTTTATGGAAACAAATACAATCATCTAAAATATCTAATAATGTCTATAGTTCTCAAAACTTGGTTTAGATAATTTACTACCATTTGTGATGTCCGTGGTGCATTCATGAGAGTTGAAACAGTCCACAACGTGTCACAAAAGCTGTTTTTTCTTGATTCTTAGGTGCCACTTTAGTCTGATGATATCCAAATACTAAATCAAAACTATTAAAATATTTTGCTCCTGGCATTTCATCCAGGATGTCTGCTGTGGGGAAGTGAGTAGCTATCTTGAATTGTAGGTGAATTAAGTCTCCTGTAGGCAATGCATATCCTCAAGTTTCTGTTGGGCTTTTTCATAATTGCAGTTGCTCAGTTGTAGAGTGCTCAATCAAGCCATCCTGCACCATGCAATTTAGCTGCAACCTGATATGCCAGTGTAATTTGACATGGGACTCCCTCATGGGAACACTCTCTGGCGTAAGCATAATCAGATGTTGCTCTCAAGCATATCTCCCAAGCTCTTCAATATTCTTGGAGAACACACTAGCATGTTGTAAGAGCAGCTGTTCTAATCACTTCCTTTCATTGCCTTCCACAGCTGCTTCTGTCAAGTAAGCTCCTAGCTCTTTTTCTGACTGGGCTGCTTTGCAAGCTGTTGATCTCTGCTCCTGTGAGAAGTTTGGGGCCACCAGCTACATTGGATGCTGTCCCCATGGTCTCGTTTTTCACTAGCTGCGCTTCCTGGCCAGTCACATTTATTGCTTTTACACAGAGCTTATCCTTTGATCTAGCTCAAGCCAGAGTTCTGCCAAACACCAATTCTGACTGGATTTTGGTTGCTTCAAACACTCCTACAGCGTCACTGCAGCAGTTCTTTGTCCCTAGCAGTATTATTGCATGATGATCTGGTTTCACCGCTGCTTTATTCAGAGCCACTATAGGGAGGAGATCCTCACTGACAACCTTTAGATATGATGGAAGCATCTTTAAGGCTCCAAAAGTTGCCCCCCAGAATCCACATTTCCTCCTGCCAACATTTAATACGGATATTTGAACATTTCCAGGGACAAGCAAGTCCTTTAAACACCTCAGGAATTCTGTGATGCCCTCAGATGATGAAATCCACTTCCAGTACAACAGCACTAGATATGCTAGTCACCATGACAAAAGTCTATTTAGTTTGCAGAGACCCCAAGTTCAGTGGGAGCTGGATTTCTTCTGCTGTCTGCTGAGCAGCTCTTCACATGGACCATTCTAATAGCTGTTGCAGATGTCCCTACTGCATCAGCAACTTATAGTTTCTCTTGGTTGGCTTCCCACTGCTTGTACAATTCTATCTCTTCATCACCTGCAGCTAGGGTGACCGGATGTCCCGATTTTAGAGGGACAGTCTCGATTTTGGGGTCTTTTTCTTATATAGGCTTCTATTACCCCCCACCCCATCATGATTTTCCACATTTGCTGTCTGGTCACCCTACATGCAACTGTCATGTGCCCTGGGATCCACTCGGGAAACAGTTTCTCTCATTTGACCCATGGAATGCCTGTGAATAAACTTGCACCTGGGCCTCCTCTAACAATAATTTCCTGAAATGATACATCTGATATAAAGGAGTTACCCTGAAACTTGGCATTAACATCTGATACCGTTAAGGAAACCGCAATTACTTCTTACACATTTGTTAATCTGCATCAAATCTAGTCCAAAGGTTTATCCAGTATGCTATTTTCCTTCACCAGCAATTTATGAAGTTCCCCTGTTAAATGATTCATAAACTAATTTTCAGACAGGATTCTCTCATTGGGTATGTCTGTATTTGGAGCTGGCAGTGCGAATACATGCCTAGTGGAATTGGATAGGCACATATTCAGGGTGGCTAGCCTGTCCCATGCTTCCATTTCTAGCATGCCAATTTTATGAGAGCAAGCCCAAGTATGTCTCATAGAGTTGAGAATCACACCCCTAGCATGAGGTGTAGACATTTCCATAGCTTGCTGCTGGATGTAGGCCTCTTTCAGATTTGCAGATTTGGTGCAGCAGTTCTGCTTCACTCGAGCCATCTCCTGGCCAGGATAGCACAGGGAAAGCCCTACTGAATAGTCTCCTAAATGCACACAGATAACTATACATGTGTTCCCTTTTCTGCTGCTTCCTGGCTTGCCATTACTTCTGTATTTCAAATAGGCCAACTGACCTTCCTAGCAGTTATATAAGTGTTTTCTGTAAGACCCATGACTCACACTGAGAAGTTGCTGAGAAAATGATTTGGCATCACCATCTGAAAACATTGCTAGATACTGTGCTGCATTCTCATCAATCTAACATATTCACAGCAAGCAACAACACAAAGTTTGTCAAATATTAACAGATTGCTGTCTCATCTGCATGAGCAGTAAATTTCTTCAGGCAAACGTTCTTTGGACATCTTGAAGTCACTGCAACCAGTTGTAATACTTATGGAACTACAGGGATTTATTTGATACATTGCAAATCGCAACTCTAACACAAACAGGAAAGATAAATTTCTGCTAAACTCCTCAGATCAGGTACAGCAACATAATGACATAGAAGACAATAACTTAACACTAAAAAAAAGGTACAGCAAGTGGAGGTGCTGTCTATATTGAACATTACAGTTACACATTAACTTGCCTTCCTCATTCTTCCGAAGAGGAGGAAATGAGATAGAGTATTAGGAAAGAGGATTCTCTGCTTGTGTTTGAAACACTGTATGCTACAAACATACTAATGCAAAAAAGGAGAATATTTTAATATTTGTGTCTCCTTTGTTTCTGTTGTGTTTTTTCAAACCTCAGAAATGCTTTAAAAAATCCACAGGCAATAATGGACTGGCTTTCAAAGGTGTTGCAGATACTCCCTACCTTTGAAAATCAGGCCTCCCAGGGACTAAACATATAGAGTGCCATCACTTGAAATATTTAAAATACTGCTGGACAAAGTAATGCATGATAGGGCAGTGTCTCTCAACCTTTTCAGACTACTGTATCCCTTTCAAGAGTCTGATTTGTCTTTTTTACAAGCAAGTTTCTC
Source organism: Dermatemys mawii (assembly GCA_007922305.1). Taxonomy (NCBI): domain Eukaryota; kingdom Metazoa; phylum Chordata; order Testudines; family Dermatemydidae; genus Dermatemys; species Dermatemys mawii. The sequence goes on along the minus strand of ML677341.1, from coordinate 24,463,914 downwards.
CTCACTTAAAAACATACAAAATCAGACACAAAGAGTCACCGCACGCTATTGCTAACTTTCTCATTTTTACCATATAATTATAAAATAAATCAATCAGACTATAATTATTGTTCTTACATTTCAGCATACAATATACAAAACAATATAAAAAAAATCATTGTCTATGAAATTTTAGTTTGTACTGACTTCACTAGTGGTTTTTATGTAGCAAATATCTATATGAGTTGATGTACCCTCTGTAAAACCTCTGTGTACCCTGAGAGGTACATGTACACCTGGTTGAGAACCACTGCAAGAGGGAATGATTTCCTAATAGGTCTTTTCCTTTTCTAAGGTTCACCATTTTATCATGAGTTATTTGTAGAGTTGGAGAATAATTTATATAATTAATTAAGTTGTGGGTTAACTCGAAACAGAAATTTTAAAATTGTTCTTACGGAAACAAATTTTTCTTTTAAAAAAAAACATTCAGGTCAAATGAAACATTTTGCTTTAAATGCCCCCTCATTCATTCATTCATTCATTCATTCATTCATTCATTGTGTGGAGGTTGCTTCATTTCTGGGCTTATTTTACCTTTTTTCTTTGATCTCTTTTTAAAATAAATCTAGCTAATTTTCAAAACAAAATATTTTTTAAAAATGAAAAGTCAAAAAGTTTCATTTTGAATATGTTGAAACAAAACATTTTTTTTTAATTTCAGCCAAAACCCTTCACTGAATTGATTTATTCAAATGTTATTTTGACTTTATTGTATGGATATTAGTCACAAAGGCCCAAATAGTTAAAGGTGTTTATGTACTCTTTTTTACGCTCCAACATTAAAGAGTAATAGATAGGTTTAGGGTTATTTTGAACAGGGGCCTTAATTTTACTCAGTTACTTTGCAAATACCCTAAATCATCTATTCAAATTAAAAGTTTGTTGATTAAACACAAGAAAGAACAAGAAATTAAAACAGACACTGATATTGAAACTGAGAATGAGAGATTATGCAAAACAAATTTAGTCAAAACTTTTAAAGCCTTTAAAAAAATATCAGAATCTCTTATTTTCAGAACAACCTTTCCTTGATGAAAAGGAAAGGCTTAATTTTACTTTCAATCCTGGTTAATCCTGATGTGTAGAGGGCTTTTACTTATCCTGTTCTTAACAAACAGACACAAAGTGGAGGATAGAAAAGCTGGGTGAAATATGACTTTTGTTAATGTTTTTGGATCACTGAACCACTGATTAGTTACGAGTGGATGCTTTTGGCTGCTAAATCAACCAGGACACCTGCTGCCTGGATACTGGTTTATGATTTAGTCAGGGGCAACATCGGATTGGATCTTTTCTTCTTAGACAAGAGAGGCTTGGATAAATATGGCATAGCTGACTTCAGGATTTCATTGAAAAGCCAAAAGAGTGAGGGACAGGTTAAAAGGAAAGAAAGAAGGTGGTGAGGGAGAATAATACAACAGGAAAAAGGAAAAAAATACAGGATCTTACATGCCTTTGAGGTGCTGGCAATTAGATATCCCTGCTGATGGGCTGAGGATGATGTGATTACTTTCAGCACATACAGGTGAAAACAAAAGTCCTTGAAAAAGATTAAGACCAGCCAGACTTACTCTGAGGAAGAGAGTCTTCTACATAAATTGAGATGAGCTGAGATGGGGTCCAGTGCTGGCAATCTGGGGGATTACCTGGGATGAGAGGCAAGCCATAAGAACATAAGAACATAAGAAGGTCCGTACTGGGTCAGACCAAAGGTCCATCTAGCCCAGTATCCTGTCTACTGACAGTGGCCAATGCCAGGTGCCCCGGAGTGAGTGAACCTAACAGGTAAAGATCAAGTGATCTCTCTCCTGCCATCCATCACCTGCCTCTGACAAACAGAGGCTAGGGACACCATTCCTTACCCAGCCTGGCTAATAGCCATTAATGGACTTAGCTTCCGTGAATTTATCCAGTTCTCTTTTAAACCCTGTTATAGTCCTAGCCTTCACAGCCTCCTCAGGCAAGGAGTTCCACAGGTTGACTGTGCACTGTGTGAAGAAGAACTTCCTTTTATTTGTTTTAAACCTGCTGCCCACTAATTTCAATGGTTGGCCCCTAGTTCTGCTATTATGGGAACAAGTAAATAACTTTTCCTTATTCACTTTCTCCACACCACTCATAATTTTATATACTTCTATCATATCCCCCCTTAGTCTCCTCTTTTCCAGGCTAAAAAGTCCTAGCCTCTTTAATCTCTCCTCATATGGGACCCATTCCAATCCTCTAATCATTTTAGTTGCCCTTCTCTGAACCTTTTCTAATGCCAGTATATCCTTTTTGAGATGAGGAGACCACATTTGTGGTGGGCGCACCATGGATTTGTATAGGGGCAATAAGATATTCTCCATCTTATTTTCTATCCCTTTGTTAATGATTCCTAACATCCTGTTTGCTTTTTTGACTGCCGCTGCACACTGCATAGACATCTTCAGAGAACTATCCACAATGACTCCAAGATCTCTTTCCTGAATAATTGTAGCTAAATTAGCCCCCATCATATTGTACGTATAGCTGGGGTTATTTTTTCCAAAGTGCATTACTTTACATTTATCCATATTAAATTTCATTTGCCATTTTGTTGCCCAATCACTTAGTTTTGTGAGATCTTTTTGAAGTTTTTCACAGTGTGCTTGGGTCTTAACTATTTTGAGCAGTTTAGTATCATCTGCAAACTTTGCCACCTCACTGTTTACCCCTTCCTCCAAATCACTGATGAATAAGTTGAATAGGATTGGTCCTAGGACTGACCCCTGGGGAACACCACTAGTTACCCCTCTCCATTCTGAAAATTTACCATTTATTCTTACCCTTTGTTCCCTGTCTTTTAACCAGTTCTCAATCCATGAAAGGATCTTCCCTCTTATCCCATGGCAACTTAATTTACATAAGAGCCTTTGGTGAGGAACCTTGTCAAAGGCTTTCTGGAAATCTAAGTACACTACATCCACTGGATCCCCCTTGTCCACATGTTTGTTGACCCCTTCAAAGAACTCTAATAGATTAGTAAGACATGATTTCCCTTTACAGAAACCGTGCTGACTTTTGTCTAACAATTTATGTTCTTCTATGTGCCTGACAATTTTATTCTTTACTATTGTTTCAACTAATTTGCCTGGTATGGACGTTAGACTTACCAGTGTGTAGTTACCGGGATCACCTCTAGAGCCCTTTTTAGACATTGGCGTTACATTAGCTATCTTCTAGTTCCTGTACCAGCAGATAAAAGGGAGAGCTGAACCGAACTGATCATGTCTTTCTTCAAAGTCTCATTTTAAGAAACTCCAAAAGGGGAAAAGTGGGTGTCAGAAGTCATCCCCCTTCATTATTTTTGTCTACCCATTAGCCCTAATATCTATCACACCAATTTGGTCTCTTAATTTCTGTTTCCACTTTTCTGTTTTTATCAGGTATAAATTCAACAATTATTGGGTTATATCAACAAGGCCTTTTCAGTTGAGTTTCTTTGTCTGGTTCTTTTGTCCTTGTAACATTCAACATCATAAAGAATTTGTCCTATTTTTCTTGGTTATTGTAACATTTTATGAACATTCACAATCTTTTTACATTAAACTCACAAAAAGGGTTCACTTTGCAGTCCAGTAGTCACCACAACTCCTCTAGAATGCCCATTTTATAGTCAGGGCATTTTCACAGAAAATAAAAAATAGACATTATAAATCTTAAAATCATCATGCAGATTAAGGGTCAGCAGCCTTTGGCACGCGGCCTATCAGGGTAACCCATTGGTGGGCTGTGAGACATTTGTTTACATTGATCGTCCACAGGTATGGCCCCCTGTATCTCCCAGTGGCCTTGATTCACCATTCCTGGCCAATGGGAGCTGCAGGAAACTGGCCGCCTCTTCCCTCAGTTCCAATTGGCTGGGAACGGCGAACCATGGCCACTGCAAGCTGCAGGGGGTCATGCCTGTGGACGGTCGATGTAAACAAAATGACTCACAGCCCACCAGCGGATTACCCTGATAGGCCATGTGCTGAAGGTTGATTACCCCTGATATAGATCTATTAACAGATTAACTGATTAACTGATTTAGGTAAGCCCCATGTGACTTTGTTGTTAAGCACAATAGGTTCCACCAGCTTCTATGTACTTTAAATTAAGAAACAGAAGAAGAGTACTGCAAATAGAAAATTTTATATAATTGGAGCAGCCATCAGTCTGTGTTTTCCATCTTTTCTTCCTCTCCTGAGTCCTAAGGTAAGAGATGATGCTGCTTGCTGCATCTGTCATTGTGGATCTCTTGGGTCCTTCCTAGCGGCTGTCAGTGAAAAGACCAGTTCCCAGAAGTGATGAGGAAGATTTCATTTCTCTGTTGTACAGAGGAATGATTTAGTAAATTCAGCAGTCTGACACATTGAATCAGCTCTGTCACTGGTGATAGGAATATAAGTACTTGTCAGTTATATCAGATTGGTTGAAAAGGTTATACCACATAAGAGGAAAATGGGGGTCGTCAAGTACAGTAGAACCCACTTACTTTGAAGTGATGTGAAAGTCCCAACCACATTCATTGCATTTCCATGGGCTTTCAAGTAAAGGTTCATTCCAGTTGGGTTCCATTAGTAATCCCCTTGGACTGCTGCAAATATCACATTCCAAATAGGTATTAAATTGATCTTAAAGGCCTAAAGTGTTAAAGGTGTTTATATACTCTTTTACTGTCCAACATTAAACTGTGATAGATGGGATTGGGGTTATTTTTTACAGAATATTTGTATTTGGTTACTTGGCAAAAGCATTCTTTCAAGTTGAAAGTTTATTAAACACACTCACAGAGAGAACAAAAAAATAAAACAAGCATTAATAATGAAATTGTGATGGAGTGATTATGCATAACAAAAAAATCTTTGTAAAGTTTTTTTCTCCTTTTGCAGTTAAAAACTTAGTCTTTTATTTTCATTAATCATCTTTTTGATGAGAAAGAAAGGATTAATTTTACTCTGTCCTCATGTGAAGGACACCCATATATCCTGTTTTTAGCAGACAGACACAAAGTGGAGGAAAGAGAAGATAGAAAAGATGCATGAAATATGGTTTTTGCTGATATTCTTGGAACGCTAGGCCACTGGTCAGTTACAGGTTTCAAAGTAGCAGCTGTTTTAGTCTGTATCTGTAAAAAGAACAGGAGCACTTGTGGCACCTTAGAGACTAATAAATGTATTTCAGCATAAGCTTTCATAGGCTATAGCCCACTTCATCAGATGCATAGAATGGATATGGATATATAGTAAGATATATATATATATTTACACACAGGGAAAACATGAAAAGGTGGAAGTTGCCATACCAGTTCTAAGAAGCTATTTAATTTAGAAGAGCTATTATCAGCAGGAGAAAAAAACCTTTTGTAGTGATAATCAGGATGGCTTTTGGTCTGTTACAGTTTGCTTTTGCTGGCAAACTGACCATAACAGCTTTTGATTATATGCTAGTTTATGGTCTTGTCAGGGACATCCTCTGACTGGGTCTTTTCTCCTTAGACAAGATGGACTCGGATGAATGCAGTATAGCTGACTTCAGGATTCTATCCTACCCACCAAGAGAATGGTGGGTAGGATAGAAGGAAAGAGGGAAGGCAGAAAGAAACACAACCAGAAAAGGGAAAACAATGCAGGATCTTATGTGCCTCTTCAGTGTGAGTAATTAGGTATCACCAGTGATGGACTAAGGATTGGATGTCATGATAATGTGATGTCTTTCAGCACTCACAGGTGAAAAACAAAGTTCCTTAAACAAGAAAAATGCCAGAAGGCCTTCTTATGAGGAAGTACATTACCCTGGTCAGCTCCTTTTGACTTGAGGCAAAGGAAACCGGGATGAGTCAAGATGAGTTGCAGTACTGGCAGGTTCGGGGGATGAGCTGGCAGAAGAAGATTCTTCTTTCTTTTTCCAAAATCTGGGTTAAAGAACCCCAAAAAGGAATAAAAGTGAGGGCATAGTATATCTTCATTATTTTCTCCACCAATTAAATCAGTTTCGGAATGGCCACACTCAGTGTAGGCAACTTCATTTTCACATTTTCTCACTACTACAAGGTATGATCTTGTCATACACTGTATATCAGTAGGTCATTTTTGTTTGGACTAATTTAGTTTTTCTGTGCAGTTTTCTTGCAGCTGTTTATAACACTTATTTATTGAAAATAATTTAACCTATTTTTCATGGTTAATTCCCAGGCAGGCAAAAAGTTATAGGTTACTGTGAAATCATGAGACCTTTCACATACTTTTCACAGTTGCTTAGGGTAAATTATTAGGTCCAATAATCACAACAATTCTAAGGGTATTATTGCCTCCCTCCTCAGCTCCAACCCACTGGAACAGAGGCAAAGTGGAGGTAAAGATACCACCCACACTTACTGGGAGAGTCCTTGGCACCCAGTCTTCTGTAGCTGCTCCCGTAAGCAGAGGTGAGAAGTCAGGCCAGTCATTTTTCTTTACCTGGAAATGAAGGTAGCCAGTGGTTGCTCTATTATTGGGGCACATGGAACACTGCCCCACTTGGAAAATGAGGGAAATAATTAGAATAAAATATATGTACCTGCATTTTGGTGTTATCTTTCTCCAAAGCTTATTAATTTAATAGTGTAGCTCTTCCAGAAGAAAGAAGCTGCTGTAATATTCTGGACTGCACAGTGCACTTTTACACATTCCAGTAAGTAGATCTAAAACAGCAGCAAGGCTTCATCAAACAGTCCTTTCACAGTAGAACACTGATGGGCTCTTTCAGAAGTACCTTAATTAATGAGTACATGTGCATTCCAAAGCAGCAGCAAGATTGCTTTGAAAAGTCTGTCAGCAGCAACACAGCACATGGGCACTTTGAAAAGTGCCCTTATTTAAAAACCATATGTAACACTGACAGACCCATATATAAGCCTAAAACCAGTTACAGTCTCCCTAAGATTTTTACTTAGAAAAACAGTAACTTATGTACATTATATTGCAGATTCTGACTTTGTTTCTCCCACAGAAAGGGAGAGGAATGGGGAGGAGACATGGATTTAAGTTGGGATATTCTGTGCCTCTGCATGTATGCAGGACAGGCTAACCCAGATAGAAGGACTCAGAAACATATAGAAACAGGGTGTGGTAGTTATTAGACATGCCCAGTAGCTGTTTCTGAAGATATATAGGAGTTTTCATTGCGGGTAATCTCCCCATTGGGTCATACCGTAGTCCCCCTCTAAGAGCTTAGCCAATCAGACTGTGGGAGTGGAGACGTGGTGAAAGTTATAAATACAGGAATGAGATCGCCCATGGAGACAGTGCCTGAACCTTGCAGGACCAAAAAATGTGTCAGCTGCGAGGGCTAGGTCCCAATACCTGTTCCATACAGGATACAAATTTCTGTTTCACCACCAAGTGACAGGACCAGTCAACTGTTAACCCCAGGGGCGGAATGCTGCTAGTTGTGGAGATACCAGACTGTTTGTTGACAGGGTTTGGAAGTATTTGGAATAGAACTGAAGGTTGGGGGCACAAGGGAGCTTTAGGTGCCTATTGTCACTTGGGGACCTACATCCATCATTTAGAATAGATGCCACTGACATGCATTAATCCCCTGCTCAGCTACCACCTTAAATCCATAGGCACCTAAATTCCCTAGGTATTGAAGTTTCCACTGTTAAAAGTCCCTGACACACCTAAATTTCAGTGGCTAGGCATGTACACAGGTAACCCACACACCTCCTGGGCGTGATGTTCTGTCCCATCTAGTGGCACCGAGACCACTTAGAGAGAGAGCACCAAGACCACTTAGAGAGAGAGATTAATAAATTTGCTCTACAGTCTTAACTAACAGGCAGTTGGCTTTTAGCTCATGCGGTAGAAGCTAATGCACTGAGCTCCAGAGGTCCCAGTTTTGATCCCACCCACTGAAGGCCAGTGTCTGTTTGCATTACACACAGATGCATAAATCCTAATACCACCCAGCAGCTTGGCATTTAACTCATGCCTAAGTAACAGTGGGATTCACAAAGTTGGTGTTCTCCACCTATCTTGCTTTCAGGGTAAGAGGTGTCCTGAATATGCCTAAACCCACATAAAAGACACCAGCTCAGAGCACTCCCCCACAATGACAGACGTGTTTGAATCTCCATGATGCCTGTTATGGAGGAGGGATTTGAGCCTCGATCTCCCGCCTTTCAGGAGATTGCCTCTAACCATTGAGCTATGAATATTCTGTGACAGGGCTTTCTCAGTCTCTCTTGCTAGAGTTATGTATAAATGATTAAATATTCATTGCAGAGGGGGGATTGGACCCTGGTAATTCCAGGAGAGGGTTCATGGCACCTCCCTGCAGTTTGGAGTTTGTCCTCTAACTCACTTTGTGTGTCAGGACTTAGGCCACACTCCTCTCCTTGGCACTTCCTACTGGCTAGTTAGCTGGCTTCCTGCTCAGCATGCTGGCTTCTGTGAATCTGATTTTTAGGTATGTAGCCCCACGCCTGTTCACCCTTCCAGTATGAAGTTGTTCAAGATAATATAAGTCTGCCTTGAGGTTTTTTTTATACAACATTGGGAAACTGAGCCTGAGGCTTCTCAGTGTGATCTGTGTTGTGTGCTAGAGTGTATTCATCTCAGACCAGACCCACTCAGACAAACTACCAGGAATAAAGTTTTATTCTGTAACAACACACGGAACAGGATTACAGCCCAGCAGTCTCCTCTCTGCTTGCCTACTACATGCACCCAGCTTCAGTCAGTGCTGAAACCTCCTGCTTGGAGGGCAGAGGGTACTTCCTGGCAGGAACCAGGAAATTCTCCGAACATGCAGTAGTTTATAGCCCAAAACTTATAATTCCCTCTCTTGCTGAAGCGCACTAGATCTTGGGCTACAAGTACAGTTGGATATTGATAGGGAGCCTGGGCTCCTGACAGGGTTGTGAATTCCATGGGGTAGCAGGGCAGCTAAAAGTTAGACGTTGCCACACTAAGCATTGCAGCACCTAAGTGTCTTTGGGGAATCTCACCTAGAAATGCTGCCCAAGTGCTGAAGAGTCCAAGTGCCACACATGACATATTACGGTCACAGTATAAATCCTAAGAAATCAACTCTGAGAGAAGATCAGAGTCGAATGTGTTTTCATGAATGTGCTACAGTAGAAAAGTATAAATGTAGTATTGGAACCTTATATTAGAACAGGGGGTTCCCAAACTTGGTTCTCAGCTTGTTCGGGCTAAGCCCCTGGTGGGCCCCGAGATGCTTTGTTTACCTGGGCATCAGCAAGTATGGCCATTTGCAGCTCCCAGGGGTTGCGGTTCCTGGCCTTGGAGTCAGAGATGCACTGTCCAATATATTGTTCTAGAGAGATTGTCCTTCCATAGAATATGTTATCCAAAAATCCCAAGATGCCTTGCAAACAAAGCAACATTATTAAGTACTTAGGAATCATAATGGTTAGTATTTATTTATTTTCCTGTGGTTAGAATAAAGATATGTTTTATATTGTCATGAAGGATAAATAATAAGCAAAGCATTCTGGAATTAGAATGCAAGGAACCACAAAAAGAAGGGTTAAGCCAAAATAATAATGTCAATCGTGACTCAAATGATCTGGTCTATGCATTTAATCTAGGGGTGGGCAAACTACAGCCCAAGGGCCTCATCCGGTTCTCCAGATGTTTTAATGTGACCCTTGAGCTCCCACCAGGGAGCAGGGTTGGGGGCTTGCCCCACTCCACGTGGCTCCTGGGAGCAGTACCATGTCCCCCCTCCAGCTCCTACACGTAGCGGCAGCCAGGGGTCTCTGCATACTGCCCCTGCCCCAAGCACGGCCCCTGCAGCTCCCATTGGCTGGAAATTATGGCCAACAGGAGCTGAAGGGTGGCATCTGCAGACAGGGCAGCACGCAGAGCAGCTTGGCTGCGCCTCCATGTAGGAGCTGGGGGGGGACATGCTGCTGCTTCTGGGAGCTGCTTGAGGTAGGCGCCACCCAGACCATCCACGCCTGACCCCTCCCACACCCCAGCTCCCTGCCTCAGCCCTCAGCCCCCTCCTGCCCTCTGAACTCCTTGGTCCCAGCCTGGAGCACCTTCCTGCACCCTGAACCTCTCATCCCCAGCCCCACTACAGAGCTCACATTCTAAACTAGAGCCCTCACCCCTTGCCACACCCCAACCCCCAATTTCATGAGCATTCATGGCTGGCCATACAATTTCCCTATCCAGATGTGGCCATCGGGCCAAAAAGTTTGCCCACCCCTGATTTAATCACATGAAATATAATCAAATCATTGTACAATCTGTTTTAGAAGAAATGGTGGTTAAAACGAAACATTGAAATGTACATGGTCTGCAGCTATAATAAATTTATTGTATAGATTTTAATGCATGTTGTTCTCTAGAGATGTATATGATTGCAAGCAAATTGCAGGTTACAGGGTACATTAATTGCTTGTTGTCAGTGCATATAGTTTTTGAGTTCTTGAATTTTAAGCTGTCCAGTCCTTCCGCTGTTTCCTGAATCAGATGCTTATGAAAGCTATATGAGTAGCAAAGGCATGCTATAGTAAGTCAGTCAAATTGAGGCTGGAAGTTGCAGTAATCATATTCTTCTCCCTCCTTAATTATATATTTAGTATTTGTGCAAGTTCTAGGGTTCTTTTCCCCCTACATTGCAGATGGGAGATGCCTTCTACTGTGCTGCAGTTTCAGCAAATCCTCCTCTTAGTATGGGAAGGATGACCTAATAGGTCTTTTCTTTCTCTAATATCTATGATTTTCTTCTATGTTTTGTGGTATTGTAGAGAGGACAAGGTCTAATTTCTGAGCTGGGATTGTCTGAAAGTTTCAGTCTGAATAGTAATTTAAAATGGTAGTTAATACAACTGCATAACTTTTTTTCTTTTTTTTGGATGTGTTCTTGTAAGCTGTCAGACACAGATCCACTTGATTATCACTACAAAAGGTTTTTTTTCTCCTGCTGATAATGGTTCATCCAAATTAAACAGCCTCTTAGAATTGGTATGGTAATTCCCAACTTTTTATGCTTTCTGTGTATATAAATGCATCTTACTTCTGTGTGTTCCATTCTATGCATCTGATGAAGTGGGCTATAGCCCACAAAAGCTTATGCTGAAATAAACTGGTTAGTCTCTAAGGTGCCACAAGTATTCCTTGTTTTATTTGTGTTTTGCTTATAACTCATCCTAACTAAGCAATGGAAAATAGAGGATCTTAAGTATTATAGAAATTGGGGTTAGTTAGGGTAAGTACCAAAACTGTGTAATTCCTTTTTTGGGTCAGAAATTCTCATTACTAGATTTCCAATAATTCTTAGCTTCAGACAGATTGTAAATACAACTTTAAAACTTTCTGCATAACATTGAAATGGTTTGAATTAACAATTCACAAAAAAACCAACAACTTTGCTGAATATGTTCTTTGACAAATGCTACATAGCTACCTTATAGTATTGGTTGAATAATATAAAAAAAATATTCACCGAATAAACTGTGCGAGAAACATTATTTCACCAGTCCTAGAATTTACATACATATGTGTCAGCAAAACCAGCAAGTAAGGGGGCATTAGAAAATCAAAACAAAAAGTGGACAAACTTTTCTGATGGCTAAAAAAGTTTAGGTTTGATTTGGTTTTGATATTGGTATCAGACAAAAGTTTCACTCTGATATTTTTCTTATTAAGCACTAAATCAATTTACTCAGAGAGTTTGTGGTAAAGTTTTCCTTTCAAATATTTATTTTGAAATTGCCATGAAAATATTTGTTCATAGCTGTCACATTAGATGCATGATCTTCTTTTATGGTGAAGAATAATTCATTCTTACAGAATTATATGTAGAATTATTCAGGAATCAATATTGGCTGGATTGTGTTACCCTTATCCACAGGAGTACTCATTAGTTATATATGTAGGCCAAGGTCCTCAAATGTATTTAGGTCCCTAACTCTCTGTGATTTCAGCATAACTAAAATCAACGGGAGTTTCAGGCCTAAATATGCTTGAGGATCTAGGCCATAGTCCGTAGAAATCAATGGGACAACACATTTTAAAAATGGCTTGCAAGACAGAGTTCTGATTATGTAGCTTAAACTAACCTAAATCTCTGTTTGCAGCTATATTGCTTGTTTAGATACTTTTTTTTTAATAAAGGGGTCTTGTTTAGTGGAGCATGTTCCAGTAGAAAGGGACGATATCAGTTAAGTATATTGGATTTATAATGATGCCAATAACACTCAGAATACCTTGTTATATTTTAAAAATATTTTAATAATAATCTATTTTTCTACCCCAAGTTTTTTAAATCTATTTTATATTTGTGTATGTAGATGTAAAATAAACTGAAGTCAATAGGATCAGTCCATGTGGAACAATCTTCAGGACTAGGGCCTAAGATTGTGTAAGAGGCAGCAAAGATCTGTGCGTCTGATTTGTATTCAGTAAACATTTTTTGAGTGAAAAGTGTTACTTTAGTTATATTGTAGGTTCTCAAGTACCAAACCACAGTAGTTCTGAGCAAAAGACCTTTCATTATTCCAACATGTAGCACTCGCAAAGACCTCCTCATTAGCTAAATACAAGGCTCCCACTGGTAAGGTCATATGTCATCTCTTTCATGCTTTCTATTGCATGCACGGTACCAAGAATAATGAAAAGTACCTCTTCCAAAATCAGCTTCTGCAAAATCCCACATTTAATTGATAATGATATTAGAATAGTCTAAACTGTTTTCAATAAATTTCAGCCTATTACTCTAGGTCAGAAAGGAAACTTTACAAAGGGGAATTTTAAGATCTATCGCTCGTTTCATTGAATTATGGTAAATGAATGAATTTCTGCTCTTTCTTTGAATAGGTAATGCTCCAACAATTGGTATGACAAACTTGTATAATTAATGAAACTTAAATCCACACACAGAAATTGCTTTTATGAACACCCTTCTATATTTTAAAAATGTTTGTACCAGAACAGTTCTCTGCATCTGATCCCTCAAGAAAATTCAAATAGCAGTTGATTTGGTGCTATTGACTGAACACTTTAATACTTGCTAAGTTTGTAACACAATGCCAAGGATAAATGGAAAAGGGTCATAATGATTTTGGAGTGTGCTGAAACTGGCTACACAAAATGAGCCCTAGTTTATTGTTGTATGTTAGCACTTCATATTAGAGAGACAAGATGGGTGAAGTAATATCGTTTGTTGGACCATCTTCTGTCGGTGACATACAAGCTCTGAGGAAGTGCTCTGTGTAGCTTGAAAACTTGTCTCTCTCACCAACAGAAGTTGGTCCAATAAAAAATAGTACCTCATCCACCTTGTCTTGTTAATATTCTGGGAGTGACATGGTTACAACAAAACACTCCACATTGCTTTTTAAGCAGCAGGAGTGATAGACAATCTGGGTTTGGTCTGAATAAACATGTAAGAAACATTCCTGGCAGTTGCCTATATCCTTGTGATTAATATTGATGGGCTAGACTAGAGTCATGACGAATGACATAAAAAAAGAGAAAAATCTCATTATTGTTCTCTAATTGTATGTCCCTGTTTCCTATACCAGTGAACCATGTTGTGACCCACAAGGATTCACTCCGAGGACAGGGGTGATGATTTTTCCAAAGAAGGGTTGTAAATTTTCACTTGCTGCTGCTGTTGGTTCTTCCCAGTGAACAATCCATAAACAGGGATTCTGCTGGTTGGTGTATGATGGTGAAAGTTGGCATAAATTGGGAGTCAATCTGGCCCTTGAATAATTATGAAAATAAACATGTTTACATAATGCACTAAATTCTCTGTTATCTCAGTATGACTCCATTGAGGCCCATTTTACATAAGTAAGGGCCTGAGCCTTCACTTTGTGAAGGACCTGATATTTCATTGAATGAAAGTGGCAGCAGGATAAGAAGCTAAACATATAAAATATGAACCAGAAGTTAATTCTCCACTGCCTTGCACCTTGTATAGACATTCACTCCTAGGAAAAGTCAGTGCAAAGGAGGTTTTAGTCCCTATCATTCTGACATTGTGCCTTCATTTTGTTCAGATGTAAATCAATACTATCACGCTGTCTAGAGTGGTTCACGACCACGTGTGCCATCCTCTGGGCAGACTGTCAAAAAGAAGAGCAGTCACCCCAAACTGGTGGTATGTTCTATATTCAGATTTCACCAACCCAGTAACAACTGTGAACTCCTGAAACATTGTAACGGTCTTACAGTAGCAGACATTTCCCTTGTGCACCTCAGTCTACCTTGCCACCCAGACAAGATGGACTTAGTGATAAATGGTGACTTACACCAAAGATCACAAAATATTCAGGTTGCTCCCAGTCCCAAGACACTAGTAACTTACCTCAGATCAATTTGTACCTTACACTTCACACCAAAGGCAACATTGACTGTCAATCCTATAGTAAACTAACTAAGGATTTATTAACTAGGAAAAAGAAATGAGAGAGTGAGTTACAGTCTATAGTTCCAAAAGGTGATAGAGATATTGTAATCTGTCCACTGAATGTCTTTTAGTTGTAACCCAGGTTGACTTTGGGGAGCTGTTTTGTATTGTAGCTCCAGCCCTATGAGAGGTCAAACAGCAAAGAGAGAACTATTTCTTCTTGTGAGCATCTTTATATGCCCTTTTCCCAGAGTTCAAACCATGGGATGAGTGCTTCTGCATGTAACTTTCTCAAGGGTGGATGGGGCAGTCAAGAAAGTTTTTGTCCTACAATGGCCCATTTAGTTTTGAGAGTTTGTTCTGATGGGCGGGGAACCACTTTTCATTCCTAGGTTCATAAGTTCAGAGCAGGCATTTTTATAGATATTTCAAATAAGAGTAATATATTCAGCAACTTACAAGCATTTTATAGCTTCCAACCACATCCTTACAAGTCTAACTCCTATCTCAAACAATACTAATATATATGTGAGCTGGTCTGGCTTCCAGCTATGAATTTGACAGTGCTCAGCTGATGCCTACTGATTAGCCAGAGCTGGCACCTAGTCTACCAGCATTTACATACTGTGCCAGGCTGTGGAGAATCAAAACCAAAATGTAAGTTCCTTTTGAAAATCTGTCTTATGATGTGCATCTGGTATTTCTGAGTGATTGCCAGTAAAACTTTCATCTGTTCCATTGTTTAAGAAGCATTTGTTATTGAAGATAAATTGCCATCTGTTTTTCTTCTGACAAAAATCAGAATATATTTATCAATAATAACTACTTTACAAGTGATTTATAAATGCAAACTTATAGGTCTTGTTCTTCAAGTAAATGTTCCATTCTAGGTGAAATAGCGTCATTGTTTCTTGCTCGTTGTTTAACTTATCTGATTCCTACATTCAGACATTAAGAGGAAAAAAAGCCTTTCACCAGATACATGTGATATCCAATATTTTGAACGCAACATTTTTCCTTGGGAGATATTTTGCTTGGTAATTAACTTGGAAGGATGTGCAATTAAGTAACAAAAAATTCATCGGCTGTAAAGAATGTTATGATTATACAACAAATGTTTAATATTCCCTGTGAAGTATGGCAGAGCTAGATCCATGAAAGAATACAGGGTGTTGCAACATTTAAGTGCCTAGTCAGGGCTGGCCTTACTATGAAGCGAACTGAGGTGGCCGCTGCAGGTGCCAGACTGTGTGTGTGTCGGGGGGAAGGAACCACTAGGACCCAGAGTGTAGGAAATGGTGTCTGCTGCTGGTGCATATGTATTTTCTCTCCTCTAGATGCACAGAGATGGTGGAGTGCTGGGCTGGAGGTAGGAGGGCATAAGAGACATAACTGGCAGACAGGAGAAATGGTGAGAGAGAATAACAGAAAGCAGCAGGAGCTGCAGGGAGCGAGCGTAGGAGGAGGAGCCTCTTATGTGTCTCTCTAGCACCCCCAGGAGCCTGGACTAATTAACACCCATTCTCAGGGAGCTTCCTGTTTCCTGCTGTTCCTTGAACACACTTGAGGAGAACAGGCAGTCAACTGAAGTAATAGGAGCCAGTTAGGCCCTTGAGATGCTGATATTTTCCCTCACTCAGGCCCTGCTACCAGCTGCTTATTTGTCCCCTACCACTGAGTGTTGAGAGCCACTATAGCTGCCACGGAACAGCAGTCATGAGTGAAAGAAGAAAATGCCCCTCTGGACAGCATTCAGAAAAAGTAAGAAAGCAAAGGAAGCTTTTCTATATAAGCAGGAAGGAGGTCTCCTGAGATACATAGACACAAATGTTCACAGTGAGGCTTCTGGCCTCAGTGAGGATGTGAGTGGTGAGGCAATGCTTGATCTTCCAGTTAGTCAGAGTGTGGGTGACCTAGAAACTACTGCAGCATCCATGTCTCACAGCAAGTGAAAAACTTCATGTTCCCCCAAAATAATGAAAATAGAAGTTTCCACCAAACATATTTCTGGTGTGTAGTCCCCATTGGTGACAAAATGGAGAGCATGGCTCATGTACTCAAAAACCCAGAATGCTGCATACTGTTTTTGTTGCAAACTCTTCCAGTCTAATGTCCCAGCCACATTGGGTTCTACAGGAACAAAGGACTTGACAAAATCTGCCTATAAATTTCGCATGCTGTGAGAAAGCAGCAAATCACCAGAGAGCATTCCATAGGTGGAGAGAGCTTTAGATGAGACGAAGGTTAAAGGCCACCACAGATGATCAGCATCAAGAGAAGATTTCATCAGAGCCTCTTTACTGGCAAAATGTTCTGAAAAGGCTGATTTTCATTCTGAGAGTGCTTGCTACCCAAAACCTAGCACTGCATGGCACTCAGATCAGCTGTATGTGCCAAACAATGGAAACTTCCTTAAAATTGTAGATCTGATGGTTGCTGTACTCTAGGAGCATCTAAAAAGAGTCACCACCCAAGAAATGTACACACACCACTGCCTTGGAAAAACAATTCAAAATAAGATCATACAATTACTGGCAACAAAACTCAAACAGAAGATTGTGACAGATCTGAAGTCAGCAAGATATTACTCTGTTATGCTGGACTGCACACCTGACATCAGCCATATGGAACAAATTACTTTAATGGTGTGTTCTATAACAACAACAGCACCTAGTGAAAATTGTTAGTTCTCCTTTAATGGAGTAGGTAGCAGAGCAGTAACATGAAAGTAGAACAGGAAGAAGGCAGAATTGAGACCTTTCAAAGTTTTGGCCCAAGCAAGAAGGTATGGGGGTGTCATTTTTGCTCCCCACTCAGGTGCCAAAATGTTTTGGGGGCAGCCCTGAGCCAAGTCCCTCAATGGAATCCAAAAATTAGGTGCTTAGACTCCCTAAGCAATGCTTAGGGAAAGTTCAGCACTGAAGAATGGTATCCACAAAAGTCAATGTGCTGAGCAGGGAGCTGCCTAAGCTAACCAATAGCAGATGCCAAGTTGAAGGGTAAGAAGATAACTATAAATTACTAGCTTGTATTCATTGTAGGTCATCAACCAAACTGGTTACTTTGGAGTCTATCTGAAAAGGAACAATTCCTCTGTCTCTTTAAAAAAAAGTCAGAGTATCTAATATTTTATATTAAATGGTTAACTTTTAAGCTGAAGCTGTTTTCAACTTTTGATGTGAAGAGAGTTAAAAATAACATTTATTTTTTATTTATTTTCTATTACTGGCTTCATATAAAATTTATTTTGGCTAAGCAAGACATATATTTTCATTTTGTCGTCACTCAGCATTCTTTTTATTTTTAGCCGTATATATAGACATATTTAGCTTACTTCCCAATGCTCATTCCTCTCTTGACAAGATACAGCATAAACAATTTATACCCACTGTATTAAATGAGAAATATTCTGATATAAACTAGTCAGAACCCATATCTACCCATGGGAAAGTGACACAATACCCAATTCTGTAATACACTTTTTTATTAGGATTGATATTTTATTGATTTATTGTTAATTTTTCATTGTGAATTTTCTATAATTCAAGTCCTGATTTTTGTTTTTGATACTACTGCTGTAGTTGCCATGGGGAAATTTATTTTTTTTCACCTCTATCTTCGGTGTGGGTTGTCCTTAAATATAACTCAAATGGATGAACTAACTTTGTAATGTTCCACCATTCATATTAATGTAAAAAAGAGAAACATGATATCTGCTCAGAAATCAATCTGTCTAATGGCCTGCTTGAAGGAAAAGATGAATAATCACCTGCTTGGGACTGACCTCCACATGCCAAACCCCTCTCCAGGCAGACTTTAATAGTCATTCATCTGTGAGACACCTCTTTTGTGAGCCTTCCCTAAAAGCAGACAGATGCATTTACAAACCTGGAAGGTTACTTCGTTGGTAATTAATAGTCCCCAAGGCAGACTTGTTTAGTTATCTGCCTTGGAGGCACTTAGTCATGGTGACTTGACTTAGAGGCAAAACTGAACAGTGTCTACCCTTAGAAGTACCACAGCTGATGAATGCCTTCAAGGCAAACAAGAACAGATATGTATCTGTCCGAGAAATACTCCCTTGTGGGTGACTTGCCTGCTATGCAGTTTTCAACAGTAACTCACCTAGGATTTGTCATCTTCCTAAAAAATGGCACCTACACATTTGGATTAATAAAATGTGTCATCAAATTACTATGACTAGTCATCAAAGAACTATTTTTCTTCCATGGAAGGAAATATAAAAGTATATAATAGCAGTACAAACTGATATATCAGATATTCTGTAGGAGAAAAATACTAAGATTTCTTGTGCAAATCTGAATTAAGTGGTGTTGGGCCTGATTACTCATTCCACTCCCCCCACTTTTACACCTGTATATCTTCATTGATTTCAGTGAAGTGGCTTGAATTTATTTGATGCAAAACTGGTATGAGAGAAGGGAATCAGGCCTGCTATTTCTATAATAAGCTGCTATAGTCTGACTTAAATTATTGATGGGAAATGAAGATAAGCTAATAATGGAGTAATATATTTTCTTCAGCTTGTTTAATTGAAACGAAATAAAAACAAACATCCCTTGGAAATGGTTGTGCTTTCTCAAAAACAACGAGGAGTACTTGTGGTACCTTACACACTAACAAATTTATTTGGGCATAAGCTTTTGTGGGCTAAGACCAACTTCATCAGATGCATGGAGTGGCAAAAAAGCATAATTTTAAAAGATGTATGTTTTTAAAAAAATATATTTGTAAGTGTTTAATTGTTAACCAATTAAGCTTAAATTGGCCAAAATTAATTTATTTGAAAAAAACTTAGCTAAAATATATTCTAATTGTGTGACGTGAATTTGCAGTAAGTAGTACATAATTGCTTGAGTATTCTGGCTGATTTCAAAGGATCTGTTTGAAGTGTAAGGTATTATTTCTCATGCATAATGGTGGCAGAATCAGTGCTTGCATGCACAATTTACATACTTGCTTTACACTAGATACAAAATGTTGGTTTTCTAACATTATGACAGACATGAGATCTTGGAAATGTGGAAAATATAAAAAACTATTACACTAAGATGTACCAGATGATATGGACCTACAGAAGATTCATAGATCTTTGTATCACCCCAGTAAGTGTTTTATGTATCTGTAGGTGCTCTTGGCTCTCTGGCTTGGTTTCCTGTGGAATCTTAATGGGTTGATTAATGTAAATTCCTAATGCCAGTTATACAAATACTCAGCCTTTGATGCTTCATCCGCTAGGGAAAAGGGGAATTCATTGTTTCAGGAAGCCTGGGAAATAAAGGCCTCAAAACTGTATTAAAAAGGTGAGTGGGAACTGTTGAAGGGCTCTTATTCTTGATCTGAAAACTGATATGAACTTTAACAAGAGGGGAAACCCTGCTAAAAAGGTTTGAAGCAAATTGACACTTACCAGAGCCCCATGTGGCAGACAGGGAACCTTTGGTAAGCTTAATATGCTTTTAGTCCCTTTATTGTTTTGTTATATGTCTCCGCTGTAAAGCTTTCGGCCTTAAATAAATGTACTGTGCTTTGTGAAGGCAATCTGGTGGCTGGTAAACATTGTCATTGTCCTCAAAGAGAGAGAGTGAAACTGCAGGTTCCAAGCTAGGTCAAACTTCTTGGGTTAATCACAGTTAATTTCAGGGGAACTGCAAGCCTAAATCATTGCTCAGAAGGGAGAGAATTGCAGAATTCTGCCTATGGGGAAGTGATGGCTGGAGGACTGACAGCTTGTGCAGTCCTGGGAGGGGACAGGGGTGCAGTTACATTAAAACTGTGAGATACACATCTGTGCTTTCAATCCTAATTCATTTTCATGGTGCTTCACTCATTTATGAGATGGGATATGTTGTGGATCTGAGAACAGATATAACTTGCTTTGGTAGGTCATTCTTTCTATCAAGGGGCTTGGATATTTACACTTTTAAAAGGGTTCTCTGTTTTAGGGCTCACATTTTTAGTTATAAAGATCCAGAACCCTTCCAAAATGGAAAATGCATCCTGGTGCTGCTTTCCAACATCCATGAAAATAGTTACCAACACATTTCTTCTCTTAATTTACAAAGTTAATTGGCTTCTTGGGTTTATAAACTGTGAATGGGTCTCTGAAGCAATCGGACAGTATGAATTTCTCTCTGAAGAATGTCAGAATCCACTGTAGACTTTCCTGCTCACATTTAAGAGCCAAACTGCAGAGGGCATTATCACTGATTTATATGTGTGTGTGTGTGTGTGTGTGTACGATGTGCCAACAGGAAAAGAGTATCTCACAGTATCTGGATAGGTCCAAAGTTTCTATTGCCTGGGCTCATTTCACAATGCTGCTAGTAGGTGCTGGACTCCTCCTAATGATGTGCTAAAAAATAAAACTACTCGGCAGTGCCTACAGGGAGACAAGGGGTTGACACTAGTAAGACTGTAGCTAATGCTACCGCACTTGAACTCACAAATAATTCAAGTGTACATGCAAGCAGGGTTTGAATGAATCTGTCCCTGACTGCTAGCTGGGAGAGGGGGAAAGAGACTCTGGGTATGTTTATATAAGTACAGTTTGTTCCTGCTCTGTGTAGATTTGCAAGATATTCAGCTGATGGAGCAAAGTTTTGCTTATTGTAATTAGCTTGGCTGGTGTTGATTCACCAATTATGTTAGTACTGAATGAGGGGTAGTGAAATATAGTTACTAATATTTGTAATTATTGTGGAAATACAGAAAAGGACTGTGCTTAACTTGTCCCAAAGAAGGAAGTCACTTTCAGTTTAAAGAACCTTGGTGAAACAATGGCTCAGGGGTGAAAGCAGGGGATTGCATACTCTCAAGAGTTCTTCCTAGGGTGATTTAACCTGTGCCCCATCACTGTTCAAAGAATAGATCTAAATAGGCTTCATTAGGAGCCTTTTTTGTTATTTTAATTACTCAGTCAGTGCTGAAACCAGTTGTGGTAGGACAGTGTTTCTGCCCTGCTTGCCCAGAGCTGGAAATCACTGAGTGCTGAAATCACGTGTGGCCAGATTGTATTTCCTGCACAGAGCTAAAATCACTGAGAGCTCGGCCTTCAGGGGCAGCCGATGGGAGCAGTGAGCAGGCCTTGCTGACCACTCATCTGTGTCTTGCTGCTGGCCCCTACTTGGCTGTCTTCTGCCCTCTGATACGCTGTTGGTGATTGCTGTTGTCTCACCTCTCCTACTGGTTGAGAGAGGAGGGTTGCCTGGGTGACTGGGATGCATCATGCAACCCTTCCCTACTGCTGCCAGCAGAGGGGGTGGGAGGAGTCAACAGTGAAGAACTCTGTTGTGGACTGCATGGGGGCCAAAACACGTGTGTGTTGTATTAGGTCACAGCTCCCTTGCTAAGGGAGGTGTGAGGCTACCTATATTACACACACACATACACAGAGAGACTATGTCAAATAACTCTATAAAGGTTGCAGAGTCAAACTCTCGAAATTTATGAAATGCCAGAGTTAAGTTTCCTTGTAACATTCAGTGCTGTGGCAAAAACAATAATAAGATCATGTAATTAAAGCCTGTGTCATAATGCATGTGCACAAGAGAGGAGGGCAAATTAAAGTTCCACAGGCATGCTTAATTCTGGCATTTCCTAACTTTTAGAGCTTGACTTTTCTTTTAACATGTCTGTGTGGGTGTGTTTGTGTGGGTGTGTGTCTGTGTCTGTGTCTCTGTCTGTCTGTGTGGTACCATCATATTGACACTCACATCAGCAGGTTTGGAAAAGTGCAAATTCAGTGCAAATTCATAGAAAGGGAAATAAAGACAACCCAGGACATTCAACTTCTAGAAGATAATAAGGTGTTAAGGAAGAGTCAGTGTGAATTTCTCAAGAACAAATCATGTCATACCAACCTAATAGCTTTCTTTGACAGGGTAACAATCCTTGTGGATGCAGGGGAGGCAGTGGACATGGTTTATCTTCACTTTTGATAGGGTTTTGCATGATCTTCTCATAAACAAACTAGGGAAATACAACCTAGATGGAGCTACTATAAGGTGGGTACATAACTGGTTGGAAAACCATTCCCAGAGGGTAGTTATGAGTGGTTCACAATCAAGCTAGAAGGGCATATCGAATGGGGGTCTTGTAGGGATCAGTTCTGGGTATAGTTCTATACAATATCTTCATCAATGATTTAGATACTGTCATAGAGAGCACACACATAACTTTGAGGACAATACCAAGCTGGGAGAGATAGAAAGTGCTTTAGAGGATAGGATTAAAATTCAAAACGATCTGGAGATGAAACTGAAGAAATGGTCTGAAGTGAACAAGATAAAATTCAAAGTGGACAAATGCAAAGCACTTCACTTAGGAAGGAATAATCAGTTGCACAGAAATAAGTAGGAGTCTGGTGGCACCTTAAAGACTAACAGATTTATCTGGGCATAAGCTTTGGTGGGTAAAAAAACAAGCTTATGCCTAAATAAATCTGTTAGTCTTTAAGGTGCCACCAGACTCCTTGTTCTTTTTTTGTGGATACGGACAAGCATGGCTATCCCTGATACTTGACAAAAATGATTAAAGGTCTAGAAAATATGACCTTAGAGGAAAGATTTGAAGCATTGGGTTGGTTTAGTCTGGAGAAGAGAAGACTGAGAGAGGACATGATAACAGTTTTCAAGCACATAAAAGGTTGTTACAAGGAGGAGGGAGATAAAATATTCTCCTTAACCTCTGAGGATAGGACAAGAAACAATGGGCTTAAATTGCAGCAAGGGCAGTTTAGAGTAGTTATGAGGAAAAACTTACTGTCAGGATGTTTAAGTACTGGAATAAATTGCCTAGGGAGATTGTGAAATATCCATTGTTGGAGATTTTTAAAAGTAGGTTAGACAAACATCTGTCAGGGTTGGCCTAAATAATACTTAGTCCTGCATTGAGTGTAGGAGATGACCTGTCAAGGTCCCTTCCAGTCCCATGATTCTGTGGTTCTCTGATCATAACATAATATAACATATAATTATCTTAGACATTCTGTCTTACTGTAAAACTGAAATATTTTCTGAGACAAGAAATTCCCACTGTCAATACCATATCTTCCAGCTGAAGGTATACCCAGACACATGCCAGCTATATGCTGAATACTCTTTTATCAGCAGTGCCGCCACAGCAAACAGTTTGTGCACTTGTACAGCTCTTGCATTAAACTCTAGTAATAGCAGTGCTGATATTCTCAGACTACAACAGCATGATGACATTAAATGAACACACTGTTACAAGTGTATCACTAACTTCTTTACAATTCTCTATTTTTGTTTAATCCCCTGAACCATTTTTTCTGTTCTTAATCTTTCCAGATTCTTCACCACTGCTCAAATATTTGCTCTTCCTTCTGTGCTGCTTTCTAAAATGTAATATTCCTTGATATATTAGAGTCAACTTCTGTTTCATGTTGCAAAATACTACGCATACCCTAATAAAATGTCCTGGCTTTCTAATCCAAGTGCAAAATCGATAGGCAGGATTTAAGTGGGAGGCATGTTCCATTAACAGCCATATGAAAGTGAAACTTTATGGCTACCTGAACTGCTTTGCCTTTGATCTGTATAGATATACAGAGTTTGGACGGGTTTCAGAGGGGTAGCCATGTTAGCTTGTGTCAGCAAAAACAACAAGGAGTCCTTGTGGCACCTTAAAGACTAACAAATTTATCTGGGCAGAAGCTATATAAGTTATATATAAACACATTTCTGTGAAAAATTTCAGAAGGTCTCAGTTTTTCTCTGTGGTGGAATGAAAATAAATGACAAAAACTCAATTTTTTTGTGCAACAGAATCCTTGTGTTCCACAAACCTACTCTGCAACTATCCTATTATCCGTTCTGTAGCTCACATCTCCAGGCCTTAAAGTGCTGCTCCCCTGCCAGTAATCCCCTCTACGTCTGAGCACAGAAGATGTCTGCTCTCAGATCTCACTTCTTCCATGAAGCCAACAAATAGGATCTCATTGCAGTAGCCATTCTGATACCCAGCCAACATATTACAATAAGTATGTGTGTGTGTGTGTGTGGGGGGGTGACCTGTAAGAGAGAACAGTCTGTTTCTTGTACAGCACAAGATAAGAAATAACAATGATTAATACCCTCCTTTCTGAACACAGTGAGGTCTGAAAGCATGTTCCCAAACACTTTCATCTGCTCAAAATGATGTGCCACTAATGATCGAATCCCTGTTGTGGGAGAGCTTTATCTTTTGTGTTCTGCCAAAGGCCCCTCTACCCCAGCTGATGTCCCTTTGGCTTTGTGTCCAGTGCTAGTGTTGACACAGTTCTTAAGCTTCAAACCCACACAGGGAACTCCTTAGTATATTTTAGATGACAGTCTCAGCTTCATCATTAAAGAAACTTGCTTCTCATTCCTGGCCAGCTTCTGCCATCATTCAAAGAGACCTTTGCCCAAGAGAGGTTGCACAAGAAGGGGAAGGAGCTGGGTCAGACGCAGAACTGCTTGATTTTAAATTGGCACACGCTGTTATCTAGTTACTAAGTTGGCTGCTATGGATGATGTTGTGCTCCATGAGACAGAAGACCATAGAGACAAAGACAAAGTTGCAGAAATTGGAACAGTAGGAGGAGAAATAGTATGTCACTCTCAAGATCTGAGTATTTGTCTCTCCTCTGTGTAAAATCTTCCTATTGGGAGCACAGATATACACGCAACATTTTCATGTTACAAGGCAAGAGAACAGTTTGATGCTTTGGAACTGCATAAAGGAATCTTTTCCCCTGCCTGCAAATCAGGAGACCTTGGGGGGAGCAAAGTGAATCAGTTGAGTATTCTCTACCCCTGGACAGTTTTCATCTTGACAAAGGAATAAAAAGGCTCAGCTAACCACTTGTTAGCATGCTCCTCAACTTGAGCATACTTCATTCAAACTCTGTACAAAGCTTTTATGCCTGGAATGAAAACATGGAGGGAGAACTGAAACACACAATATTGTGTGAGGCATAACTGGAGAAATGATGCATTAGGGTGAAAGATTATAGAAGAGAAACCTGGTCTAGGTGTCTTACATTATTTACAGTGAAATAGATGCAGTACTTTGGATCAAACCAATAACTATTTATTGAATAGTAGCAGATCAGTGCTAAAGAAAGAAATTTCCCTTGAATGTATTCTTGACCTCTATTATGGATGTGCTGGTTATGATTCCAGAGTTAATGTTGGTTTCATTGTGGACTTAAAGCAGAGATTCAATCTTTTTTGTTTTGTTTTTTTTAAAATGAAAAAATATAGCTTTATATCACCAACTTTACAGCACTTATTCTTTGAGTACAGAAGGAATTTTCTGAGAATTTACAAGCATATCTAATAATTAGTTTGAGTTAAAATTAAATTTCCTTAAAGAAAATTGATATATTAGTCTTTTCTATGCCTCATATGTATTAATGGAAAAATGCAGAATCTTCAAACTTTCCATATAAATTAAAAGTTTGTGCTTAGGTTATATTTAAAGAAATTTGGTTGTAATTAAGCTTATTAGAAAGTGTATCTAATCGTTATGAGTATGTAGGGTACAGTCGGGGTCAGGCCAGCAGCTCAGCTAACTCTTAAATGCAGTCATTGTAACATCACAGCTGATGATGTGAAACTGAAAGCTGTGGTGTATACCATCACAATTCTAGGTAGCCACAAATGCATTGTTATATTTATCTTGGCTATGTTAAACACCACCATGGATTTTTAAAAAAAGCATAAGACTCATTTTCTTGAGGATAAATTGCAAATTTTAGACATCCAAATATTCCTTAATCATGGGTAGTGGTCAGTAGTGTATGTCACCGCTGGCTACATTCTGCTCCATCTTCATTAGCAATTCATATGTATGATGACATAGAAAAAAGAGAAGTGTGATATTTTCATGGATAGTAAATTCTTCTTCTGAGAGTTGTTTAGCAAACAGTGTACTTTATCCTGCAATCCTTAGTGAGGCATAATCCCCATTGACTTAACTGAGAGCTTTTTCTGAGTGTGGACTGTAAAACTAACCACAATCTGGTTACCAAAATCACATAGAATTGCAATAAAATTAAACATCACAGCCAATGTTTCCACTTAACTGATTTCTCTAACACAAATATTATGGAAAATTGGCCACACGTAAATAAGGAGGCAAGTTATAATTTGCTCAAAGTTGGTATGATTTTTTGCTGCATTATTTTTCTATATTAGAGTTTTCTTGAAAAGTGCCTACAATTTTCTAGCAATTATCTTAAAAAGCGTCATTAGAGATCGTAAAAACCCTAACTGCTTCTGAGGTTACAAATGGATGTAAATCCCTTGCAGATATGCAGATATGTCCATTATTCCAAATGCAACATTTATGTGATGTGCATATTTTATTTCACTTTAAAAATATTTTGTAAATATATGGATTATTTGCTCACAGATGGTAAAAAAAAATCTGCTTACTAAAATGTCACAAATGGTTTATAATTCAGAAACTTTTTTTAAAGATTTCTTTTAAAGAGACACAGTCAATTCTAGAAGGCCTAAAATTAGACCTACCAGCTTTGTTTGGATTGTGCCTGTGTGTAAGTCATGCTGTCCCTCTGGTCTGCCTGCTGTTCTGTTCTTGTGAGCCAGCAGGGCATTGAAACATGCGAACCATGCACAAGGCAGACATCAATAGCAAGCAATGGACAGCAGCTATTTTGAAAGGGAAAATTTTGACTTGTGACAGCTTTTCTGACAATATTTTATTTCTCTTTTGTTTCTCTTTTGTTTTTCTTTAAGAGAAGAAAATATTTTTAAAAATAAGCAAGCAGCAAAGTGCTGGTGCTGAGAAGGAGCACATGCCTTTAGCTTCCCATTTTTGGTCTGCTTTGTACCTTTTTTATTTGCCATGAAAGGAGGCATGGAGCAGACAAGGACAGTAGCTCTTGGGGAAGTTTAGACATTGCCTTCTTTTGCTCCGGTGTTTCAGAGTTTGTTTAAAGGGCATCGCCAGCAGTGCTGGGAATGTTTTCAAAGGAGACTGTCAGCTGAGGACAGGCACGGGGTGAGGATACCATAGAACACTGCCTTTATTTCCATTCCTCCTTTAGTGGTTTTGCTTACCTGACAATGTGTAGAACAGAGGAGCCCTAAAGAATGTCTGATCTCAAACAATTTCAAGCTAAAGAATGAGCAGTTCAGCCATGCAAGCATATGATTTATGTACAGTGCAAGTTTATTAATTAGACCACTCCCAACCTCGATGTGAGGAAGATATGCACCAGCCTTTGCTAACAGAGCTAACATTCCCTAACACTTCACTCAAAAACATACTGGTTAAGATAAAACAGGTTTATTAACTGCAGAAAGATATATTTTAAGTGATTAGAAGTGATAGCAAACAGATTAAAGTAGGTTACCTAGCAAATAAACAAAAGCACAATCTAAGGCTAATATACTAGAAAGGATTTGAATCAAACAGTGTCTCACCCTGTTAGCTAGTACAAGCAGTCTGCAGATGTTCTATGCACTGGCAGGAACCCTCTCTTCTAGCCTGGGACCAGCACTTCCCCCAGGTCAGTCTTTGTTCCTTAGGTGTTTCCAGGTGTTCAGTTGTAGAGGGAGTGAGGCTTCTTGGTGATGTCCCTTCCTCCTTTTATAGATTTTTCAATATGGCAGGAACCCCCTAGCTCTAAGCCAAGTTCCCAGCCCAGTTTGTGGAAAAGTACAGGTACCAAAATGAAGTTCAACGTCGTGTGGCGGTCACATGCTCTTACTTGTCTCACTGAGTCATAGCAGCCATTATCCATAGTGACCTTCTGAAACATCCCCAGTTGTGGACAGACTTTTCCATTTTTCCATGGCCATTGTTTTTGTTGATGAGCCATTAACACTGTCTTGCTTCTTCATTGTTGTATCTGAAAGCCTAGTTGTGGCTGTTACCCAGAGCAAGCACATTTGAAATTCAGATACATAGTAAATATTCATAATTGAGACACAAAAATGATAAACACATACAAATAGGATAATCACATTCAGCAAATCATAACTTTTCTATAGACACTTCACATGACGTATCTTGTATAAGATGCCACATAATCAAGATGCAACATAATTATATCATAATCATACCATAATTATATAACTATGGTGAATATGGGGTAAAGACTATCACCTTAGGATGTAGGGTCAAGCCCTATTGCTTTCCTGTGTGCATGTGACCCTGGCTTGACTTGGGTCTCAGAAGTCCTCCAGATGTAACCCAGAGTTCCTTGGGGCAACCTCCTTAGTCTTCTCTATGCCAACAATCTCTGGTGCAGTCTGTTGCAAATGGAAGCCACACCTCCCTTTGCCAATGGCAGGAGCTTCTGCTGAACAGGGGTCTGCAAACTTGAAAGGTTTTCAATGGAGATCATTCAGATGAAGCTTTTTGCAAAAAAAAGAGCTTCTTCCTGGTCACAAGAGCCCGCCAGATTTTGGTGCATGCTACCTGGGTGGCCCTGAACACTGAGCCTAGGAAGGGCAGAAGAGGCATGGGGAAGGGCCCAAGACTGAAGCAGGGACTAAGTGGCTGCCCTGCAGGGAGGAGGAACAGCAGAGCTCCTGGTTCAGTATGGCTAAGGGAGGATGTCTCCAGCACCTCACCTGCTCCCCCTCTCTGCAGGGCAGCTGCTGGGTCCTGATCTGCTCTGCGTTCCTTGTCCTAGATGCCACTTCCTTCCCTGGGGCTGCACGTGTAGGGGTGCCTGGTCAACATGTATTGAGAGAGCAGTGAGTGGGAGCCAACCCTAAAACATCCCCACAGCCTCCTGGGGATTTATTATCCCTTTGGTGAGGTGGGAGCAGGGATAAGGGATCCTCAGTGGGGAGGGGAGGGCTGCTGGAGCACTCTGGGATAGAGTTACTTTGACTCTGGTCTGTGCACTGCAGTATGGACACCAGAGTATTATGTTGAGCATGGGTCAGCAAATCCTAAACTGAGGGTTAAAATTCAGTGTAGATGCTTAAGCCTAGGATTCCCTGACCGATATGGGTCAGCTGACCCGAGTCCCATTAACCCTAGACTTACATTGCTGTATAGACATACTGGTTGTAGTGCAAAGTCAATGGAACTGACACACTGGGAAATTCCCCAGGGTGGGTGAATCTCCAGATAGCATAGGGAAGGCATAGCTGGCTTCTGCACCACTCCCTTTTCAGCTCCCATAATTGAAGGCTTCTTGGGGTGTGTTTCTATGCAAATACAGTATGAATTGCATTGCAGTATTCCCTGGGGGATCACAGGAAACTAGGTGTAAGTTACTGAAGCCCTGAGGCTTCTCTAAAGAAAGCTGGGAGCAAAAAAGCAGGTTGGGTGTGACACAAATAGCTCTCCACTTTAGATGAGATAGCAGATTTGGGCACAGTTGAAGACCGGTCCATCAGGACCTGATTCTCCTCTGTCTTGCATCTTGAGGGGTTATTTGCACTTGTGCAAAGTAGGTGTATATTGCCACCAGATTCAAATATAGCATTTTACACCCACTTTGTATAAGTGCAAATGACTACATGAGGTCAAGGCTGTGGAGAAGTAGGCCCCTATCTAGAGGCCTACAGGTAAAGTAGGAGGCATTGACCTTGCTTTCTCAGCACAACAGAATAGTTTGACTATGGCATTTTGGATCCCCTGAAACAGAGAGATATTGGGTGCCTTCCAATGAACAGGCATCCAATGAACAGAGTTAAAATGTAGAAATGTAGACTCTAGGGAAGGCTATGATAATGTGGTTATATCTTTAATATGTAAAGTAACAAACTCATCTTTGCAATTAGCAATAAATAACACATTTGTCTACTTATAACAACTAGTAAACCCTCTACTTCAAACACTATTGAAAGTATTTGTCTTGTGTGGGCCCATATGAATTAGCATTAACAACAGCCAGGAAGCAACTTGCCCTCAAGAAACTGAGGAGCAGGAAAAGCAAATTTACTATAAATCACCCAGGAGATGTAACATTAAATCGATGTATAACAAAAAGGGTAGCACTTAACCTTCCATTTTCTACTGTGGAAGGACAGCTATTTTGTAAAGTGCAATATTACCAAATTACCATCACTGAAGTGTTTTCCCAGTCCTGGATATTCCATATATATATATGAAATTCTTAAGAAAATAAAGCAGCTTTCCTTCCCATGGATATGTGGACTGGTTAACAGCAGGATACCTTATGACTGTCGTTCCTCACTAGTATGCTTTCCTTCACTCCATCTTTAGTTATGCCAGCTGTCAGATAATTGTGTGAATTTCCATGAAGAGCAAATTCTATCCCTTTGATAATTTGCCAGACACTTATCATTTCGGATATCATGACTCAAATGACAACAATCTAACAAATTGTGTTCTAGCCTCCTCTTTAATCTGGTAGCTGATTGGTACAATGAAAGCACCAAATTCAAACATGCATATTCAGAGTTTAACACTTAGAATGCTGGCCAGTTCTCAAGTGGATATAAACTAGGAGTGGAAGAAGGGAGTGACTAATATCCAGAATCTTGACGAGGTCACTGCAGATGCTGTGCTGGAAAGGAGAGTGACCAGTGGGAGGAGCATCAAAGTTAAGGCTTCTGCTGTAATAAGTTCCAACTCACATCCTGTATATTAGGAATTGTCTCCTTTCTGTCAGCTATTCCTTCCACTGTGAAATGCTGCTAGGGGCCATCCTTTCTCTTGGCCCTGGAAGTATCTGGGGATGAAGATGTGTAGCTGCAGCTGAGGTAAGGTAGGGCTGACAGACATGAACAAGGAGACAGGTCTCTCCTCATTTAGTATCAGTTCCCTCCTATCCCTTCTACTTTCTCTTTAGGTTTCCCAAATTACTGTTGTTCAGAGAAATTCCTAGACATTGAACCTGATTCTTGTTGCTGCTGACTCCACCTGGCAGAAGGGTTACAATGATGTTAGTTGTTATGAGTCTTTGTATAGTAATATCCAGTAAAATGATTACTAGCGAGACAGAGTGGCATAAAATTTAGAGCATAGATTTGGGATTCCGGGTAATTTGTGGGAGGTTCTTTTCACAGTTTTACTACTAATTTGCTGTTTGATTTTCAAGGTGCCACTTATTGTCTTTGTGCCTGTCTATCCACCTATGAAAGGGGTATAACACTTACTTTCTATATGCCATCACTCAATACAGTGGTGGATTGTTTTTCAGTACTGTGTCCCATTGACAACAAAGATTCCAGGATGAAAGGAACACATTTATTTTGAGAGAATTTTCCTGCTTCCTAAAAATTTGATAAACCAATTTAAATAATGTTGCTGTGACTGAGGGTCTGGGCTCCTATTCTTAATTCATATTTCATAACAAAGGAAAATAAGGGGTGGTAGGAGGATTGGTACTGAAGAAAATGCCAGTTTGCCCGTTTGAAAGAACAATAGGAAAACTGGCTGGGGTAGAGCTACAAAGCTTGATCAGAGAAATGTAGTATCTAAACAAGGTGATTAAACTTGTGAACGATAATGATTAGTCATTGATAAATGTCACTGTATTATGAATGAGCCAGGTACAGAAAGCAATGAGTGTAAACCCTATTGTGTGTCTAGGTACCTCAAGAAAACTTAAGAGCTGATCAAAAGTTGGAATTTCAGTCCTGCAGGAAATTCTGATATGTTGCTGTTAGTTTTTGTCCTGAGTCGGGATAAAATGTTAAAATATTGAAACTTTACATGCCATGAAAAGTTCTGAAGAGTCTGAATCAAAAATGTCAAAACATTTTGTTTTGAGTTGGATCAACATTAAACTGCATCTGTTTGAGCTGCCATATGCCTCCCTAGGAATTGTAGTTCATGTGCCTGATGCCCCCATTCTATCTTATGATCAGGGCTCCCTAGTTGAGCTCTATCTCCCAGGACATACTGCAGCAGCTCACAGAATAATTTGTATCACACTGATCTGAACGTAAACATTAAAAAACATTTTGACAGAAAATTCTCTACCAGCTCTACTGTGGAAAGCAGGGTGGCTGTCCTAGATCACTGGAGGCATGTATGAATACACCAGGCGACACAGTTGTAGGTGCTTAATGGGAGGTATCTGGATATACCAAGGAGCTTGTATCTGGACAGTGAGCATTAATGGGAGGCTGACCAAAGCATGGTAAAAGAGAGAAGATTGTCTTCTTGAGATGAAAACTATTCACTTTTCTTTTTTCTCTGTAAGTAAGCTGAAAATGCTCTGTCCAGTTTAGCTTCTGAGAAGTATAAATCAAGAGATGGTAAGCAAACAATTGGTTATCTTTTAATTTCATATTCTCTGTGTTTTTGATGAATCTTGTTGTGGACAAGGTTACTATTCTAGGAAGAATTTCATACAGATATCTTCAAAGAGAAAAAGAATCCCATAAACTATGGAGAGAAACTATGATGGGAACTAGATGATGGAACTTCATTTCCCAATCAGTCTCAGTCAAGGGGTCTGGACAGAGGTGTGCTATCTCAGGTAAGCTGTCATCTTCTGGCTGAGGCAGGGAAACATAAGAAGAGAAGTGAAAGAGAAAGCAGGAGACAAGGGGTGGTGAGGGCGTTACGTTCTGTATTTCACAGTTGCAGTCCATGTTTCAGCCCAGCAACATTTTAAAAGTTTGGTGTAACATATGCTAAAAAATGAGGTTAATAACAGAAGCCCTGACAAAAATATAAAAGGAAAAGGAAACGCTAGCAAATTTTGCCATTCCTCTCCTTGCCCCAGCCACCCCAGTGCAACCTAAAGAATGGAAAATAAAGTCCTTTAAGAGATCAGAGTGTACAGTGTTATAGATATAAATTTCTAAGTGTATATGATTTTTAATTTCAGTGACTTGCATCAGAAAATACTGCTGCCTGTCCTGTCCAGAGGTTATACATTTTTAAAAATCTAATATGTGTTTAATCTACACTGAGATGAATATTATATATATATATCCTCAGGGTCTTTCACTGACTTCCTTCCAGACTAGCTTTCTAAGATGGAAGAATATTTTCTTCTAAAAAGCTTTGATTTGTGATAGTGTAAATCCTTGTAACAGCAGCTAATTAGTACATTATTTGAGTATAGTGAACGCCACACATTAGGCTCCTTTTTAAGATATGAACAGCTCGTCAAGGCTATATGATAAATTCTGATTGATTTCAGGCTTCAAGTGGTACTATGAATTTCTGCACTACTGTATTGTAATAAATAATAGAATTTTATAGCAGTCATTTTCAGATGTTACATAAGACTATGTTTCAAATTAACATAAAAGAGCAACATTTTAAACTCTTTTCTTTAGCCTTTTATTTAAAAGTGTTTCTCATTTAAATATAATATGTATGAGGATCATGGCAACAACTTACGGCCAAGTCAGAAAACGCATTGTAGGGCAAAGAGTAAAAATTGCTAGAACCAGCTATTAGTTAAGGTGTAGAACTAAACATTGTTCTTGTTAACCTGCAGATTTCAAATAAAGGGTCAGATTTTGCCTCTCCTAGATCCATTCAAAAAGGGGATCTCCATACATGGACACTGGGCTTAGCCACCTATGTGGCACTGTTCGTGTACACCCATCAAGTGTTTTGTGTTGGTAGATGGAAGAGCAGACTTGTGAAAAGGCTGAGCAGGCAAGAGGGAGGGTTGGGAGGATTTCTGTTCTGTTTGGCAAAAGGATAACAAAATCTTTGTAGGAGGGGATGATCTAAAAGGTACTATTTAAATCTGTCATTTCTCTGCTACTGTAAGTATTTCAATTTCAGATGTTTGTGAAGATACAATTTTATATCTGGACAGATTATTATTATGCAGTAACTTGCAATGGGCCTCTACTTTTAACATCTGAGTCATCAACAGGAACCAAACCAGGACCACCAGCTTCAAAACACAAGGCTTGACCACTTGAGATACCGGATTAAGTCTACAAACTAGCTGGCTGATGACCTCACATGTAGTTCAGCCAGCAAAGGGGGACAAAGATCTAGTATGATCCAATTATATAGGTAAATGTGTAATG
This sequence comes from Dermatemys mawii, assembly GCA_007922305.1. Classification (NCBI taxonomy): domain Eukaryota; kingdom Metazoa; phylum Chordata; order Testudines; family Dermatemydidae; genus Dermatemys; species Dermatemys mawii. The sequence continues at coordinate 24,429,511 of ML677341.1, read as the reverse complement.
AAAAAATGGTTCCCATAATGTACAAAACATTGGAAACAGATGAAGAGATGAGAATTTTAATGTTAGAAGAATTACTATATGTGCCACCGCAGAGCTGATGAATTTTATAGCAGCGGCTCTCAAGCTTTCCAGACTACTGTACCCCTTTGAAGAGTCTGATTTGTCTTGTCTACTGCCAAGTTTCACCTCACTTAGAACCTTACAAAATCAGACATAAAAATACAAACGTGTCACAGCCACACTATTACTGAAAAATTGCTGACTTTCTAATTTTTGCCATATAATTAAATAAATCAATTGGAATATAAATATTGTACTTATATTGCAGTGTATAGTTTACAGAGCAGTATAAACAAATTATTGTCTATGAAATTTTAGTTTGTACTGCCTTCACTAAAGCTTTAAGCTATCCCATTGTAAAACTAGACAAATCTCTAGATGAGTTAATGCACCCCCTTGGAGACCTCTGATTACTCCCAGGAGTTCATGTACCCTAGCTGAGAAGCACTGTTTTATAGCACTCTTTTGTTGAATGAATAATGAAGGATATTAGAAAAAACCTGGGGATTGTCGGTTTTTAAACTATAGGCTCAGATTTGGTTAAATTAGGTCTTGTGAGCTTGATAATTTTTATTTATTTTTATTATTGTTAATATTATTTCACAAAATGAGCTGGAGTGTTATTAGACTCCTAATGGGCCAGCTCCTCACCTGAAGCAAATGAGCATAATCAATGGAGCGTTGAAGTCACTGGACCTATATGGATGTATACCAACTAAGGATCAGGCCCTGGGTGTATGAGAAATAAAAGAATCCCCCTCCCTTACCTTCTCATCTATCTCTTTGCTCCTGTGGGAAACTGTATGAAGATCCTTGAGCCAGGGGAAACAGCTGACCTGGATAGATGATGTATTTCTAGGCCAAAGGAAGCAGACGTTTACCTTTATCCATATCCTCAAACTTTACTGACTCACCCTCTAAACCCTCTCCTATTTATTAACATACTTCTTGAATTGTGCGCACCAAAAGTTGACACAGTATTCCAGCAGTGGTCGTGCCAGTGCCAAATACAGAGGTAAAATAGCCTCCCTACTACTATCTGTTCCCCTGTTTATACATTCAAGGGTTGCATTAGCTCTTCTGGCCATACCATCACTCTTGGAGCTCATGTTCAGCAGGTTATCCCCCACTACCCCCAAATCTTTTTCAGAGTCCCTGCTTCCCAAGACAGAGTACCCCATCCTTTAAGCATGGCCTGCATTCTTTGTTTCTAGATGTATACATAAACATTTACCATATGAAAATAGATACTGTTTGCTTGCTCCTGACTTACCAAATGTTTGGGATGGCTTTGTATCAGTGACTTGTCTTCTTCATTATTCATCACTCGCTCGGTTTTTGTGTTATCTGCAAACTTTGTTAGTGATAATTTTATGTTTTCTTCCAGGTTATTATAAAAATATTAAATAGTGTAGGGCTAAGAATTGATCTCCATGAGATCCTGATGGAAACACATCTACTTGGTGATGATGATTTCACATTTACAATTACATTTTGAAATCTAACAGTTAGATATTTTTATCCATTTAATGCGTGCCATATTAATTGTATATCATTCTCATTTTTAATCCTAATATCTAATGGTACCAATTTAAATGTCTCACAGAATTCTAAATAAATTATATCAGCACTATTATCTTTAAGATTTAAGACTGGCAGCTGTGTTAGTCTGTATCCATAAAGAAAATGAGAGTAAATTGGTTAGTCTCTAAGTTGCCACGAGTACTCTCGTTTTCTTTACTATTATCTTTATCAGCCAATCTTGTAATCTCATTTAAAAATCAAGTTAGTTTGAAGGGATCTATTTTCCATAAGCCGTATGGATTGGCATTAATGATATTATCCTCCCTTAATTCTTTATTAAATGAGTCCCTTATCAGCCACTCCATTATCTTCCCTAGCATTGATGTCTTACGGACAGCCCTTTATAACCCGAGTCATCCCATCTGTCCTTTTTGAAATATATAAGCACAACATTAGCTTTATTCCAGTATTCTTAATCTTCCCCTGTTTTCCAAGACTTATTGAAAATCAGCATTAATGGTTCAGCAAATTTCTCAACCAGATCTTTTAAAACTCTTGGATGCAAGTTATCTGGATGTGTGGATTGAAAAATGTCCAACTTTAAAAGCTTCTGTTTAACATCCTCCTGAGATATTAACTGAATGGAAGAAGTGTTATCATATGATATAATTATGTTATCTGTTTTTTTCTCAAATACAGAACAGGAATATTATTTGACATATCTGCCTTTTCTTCATTATTGATAATTCTACCATTTCCATCTAGTAATGGGTGAATACCATTGTTAGGATTATTTTTGTTTTTAATATACTTATAAAACTCCTTTTTTATTTTCCTTAACTCCACTGGGCATTGATTTCTCCTTGTGTCTCTTTGCTTCCCTTATCAATTTTCTATAATTCCTAACTTCTGATTTATATTGATTACTATCATCTTCTCCTTTATTACATTTGATATATAAAAAAAACTTTGTATAGCTGTCTTTGCTTCCTCTCTAAAACAAGTTACTTTTTGAACAATACAGCCTTCTTCCTTAGTTATGGAATTGAAACTTTTGGTGATCTAGTAAAGTGTTCTTAAACAATTCCCAATTATCAGACACATTTTTCTGATTAAATTCTTCCTTCCAGCTGATTTGGCTGATAATTGTTTTAATCTTTGTGAAATTGGCTCTTTTAAAGTAACAAATATATGTATATCACTCATCTGGACATCATTCTTTTTGTACTTTATAAATGTGTTGGATGCAACAGCTGTTGAGATAAAGAAACTGTCATCTAAAATATTCAGAAACTCCAAAGTAGTTTTCAGTACTGGCATCATGAGACTTCCAGCATATGTCAATCAAACTGAAGCCCCCAGTATCCTGTAGCTTTTCCCCTACATTATAGAGAGGTGCATAAAAAGCCAGTCATCCTATTCCCTGGTGTGATTTGGTGATGTATAGTAGACTCCAACTAACACCCATCTTGTGCTTTATCATTTAGGACATTGATCCATAAGCATTCAAAATAATTTTCTTCTAAGTTACCAGTTAGTGAGAAATAGGTAATGCCATTTTTGACATAGAGTGGCACTTCCCCTCCCTTTTTTCTTACTTGATCCTTCCTAAATGGGTTATAACCATTGATATTAACATTCCAGTCATGTAGGGAATCATCCTACCAGGTTTCAGTAGATCAAATGTAAGTTCATAAATCAGCAATTCCAATTCTTCTTGTTTGTTACCCAGGCTCCTAGCATTGGCATATAGCCAATAAAAAAATTTCTTCTTTTCATGTCCTTTGGTTCCTTGATTACTTTTGTTCTCAACATCTCAATTTTGTGCTACATGCTCAGATCTTTCTTCATTTTACCCTCCTTTTTGTTACTAGTTTAATGCTCTTCTGACTACTCTAGCCTGTCTGTCCCTAAGAACATTGGTCCCACTTCTACTGAGGTGGAGGCCATCCAAACTATATAGCTCTCTTTTCCATAGAAGGTAAGCCAATGGTCCACAAAACCCAAACCAACCATGTTACACCACTTACCTAGCCAACAGTTCATTTCCAGAATCCTCTACCTTCTGTCTTCCTTTGTTCATGGGACATGAAGAATCTCAGAGAAGATTGCTTGGATGTTCTTTAGCATGCTTCTAAGTTCCCTGTCCCATGATGCAGTGTCATTAGTGCCAATCCTTTCCCATTGACTTTAAAAGCCTATCCAATCATAGAGTCATGGTTCACTTCTTGACTTTGGGAAGGCAGTACACCATCCTATTGTCTGTCTGTCCATTGCAGAATGTTCTTTCAGTTCTTCTGAATATTGAATTCTCAGCCAGGATCATCTATTTTTCTTGGATATTTGGAGAGCTGTTTGACAAACTTCATTTTCTTACAAACTGAACTGTCATCCACAAGAGAGTCTGATACACCTCTCTGAATCCTTGAATCAGCTGGATCTTGAGAAGGATCCTTCCACAGTTCCCACGTTGAAGGCATAGTATTGATCTGAAACTTCTAGCTTTAAGGAATTACTTGTGGTCTTCTTTTCTCTGGTGGCCACAGCACGCTCATCCTCGTCCATCTCTAGTCATGTAGAATGCTGCTGTGGCCTCTTCCCTCTGGAGGTTACAAATTACCAGGCCTCCTTTCTGTCTCATTGGTGTCCAGCTCCTTTCTTCCTTGAACCTGGAGTATTGATGTTTTCTGAACCTGGCTGTCTAGGTATTCCTCAGCATCTCATTAGCATCACTACTTGGCCCTACAATCCAAGAATCTTTTCCTCCAGCACAGCCGCCAACTTGCATTTCATGCACAGAAAGTTCCTTCTGGGCACAGGCAGGAAAGAAAATATGGGACATCTGTTGCAGATCACCACCAATTTTCCAGCACTAGTCATCTTTAAAATCTCATGCAGATCTGAAACTGAAAGGAAAGTCTCTCTTGGTCCCTGTCTCACCTTCCTCCAAAACTCTCCAGTTAGCTGCCTCTGTTCTCAGCTCTTCAGTTCACCTAGCAAGTGACATTTTATATCATGTTTACTGCTTAGCTCAGATCTATCTCTCATCTCCAGGGATTGATTAACCACTCAGAGATTTCAAACAGTGAATCTGATCAAAGATCCAAAGGTTAGAGCCTCAGCACCTTTACTAAGGCACCAAATATTTTGTTTGTGCCCCATTTGCTACACTCCATTAGCCCAGAAAAGAGTTTCCTGGCAGGAATGTTTACGGAAACTGCAGATTCTAAAACAAATTTGTATTATAGTTATGGAAAGTGAATGATCCAACTTTTAAATGAGGATATTCACAGAAGAAGCCTGATTCAAAAAGAACCTCCTGTTGGTATATAGGGAAACTGAACCTATACCAACTGTGTTTAGTTTAAAAAAATCCAACAACTCAAATGTTGAATATCAGTCCCCCAAAATGAACTGCTGCCATACAATCTGCTGACCAAGAGTTATTCAAAGAATTTATTTGGATAATAATTTCAAAGTGAATAAATTAGAGAAAAACACAGTATGCTCATAGAAAATTCATAGACAGAAAAGGGTAAATTCATCAAATAAATCATTAGCTCAGTTTAGGCCTAACTAGTGTTTAGGCTCTGTATGCCGAGTGCTGAATTGTTTCTGAATAGCGTATACCAAAATAATAGCCTTTGCATTCAATCAGTACATACCACATATTTTCCTCCGTTCAGAGTTGGGACTAAGTTTTATATCTGAGACATACAATCTTATGAATTTGTGAAGCATAAGTATAGGCCATTCAGCTCATCAGGTCCTGTTTCTACTTTAATATTCCATTTCATCAAGATACTATCTAATTTTTGCCTTGAATTAATCTAGTGTTTGTTTTTCTATTCAATATTCTTTTTTTCCTAATTTCCATTTATGCCCCCTTATTCCGCACCATCTGTACCGAGCTGAAAATAGTAACTTGAGCTGACTTCGTTGACACTATTTAAGATTTTATGCATTTAAATTAAATCTTCTCTTAACATCTTGTTCTGTGGGCTATCTAGATTAAGTTTTATAGCGTGCTCTCATGGGTCATCTTTTATTCTTAGAATGTAATTCATTTCCCTTCTCTGTGATTTTTTTTTATCCAGAAGTGAATGTTGTTGTCTAATCAGATATAGTTTTCAGGTAGGAGATTTAAAAGTTCAGAGGCAAAAAACTTGACATGACCTCCATTTCCCTAATGCTGAATAGGAAATACTAGAGTCTGACCCTGCAGCACTATTAACCAGGTTTCAGACACTGTAAACAAACTGAGGGTGCTCCATTCTTTACAAAATCATGGATCATGGTTTGTTTTGGTTTCCCTGACCAAGAAAAATATCTGGAAATGATATTTTCCATCAGAAAACTATTGGACTAGCTCTCATCAACAAACTGCATTACTGAAAATCATTAAAATGAGAAACCATTCACCCATGACTGAACACCTTGGTCTTGGTTTATGGCTATTTCACCAATGAGTGATGTTTTCTTTTTGCTTTTCACCACCACAGAGACTGAGGGACTCATGCCTTTGCCATAACCAAGACCTCTTTGGGTCTTCTCCTGTTCCAGAATGTGGCAGTGTTGTTCAATTACCTTTGCCACTATTAGAGCTGGGTGACAATTTTTTATTGGGTTTTTTTGGAGAGGGCTGAAAAATGCAGATCAACCAAAGAATTTTGTGAATTCATGTTAAATTCAGCAAGTTCTTTTTGTCAATGAAAAAAAAAGAGGAAAAATTACAAATGTGAAAATGTTTATTGAAATTAAATATTCTGATTTTTCACATTTGCAAAGGGATTTGGACACCATTTGTGAAGACAAGGAGATTGTGGAGATGCCACTCACGCTCCCCTTGTGGGTCACATGATGAACACATTCACCAGTCTAATATTTAAAGCTCTGTAAGGCAAATCCATTTTCAGTGTTGTGTATGGGGAGGCAGCAAAGTGGAGCTATCAGTGTTTAAAATGTCAAGGCCATCCAACCAGGACAGGGGCATGGTGGCTTAGATCAGGATGAGGTGTGTGGTGAGTTGCATGGTGGTGGCACACCTTCAAGCTGCTCCAAAGTGGTACGTGTTCCATCTCAGCATACATATAGCCTGGAGGTTTGACTATGTACACTACTGGTCAGATGATGTCACCTTGAGCTTTGTGACAGATACACTGGCTAAGCTCTCACCTAACACTCTTTATCACATATTGTTGAACCTTTTACGGTTGCTGCATAAATATATTATTGAAGGAGAAGGAGTTTCCAAGTGCTCTCTTACCATTTCAACCACATCATCCTGCATACTAGTATAACACAGGGTAGGATTTGGCCCATGCCATATAGAAAAAGTGGTGTAAATCTATTGAAATCAAAGGATGTGACCCAGTGTCTATTGAAAAAGTATTTGTTTTATAGTATTTAGATTTGGCTTCACACGTTAAACTTATTCATATATCTTTTGCCATATATATCCTATTACAGTAGAGATGTTTGCAAAATATCTAAAAAGGCTGTGTGCAGTTCCTTTCCCCAGGTAGAAACTAATGTAATGTGAAAGTGCTTCATATTAATAGGCTAACTGTATATCAATATAACAAGAGTCAGAATTACATATGTGTGTGTGTTGATTTCTTTTAACAATAACAGTACTTAAGTATTTGATGTTAGAAGACAGAAAATGAGCAATATGCCTATCTCACCCACATTATGTTCCCGTTTCTACAACCTGGGGACTTTTAGATTTTACTTTGTGCCATTATGAACAAATTGCTGATTAACATAATTGCAGTATATCTAATAATCAAGCCTGGTGGGACTCTTTTAAAGCAAAGTGGGTTTTGCCCCAGACTTTCACAGTGGGCCAAATTCTAAAGTCCTAACTCATTTTCATGCTTAGTTTATTCACCAGTAAAATCCCATTGCCTTTTTTTGACCCAAGAGTTCACAATACAAACAGATGACCTTCCCAGCAATAGATCTCCCCCCTAATCTTGGGAAAACGTCAGGACCTCCCTTCATCCCATGCCAATTCCATAGCCCAAATTCTGATCTTATTTGAACTAGAGTTGGAATAATGTCATTGGAGTCAGTGGACTTAATCTAGACTTCACAACTATGTAAACAAGATGAAAATATGACCCTAATTAACTCAGGTTAATCCACGTTTAGTGTAACTGAAGCCAGACTCTCACCCTATGTCTTTACTCCTAGTGCAGTGTGTGAATATCGCTCCTCTTCCCTTCCCACTGAGCGTATGTCTGCACTTCAAACTGCAGGTGTAAATTCCAGCTTGAGGAGACATACCTGCAACTAGCTCTGATCAAGATAGTACGCTAAAAATAGAGCATCACCACAGGAGTGGAGAGGCTAGCTGCTTTGAGTATATGCCTAGTGTCATGGCAGATACATGGATGGGTAAGTTCTCGAGGTAGCTAGCCTGTCCCATTGCTATTAAGGCTAGCAGGGATATGTCTTCTCATGCTGGAATGTATACCACCAGCTTGAGGTGCAGATAGACAAATCCTAAGAACAGTTGGGTTTGTATCAGGAGAGATAGATTCTCCCTCCTCTCTCATCCCATGGGATAGTGACAACTTCCCCCCCCCCACCACACTCCTTCTTCCTCTATGCTCAGCCAGAAGATAACTGCATTCTATGATAAGTAACACAGCTGAACTCACTTATAGTGTAATGAAGTTATCCTAAAAACAGAATGAAGCTTCACTATACTAGAAGTGAAAGTTCACTGAACTATAATGAAGCAATTTGAAACTTTTGCTCCTCTTTAAACCAAGTTTCAGCATATCCAAGTTCTGTATGGGCCAAATACTGTAGTCAATGTGCACTACTTTATCCAAGTATGGACCGAATTAAAACAGGGCAAGGATCGTAGGATGTGACTCTATAAATAGGTTCTTTTACAGGAATATTTCAAAATCTACATAAACATTTTATTTTTAATGGATTCTTTTAATCACAAAATATCTAGGGAAAGATGGAATTTAATTAAGGCCACAATACAATCAATTTAATGTTCAATTCAAATGAGAAAACAAGCCAATATTAGATACACAAATATGAAATGCAACAGAAATAAGAAATCATTCCTGCATCCTAAAACCATGGAACTTTGCAAATCCATTGTATGACAAGCTCATTACTGTAATTATCTCAGCAGAAATCCTGAAAAGTCTTTAACCAATCTAATTATAACTGTATTGTCACAATAACATTTTTTTTTCTGATCGCATGTCCCACAATAGCTGCCACTCATTTGGAATCATGCAAATCCCTTGTATGTGGACAACTGAATGCAAATTCTTCCAGTACTCTTTTATACCATTTCCTTACTTAGCATGATATTCTGCCCTTAGATGTTTGCACAAATCCCACTTATTTTAATGGAAGAGGAGGTGTACTTGTGTGTACACAGCTGTGCATGTGCTCAGGTTTTACCTTCCCATGGTGTGGGGAAGGAGCTCTGGGCAGAAGAACACAGCAAAGTTTCCATTTGTAGATCTATGTCTCACTACTTCTCTCAGGAAGGAGGTGTCCAGCTTCCACACTTATCAGATCCCCAAAGGTCTGCTTAAAAGGACAGGGTTTTTTGTCTTCTCACTATGCAAGGGGCTCCCTACAGTTTTCCTAGTGTAGCTATATGTACCTATGAAAATATGATGACTTTCTTTTTCTGTACAATCCATCCCCCACGTTTTCTGAGGGCGCTTCCTGTGTGCAGCATTCATCAGTCATTTGGTTTTCAGGGACTCTGCATCTTGTGAAAGAGGAGATGTAAATGTGGTCTTCTCGCATGAAGACTTTATTTATGCCCTTTTCAAGGCAGTTTTCCTTGACCTTAAATGAAGATAATTTTAGATGGAAAGTAGAGGTCTTGCTGTTTTTACATATGGTAGCATAATAGTGGTCAGCAAGGGGACATTCGAGCAGCAGTGCCAGGGATTCCCACACATGTGGTAGTGCCTGGAATTCCTTTTTCAGGGAATTTCCCAGAATGAAGAAGCTCTGCATGAAGAGAAATAGAAAATGCAGCTCCTCCTTACCTTAAACACACCCTCTCCCAGAACTCCAGCTGTGCGGATACTCTGGGTCCTCAGGGCATGTGACAGATGTAACACATAAAGCAGACACAAACTTTGCACTGAATTCTAAAACAACACTGACCTTCCTTTAATAACACACAAAATACATAGATCTATACAAAGATAATAAATCTCACCCCTCGAGATACCTGAAATACCACATTGATCAAAACCCCTGAACGAGAGCAGCAATGGCTACAAGTGCTCAGGCCCATTTCCCAGATTGTCTAGGGTCCAGGGCAGAGAGAGAACTGGCTAGCAAAACCACCAGAACCAATAATAAGATAGATGTCAGAGATTTACTTTCAGGGTTTACTTTCAGTTTCGGCTGTGTTTGGAGTGTAGCAGGGAGACAGGCATCACCGGAGGGGAGGACCCTCCTCTCCACATTCCTTCCCAATGGAAAACCGAGTCCTGTTGGGACTTCTGGAACATTGAACAGTGTCATCTCAGCAGAGACCAGAAACCCAGGCGGCTGAGAAGAGAGTCACAATCCAGCTCCCAAGACCCAGCATTATTGCACATTGGAATCCAGATCAGAAAGCCACAAAGATGACCTTACCACCCTTGGTTTGAATAGTTTGTAAGAACCCCCTAACACTCTGCCTAGAGAAGTGACAAAGAGTCCTTTGGCACCTTAAAGACTAACAGAAGTATTGAAGCATAAGCTTTCGTGGGCTAATACCCACTTCGTCGGATGCATGCAATTTGTGGTATCAGCCCATGAAAGCTTATGCTTCAATACTTTAGTCAGTCTTTAAGGTGCCACAGGACTCTTTATCACTTCTGCAGATTCAGACTAACACAGCTACCTCTCTGGCTCTGCCTCGAGTGGCTCATCACTTTGACAGCCTATCTCAGGGCAAACTGTCAGAAAACAAGGGCAGCTCCCCCAAACTGATGTTTTTTTTCTATAATTAGATTTCACCGAACCACTAACAAATGTGAATCCTGGATCGCTATAGAAATCTTATGATGGAGTCACAGAGAGTCCCCTTAGACTCTCCAGCCTATCTTGCCCCCCAAACAATATGGACTTTGTGATAAAAGTTTACACAAACCTAAAATCATATCACATCAGGTTTCTCCTAGTCCCAAGAGACCAGCCATTTACTTCAGATCAATTGGTACACCAGATCTTACACCGGAGACAATAGTGGCAGCCAAATCTATAGTAAGCTACCTTTCTTATTGGCTAAGAAAAAGAAATGAGATTTATTGAGAGGTTAAAGCAGGTAAAATATAGGTACAGGTGAGTCACAGTCTATCATTCCAAATGGTAGCAGAGATGTACTTATCTGGCAGGTTCCCAAAAGTCTCTCAGGGCTACTCAGAATAACCATCGAGATCTCCATCTTCTCCTTTAGTTATTCTGCTCTGTTAGAATTCAAACAGTCCAGAGATGAAGGATTTTTCTTTGAATCCACATTTATAATATTTTCAGACAGAAATCAAGCTGACAGTGTCTTTACCCACATGGGTTTTTCCTTTGATGACAAAGTGTGGGGTGATGTCCTTTGACTGCAGGACATCACCACAATGGCCATTAGCTTTTGAATTAACACCTTTTCTATAAAGTCCTGCATTAGCATTCTCTGCATTCCAATGCTTCTTTGATGTCTGATGAGTTATCTAGTCACAGGAGTATTTACCATGTACATGTTTGCTATAACATTAAAACAGAACAGGTAAGTGAAAATGCTACAAATAACATTCCACTAGTTTGAGGAAGTCTAAACACCCAAAACACTAATCATTTTGGTCTATACTAATGCACAGGTGAATCAACCTACACTCTGACATGACCTGGTCTGCCAGCAATACACACCCTTGTTTATTTATTTAGCTCTTTTTTTAAGCTGGTCACCAACTTCAGCGCTCTCCCCCGCCCACACACACAAACAGTCTGAGCCTAAACTTGCTGTTTGCCTAAGCAAGTGCTGGGAGGGAGCACAGGATAGTTTGTACTGGCTGTAAATGTTGGGAATGGTAGAGTTATGCATTGTTGGTTTTGTCTTTTAGTGTCCTTGTTCCCTTTTCTTCTGTTCCATATCCTGAGTTCCCCATACCTCTAATGCCCTGGTTACTGTTTTATTACTCTGACAACGGTGATAACAATTTTATTTTGATGTGCTCCTCTGTATTAGATTGTGTTTAAGTACTTTCCCAAGGGGCAAGCCATCTATGTTCTTTGCCTAGGAGGGGTTTCCTTGGGTGGAGGCACCAGAAAACATTATAGATTAACTCAGGACTCATAACCCTAAGGAGAAAAGGGAAAAGGCTGAAGCCACACCTCAGGTCAGAGTTTACACACACATTTCCCTGCTTTAGTTTCCTCACCATTCTAGAGCACTTTTTGGATTCTTTGGATTAGGGTCCATGTCCTCTGCAGCAGTTCAGATCCCTTCCTTCCAGACCAAAAGAGGATCCACATGGCCCCCATTTCAGGTTAAATCCTGGGAGCTTGGGTATGCTGGCCAACCAGTACCTTTCTCCCCAGGTGGTCAGTGGGAGTTAGTTAGAGATTCCCTGGAGGAAGAGCTACCTGGTGTCCCTCAGCAAGTGTTCCCCTTCACCATGAACCCCATCAATTTTCCCCACCCATTGAGACAGGTGGGTGGCATATAGACTGACAACCAGTGCTGATGCTGCACTTTTACTGGCTAGTGTTTGACCCGGCCTCCTTGGAGTTGGAGACCCTATCTCTCAATTTACAGCACAGTGTGTTTTTTCTGTGTGATCAGGCTGGCTTTTTATTTTATTTATTTGTTGTCATTGTAATTATTTAGGTCTCAAACTGTTTATTACATCAGATTTCTTGTCTGTCTTTTTAGTGTTGTAAGTGTCTTTATGCCTACAGTATGGAGAGACATCTGACAAGTTAGACAGGACTGCAGCAATCTGTTCACCAGAGCTTTGAACTTGGGCATATAAATCCCTTGTGAGCTCCTTGTTTTTTGCCTATTATCCTTGTTCCCTGCTGCAAGCCTGAAGCCTCCCTGCTCTTGTGGGAAGAACAGTGAATATAAAAGAAAACAATCTTCCAAAACTAGCTATGCTAAATCAACAGGAAATCCAAACTACTCCTAGCACAGGAGCTTCCTGATCTCATTGTGAGCATGATTTCTTGATTTATTAAGTAGTCTGTTTGTATAATTGTTTATTGGTTTATAAAGTGCATTTTACACACATCAGAGCAATATACAGACAAGTCACAGCAAAAAGAAGTCAATAGATAATATGGAGGGAAAGGGGCATTTTGAGTCTGATCACAAAGGTTCTGAGGGAGAAATTCACCTAGGCATGGAGGGGCTATGCAAGCTTTTAGGCATGATGTCCTCTGGCAGGACTGAGCACTGCCACCTTGTGGCCTGCTTCTGGGTGGGCAGAGTAGGTTTCATCTCTCACACTCATTTAAGGCCTAAATATGTTGTGCTTTGTGTGAGGTGTAGATTTCACCTCAAGTGAAACATAAGAATGTAAGTCATATGGAAAGTATTCCACAAGAAGTCATCTTACTAAAAGAGAATCTTCAGTCTACCTGTTAAATTTGCAGAAGTGACAAAGAGTCCTGTGGCACCTTAAAGACTAACTAAAATTTTTTTAGAGCATAAGCTTTCGTGGGCTAATACCCACTTCGTTGGATGCATGCAGTGGAAGTATCCAGGGGCAGGTATAAATAGGTAGGCAAGAACCAGGTGGGAGATAACAAGGTTAGTCCAATCAGGCTGAACCAGCTTGTTATCTCTAATCAGGGAGGGTGAGGTGTTCCTCTAGCAGTTGACTACCAAAAGGAGGCTACCAGACAACTCTCCAACACCAATTTCTACAGGCCACTTCCCTCAGATCCCACTGAAGAATATACTAAGAAACTGCACCATCTACTCAGGACACTCCCTACACTAACACAGAAACAAATTAACATACCCTTAGAACCCTGACCGGGGCTATTCTATCTTTTACCCAAGATCCACAAACCTGGAAATCCTGGACGCCCCATCATCTCGGGTATTGGCACTCTCACTGAAGGACTGTCTGGATATGTGGACACTGTACTCAGACCCTATGCCACCAGCACTCCCAGCTATCTCCATGACACCACCGACTTCCTGAGAAAACTACAATGCATTGGTGACCTTCCAGAAAACACCATCCTAGCCACCATGGATGTAGAGGCTCTCTACACAAACATCCCACACAAAGATGGAATACAAGCTGTCAGGAATAGTATCCCTGATGATGCCACAGCACAAGTGGTTGCTGAGCTCTGTGACTTTATCCTCACACACAATTACTTCAAATTTGGTGACAATATATACCTCCAGACCAGTGGCACCGCTATGGGCACCTGCATGGCCCCACAGTATGCCAACATCTTTATGGCTGACCTGGAACAACGCTTCCTCAAATCTCGTTCACTCACGCCCCTCCTCTATCTACGCTACATTGATGACATCTTCATCATCTGGACCCATGGGAAAGAAACTCTGGAAGAATTCCACCATGATTTCAACAGCTTCCACCCCACCGTCCACCTCAGCCTGGATCAGTCTACACAGGAGGTCCACTTCCTGGACACCACGGTGCAAATTAATGACGGCCACATCAACACCACCCTATACCGAAAACCTACCGACAGCTATGCCTACCTTCATGCCACCAGCTTCCACCCCGGGCACACCACACGATCCATTGTCTACAGCCAAGCACTGAGGTACAATCGTATTTGCTCCAACCCCTCAGACAGAGACCAACACCTACAAGATCTCCAGCAAGCTTTCTCAAAACTACAATACCCGCACAAGGAAATAAGGACACAGATCAACAGAGCCAGATGTGTACCCAGAAGCCTGCTGCTGCAAGACAAGCCCAAGAAAGAAAACAACAGAACACCACTGGCCATCACCTACAGTCCTCAGTTAAAGCCTCTCCAACGCATCATCAGTGATCTACAACCCATCCTGGACAACAATCCCTCACTTTCACAGGCCTTGGGAGGCAGGCCAGTCCTGGGCTACAGACAATCTGCCAACCTCAAGCATATTCTCACCAGCAACAGCACACCGCGCCATAACAACTCTAACTCAGGAACCAATCCATGCAATAAACCTCGATGCCAACTCTGCCCACACATCTACACCAGCAACACCATCACAGGACCAAACCAGATCAGCCACACCATCACTGGTTCATTCACCTGCACATCTACTAATGTAATATACGCCATTATGTGCCAGCAATGTCCCTCTGCTATGTACATCGGCCAAACTGGACAGTCCCTACGAAAAAGGATAAATGGACACAAATCAGATATTAGGAATGGCAATATTCAAAAACCTGTAGGAGAGCACTTCAACCTCACTGGACACACCATAGAAGATTTAAAGGTCAGCATTTTGCAGCAAAAAAACTTCAAGTCCAGACTGCAAAGAGAGACTGCAGAGCTGCAATTCATTTGCAAATTTGACACAATCAATTTGGGACTGAATAGAGATTTTGAATGGCTAGCTAACTACAAAAGCAGCTTCTCTTCTCTCGCTATTCACACCTCCAGTTCAGCTTCTAGAGGAACACCTCACCCTCCCTGATTAGAGATAACAAGCTGGTTCAGCCTGATTGGACTAACCTTGTTATCTCCCACCTGATTCTTGCCTACCTATTTATACCTGCCCCTGGATACTTCCACTGCATGCATCCGACGAAGTGGGTATTAGCCCACGAAAGCTTATGCTCTAAAAAAATTTTAGTTAGTCTTTAAGGTGCCACAGGACTCTTTGTCACTTCTGCAATTCCAGACTAACACGGCTACCCCTCTGATTCTGTTAAATTTGGATATTGAATAGAAACTTGGAACTGAACTCTGAGTTCTTAATTCTCCACTGCCCTGCCATTCCGCTGCCCTTTGTAGTCATTCAGACCCATGCAAAAAGAGTGCAGCATGGCCATAAAAGTCTTTCTAATCACAACTGTAGTGTTGTACACTCACTTTGTACTCCGTGATGTGTAAGGCAGTGGAAAAGCAAGGCCTACACCTTTCAAGTTTTCTCCATCAGCAGTTTTACATGTATTTATTCCAGTCTCAAGAATAGTTTCTTGTCTTTTAAATGTGCTTTTGCAGTAGGGATGTTGATTTACTTCATGCTCTTCTACATAGTTTTATTTTTTATTATTTTAATCCTAGACTCAGCAGAAGAATTATTTCAAAGAGAATATTGTTTAAAGTTAGTAGTCACAAGTGTGCAGGGGAAATTTGGCAAGTGTAAAATACTCTGTAGACCAGATTAATTTATGATGTTAAGTGTTCACAATTACAGAATTAAATGCTTTGCAGTTTTTCCTTCCCAAGTACATACTGTTACCCTGATATGCCCCGTTTTTACTTCCCTAAATATAATCCAGACTATATTAGATAACCAGTGTCTTTCCTGTTTTGCCTATAACATTCAAAGTAAAATATTTGTTGAAAGTTTTGTTTCTTCTATAAAAAAATATTTTTCATGTTTTTTTCAGAGTTTGGTGAATAAAGTTGCAGAATAAAACCACTTAGTCTGTTAGTTCTGCAATGGAATTAAGTCTATCTATCTTTGAGCAAAACCTCAAACATTAAATAAAGGGACATTCATCAATTTCAACATATGCAATATTTGGTTCCACATTTGTAGCATGTACATTTTTATTGTTCATAATGAAATAGCTTCAAGGAAATAATGGACCTAATGTTTTCATTCAAATATAAAACATTTATAAAACTTAATGAGGGACCATGACCTCAAATAGTTTCTCAGTGCTGATGCAGAAAAAACAAGAGTAACCAGTTTTGAAACTTTTGAATAAGTAGTTTGAAAATGAAAGAAAAGTTTTATACACTTATAACTTTAAATCCATGCATATTTATTAAAGAGATCTTGAATTATTAGCTCTTTGAGTCTTGTTAAAATAAGAGAAAAGTTTCCCCAAAAAGAAGATTTTCAGTGACAGTCTGGAAAATAATTTTTTCTTTGTGTGAAAAATCTGATTGTGTGTGTGCAAAAGAAGGAGGGAGGCCCTGGGGAACTGGACGGGACTTGTGTGAGCTCTTCCTTAAATGTAGTTAGCCTTTAGGGGAGAGGCGGTAAATAAGCATTTGAGACTGATGGATATTGTGGGGATGTAGAACACTTTTTCCCAGGAAATGTCACATGTATTGCTGATTGAGTGAGAACTCTTTTGAAGGAGAAACTTGTTAAAATATTGGTAACATATGATTGGAGAGAGATTGGTAATATATGATTGGAGAGAGATGTGCCCACTTTCTTAGGGCTTGTCTAATATTAAAACACAACAGTGGCACAGCTGCATCATGGTAGCATTTCAGTAAAGACACAACCTATGCCGATGGGAAGGGTTCTCCCATTAGCACAGGTAATCCACCTCCCTAAGAGGTGGTATTGAGATCACCAGAAGAATTCTTCCATCAATCTAGAACTGTTTATATGGAGACTTATTTAACATCTCCGCTCAGGGATGTGGATTTTTCATACCCCTGACGGACATGATTAAACTGACCTTATTTTCATGTGCAGATCAGGCCATAGTCAGCTGTTCATAGAATATCATAGAATATTAGGGTAGGAAGGGACCTCAGGAGGTCATCTAGTCCAACCCCCTGCTCAAAGCAGGGTCAATCCCCAACTAAATCATCTGAGACAGGGCTTTGTCAAGCCTGATCTTAAAAACCTCTAAAGAAGGAGATTCTACCACCTCACTAAGTAACCCATTCGAGTGCTTCACCACCCTCCTAGTGAAAAAGTTTTTCCTAATATCCAACTTAAACATTCCCCACTGCAACTTGAGACCATTACTCCTTGTTCTGTCATCTGGTACTACTGAGAACAGTCTAGATTGTTCCTCTTTGGAATCCCCTTTCAGGTAGTTGAAAGCAGCTATCAAATATCCCCTCAGTCTCCTCTTCTGTAGACTAACCAATCCCACTTCTCTCAGCCTCGCCTCATAAGTCATGTTCTTAGTATCAAAATCCCAGTTCTCTCAGCCTCTCCTCATATGCTGTTCTTAGTATCAAAATTATGGACAGGGTTTGACAGGAAGGAGTAACACAAGTTATTAGACACCAAACTACTGGAAGATAGATCTTTCTATAAGCTAATATTCTCATCTTTCAAGAGCGTTCATTATGCATACCAGGCAGAGGAAGGGGATTGATATAAAAAGTGGTGGTGACATAATATAATTTAAGTCGCTTTTTCTTTCTTTTCATGTCAGATGGATTTTGTTGTTAAGTCATCACTTCTTCCCCTAAGCCATGTAGATAACACCTTAAAATAGGTTGTGTTTCATTTTCAACTAAAAAATTTCTTTCTTGATCTTGAGGGGAAAAATATATTAGCATGCACCTATGAGAAATTTTTTGTTTATCCATAAATGAAAAGAAAAAGAAACTAGTCAGATAGAATAGTTTCTTTTCTTTTCTTTAGATAACTTGGCTGTGAAATGCATATTTGTGAAACATGCACTCAAGTAAGGAGAGAGCAATTAAATTTAGGGCCTTTTGGAATCAAACTTTTGCTTTTGACTTCAGTGGGGGCAGGATTGGGCACAAAATATACCTCCTTTAGAGTTAACTTTGGAAGTCAACAATGAACCAATATTTGTACAGGCATGTTGCGTCTTAGGCGTATTTAGCATACACGATTTCAGCTTTATGCAGTTGGCAAAAAAAAAAAGAAAGGGGATTTTTTTAAAAAAAAACTTCCTGTAGGGGGTGCGATTTTGCCTGCCATTGAAGTGAATGGGTTCTGGCTATATGCAGTTTCTGCTTTACGCAGTAACCGCGGAATGGAACCCTTGCGCAAGACGCGACATGCCTGTATATTGCCACTGATTAAGGAATAAAAGCAAATGATTTGATACAGAACAAATTGTGAAGGTCTGATGTTGTGAGATGCTGAGCACCATTGGTGAGTAGGGTTGCCAAATGCCCATTTTACGACTGGAGCATCCGGTCGAAAACACACCCTGGCAGCTCTGGTCAGCACCACTGACTGAGCTGATAAAAGTCCAGGTGGTGGTGCAGCAGGGCTAAGGCAGGCTCCCTGCTTGCCCTGGCTCTATGCAGCCCCTCAAAGTGGCCAGCATTTCTTTCCAGTTTTTAGGTGGAGAGACGGTCAGGGATGCTCCATGTGCTGCCCCCATCCCTAGTGCCACCTCCACAGCTCCCATTGGTTAGGAACCACAGCCAATGGGAGCTGCAGGGGTGGCACCAGTGGACGTGGGCAGCACACACCATGCAGAGCTGCCTGGCAGTGCCTCCACCTAGGGGCCATACATGGCAGCTGCTTCCGGAAGCAGTGCGGAACCAGAGCAGGAAGGTAGCCTGCCTTAGTCCCACTGTACCACCAACCAGAAGCCAACTGAGGTAAGCATTACCCAGCTGGAGCCATCACCCCGAGCCGCCTGGCCAAGGTAGGAACCCCCTCCCGCACCCTAACTCCCTCCTGGAGCCCCCTCCTGCACTCCAAATAAAAGCCTCTAAAAATTAAAATGAAGGTAAATACAATGTATAGTTCTCTGTAGGCCTGCAAAGGAAAATCTAGTTGATGGCCTAAGCTTTGTTATGGTTGTCATCTGTCTTGTTTGTTAATCTGACAAAAGGTCAGTGTCAGCTAACACACAAATGTTCAGGATCAAGAAAATAAGCAATTTTTCAAAGTTAACAGGCTGGCTACATCACTTTTCAGATTGCCCAGACTTTGAATCAGATTTATAAACCTAAGAGCTGATTCTCCATTGCCTGGAATATTGGGCAGTTGTTTTCACCTGTAAAATCAAAACGGTAGCTTTTTGTATTCACATTACACAGCTATAAATGGCTACACAAGGGGCAAGGTGGTAGCACATTTTAGACCACATGTATCCTTGGAGCTTGGAGTGTGATTCCCAGCTTGCATAGATGTACTCACCCTTGCTTTCATTGAGCTAGCATGCTAAAAATAGTAACGTAGCCAGGTGGCAGTGGCAGGAAGTGGCATCAGCTAGCCGTCCCATGCATGTACCCATGCATGTACCCTTCTACTTGGCACAGCTAGCCTGTGTCACTGTTACCTGTGCTACCCCAGCTACACTACTATATATAACATGCTAGCTCAGTGAGAACTAGAGTGAGTATGTCTACACAAGCTGGGAATTACACTTAGCTCCAGACGTAGACATACCCATAATGTGTAAATTGCTATAATTGTGTGCATAATGTAATATTATTTTTAAAAGGTAGAGTTCAGATGCTATCATGTCACATTAATAACCAAAATCATATCCTTTCTGAACCACTTGTGGGATGCATATGTAAGATAAACCTGTATGTCTTTATTTATTACATAAATAATGGACCAACTCTGTAGTATAATCTAGCTTCTCTATGCCAGTCTATTGATGTAGGGCAGCCATAAATTGAGTTTATGGCTGCTTTGTGCTACCGGATCAGTTCAAAGGAGCTGGAGCATACCAGTGAATCTGGCTTCATAGAATTTTTTCACTCGTTTCCACCCTCTCTTTTGCCAATAGAAATAAATGTTAAAAGCCAGACACTACTCCATTATGCACTTAAATACTATTGTATCGTCACATGATAGTGAAGTCTGCTCTTTATTGGCCCAATGGTCTCGGTACCTTTGCTTGCTATGAATAATAATAGTTAATAGTGTGTGAATAACAGTTTTTCTTCACATGTGGTAGGGAGGCTAGCAGGAGGGTATTGCAGTCTGATTACTAATAGTGGGGGGTATAATTCCCAAAAATGTTCTATATTGGCCTAATTTTGTTTCCATCAGATGCCAGTGAAAGGTAGGCCAACACTGAGCATCTTTAAAAATCACGCTCCTAATAGTGGTGACTAGATAGAGGGCACTGGAGCACTGCCCCACCATAATATGAAAGCATACTTATTTTGTGTGTGTGCATGTGACTAAATACAGACTATGAACACAACAAATCTATAGCATCTACAGCTGGGTGTTCTTAGCCATTGCACCTGTGGCACATGAACAGTTGTGATTTCCAAGGTCTCAGGAGTGATGCTGTGGTGATTTGTTGTGTAGGTCGCTTGATTCACCACCCAGCCACAGGCTGCAGTGGTTGTAGAGCACTGTGACATATTTCATGCTAACTTCATCATGCAGACCCTAGAACAGTGGTGGGCAACCTGCAGCCCATGGGCTGTGCAAGGCCTCTCAGGGTAGTCCACTGGTGGGCCACCTGCAGCTCCCATTGGCTGGGAACTGTGAACCATGGCCACTGGGAGCCGCAGGTGGCTGTGCCTGCAGATGGTCAATGTAAACAAACTGTCTCGCGGCCCACCAGTGGATTTTCCTGACGGGCCACATGCGGGCCGCAGGTTGCCCACCACAGCCCTAGAAGGTCTATATTTCATGCTGATATAGTCCTGTTTCAAGCTCTAGGTACCTTATGGAGTGTCCTAGCAGGGTGTACATGGGCAGCTAGAGTGCAAGATTTTAAAGTGTTCTACAATTTATACACCCCTAGTCCAAGAGAAGTGGGAAGTGGACTGAAGTGGCCCCAGAGGCCGTGCTGGGACCTGTGTGAAAAAAGCTGTGTTCAGTTGTGCAGAAGGGTAGCTCCCAGAATCCAGAAAAGATCTGAAAAGAGCTATTGAAAGTGGATCTCCTGCCAGGTAAGGCAGTCTGCCTTATTATGCAATATGCTGCTTTCATAGTGTTCCATAGTCCAGGAGGGAGACATGTCCAGAATAATGAAGGATCCATTGACTATTTGCACCGAGGAATTGCCATAATGCTCCCTGCCACTGTTGCTTAGCAGCAGGGGACTCTGGTAAGTTCCCTCATGTCCTTCTTGTTGCTGATGGGAGGACTCTGAGAGTAGGAGGAGCCTGAAGATAGATAAGAGCTGTTTGGGTTGAAGGTTGGTGCCTTGCTGCCCGTCTGCACTCAGCCAGGCTGATGCCCCAGAGGTTCCTCTGGTGGGAAGGCTTGCAGCCTACCACATAAAGCAGGATCTCAGCATGGAGGACACTCTGGTGGTGAGCCTATACACAGGGAAGCTGGCAGATAAGTTCAGGAAGTTGCTAGAGTCATGCAGAAACCAATTACCTATGATTGGGCACTAGAGATAAACTCAGACACATTTTATATCCTCCAAAACAGGGCACGGCAGCTCTAGGGTCTGATGAAAGTAGCAGCACTTGGTGCAGAAGTCTAGAAAAATGTTCTCTGTTGCGTGAAGCTTAATTTAAAGGTTCCTCTTTAGAGGGCTGGGAGTTGGACATGAAGAACTGGGCTGTTCCCCTTCAACCTGAGGAACTTAGACACCAGGTCCTTCATGAAAATGTATCTTCCTTTTTCCACAGAAGTGCCTCTGAGCTGAGAGATTTAACTTCGACCCAAAGAGCATTTATTTCTAGCCAGTCTACTGGACAGGGAGAGTTAAAATAAAAACTCTAACAGAGCTCTAAGTATACCTATGTGGTTTCAGCAAGGACAGCTCTATTAAATCGTTCTAATTTAAATTAATACTTAATCATAAGTGCTTTAGTTTGCTAATAATGTTTTATTTTACACAGCAATTGATGCAGAAGTAAGTGATGTTTTCCATTCCACTTATTATACTTCTTGTGGTTTTCATGTTGAGTCACACATATAAATAATGAGACGCCTATCTTCTATTGGTCATGATTAATTGATGACCAACTATCATAGATTAGCCAACACCTCATTTATTTCATTGCATCATTTCAAATTATGGAAGTGAATGCTCCATTTGCCATCTATCTCTTGTGAATAAAACTTGTAGAGAAAGAGAAAAAAGTACATATAGTCCAAACATGAATCTCACTGAGATTACGGTGCATTTGTAACTTAGAGTTATTGTTAACTCACTGTCATATGTACAGAATCTCAGTAGAAGTAAGTAACTATCAGACACTAGTGCTCTTGTTCTAAAACCAAAGCTTAGACAAAATGCTTAGAGTGTCTCCTGATGTAGACCAGACATCCCATTGTTATCAGAACCATCTCGATATTAAGGGCTGTGTTTCAGACAGGCAACTAAATCTGCTCTCCCCCCACAAAAAAAATTGTGTCCCGATTTTTCACACTTGCTATCTGGTCACCCTATGTAGAAGGAGCCCTCTCCATTGCCCCTACATGGCCAGTGTTTGAAGGGTATTAATTTGGCCACTATTTTACTTAAACAGGTATAAAGCAATGGCATAAGAAAAGAACATGCTTCACAGCAATGTTTAAAGTGACTCTATGGCAACTTATTTTCCATTGTTCCAGTACAACAATAGTAAAAACAACCATAATGGGTAAATAAATTAACAAAGGGCAACGGGGGATCCATCCATCAATTGCCTTACTTGCGGCATATTTTTTTCATAAGCAGAAAAATGAATCACCTATAAAGCATTTAGGTTAAGTAGAGACACAATCTGGTACTTAGGAAATGACTAGTGAGGTAGGAGCAATGAGCAGCGAGGGAGAGAAGGGGAAGAGTGTTGTATGGGGAAGGGGTGACAAGTATGAGCTATGAATAGAGTCTTATTAATTTACAGATTTAATGGGCTTCACTATTGGCACAATTTGGTATTGGCATTATTTGGACTACCTATGTGATAGAGCTAGGAGTTTGCTTTACCCTTTCAGTAAGGAGACAGTGTAAGCAGGGAATGGCTACTTTATGCTTGATTTAGAATGCTGAGGGCATAGTAATTTTATCCCAGAAATTATATTCTGGAAAAACACAAGCAGGTTGAATTATAACTGGTCCTGGAGATACAAATCCAGGGATGTTGAAGTTTAGAGAACACCTTGATTTAGAGAAGCAAAAGAACTACCTTGCCTCTCTGTGCCTCAGCTTAGTCCCCGGACTTAGGGACCTAGGCTGTTTTCTTGCAGCTGGGAAACAGCCAGACACAGCTGTGTCCTTGCTACGCTCTTCCCCTCATCCCATTGCTGGGGGCACAAAGGGATGGCATAGAAGCCACTACAATGATCTTACTTCATCCCCAGTGCAGTTGGCAGGGATTCTGTAGAAGTAGGGTGACCAGACATGCCAGCTAGATGCCCCTGCCAACTACTTCTCCTAGAAGCAAGGCCCCTCTTTAGAAGGTTTCAGAGTGCTGAGGGACAGAGGTAGTTGAATTAATGCTGACTTGGCCAGTGTCAATTTTCATGGGGTACGGGGAGGATGTGTAAATAGCATCAGTTTCTTCAGGTCTCCTATCTCTCCCAACCCCAGGTTGGTTTATCCCATAGTGTAGGTCCCTACCTGCATGAAGGACTAATGTAAATTTAGGGAGCCGGGAATGATACTCTAGAGGTTACAGCCTCTGAATTTTTGCCATACACTTAGTAACTCTCCCTCCTGTATAAGTAAATTCCAGATGCCTTACTGATTTTTTCTGTTAATCATAATATTCCTTGTTCTTTACCTTTTTATAACTCTGAGTTTTGTTACTGTAAAATGTGTAAGGAATATTTGTGCAAATTTGGATTTTTGATATATTCACCGCTTGGAAAAAGTTTGGCATGCTGCTGGATTCAAAAAAATGTGTGTGCCAGGCCCTTGCTGTAACCCAATGGGTTTTGGTATTATTAGATTTCTTCAGAGTTTGGGGAGATATGTAATTTGCAAACTGAAGCATTTTTAAACATGTAAAAGATGCAGTATTTTTAGATCACTTTTCATTGTCTATTCAAATCTTTATTGTTCTAATAGGTTTTCTTCTGCTCCAGATTTATGGAAGGCCATCCCTGGAGCAGCAATAATCTACTCCTTTAATTTCAGAAATCAAATTACTCTCCTTTGCTCTGCATAACTGTTATTGAGACATTGTTTAATTGAAAAATGTGTTGTATTTGAGTTAACCCTGTTGTTATAGCACTCTCTGAAACAATGACTAATTTGTGAGACTCCTAGAGAGGGGTAGCTATGCAAAGGTCCAGGAGCTGTGTACCAAGATAAATACTGTATCTGGAGATATTTAGAAAATGATAATGCAAAACAGGGGAATAATATAAATAGGAAGGAAATAATGCATTCCCTGGCTGGGAAATTATTGAATGCGCAGGGCCATGAAAGAGATAATTTAGAGGGAAAATGTATTTGACTTCACTGTATGAATAAATCACTGTTCTGCAAGATTGAATATCTGTTCTCTGGTTGGCATCCTATGTTAATAACATTATTGTTTATATATATATATATATATATAAGAGAGAACATTGAACAATTGAACTGCTGTTTAATTGAGAAATTTTTCAGTGAGGTGTTAATGTATGTTAAAAAATTTTACTATAGCAGTAATGCACAATGCAGGGTGCATAAGAAGAGCAAGTGCATGTATGTCCCAGGTGTGTGAAAATGAGGCTGAAAGCTGAATGCCTTCTGCCATCCAAAACGTACATTAATATCCCAGTTCAGCAGAGTATTTAACCACCTACTTTACTTTAAACATGTACTTAAATGTTTTGTTGACCAGGAATAAACTTAAACACATTCCTAAGCTTTGCTGCATCTGATCCCAATAACTATTATTTTTTATTTCATTTTTTAAATAAAACAATATTTTGGGAACTGAAGAGTGCACCATATCATTCCACCATTGAAAACAGTTCCCAGTACAAGAAATATTAGGGAACCAGTTATAAGCAGGTTTTCCTTACCAGTTATTGATTAACTTCCTTTTTAATGCTTTAATGCCTTTCTCTCATCCCCAGCACTTTAACCAGTAGTTTACGGCCTAACAGGCATTTCCCTACTCACTATATTTTGTATGGTAAGCAATCTCCACCTTAATGTTTATGCAATAGCTCACTACTTCCATTTACCACTCTTGTTTGGACCCTTTGCCCTGCCCACACTTCTTCCCGCCATTTTCTGCTTGATTCACTTTTCCCATAAGCTGCCCCATGCCATTTCCTATGTTTCCTCTATCTCTGGAATGTGTTCTTTGTTCCTAACTGCCACTCTGAGCCCTTCTCCACAGTCCCTCAAACAACTGTCCTCTAACTCATAAACTTAACCAAAGAAAAATTTGTGTCACATCATTCCTCCCACTCCTTTGCCTCTATGTTCTTTATATAGGTTGTAAGCTCTTCACGGAAAGACCTGTCCTTTTCAATACATTGGGGAAGTGCATAGCTCCCTTTTCGGTGTGATATAAATAACAAGTGATGATGGTGATGATGATGGCAATGATAAGGATGTGGAAGAACAGATGTGCCATACTGCCTTCTGTTTCATTCTGTTGCAGCTTTGGAAATATGGTACATCTTCTATACATAATAGCTTTTAGTATGTGTTCAGCAAAGATACAGCAGTTCCTCATGTGATCAATCACTAGTCTGTTCCCCCATGATCTTATTGTGGTCTTTGTTTTGAATTCTTATGCTGGGGTTGAGGAGAATGACTGGGTTTGCCACTCCAAAGAGAGGACAAGAGTTTTTCAAAGTGAACATATACACTCCTCATGTTCAGTTGGATCTCAGGGAACTGGCAGATCTAACAAGCATCAAAGACAAGACTCCTGACCTCTGAACTGGCTTCCTGCACTATGGCTTCCTGAGTCTCCTCTTGCAGAATCCATGCTTCCAGCATTTCTGGATTTGTTGCTGGTTTAGAGCAATTTTCTTTCTAGTGGAAAATATCCCACATGATGGTGGACTGGGGCCTAGGATTGTGACTGATAGGCAACTAAAAAAATCATAGGAACAACCTTCAGATGCCCAAACCCTGAGTTCAGTGCCAAGGTTCCTGTGTAATGAATTGGGTGAGTTTGGCCCTGAGAAAGCGGTGCAAGTTTGTGGTTAAACATTTGCCCATGACTGTATCCTAAAATATCCAAGTTAGGTATCTGTTAAGTGTTCTTGCAGTTGCCTGGTATTGTTATGTACCAATCTGAAGCATCCCTCTCTGGAGCAAGCTCTTCCCAGTTCCCCGAAATCCAGGGCAATTGTCAGGCAATTTTATGTATGCTAAGGGTTATAGGCCTACTTTACTTATGTTATTTTGCTTCAGCCAATGTCCTTCAGGATACAGCCCTGTAGGTTCCTGACATTATTGTTGAGTAAAATAAAAGGCTAAGCTAGCTCTATGAGCTACAAATCTCACCCTGGTGAACAGTTTGCTCAGCTCAGATGGGGACCAGATGTATGCTTCATGGCATGACCCTAGATAATTTATCGTGATGTCCATGAAGATCATCTTTGAATGACAGGTAGACATCATGTTCATGACGTAGATTTGATGACTGTATACACAGTTGTGCCTCTTGCTGGTTTTTTTTAATGTTTACCTAAGTTCCATCCATGACCACTAGCATGCATGGAAAGGCCACTTTCTGGTAGAATTATATCATGTTTCACCTCTGGGTGTTTGGGTATATTCTCCCATGTGGTTGATGAAGGCTCCCAGGAACTGTTATACCCTGGAGACCAGGAGCAGGGTGATGATGGTGGTCTGAGTGGCAATTCTTTAGTAGGTCCCAAGGACAATATGGCCAGGCCTATGTGTTAGGGAAGTAGAAGTGGGTGGCAACCTCGGCAACAGTGACCATGAGATGGTCGAGTTCAGGATCCTGTCAAAAGGAAGAAGGGAGAGCATCAGAATATGGACCCTGGACTTTAGAAAAGCAGACTTTGACTCTCGGGGAACTGATAGCCAAGATCCCCAGGGAGTCTAATAGAGGGCGAAAGGAATCTAGGAGAGCTGCCTGTATTTTAAAGTCTTATTGTGGGTGCAGGAACAAGCTATCCAAATGTGCAGAAATAATAGCAAATATGACAGGTGACAAGCTTGGCTTAACAGAGAAATCTTTGGTGAGCTTAAATACAAAAAGGAAGCTTACCAGAAGTGGAAGCTCAGACAGATGACTAGGGAGGAGTATAAACATATTGCTCAAGCACGGAGGGGTGTAATCCGGAAGGCCAAAGCACAACTGGAGTTGCAACTACCAAGGAGTGTGAAGGGTAACAAGAAGGGTTTCTACAGATATGTTAGCAGCAAGAAGGTCAGTGAAAGTGTGGTATCTTTACTGAACAGGGGAGGCAACCTAGTGACAGATGATGTGGAAAAAGCTGAAGTACTCAATGCTTTTTTTTTTTGCCTCGGTCTTCACAGACAAGTTCAGCTCCCAGACTACTGCACTGGGTAGCACAATATGGAGAGGAGGTAAGCAGCCCTCAGTGGTGAAAGAACAAGTTAAGGACTATTTAGAAAAGCTGGACATGGACAAGTCCATAGGGCCGGATCTAATGCATCTGGCGGTGCTGAGGGAGTTGGCTGACGAGATTGCAGAGCCACTGACCATTATCTTTGAAAACTCGTGGTGACTGAGGGAGGTCACAGACAACTGGGAAAAGGCAAATATAGTGCTCATCTTTAAAATAAGGAAGAAGGAGGATCCAGGGAACTACAAACCAGTCAACCTCACCTCAGTCCCTGGAAAAATCATGGAGCAGGTCCTCAAGGAAGGAATTTTGAAGCACTCGGAGGAGAAGAAGGTGATCAGGAACAGTCAACATGGATTCACAAACGGTAAGTCATGCTTGACGAACCTGATTGCCTTCTGTGATGAGAGAACTGGCTCTGTGGATATATTGACTTTAGCAAAGCTTTTGATATGGTCTCCCACAGTGTTCTTTCCAGCAAGTTATAAAAGTATGGTTTGGGTGAATGGACTATAAGGTGGATAGAAATCTGGCTAGATCGTCAGGCTCAGTGGGTAGTGATTAACGGCTCAATGTCTAGTTGGCACCTGGTATCAGGCGGAGTGCCCCAGGGATTGGTCCGGGGTCAGTTTTGTTCTATATTTTCATTAGTGATATGGATGATGGGATGAATTGCACCCTCAGCAAGTACGCAGATGGCACTAAGCTGGGGGAGAAGTAAATGTACTGGATGGTAGAGATAGGATACAGAGTGAACTAATCAAATTGGAAGATTGGGCTAAAAGATTATGATGAGGTTTAACAAGGACAAGTACAGAGTCCTGCACTTAGGATGGAAGAATCCCATACACTGCTACAGACTGGGGACTGACTGACTAAGCAGTAGTTCTGCAGAAAAGGACCTGGGAATTACAGTGGATGAGAAGCTGGATATGAGTCAACAGTGTCCCTTTGTTGCCAAGAAGGCTGAAGGCATATTGGGATGTATTAGTAGGAGCATTGCCAGCAGATGGAGGGAAGTGATGATTCCTTTCTATTTGGCACTGGTGAAGCCACATCTGGAGTATTGCATTGAGTTTTGGGCCTCCCATTAGAGAAAGGATGTGGACAAATTTGAGAAAGTCCAGAGAAGGGCAATGAAAATGATTAGAAGGCTGGGACACATGATTTACAAGGAGAGGCTGAGGGAAGTGGGCTTGTTTAGTCTGCAGAAGAGACAAGTGAGGGGGGATTTGATAATAGTCTTCAACTGCCTAGAAGGGGGGTGTGATGGGTTGGGATCACAGAACCCCCATTAGAAGCTGCCAGCTGATATGCCAAGGCTACTTCTGCCTCTGTTTTCCTGCCCAAACAGCTTAGGACATCAGTACCTTGCCTGGTTTGAGTCAGACTCGCTAGCCTGCTGCAGAACCAGACCAAGGTCTGAACCATGTTCCCCAACAGCTATGGGTTTACCTGGAAACAGGTTAGGAAGTGTTCCTGCTTTTGGCGCTCAGATGTTCAACTCCCAATGGGGGTCAAAACCCTGAATAAAACCGTTTTATCCTGTATAAAGCGTATACAGGGCAAACTCATAGATTGTTCGCCCTCTATATACTGATAGAGAGATATGCACATCTGTTTACTCCCCACAGGTACTAACTCAGACTCCAGGTTAATTAATAAGTAAAAAGTGATTTTAATAAAGATAAGAAGTAGAATTTAAGTGGTTCCAAGTAGTAACAGACAGAACTAAGTGAATTACCAAATAAAATAAAATAGAACACACAGATCTATCACTAATACAGTAAAAAGCCTCACCCTCAGAGGTTTCAGTGAATTTCTTCTTTCAGACTAATCTCCCTTTTAGTTTGGGTCCAGCTATCGCTCGCATGCCCCCTCCCCTCCCCCCATCCCGCAGTCACTGTCCACTGTTCCAGTTTCCTTCAGGTCTTTTTGCAGGGTGGAGAGGCTGTTCCTTGAGCCAGCTGAAGACAAAATGAAGGGGTCTCTCCAGGGTTTATATAGACTTTCTCATGTAGGTGGAGACCCCCTCCTCCTTCCTATGCAAAGTCCAGTTGTAAAATGGAGCTTCAGAGCCACATGTCTGAGCCAGACTCAATTCATTACCAGCCAGACCACATTCCTGGGGAAGCTCGGGTGTGGATTGTCATCTACAAAGTTAATTGTTAGCTTGATTGGTTCTTGATTGGGTATTTATTGAGAATAGTTTCTTCTCAGGAAGCTGCTCTGCTATTTCACTAAAGCTGTTTAAGACTAACCAAGTACATAGCCAATATTCTTAACTTTGATTACACACTGACACATACATACAAATAGGATGAACAGTTCCAGAAGATTATTACCTTTACATAGATATGTTACATACCATATGTAGCAAAAGCATATTCCAGTTGTATCATACACACATTTATAGGCACCCCCCCATAAAGCTTTATGGGGTACACCATCACAGGGGGTTTCAAAGAGGATGGAGCTCGGCTGTTCTTAGTGGTGGCAGATGACAGAACAAGGAGAAATGGTCTTAAGTTGCAGTGGGGGAGGTCTAGGTTGGATATTAGAAAACACTATTTCACTTGAAGGGTGGTGAAGCATTGGAATGGGTTACCTAGAGAAGTGGTGAATCTCCATCCTTAGAGGTTTTAAAGGTCTATCTTGACAAAGCCCTGTCTGGGACAAAGCCCTAGAGGGTTGGACTAGATGACCACCTGAAGTCTCTTCCAACCCTAATATTCTATGATTCTATGAACCTACACCCCATTTAGTTTGCTCTGTCTCTGTCTCTCTCTGTCATATTTGATACGTCATTCATGCCCATCCTACACTTCTCTGTGGTCTCCTGGATTTTATGTGTGGACTGTGAGGCCCAACACCTATCAACAGCCTGCACTGCACTCCCTTTACTGTGTGGGGAGGAGAGGGTTGTGTGATGTCAGGTATTAGGCAAGGTCTGATCTGGTCAACTGAATGGGGCCCCATTGGCAAGCTACAGGGGCAGCCACCTATCTCCATGTGTTTTGTGTATTGTCTGGGGCTTATAAATGTAGGCATCAAGGGATCTTTAGCAGTGAAAATGTAGGTGCTTACTGAGTTTAGGTGCTTATAGAGTTATGTAGAGGAGAGGGCACTTGGGCCCAAACTGGGAACTGGATTCACAAAAGAATTTAAGCCCCTTAGTTTCAGTTTTAGTCACCTAAATCTTTTGTTGGAATGGGAAGTACAGGGCCTATTGCACGTAGAGTTCCACAGTACTACGCAACCCCTTGTTAACTTTAGATGATAAAATTATTTTTATATGTACCCATGCTCTTTGACTACACTTTCATGATTTTAATATTTAATGAGCACTTCCATCTTGGCACATTAATTTACTTTGAATTAGAAACATACAACTTTTATGAACTCTTGCCTTGTCAAAACATTTCATCAACAATTATGAAGTCTTTGCTGCATGTGAAAGAGAAAACATATGTCCAAACTTTAATGCTAGTATATTATTTTTACACAAAAATGTCAATCAGACTCTAAATTTCTGTGAATTCATTGCCAAGACCCAAGTAAGGTGGATTAGTCTGATTATGTCTTAATTAACCTTGAGACAGAAACATTTTTAAGCACAGAAACCTTTTTTGGGTGAACTTTAGTAAAACATAAGTGCCCTGATTATCATAACTTTTTTCAATTCTAGCTTGTATTTAAATTCATCTTATGTAAGCATTTGTAAACTGTATAGTATATCCTTCCTGTTAATCAAATCACAAAAAGGCACAGAAGTTACATGCATACAAACACACAGAAAGTTTGTCTAGTCATTGCCAAAGAAGAATTAGAAATAAGTTAATACCTCATATCCTAAAGTAAATTAACTTCTGTTAGTTCTGACGTGGCTACTGAGAGACATATCATCCTCTCCACCTCTGTAGGAAGAGAGATAAAATACCAGCAGATCTGGGAAGTTCTGCCTCTGCTGAATTCTTCTTCCTGCTTATTCCAAGCTTGCAGTATGGACTGCATCATTTGATGGGGAAAGGAGATGGGGCCTGGCTGGGGTCAGGAAGTAGGAAGGCTGTATGAGAGATGACCTCTATATGGCATTGTCTCTTCTTCCAGTTGGAAGATGTCACTAGGTAAATTGATGGTGAACCCGTAACCATTTACTTGCTCTTCTCCCTCACTTCACTGCGGGGGCAAAGTTATTCTGGAGCAATAGACAATCTTTTGCCAAATGAGTCTTGCAGAGGCCATGTAACTCAGAGGAGAGAGTGTGCTGGAAGGAGACAGGAGGGAGAGAAAGGAAGCACTGGACATTCATTTACATACTGCATGGATTCCCCAAAGTCCAAAACTTCTTCCTGTCATCCTGCCAGGAACAATCTGGTTGAAATGCTGGAATTTCCTATTTTATTATGTGTGAGGAACCCATGTAAGAGATGTATAGGGACATACTTTGTTAGTCTTCTCTAATTAGTTTTATCAATTTCACAATGCAAGTCTGAACTTGATAGTGCACCATGTTACACAATGCTGAGAGGATCATCTTATACTCACCATTTTCATATTGTGAATGTAAACGAGATATGGAGTTGAACATGGCTACAACATACAACTTGAGTGGAGATGTGGTGGTACCCCTGTGAAAGGCCCATGTAAGAAAGAACCATGCATCAGTCTGAGCTGTAAATAACATTCTAAGCTTTTATACGCTGAGCTTTTATATGTACAGTGCAGATTCCCAGGCAGCTGAGGAGACAGTATCTGCTTATCAGTTTTCCGGGTTCATCAGTAATCTCCCTGAGGAGTCCAAAGGACCTGGGAAGCTGAGTAGCTGATACCACCTCCTAATCCACCCGAGAACCTATGTGCCCATATGGCACATAATAAATAAGCAAAATCTTTCTGCAGAAGCCCATTCCCAGAAGGGAAGGGAAGAGTTGGGGCTACCACAGCCCAAGCATCCAGCAGTAGGTGTGGCGGCAGCTGCGCCGGGGAGGCTTATCCTCTCCTGGTCTATTGTACCCACCACCTATGACCTGGGTGCTTAGAAAATCACTAGAACAATGTGATCCACAAAGCCTGAGTTAGGTATGCAAGCTCCTTATAAAACACATGAGGAGAGATAGGTGCCTTAGAATGGCATCCACAAAGACACAAAACTAGGATATAAGGTGCCTAAGCTAGCCAATGGGAGATGCTTATGAGAAGAGGGTGTCCTAAGCCCTGCTCCTCTCATGGAGATAGGCTCCTCCCTTAGGGTATGTCTTTACTACCGTAGGTAGCGATTGATCTATTGGGAATCAATTTATCGCGTCTCGTTTAGATGTGAAATCGATCCCCAAAGGCACACCCCCCTGTCGACTCTGGAACTCCAGCTCACCAAGAGGCACAAGCGGAGTCAATGGGGGAGCCTGCTGCCACCGTGAGAATGCCAGGTAAGTCAACCTAAGATGCGCCGACTTCAGCTACGTTATTCACATAGCTGAAATTGCATATCTTAGGTTGACCCCTCCCTCCCCCTCGCTAGTGTAAACCAAACCTTAGATTCAGCCTGGACCTAGATGCCTATCTCTGCTTAACAGCCACTAACTAACTTAACCGGTCAGGCCCAGTAGGTGATGTATTAGACACTCCTCCACATATCTTCTCCTGGTTTATGGATTGCTCTGGGACTCAGGGGGAGACAGGTGTCTGGATGCCTGAAGGATGCAGTGGTGTGCATACCCAGAAGCAGAAACATAGTCACCTTGGGAATTTTACTGCAAACACATATGTGCCCAGTGAGTTTAGACACCTACAGATTTAGGCAGCAGATTGTGGTGGCATCTATAAATAGGACTGAGGAACCTAAATCTCAAGGTTTGGGAACTAAGTACCTTTGTGGATTGAGACCAGACTCCATAAGGCTGTGAGCTCTCTGCCGGCATCTGTTGGTGAGCAAAGGGAATTGACCGAATGGACCAGGCTCATTTGCATTCTATTATGTGATAGTTTGGGGCTTTTGGTCAAAATTAGACTATGTTTTATGTTTAGTAGTACTAAATCATTAGTGTCTCTGTCTGTTAACGAAAGAGAAAGAGAACTGCACCTTTCATGGCTTGGTAGCAAAGCCTGGCCCAGCTAAAAAGAGAGAGAAAGGACTGTCTTCTAGTTGGTATGCATCTCTGCTGGCAAAGGGTTCTGTCTGGAATCCCATATGCTACTGATCCCTGTCTGAAGAGTTTGTGAGGAGATAGTGCAGGAGTGGCTTTTGCTAAAGCTGGAGAGGGCAGCGGTCTAGCTGCAGAACTCTGCTAAGGGTTTCCAGTGAATAAAAGCTGTAATCGCTACAGCTGGGTTAGGTGCTATAGCTCCAGGAGCAGACAAGGCAACAATCCCTCTTAGGGCTTGGAGATGGACCTACCTGAACTCTTGACTCTGCCAGCCCTGAACAACAAAGAGTGAGTGGGGCGGGTGCTGGGGACCAGGGAAGTTGCTATTGCAAGAGCAATCATGTTGTTGGATGCTCACAACTATAAGATGACTGAATTTAAGGCTGTTGCCAACACACTCTAGGGGGTGGAGGCTTGGGGTGGGCGGGTGTAGGAGTTTTACGTAACAGATATTATTGCTGGTTTTCTCAAGTTTATTCTGTGTCCCCTTTGCCTTTACTAAAATTGTCTTTATTTTGTACAATGCATTCACTGCTTGAAAGTGGGGAGTGATTGCCTATCAAGAACACCCAGGTGGATATTAGATCTCAAGCCAGTGTTTGTTAAGTTTAAGTTTTCAAAAGGAACCCCTAGATATTCGAACTTGGCCCTATTTGCTGCCAAAAACACTTAGTTTCATAGCTAAGGGAGGGCAGCAAAGTGTCAGGATCATAGGTTTTGTGTTTGTGTATGCATATAGATTTTAAGTGTTTATGTTTGTCTTTTTTGCTTCATTGCCTGTTTCTAATGAAATCATGAACCTAATCCCTCTACCATTGGAGGAAATTGAAAACCTCTTGGCTGCATTTGCAATTAATACTCGTTAATATAGATTATGTATGAGAATACTTATAACATAAAAGCATGTTTCAGCATTCTACCAAACTCTAGCCATTCCTCTTTATAAGGAGATAAAAGGGATAGACACAAGAGAAGAGTTTGAGAGGCAAAGACTGGCAGTGAAATGTACTTGACATAAACCTCACAGCAGCAAAATACATTTGGGCTTCTCTGCTTACAAGCTCCAAGTTCTTCCTTCTCCAGTGACATTAATTCAGTTCTTGCTCCTGGTGAACCCTTTTTATTTGTAATTAAGCATGTTCATGTGCTAGGTCTTACTTTTTTCTATCCAGCTATGGTTTTAAATAATTCAAAGGACTTAAACAAATAAAACCTTTGTTGGTTTATTAAAGTCATGGAAATCTTGCCTGTTTGGAAATGTATCATGAGTTCTAGAAATCAAAACCTTTCATTTGTGGAAATCTATTTAGTGTTTTGCTGTCTGATAATATGATTCAACCTATTGTGGTAAAGTAGACTGTTTATACCAGGGGTGGGCAAACTATGGCCCGTGGGCAACATCCGGTCCACCAGCCAATTTAATCTGGCTCTCAAGCTCCCACTGGGAAGTGGAGTCTAGGGCTTGCCCAGCTCCCATACTCCAGCTGAGGATAGGGGTCGGTGTCTGCTCTGTGCAGCTCCCGGAATCAGCAGCATGCCCATCCTTTGGCTTCTGTGGTTAGGAGCACTCAGGGGGCTCCCTGGCCCCCACCCTCAAGAAATGCAGGCAATGGGAGCTGCGGATGGGGTAGCTCAGAGAGCCCCCAGGCTTGCCTCCACATAGGACCTGGAGGAGAGACATGCCGCTGCTTCAGGGAGCTGCTTGAGGTAAGTGCCACCCGGAGTCTGCACACCTGAGACCCTCCTGTGTTCCAACCCCCTTCTCACCTCCTATTCCCCTCCCACCCTTTGAACTCCTCTATCCCAGCCCAGAACACCCTCCTGCACCCTGAACTCCTCACTTCTGGCCCCACCCCAGAGCCTGTACCCCCAGCCAGAGCCCTCACCCCCACCCCCCCTGGTGCCCCAACCCTCTTCCCCAGCCCTGATCACCCTTCTGCCATCCAAACCCCTCAGTGCCAGCCTGGAGCACAGTCCTACACCCCAAATCCGTCAGCCCCAGAATCCACACCTCCAGCTGGAGTCCTCACCCCCCCCTGCACCCCAACCCTCTGCCCCAGCCTGGAGCCCCCTCCTGCACCCTGAATTCCTAATTTCTAGCCCTACCCAGAGCCCACATCCCCAAACAGAATCCTCACCCCCACTCCAATTTTGTGGGCATTCATGGCCTGGCATACAATTTTCATACTCAGATGTGGCCCTTGGGCCAAAAAGTTTGCCCATCCCTGGTTTATAGAACCTGTTTTAAACTTTTAACAGGATGTTTTACATCAAATGTAGCATTGGAAATTCTCTCACACACACACAATTACTCAATTGCACTTCAAATGACAAATATCTCTACTTCCAGTCACAACAATGGATACTTTGGTTTGCCATCTAGTGCAATATCAAAATGCTAGTGTAACAGCTCCCTACTACTGAATTATTCCTGTAATTTCAATTGAGTGAGAATAACATCCAAACCGCCTTTACCTGAGCATTGGAATACAGTATGTTTCTTGTTGAAAATGTTGTATAAAATATCCTCTCCCTTATTAGCTAAAGTGAGATGTTAGTGTTGAATATATTGATACTGCGCTTCTGGTTTGTTAAGCTACAGTAACCAGGTGAAATATTGCAGACCCTTCTCTCTGCTCATTTGATGTGTTTTGCTGTATAATGTACAGTTCATAGAAGAAAGTAGGACTTGGAATCTTGTCCGAATTTACAAATTAGTTATCAGTAGAGCTACAAAAGGTTTAGCGTTTTCACTTTCCAGGGGTAAGTGGGAGAATATTTTCTTCAGTTTCATAGATCTGCACCAACCCAGATTTCATTGCCTATCATACCAAATTTCAAAGCCAGACTCAGTCAAAACTGCTGAGTTTTTCGTGGTTTCTTTCCAATTCAAAGTCACAAAACTAGAGCTGATCTGAATATGCTTTGTCACGGATTTAAGCAGAGTAAGGACCTGGGCCAGCCTCTTGCAAGATACCAGACCAACTCAGTGCTCTTACCACTGGACTGTAATGTGTCTCCAGCTCAGACTCTCATACATTTTCACTAAACCATTCAAAAGAGTTTGGGGAGGATTTTTATTTTGTTTAGTCCCATGCATAACAAAAACAAATTTTGAAACTGTGAAAGTTGCCATGAAATGGAATTGTCACTCTCCAGTCAGCTCTACATAAAACGGTATACAGGGCCATGTTTATTGAAACTGAATTCACATTTATCTAGTCCAGAGTCACAAAACAGATTTGTAACCTTTAGCAAATATTTGAATCTTCTTCTGAATTTCAAGTTCTTATTGAAACCCCAAACCAGGCAAGGGTCATATGACTTACGGTTTTGTTGCTGCAAATATTTCATGCAGTTTCAAATGATCATTGTGGCTGTGTTTGAAGCTCAAAATTTCTACAGGCTGAAATCTCAGCTCAGTAGGTCCCAATTTTGCAAAGATTCATACATGCATTAGTCTCCTTTTATGTAGAGTCCAGGTACCCTTTACAGTATTGGTTCTCCACTAGGGGTACATGGACCCCTGCGGGTATGCAGAGGCTTTCCAAGGGGCATATCAACTCATCCAGATATTTGCCAGCTTTCACAACATGCTATTTAAAAAGCACTAGCCATGTCAGTACAAATTAATTTAATAGAAACAATGACTTATTTATGCTGCTGTATATACTATACACTGAAATGTAAGTACAATATTTATATTTCAATTGATTTATTTTATAATTATATGGTAAAATGAGAAAGTGAGCAATTTTTCAATAATGGTGTGCTGTGACACCTTTGTACTTTTATATTTGATTTTGTAAGCAAGTAGTTTTAAGTGAGGTGAAACTTGGGGGTACGCAAGTCTAACCAGTCTCCTGAAAGGAGTACAGTAGTCTGGAACAGTTAAGAGCCATTGCTTTACAGCATTTTTCCAAACCAGTTTCAACTTGCTTCATTTTTGCCCAAGCCCACCATGGGTATATGGGCTGGGAGGGTAAAGGAATTAGGCATCCAGAATTCACTGGAATTCTATGGGATTTGTGGACACAACACCTTTAGTTGTTGTTTTTTTTTGTTTTTTTTGTTTTTTTGTTTTTTTTTTAATTTTGTTTTGTTTTGTTTTGTTTTGAAAACCTCAGTTATGAACAATAACCGATAGTACCTTTGACTGCCAGTGAATGTGTCCAACCTTTTCTAGGCAGGTAGGGGAGAGGGAGGACCCGTTAGTTTTGAGGAATGGTCATGCAGAGACTGCAAAAAAGCATTGTCAGTCTCTAAAGATGAAAATTTAAGCAAGCTTTGAATATCCATTGGAAAGGATGCTGATCTTCCGAAACAGAGTAAACAAAGATGACAAGGAGTAAACATAATAATAACTTCCAAAATAACTTCTTTCTATTCCTAGTTTCCATTTGGATAGATTGGATTGCCACTAGTTAGAGAGAGTGGAGTGTGAAGGCAGACAATAAAAAGGCATGCAAGCCTGTTAAATATTTAATTGTGGAGAAATAACTTTTAAAAAATACATTAAAAACCCCAAAGAACAGATAAACAAATCAATTCCATTGCAGAGACTCTAAAGAGAAATGAATAGGAGCCCTAGTGGTACAGTTGGGGATTACTATTATCGTGAATAAGTGTACTGGTTTGCTGCAAATAAGAACTCCGCCCTGCATGTCCCTCAAACACATACAGATACCCAAGCCTTCTCCCATCCTCCAAACTTTTCTGAGATTCTGAAAAATTCAGTTACGGAGGCCAACCTTTTGCTCTCAGGATTTTTGTTTTAATCTACGTTTTTATGGGCATGGGGGGAGGGATTTTACAGCATAGCAATGCAGTCAGGGATGGAATTTCCAGAGTTCCTTGAATTTTCTGAGTCAGAGCAGCAGGACTTAGGGAGAGGGGAGCACAGGGTATCTCTTCAGCTCAGTGGAAGAGCTGGCTGCCTTCCACTGTGAGGCTCTAATTCCAGAGGAGGTCACACATCCTTGCTAACAAGACAAAATTGCAGGTACAAGACAGCTGGGACATGCAGATTGTGAGGGAAGGATCCAACTATGATGGGGAGAGGGTGGTGCTATGGTGGCTCTTCAAAGATTTACCTGAGCTTAGGCTGAGTTCAGCATACATCCTCACCAAACCTGAACCCTTTGAAGATTTGTCCATCTGTAGGAATAGCTATGTGGTTGAGAGAAAACTATTAAGTAGCCTGACATTTCATACAAAGTTTGAACCAACATATCTTTGGGATTATAAAAAAAGAAGACGTTTGTTCAATTTTTTGTTGCTGTTTTGCATTTTCAAGGATGTCACTGCTTTTTGAGCTGTGGTAGTACTGGGGGACAATAATAAAGTTACTGTCAGTGTATTTCCCTCCTGGCCAGAAGCAGAGATCTCATCAGAGAAATCGTCTTCATTAAATTTTCAGCCCAGTTTCCAGAACAAAACAAGTGCATACAAACACTACTGAAGAAGATCTGTTACTTGTTCCAAAACATTAGACCAATTATTTCAATCTTCCTCATCATTAATCTCAGCTAATTTTCAAATCACTCTCAAAGACGTTGAACCCAACTCTGTTTCCACTGAAGTCAAAGGGAGATTTGGTATTGACTTCAAGGGGAACAGAATCTGGCCCTGTGTGGGTTGAAACCTAGCTACTAAATTTAAATCCTTCTTCAAAGCAAACATTTAAAATGATTCCACAGATTTCCTTTTAAAAGGACGATTCCATAAACTCAACATCAAAAGGCTATAATTATTGTTATACACGTAAATAAATGCCTTGTGAAAACAGCACATCAAGATAGTAATAATTGCTGTGCAGCTCCAAAGTGATAAATGTGAAAGATAGGCAGCAATTAAAAAAAAAATCCATTGCAACAGTCGAAAGTCAAAAAATCCAGAACTGCAGTCAAAAGAGTGGTAGGAATTTTCTCATAAACATACATTATGCAAAACTACTACTGTTAGAGATCTCTCTGTTCAAAAATAGTTCAATGGATTTTGATCAAATTAAACAAAATAATAAATAAATTCTTCATTGGGCTGAAATAAAATGTGGAATGTTTCATCACAAGAGATGAATTTTAGAGATACTATTGAACAAGTTAAAAAATGGGAAATAGTGGTTCAAGAAAATATGTACTAGCATGTAATAGAGGTGAGATTAAGGCATACACACATCTATTTAATATCAAATGCAAGCATGTACAGAGAACTTCATTAATAATTATTGACAAGATGCTTCATTTGTTGTAGCTGTGGTTTTTAGAGTGTCTTAGACATGATGACCAGGATTCTGCTCTTTCCCTACTATCATCAGAAGCAATGGTAACAATGATAACTGCTAAAAGAGAATTCTTCTAAACTCATCACTCATCTTTACATTTTTGCATGAATTGTAAGTTTCAAAATCTAAAAGGGCAACAAAGACACAAGCCACCTAATTTATATCACATAAAGCATTCTTAATTATTAATAAATGAGTCTGAAAAGTGGCAGAAATATGCTAAAAAGTTTTCCAGTTTTACAAATAGGTGTGCTCAAAACAGGCAGTCTGTACATTTTTATTATGATGTTCATACAAATCTATACTCTCACTTTCTCTCTTGGGGTCATTTCCCTCACTGCTGAAATGCACACATCCCTGATTTGGAACAAGACAACATTTAATTGAAACTCCAATGGGGATTTCAGTTAGAATATAAGTTCTGTATCTGAGCTGCAGTTTGTCAGGTCACTGAGAGTTCCTTCTATGGAGTCCCTAAAACAAATTCCTACTGTATCCAGGATGTTCCTTTTGGAAGTCTTGCATTCAAGCATTGCTCAGTTCATTTTTTAGTTTAGGAGATCTAATTTTGCACCAGTAGATATGGCTCAGACACAACCCTGTATGCTACATGTTTTCAGCATTGTGATGACATTCAGTTTTAACAGTTTTTTAACAGAGTGAATACAATGCTACCAAAAATATACCAAGAAAAATCATTTTCCACCAGGCAAAATTAACTATTGAACCTGGAGTTTTGACAAGAATCTTGGATTTTGGTACTCGTAATTTTAATATTAGAATTCAGTTCACATTTGGTGCCAAGCCTTTGAGCAGTCTCCCAGCTTCATAAAAAGGTGATCTACATTCTTTTGTGAATAAAATACATGAGAGCATTAAAAACAAGTTTCAGGCTGGAAACTGCATCCCTGATCCCTTAGCGTTTGCTGAATAAACTCACATTTCAGACATTCACTCTATTATGTAGTCAATAAGTTATGTTTGAAAAATCTCAGTTGAATACTCTCCATACCAGCTCCTCTGGGTAAGCTTTGTCTTGTGATATTTAAATGTTCATTTATTTGTAAATGGGTTAGTCTGTCTCTCTAGGTTGCTGTCTGTACAGCTTATAAAGTAAGATTTAGAAAATACAGTACAATGGTATCTCTATGGAAGATTATTTTCCCCTCTGCTTGCAACATATTTGCAAGATGTCCGTCTATTTTTTCTCATTATTTTCTTGTCAACAAGCAAAGCAAACAAACAATATTGTGTACTGGGTTTAGAAATGCTGGCTCCCAACACATTAATGTTGTAAGATTCCAGATTGTGAGATGGTAATTTTTCACAGGAGCAACAGGTTTTCTGCTAGGAAAAGGAACGAGACCACAAAAGCTGCAAAACAGTCCCAGCAGTAAAACACAGACCCATCTTTTAAGCTACAGGTCAGGATCAACAAGAACACCTGCTCATGGTTCCCAGTCACAGATGCTGGATTCTTATTCATATTCCACTTATTCTGTTGTACGATGGTGTGGTTTGCATCTAAATGTGTGAAATTCTATTTCATGTTTTGCAATTACCAGTCACACAAGAGAATCTTCTCAGAATTGCACACTTGGGTCTGGTTAAACATGGCCCTTTGGGCCCTTTGAGATGCTAACAAACTGCGAGCAGAAGCTATTAAGGACTGGATACATTGTCAGACAGCTAACACATTGTCGGGTACTTTACTCATAAATGAAAGCTAATTATAGTTGGATTAATTAAATCTAATTCATTTGTGAAATCATTAAAAATAAAACCCAAACCACCAGCCATAGAGGATAGAACTGTTCATCAAGTGGATATAAAATGGGCCCATTATTAAAAGAGTTAAATAAAAGATCTTAAAGAGCACTCATTCCCAAAAATTAAATTAACACCACAGTTAAATCAAATATGTTAAAAAAGAGTGCAAACTGAGTTCTTTTTGATTTGCATGCATGTAACTTTTTGTTCTGAATACAGCCTTGAAATGTATATATATTTCTATCTGCACACGGTTGTTGTGCTGCTGACTGGCTGTAGTGAGACCTCATCTAAAGGGGAGACCTAGTTGACTCCAGTCTCAAAAATCCTTCTGACTGGGCTAAGTACCCCACTACTAATTATTGCTTTATTATTATTTAATGGGAATAAAAGATAGCCAGTAGGGAGATGAAGCATCTTCCTGATGCCTTAGCCGCTGTTCAGCATCCACTGAAATACTCTCAGTTTACCTCCTGATGCCAAGGGCAAGCTGAGGAACAGTGTTCTGGCTGCCGCACTCTTTACATGACAGCATTGTTGGTTGGTTTGCCAGCTATGACCATAATCTCTTCATGTTCTCCCTGACTGTCAAATAGCTTGAATGAATCCACCCTTGCTATCACACCAGGATTTCTGGTAGATGCTACCTAACTGCATCTAACATGCATCTGATTTTTAAGTGCCTTGGAAGTTCTGAAAAAACAATGATTAGACTCAAACCAAACTAGAGGCACAAAACAATGGGAGGAAGAGGGAAGTGATGGGGTCTGTTTTATAACTTCAGCCCAGTGCATAGGGCTGGGACTCATCTGGGATGTAGAAGTCTTGGGTTCAAGTCCCTGTCCCAAACATTGTGCACATATTCTATACGTAGTGGAATAGCTTCAGCAGGGGAGGTTAAGCCCAGCGGTTAAGACATTCTCCTACAGGTGTGGGAGACCCAAACTCAAATCACTGTGCCATACCAGGCTGAGGGAAGAATTGAATGCAGGTCTTCCCCATCTGTGTTAATGCCCTAGCCAGTCGGCTAATGTTATAAGGATGGTGGCAGCAGCAGCAGCAGCTCCTCCT
Source organism: Dermatemys mawii (assembly GCA_007922305.1). NCBI lineage: Eukaryota > Metazoa > Chordata > Testudines > Dermatemydidae > Dermatemys > Dermatemys mawii. The sequence goes on along the minus strand of ML677341.1, from coordinate 24,386,370 downwards.
TAGGTCATATAGTAAATTGGGGCCCATTCTTTTCTCCATCCACAATTTTTTTTGGCCAACAGTATTTGGCAAATTTGGATCAAATTCATGAATAGTTTTGGGTCAACTGAAATTGATTTTTTTGGTGAATGAGCCATTTATCTGAAAATGTTTTGGCCACCTCTAGATGTAAATCTTTCAGGCTCTCCCACAAACCCAGCTCTGGCCACTTCAGACACTAGGATGAGATGCCATGCAAAGCATAGTGTGCAGATCTTCACAATATCCTAATCTCTGTGTGGTCTGCATGCCTTGACATTAGCTGATTGTCTCTTCCTTGTATGCTTTCATCAGCAGTGAAATATCTAACAATGCTGGCATTTAAATTATAATAATTTGCCTTCAGTGCTAATACCTCATTGTGCTGAATGGACACTGAGTTGAATAGGGGTGCTTACAATTCTCAGAACTATTGTTCCAGGCTATTGCAGACTTGGGCAGACAAAACTTGATTCACAGTTTGAAGGTTATTTTTATCACAATTAGAACTAGAGACTCCATGGTTGGTGGGATTGCTTTTTATTCTCCCAGTTTCTGCTGCTGTTTTAAATGCTAGCAGCTTAGGTTCTGGAGCACAAGATAGCAGATTCAGAAGAAAAGTATCCAGTTGGTGCACTAATTGGGGTCAGCCATATTTAATCCTGGTCCTCCCCAAACCTCTTTGTTTGGATTCCTTATGCATTTACACCACTCCGGGTTGGAATTCCAGGTAGTCCTAATTGTATGTTATAAATTGGAGATTTGAGAGCTTGAAAACTCTACATCTTTTTCATTTCTTTCTTTTTAAACCTTATCAATTATATGAGCCTAAGGAGTCCTAGTTAAACTTCTCTGTGTGTTCATCAAAAGACTAGCTTATTCCAAATGACATTTTCTGTGAACAGCTGACAAGTTGGTTTATTTCATATTAAATAGTGACTCTTTTTTATGCTTCCCTACATAGTCCTTATAGCCAGGTTCTAGTCTTCACCCAAGTCACAAGTATATTGCATATATAAAGGGCTTGAATCATTCAGTTCCTAAACTGGCTTCTGCCAGTGAAACCTGCAGCCCAGGCCTCTCACTGTTGGAAAGTCAGCCTGGAGGTAAGGCACAAGGTACCTCCAAAACTTGCTTTGCTAGGGGGAACGCAGGGCATTAGCACCACCTTAAAAGGAGGCAGTGTTGGTCACAGAGTGGGAGGGATGAACCAAGCAGCCAGAGGATGGGTAGATATTTTTATGTCCCCGAGGCAGCTTCTGCTGGCAAGACTCCAGCACGGCATCAGTTGCAAATTGAAGCTGCCCTCCTCAATGGTAGGGTAATGGGGTTAACATCATCTACTTTTCCCCAATAACTGGTCTTATCCCTCCTGACTGTTCTGCAAATGGGAGTGAATTCATCCAAACTCTTAATAATAATAAAAAAAAATCTCCCCTTTCCCAACGCTTCCTTCCTTCTCGGTTCAGCACAGAACTGGCTACAATAGTCAGTGATCAGTGTCAGCTGCAGACTTTCCACCACAATTAGCTAACTGGTGACTGGGGGAAGGGGGCTTGCTCATGGGGATTTGAATCACTGTACTGTGGCTCTAAAATACATGCTTACATTTCTTTTATTCCTTTTTTTCCTCTTAGATTTGTAAATCAAAATAAGATGCATTCAGATGGGCTTAAAAGGGGATGGAAGGTACTTCAACCATTTTACTATTCACTTTGGAGCACACATTTTGTATGTCTTTTCCCTGATGGCCCAGACAAAGTCTACCCACCTTTGAGGTTGCTGAGATAGCACTGTATGAGTTCATAGGCAGTTTATCCCATCATTGTGTCTCCGCCACAGTCTGATTTATAATATGGAATGAGTTTTTCCTGTCATTAAAGTCATAACAAAAATGCAAAGTGAATCTTTGGAAAATATTATTTGCAAATTATTTTGCTTTTTCATTGATTATATTTCTTAAATCTAATATAACTGTGCAAATACAAAAGTACAGTATTATGGAAGCTGCATTGAAAGAGATATTTAAAGGGATGCAGTCAAGTAGTTTAGACTGTTTTTTTCAACTTTACAGAATCTGCACATTATTTTAAATCCATAGGGAATATCCACCATGTTCTTGAACACTTATTATCAAAACTACTAGGGGGAAAACAACAGTCAACACACCTCTTAACTGCCTCTTATGATGAAAGAGAGATTTCATTGTAGATCAAAGTCTGGGAAATTGCCTGTGTAAAACTTATGAGTTCTGACTGATTTTATGAAACCTCTGTATCATTCTACCTCAATGTCATGTCGATTGAATCAGCCATTTGCTAACAGGCATTGCCATATACTACACAGAACTTATCTACAGAGCTACTGTAGGAACAAGAAGAGTCATTATCATTTGAATAGTAAGACCAAGGGACCATTTGGTGCCAATGGCTAGAGAGGGCACAGGAGTGCATAGAATTTTCTAGGAATTCCGTTCATTGGATATATGCATAATAATTCACTAACAAGTGATATGTGAGGTCTCTACTGAGAATCATTAGCCCACTGGTCATTACAATCATTGTGGAATGTATGTACAGATAATATTTAAGGAGTTCTGTATCTATACTGAAAATAATGTTCTTAAGTAATAGGAGTCAAGGCAGGTTCCCAGGAGATGACATACTTTGGACATGTTCCTCTCAGACAGCAGGTAACAGATGCTTATCTCTCTGGCTGGTCATATGTGTATATCTTCGCATAGATGCTTATCTGAATACCAAGCCATATACCAGGCCTAGGAATGAGAAATCTGCAAGAAAGAAAACCTGCAGGAAAAGACATCAGCAAGGGAGTATCCTGTTCATGACTAAGGTCAAAAGGTGACCAGGTAATACAGGGAAACTCATAGTATCTAGGAGACAAGCTGACAGTGTGACTTGTGTCATGAACAGAAGATTGCAGCCAAGCCTGGCTGTAAAATGTTGGAAGGACTTTGGTAAGAATTTTTCTACTAGACAGACTAGTTAAGTCTAGGCTCTAGAATTCATGTTATGATTTTATTTTACATATAACCATTTCTTTCCAATGCTTCTACATGTTATCACTTAACTATATTTGATTTCACTATACTCATGCCTCAGTGGTATGTGTTAAGTGGATAGGTGATCTGAAGAGTAACTGGTATCTTGGGATGTATTGCTTTTTTGGGAGCAGAGAATCTGTGAATACTGCAAGTGTCCAGTGGAAGAAGCTGGACACTTTAGAGAGACAATAAGAGGTCTTGGGGATTGGGGTGTACCTATTGCTAACCTCTAGGAAGACAGTGGGATCCACACAGGCCTAGAGGGGAGATTTTGTGTTGCCTGTGGCCAATGGAGTTGTGAAGCTAGCACCTGGCAGTCAGAGAAAAGGCATTCTCATGCTAAGGGCAGCTGATAACCAGGTACCCCTGGGAAGCATCACAAATAGGTTTACCTTGGCCATAAAATGATTTGGTTACAGGGGCTTGCTGAGCTATAAGAAACCATTTTTTTTTCCAGTCTGGACTTCAGATGAACAGTAGCTAAGCAACAAATCACCTGATAGTGGACATTAATTACCTGAAGGGGACCTTGAGGCTGACTAGGAGGGTCACATGACAAAGAGGACTCTAAGTTATAAAAGGACAAAGTCTTCTCTTAATAGCTCTTTCACTGACCAGAACAAGAAGACAAGACTGAGCAGGACAGGAGAGTCTTTGGACCCTTAAAGGACTGACTATAACCCAAAGGTGTCTAAAAGAGTTAAGTACACTGAAGAGAGGGTTTTTACATGCAGATGCTTATTATTTTTGCACAGATATGTAAGTCTCTTCTGCTTTCTTTATGAGTAAATTGAGTGTGTCCTTAGAAATCCTTTGCAGAGTCTGAGCAGTAGTTAGTTGCACTATCACAGTGTCCCTGCAGAGGGAAATGGCAAACTAGTTGGTCCACAGCTTCAGTGGGATGCTTTGAGCACGCTGTGGCTACTAGGGAAGTGTGGGTGAGCCATGAGCTAGTTTCAGAGCTAGGAAAATTGGATGTAGGGTCCCCATTCCAAGAGGGGTGTCAGATACAGTCTGTACCTAGAGTACGTTCCTAGAGGCCTCAAGCCAGAGAGAGAGAGTGCCTAAATTGTGCCCAGCCCCAACAAACCCAGAGCATGTGGGAGCCAGGGTTTAGGGCGATACAGAGGCCTGGTAAGTATGCAGGAGGGAGACTTCATCATAGTTGTAATAACCATATTCAACCATGCAGAAATACTATGCCCTTTTATTACTGGAAAGTTCTTACATCAGAAGTGCTGTAGATGAGGATATTGAAAGAATGGGTCTGATTGTATGCCTATTGCAGCCAATGGATAGACTCAATTGACTTCAGTGAGTGTTAGATTAAACTCAATGTGACTGCATTAAAGAAATTAACCACATGTAGATCTGAAGCCTTCCCCTGACTGCTATTTATGCAGGACTAAGATAAAACAAGGATTGTGTTTTTGTACTCCCCTCTATTGCCATTTCTAACAAACAAACACTAATGCCAGAGTTATAGTACGTTGACTTAATCAGTAACAGATTTCCCTGCACAAAGCGGTAAAGGAAAAATGCCATATTAATTTCAACTGCCATTAGAGAGGCAAACATAAATCAGTTTGCCAAATTAAAAAGAATAAAATCAGTAGGGAAAAATAGTATTTCCAGTATTTTAAGAAGGTTTTACAACCAGAGCAAACAAAATATCATCAACTGTCTTTAAAAATGACTTGATTATGAAAAGTCTCTGCTGAGTAGCAGAGGTTTTGTATTCAGCAACAGTGCTGTCAACCTAGTGGGAAGAGATACAATCCCTGCTATACAGTTATGGTCAATTTAATACATTTTCCAATGCAAAATACGTTTCATAAGGATGACAATGTCTCTCATGGATGAGAAGTGGGCAAAAGGTTTGCCTATCGATGGAAACAAAAACAACAAGCAAGCAACAGTGTCATGAAAATAATGATACTTTATAAAGGCCACGGGCAGGCATCTCACATGAAAACAATACATCAAACAGAGAAATAAATAGAGGAAGAAATTGTCCAGAACTTTCTATACATATTTTCAGTGTGAATACCTGTCATTTAAAAACCATCATTTAATGGACAATTGAATTTATACTTGATGAGGCAGTGTAGGTAAGCGGTTAGACGAAAGAACTGCAGTCAGGATTACTGGCTCTGCACTAATTCACAGAGTGACCCTTGGGAAGTCACTTAATTGTATTTTGAGTTTAACCATCAATAAAATAGTTACTGAGCTATTACATAGGGATATTATAAACTGAGATTTATAAACCAATTGGTGATCTTTACAGGAAAGGTAACATCTCTAAATTGGATTAGAATCAAGACAATGAGAATAGGATTGGGATTTTCAAAGGAGATTAAGCATCGAACTCCCACTGAATTTCAACAGGAATTCTTTAGAATGCTTTGAAAATGCCAACCTAAGTTACTACACATTGAGAAATATGACACACAATTAACAGTGGAAAAAGAGCTACCATTTCTTGGTCAGCAAAGTAAGGGGGTGGGGGGAAATCACTGGAAATCCATGCATTTCCAATGTGTTATAAGTATGATGACATCTGAAGGAAATGACTAGTATTCCCAGGGGATATTATAAAATATATTATCACACCTATTTACAATCTTGTTATTATAAGTAATAATTTATTAATAATAATTATAAATGCATTCAACGAAGTGGGTATTAGCTCATGAAAGCTTATGCTCTAATACTTTAGTTAGTCTTTAAGGTGCCACAGGACTTTTTGTCACCTCTATAAATAATTTGTTTGTGTTAGCACCCACAATGTGCTAGGCACTTTCCAGGCATAGTAAAAGGATCAGTCCCTGTTCTGAAGCATTCATAGTTTTAACACTGGACAAGTAAATAGTAGACAGAGGTCAAGGAAAAAGAACAATAATAAAGGGGGAGTTATACACATAGAGATTTGCTATAGGCAAGATCTTCAATGTGGGTTTTAAAGGAATGCTTAACGTTGGAGAAGGATGAGGCCTTGAGGGTAAATTCACAGAGGTTGATCCATGCATAGACAGTTCCATAAAAGACGGTACAGAAGCAATTGGCTGAGAGTTTGTTTCCATTCAGTTCAATGGAGTGGACAATGGATTTTATTGAATTAAAATAAGATTTCAAAGAATACTTCATAATACTTGTAATTAAAAGAGTACGCCAGGTTTATAGTTCCAATGGCTCAGTATATTTGGTTTTGCATTAATCTAATCTTATTGATTTTTTTTTAAAAAAAAAAACTTGTATATTTTCTGGTCAATGGATTATCAATAAAATCTATTCAAAATAAACAAAAAGGTCTGATCTAAATTCCAGGCAAACTGCAAATGCTCAGTGATCTCCACCTTGAGTCAGTTTCAAACAATTATTGTATAGACTGTAGAGAGTGATGTTTAACAAAAATTAACATTGAAGTCAATGGAGCAAATGTGTGCAGAAATGTCTCTAAAGTCCTCTGTCCACAGACTTCTAACTACTGACATGTGTGGTTCCCCAAAGTGCAGTAAATATTAATGAACTTCAATCACACCTGATTCTGCATCCATCAAATTTAATGGGATCTTCATCAGTGACTTAGTGGGAGTGCGATCAAGCTATTGAGCCAGCCCTAGCTCAAGCTGACTGAATGAATTACGTGACTTTACCTGTGCAGTTCCCTCAACAGTACAAGTTGTTTGTGTAAATCTGACAGCAGAACTTCCTATGTCTCCATATAGAAAGCAGTATGCTATACACGATAAACTTTTTTCTAAGAGTCAGCCAGATGCCAACCAGAAAGTTTGCAAGACTGGAGTCCATTTGCAGTTGTAACACAAGCTTAAAGACAAAGGGAAAAACTGTATCTTAAGAGACAGATTGTTAAGCACTTTCTCCTACTGGCAAGCAACTGCTCACAAGCCAGGCCATTTGTTCTGGTGGGACTATCTGTGTGAATAATAATAATCTGTGTGCTCATCATAATGAGTGAGATTTTCACAATCTGACCCTGTGTTGTTTGAATGTTGTGTTACAATCATAGAATCATAGAATATCAGGGTTGGAAGGGACCTCAGGAAGTCATCTAGTCCAACTCCTACTTAAAGCAGGACTAACCCCAACTAAATCATCCCAGCCAGGGCTTTTTCATGCCTGACCTTAAAAACCTCTAAGGAAGGAGATTCTACCACCTCCCTAGGTAACCCATTCCAGTGCTTCACTACCCTCCTAATGAAAAAGCTTTTCCTAATATCCAACCTAAACATTCCCCTCTGCAACTTGAGACTATTACTCCTTGTTCTGTCATCTGGTACCACTGAGAACAGTCTAGATCCATCCTCTTTGGAACCCCCTTTCAGGTAGTTGAAAGCAGCTATTTAAATCTCCCCTCAGTCTTCTCCTTTGTAGAATAAATAATCCCAGTTCTTTCAGCCTCTCCTCATAAGTCATGTGCTCCAGGCCCCTAATCATAGTGTTGTCTATATATTTGTAACTATGTGGTATCAGTTCTCCTATCAGGCCAACCTTCTATACATTCATCACTAATAAAGCATTATGTCATTAATAAGATTGTAATGTTAGTGTCTTACTATAAATGTTAATTTCAGGAGGTCTATAAGTGTCTGTGCTTGGAACAATTTAAATTTCAGTTACACATGCAACTTTTCAGGTTACCTTTTCTTCTTTGTAAGACTAATAAGCATATGCAGGCTTATGTTGAAAAGTTAGTTTGTGGGACAAATGACAATAAATTGGTATAATTTTTATAAATCCTTTATAGAAACTCAGCCAAAACTATATATGGCTGAGTTTCTATATACTAGTAATATTATATTACTAGTATATAGAATATATATATTCTATATACTAGTAATATATATATTCTATATACTAGTAATAAAGTAATATAGAATATGGGCCTAGTAATATTTTATTTTAGTCAAAGTGTCTGACTAGGCTAAATAAATATTCACACAAATCACTTCCACTGGTGGAAATTTTCAAACAAAAGCATTTTATGGGAGGAAATGTTATTTTTAGACAAAAAAAATTACAAAAAATCTGTTTAAAATTTTTCTTTTTTGTTCCCATGAAAACTGGTTTGTAAAGGTTTCCCTTCTCTTCTACTGCGTTTTTGCCATTTCCCCCCCTTTCTTTCCTCCCTTTTAAGGGTCAAGATGGTGGGGGGAAGAGGAAGGGAAGATGAAAAAGCAATTAGAATAAAATAAAAAATTAAAATGTTTAATTTTTAAAAAAAATCATTTTTTTTCAAAAATTTTGAATAAAAAATATGTTTTGAATTTTCAACTCTAGAAACCACAGAATTAAATAGGTCAAAGCAGAAGACTACTTAAAGTATTTATTATATAGATTGCTAGAAGTTTGATCATGTGTGTGCTGCTGAGCCCTCTTAATTCCACCTGACTGGGAGACGAGTGCTTCTAGCATCCTGCAAGGTTGAGCCTCAGATCTTAGAAGTACTGATATACCTTCTCTTCACTAGCAATCTTTATACACATTTTCCATCACAGTGCATCTGTACCAGTGGTAGCAGCAATATAGGTGGTAGTGAAAACAAGACTCAAGCATTTTCACAAGATGGTGTTGACATACCATACATATTCTATTCTATTCTATATAGGTTTTTATACCATACTTATGACTGTAGGGAATCCACCAGTGGTCCTGGAAAGCAATTAGTGATTTCCAGTGGAGATCCAGCCTCAGAGATGCCTCTGAGCAACATTAGACATAGTGTCTCCACTACTTCTTCCTATTTCTATGACTTTTTCCACCATTGCACTGGTGCAGAAAAACACAAATTTTCCCAGGGTAGATAATGGAGCTGGTCAGAAAATCGGAGGAGGTGTCTCCTAGGGAAATTCTGGCTTTTTCAACAAAAATCAAAAACTAAAATATTTTTGACAGAAACTGAAGTAGTTCAATTTTAAATGCTGTTGTGGTGCTCCAGGGTGCCTCATGCTCCTCTTTTCTTCCATAACTTTGGACATCTCACTTAATCATTCTATGCCTTAGTTTCGCCGTCTCTAAAATATGTATAATGATACCTCTTCACCTGTGTAAACTGCTTTGAGATGTATGGATGGAGAACAAATATTTAAGTCCAATATATTATGACGATGAATAATTTTAAGGGTAGTATGTTAGTAGCAGAATTATAAAGTTGAATATGATCTGACTTCTCCAAATATCATTTTTGTATGAAATATTTAAGAATCTGAGCATCCACTATGTCAAAATGAAATGTAATTCAAGGAATTTGACGACTTTAAAAAAATATGAAAGAGCTTTTCTTCCCTTTGTAACAAGTTGTGAAGGTTTTTGTATCGTACAAGAGACTGCCAGAAAGATGATGAAATAAAAACCAAGACTGAATGAGGCTCACACACTATGAGGGACATCTGGCCAGTTCTCTACACTGGTTACTTAAAAACTACTTTCCAGAGGTAGTGATAAACTGAATTTCCACAACCTGCAACAGACTGTTTCATGAAGATAGCCCCAGGCACTGCTTGTTGTCAACAAATTAAACAGATCAAAGCTTTTATTAAGTTGGAGGAACAACCTATGATCTCTTTAAAAACATCCAAATATATATTTTATAAATCTACTTGGGTCTTGCAACAAGTGGTCTCCTCCTTCTTTCCCACTTTCTATAAAATACTTAATCACATTTCTTCTCTCTCTCTCTCTCTCTCTCCCTCTCTCTCAAAAACCAAATAAACAAAAAACAAAAACAACTTTTTGTTTTATAACACTGTGCCTAAACTTCTTGTTTTTGAACTCTAGTGTTTGGGGACACTGTGGCCTTAAGACATAGCCCCATGTTGAGTGTGGCATGGAGGCACCACAGCTCCTGTGAGAGTTCATATGGGCACTGTATCTCAAACAAGCCCAAATATGTCCTAGAGCCCCAGGAACCATAAGGAGAATGTAAATTCTGCTGCACTCTTGATCCATTTCAAAACAGGCCAGACAAACCTCTAGGAAACGGAGAACTTGAAACTACCCCACACTGTCAGGGATATGGACTAGTTGACTTCCACACACTTTTGCATCTGTAGAATCTAACTTTTAATTATTTGTTCACTGTTTTCCTTTCCCTTTATACGAGAAATACGAAATACGAGAAACAGATGAGACCTATTTTTCCTATCATTTATACCTGGTTCATACTAGCACGCCTTCTGTAGTGTAGATACTCCTGGTTTATACCAGCATAACCGAGACCAGAATGAAGCACTTTACATTTGACCAATCAAACTTATGCTGCTTCAGTCCATTGCCCACGTCACATGGGAAGTACAGAATGTGCAGTGGTTCATCCCTTATGTAACTTATTAGTTTCAGTAGGGTTAAACCAAAGATCAGTTTGGCCTGCTCCCTCTGAATTCTGTTGTCTCTTACACTGTTTGCCACTTAGCCGGCCTAGCTTTTAAAGACTCCCTGTGGGCAATACTATACTGTGCTAGTACCATCTGCTGAACAGTAGGAGACTCATATCTGTGGAAACTAGCAAATCTAGAACTCATTTCTGGTATATTACACAGTAAGTACTTTCTGACATGCCTCCTCAGGTGGTCTTCATGACTTTCCCAAGGCACCCGATTCATTACAATATAATCTGTCTTGTTGGCATATATTGTATTTTCCCCCCTCTGCTATTTTCTTCACACTTTAATGTGATCTAGTGTCATTAAGTTTGAAGAAGTGTGTGGTTCGGTATAGGTAAAAGGAAAGGAATTCCTGAAGAAAACTGAAAACACATTGTTTTTCTGGGTAAATATAAAATTGCAAATCTGCAGTCTACATAAAATGTATTGGTGGTGTGAGTCCACTTCCTAGTGGGCTGATGTACACCTCACAATTGGTTGTAATTGGCATTCTTGTGGATAAGATTAGAAAATGTTAAACTGGACATGCAATATGCAAGCTATTTGGGGGCAGGCCCATATTAAAGTATTTTGGGGCCCTGTGCATTATAGAAAGTGAAGTCCCTCACCTTCTTTAAAGCACCCTGCCCCATATATATCCAACCCCAAATGCATCTCCCACCCCACACATACCCCAACAATCCCCACTTATTCTGACAGCCTGCATACACATCCGAGGAGCCTTGTCACACATCCTGCTCACTCCAGCCCTGACAGCAACAACTCCCACCTATACCAAACCACACACTTCTTCAAACTTAATGACATTACATCATTAATATTAATTATTTAATATAAATATTAATTAATTAATATGTTCTGTGTATAGCAAACTCAACCTTCTATGTTTACATGGCACCTTTCACAAGCGTTATATTCAACTTTTAAAAGTAAGTTTTTCAAAGTCTCAAAAGAAACATTTTTTTCTCAAGGTTTGTAATATGTCCTTGTATAGTTATACTGTAGCAATTCTATACTCTAGAATGGTCCGGAGTCACTCAATGATAAGCAGTGCAACACAATTGGGATAAGATTCTCAAATTTTTATTTTAAGCAGCATTTATACGTGAAATGCCATTAATTTTAGAGGAAAGTATTAGTGCTACTGAACATGAGTAAGGGTAGCAACTTCAGAATAGTGTGCATAGCTTTCACACTGTCATGGGTAATTTTTAAATAAATAATACAAAGCAAATTAAAAATAAGTTTACATTATTTTACCAACTGGCCTTTTAGAATTGCAGAATAAGCTTTTCTCAAAGTCTTAGTCTCTGGGTAAAGGTTATTTAAATTAAAAAACAAACAAAAACCTTTCTCTATTCCCAGCACAGGTAAATGTAGAGATGCAGGAATCTAGGTAGAGAAAATAATGATCTGGAATCTAAGAAAGGCACAAGCTGCCCTAAACACAAACAGACAACCCACAGAAGAACAACATTTACCACCCTGAAGAGAAAGAGCTATAGCATTTCACAAAGCAAAAAACACACAGGGAAATCATCTCCTAGTAACCATGAAAATGAGGGCAGCTCTTACCAGGCAAGGTAACAAGGCAAGGGATCTGATTGATGTAATTCAAGCACTCAAAAAGTACTTTTCATTAATGCTGAATCAGTGGCTGAAATCAATCCCTCAGTCCCTCAGAAATATAGAAAAAGAGCCTCTATTCAAAGAAAAAGGTCAAACTCAATAAGCAGTGGCTTTGGTACAATGAAAGTAACTGTTTCCACTTAAGAGCATCAGACTGAGTCATCTTCCAATTTCTTCTCTTTCCTCCTGAGTTGTAAAACCACCTGGCCTATATCTAATGTCTGAGTTTACTTTCCAGGCTATGAAGGAAATGCATGCTATGTCATTTCTGTATGTGTGTGCAAAGGATGTGAACGCAGGCCGGGGACTGTTAAATAGGGCTGGCTGGAAAAATAAATCCATTTCATAAAAATTTTTGAGATTTTGACATTGGTTGTATTTTGGTGCAGAGTGCAACCAAGACTTTCAAAAATTTTCATGAAAGAACCAGAGAGTGAAAGAAGATGATCCCAAAATAGCCAATAGCCTACTATGCTGGACACTTGCATAGGCTTGGGAAAACTCACGTTCTAGTCCCTGTTCCAAATCAGACAAAACAAGGGCCTGAACCCTAGCCACTAGGATATGTGGTAGTGATTTGGACAGAATATATAAGCCCAAAGATGTTAACATTAAACAGTTTTTTAAAAAAAATTCAGTGTTTGGTATACGGATACCTCAACCTGCTTAGTACCTTGGTAAACACACTACTAAAAATCTTTGAAATCATTTATTACAGATATCGGGGAAGGGGAGAATTACAGCATTTGAAATATAAAATATTAAGTAAGGCTTTCATTTTAATACAATTCCTTGTTCCGATTCCCTTTAACTGTGGAGAGTTTTTAGAAAGAACCCTGCTCTCCACTCCTCATTTTATAGTCTTTTAGATGGTATTAAAGATGGCAATAACTATCTTTTTTCTGTAAAAGAGAAAAAAGTTAGCTGAGATGGCCAGAGCTGTCATTGTTACCATTGTCTGTAAAGACTAATCCCATTTCATAGAAGAATAATGAAGACAAATACACACAAAAGGGAAGAGAAAAGAACAGCAAAGAGAAAATGAAACATTTATCTTGGTTGTTGACTTTTACTTGCCCCCTCACTGTTGGAAAAACACACATGCACAGAGCAGAGCCACTTTGAGACCTGGTAAACTAGTAGTAGAGTTAGGCTATTTAGGATCTTGCTTTTAAGTTCTGGTCACCGGCTTAATGCTATGTTACAAAAGAAAGACAATCTTGGCCAGCTAAACTGACTCTTATTAAACAAAAGGCAAAAGAGAGGAATAGGAGAGAAAGGAAATCTGATGAGTCATGAAAAGGACACACAACAGAAGGGGGATTGTGACAAAGATCTTGTCTACACAGCCTGACAGTTTGGACTATAGGATACAGCTGCCAACTTTCACGTGGTAAATAAGCACTCTAACTTTCACAATAAACCAAAAATCAAGAGAATCCCATTTCAAAACAAGGCCAAAACAAGCCAATCCCTAAGAATCCCAACACTCACTCTATGTGACTACATCTCCACGGCATGCAGTCTGAGACTGTGGTGGGCCCGCTGTGCCTCTCCTCCCCACCCACTTGCCGCTGCTTGCCCCTTGTCCCTGCTTTCCAGGAGATGGGGGGGGGGGAGAAAAAAAAAAAGAAAAAGAAGCAACAAACTATAAACCAAACAAGCAACAAACCAAAAACTAGCCAAAAAGCAACTCACAAGCCAATTAAGCCAAAAACAAGCCCAATTTCTGCTTTTCTTCACGGGTTTGGCATGTATGCTACAGGGATGTGAATTGCAATCCGAATGGATAGTCATGGAAACATTTTCTCTTGGTCACTTTGTTTGATATATCAGTAACAACTGCTCACAGAAAGCTCACAATTCACCAGTCATTAGTGAGGAAATGCAAGTTCACTTCAAGACAACCAAAATACTACAGTCCATGCACAGAGCAATATTTAATTCTCAAAGTTGCTGCAATTTTTGAAAGACAATGCATTCCTAACGTATTTTGTAATAAACAGAATCATGGTACAATGTGTCATCACATAACTTGATGGATCGCTTGATGATCATCTGTTCCATTCATTCCCTGTGAAGCACTTGACATTGGCGACTATAAGAAGACAGGATACTAGGCTAGATAGACCTTTGATCTGATTCAGTATGGCTGTTCTTATGTTCTTAACTAATTGTTCATCTCCAGTTCAATTAGCTAAGAAATAAAGTAAGGCATTGTTAGATAAAGCAAGCCTGATCCTGTGAAGCACTGAGCTTCCTCAACTCTCATTGATTTCAATCAGCATTTTGAAATACCCAATTTAGAGACCACCATAATGTTTCTATATGAACATATAGACCAGTTCTCAAGCTGTAAATTATATAAATGTTTTGTCCCACTGGATAGCATTTCTACTACAAAACAACAAGGACTTGGAGATTAATATTGCGGAGACTGAGGGTTGGGTTCATGGTTTCTGATAATAGTACTAATATTATCAAAGCTCTAGTAGATGGCAGTCTTAATCATGTATCACATTATCTTTTTTTTTAATTGACTTGTAGGAAACTCACTTGTTAATCCTTGGTCACTATGTCATTTTCCAGTCACCATCAAGAAAACAGCTCAATTTTCAGATATTCTACAAGGTATTTGAGCTGTGTTCCAAGATAAGCAAACCAACAAATATTGTAAAAGAGAGCTGGCCTAAAACTGCACCTGAATGTTCAACATCGTGTACTTCAGATTTTGTATGCCCAGTGTTTACTCAGACTCTTCACAAAGGAGAGGCTTGATGGGAATTATGTGTGTGAGGAAGAGGAAAATTTTTGGAGATGAGCCAGCTGAAAAGTTTTCAACAATTTTTTTTTCCATCAAAAATGCTGTTTCATCAAAACCAAACTGTATCTCAAAAATGGTGTTGATGAAAGTGAGTGAGACAAAGTAATCTATCACAAAGAGCCTATAGGCTATAGTTCTCGTAGGAGAGCTGTTTTCAAGTTCTACCTTTGAATTAGGCAGACTAGGGAGTTGAACTTGGATCTTATCTGTAGTCAATTTTTCCCAATCTCTCCTGTTGGAGCTTTTCCACTTTGTATTAATTAATTATTTGTCAGGTCAGAGAGAGACTGACCCAGGTTTAACTCTCTGCTCTGAATCAGGCTGTATAAGAACTTAAATCTTGTTCTCCTACACTACAGTTGTGTGCCCAAACCACTGGGCTATTCATTTTTTTATGGTAGTGGTGTTTCTTTTTTCTCATTTTGAAAGGTCTAATTTTCTGGTCTAATTCAGAGATAAAAAATTCAAAACCTCAGATTGCTTCTGGTTTTCCAGATAGCCCTAAGTGGGAGCTTCTTTTGGATTGGCTGCTATTATAGTTTGATTGTTTTATTAATTAATTCCAAATGTAACTAGAAAAAAATAGGTCTCTTTTTTTATATGTTCAAATTAATTAAATGGTCCAAGTGGGGGAGATGGCGAAAACCAGTGTGTAGTTCATATTTGGCGCTTGGTGTTAGTTCTGATACGGTAATGCTAGCTTCTCAATTTTAATTGTTGGAACATCCCTCCCTCACTTTTACTCTCTTTGAGACAACCTCACATGATATATCTTCTGACAGTGGATTGTAAGACAGGCAACTCTTCTTATCAGACTCCTCCTCCACCTGAGTATCATTAAAAAAAAATCATTTTGAGCAAAGTAGATAACTCAATGCTCTGTCCTTTCCAGTAAGTCCATGTAGTACAGATTCATGGAGGACGAGAAAATCATTATGTTGCAATCTAAACGATATAACACCAAAGTCTGCCCCATTGACATCCCATTCTCAAAGTTCGCAGCTGCCAAAAATGATCCAAAAATTAAAGCATGCTGCTGTTAAAGGAACTGGATTTTGTGGGGCTTTTCATAGTCCACCACATATCTGTGGGCTTCAAACACATACTTCTGGGACATACTTCAGTTTGATTCTGGTGTCAACCTGTGATGAAACCTGCTACAGATTTTTATTTCACTTGCTATCTCAGCATTTACCAACCAGACATCAAACTCTTTGTCAACAGGGCAGGGTTATCAGCAGAAAATGTCATTAAGCATCAGTGGTGAACTCTTTTCTAACTAGAGATTATAATTAAAGACTAGTGAAACTCTACCAAAGATAGATCTTATCTGGTTTTATTGTCAATTAACCTTTTTAACACTGCTGAAAATGTAGTAATGGATAACAAAATATCTTTACTGCCTAACAATGTGGGGCTATTACCTCTGTAAAATACAGTATATCATAGTGTAATCTTTTGACAGAAAGGTACAAGGGCCATCCTGGGAAGGCAGTTCTTGGAGCAGAACTATATTTTTAATTGATATTTGTTATATAACCCTGTGCATGCCATTGCAGTCTGTGATGCATGGTGTTCCACTTGGTATCTTTCTCTTCTGCTAAAGAAGAGGAACATTTTGGTGACGTGACATAGCTCAGATCTAAAATGAAAAATTACACAAACAGCAGCCAGTCCAGCTTCCACTGATGTCAATGGACACCTTCTCTTTGACATCAGTGGGAACTGGCATGGGCCCATAAACCATGAAATAATAAAACAAAAGAGATATTTCATGGCTGGTCATCCATCTCAGTAGGCAGAAGCATATAAAGCTAACCCGATCGACAGAACTGGGAAATATAAAGCTTTGGACAAGACAAGAAACTGGTCAGAAGAAGATTCAGGAGAAATCTCTCCATTATGTAAGGAGGACATGGTATAAAGCAGGGATTGGCAGCTTTGGCACGTGGCCCTGTTGGTGGGCCCAGCCAGTTCCTGCGCCGCTTCTTGCAGCCCCCATTGGACCGGAGCAGCAAATCGGAGCGATCGCGCCAGTGGGAGCCGCGATCGCCTGAACCTGCGGATGTGGCAGGTAAACAAACCGGCTGGGCCCACCGAGGGTGCTTACTCTGGGAGGCCGCATGCCAAGGTTACCGATCCCTGGTATAGGGGCTTGGTCTAATGCAGCTGAATATGAGTATTAGAACTATGTCTTATGAGCTATGTTACTATGTGAATGTTAGAGACTCTCTTTAGCTAATCTAAATGCAGTTCAGCAAATGTTTGCTAGACTGTTTGATATGCAAAGAATAAATCCAATATCATGAATGGTTCTGTTAGAAGCTCTCTAATTTGAAAAAAATAAAAAGAGAAGAATGTTATGCCAGAGAAATATAGAACTACTCTAAATGGTACGACCCAAGGACCTCTTGATGCTATCTGGCAGAGGACATAGGGGCACATAGTGGTACAGAAATCCACTGGGTTCACCCAAAGAATGTTATAAAAGGTCTCTAATGAAAGCGTGGATTGCAATAGTCATCATAATTATTGCAAACTGCATCTATGAATGTTGTTTAAGGAGTATATATCAATATCTATATCTATATTGATATCTACACTCCCCCGCCCCCAATAATTACATTCTTAAGGTCTGTGATTAGGGATGGGTCACCAGCAAAAGTGAAAAGGAGGTTTTCTTTCAGTCAGGAAGTCTTTATCTGTCAGTCTCTTTTCATGTAAATTAAGTATTATATGGTTCACAATGGGCACCCATTCCCAGTTTAAACTGAATGCTAATGAAGGATTGTGAAATCTTCAGAGAGAAAATTAAGAGGAAGAGTGGGAAAACCTGCTTTTGTGATGAACATCAAAGGTGTGTTCTGGTATATTTGGGAGCGCAGAGAGACACCTAGCATCCATCACCTAGGAAGTAACAGACAATGGATTTTCCTTCATGGAGAAGTGATCTTAGCCAAACTGACTGAAAATTCTGGGGGAAAGTCTTGAGGTAAGCTCTCTTGAAGGAGATAAGGGAATGCTTTGTTAAGTTTACTGTCTAAAAAGTGTGTTATGATTCTATTGTACATATAACTATTTGTTTCCAATATTCTTACTCACTATTCCTTGAATCTCTAGTCTCTAAAAATAAACATGTTCTAGTTTTCATTTTATGTGTGCGCACACATGTTGTGTGTTAAGCAAAGTGGTGATGCTGAGCTGAATCCTAAAAGTTGGTGTGTACTGTTCCTGTGGGTATAGTACATCTAAGCATTCTGTGAGTGTTCAGGTGAATAGGGATTGAGTATTCCAGAGGGAGGCTCAAAGGACTCGGAGGTTGGTGTATGCCTATCGGTAATCTGTACAGGCAGAGTGGGGCCTACAGAGGCCTGGAAGGGAGTGCTTGTGTTACCAGAGGATGGTGGTTTCAGGGAGCTGATCCACAGCAGGCACAAACAAGACTCCCTCATGCTATATGCAGATGGCAGTGAGGTACTTCACAATCCTGGGTACCCTGGGCAGCATCACACCTGGACAGTATGTTGATCTTAAAAGCCTAAGTGACTATAAAGATCAATATTTTTCATGAAGTCCATAAAATTCAACTTAGGGCTAACAGCACAAAGGGTGACTCTTTTGGGGTAGGGGTCTGATCAGAGCTTTTTCACCCAGCACAGCCATTTCAAAGGCTGGCTGGAGGTTTTGGTGTAGATTTAATCAGATTCTCATGCATACTGATCCTCAGAATATATGAATTAGGATTTCATGGTTGCTGTGACATTTCCAAATGCTGTTACAGGCTGTTTGGTCTTTCCTCTTGCACCTTACACGGAGGTTTGGATTTTCCCATATTTGAAATCTATGCACGTTATACCTAGGTTTTGCTCAGATGTTGCACTGCAGGAAACACAGATAATTTATTGGGAAAACTGAAGTGTCTAATTTATAGTAACTGAGGACAGAATCTTCAAAGGTTTTTAGGCACTGAACTTCCATTGACTTTTATGAGAAGTCAGCACCTAATATATTTGAAGATCTGTAGGACAAACCGTTACATTACTCATAGGATCTCATGAAATATAGTCAGCGAATCCTTTCCTCCCACCTAGGTCCATAGTTGTGGATGATACAGTCCAGTTGGGATGAAAACGTGCTTTAAAAGTCTTTCCTGTGATAAGCAGTATATAATTAGCAGCCTTCATGTTTCTTGATCTACCATAAATGCCAACCCGGGTAAGATGTTTATTTAACTGAGCTTTTCAGCCCCTTAAAAACCCTAGCATGTAGGAATATATTTCAGCCAAACTAAACTTCCAGAAGTACAGTAGGAAATAATAAATTCACTACAATGAACAAAGAAAATACTTCAATAAAAATTGCTTTTTCACTGTATACAGACGGTCAGTTCCAATTTAGTTTGAAATCTATCATATATGAGCTGGTATGGTCCAACTTGTCAAATTACATTCTTGACAGGCTCAGTGTTTAAAAAAGGACTAAAGCTTATATAAGAACAATAATTGGTCAGCACAGCTCTATTTTCAGAAACATCTGACGTTAACCAATTTTGAAAAAGGCAGCATTTTGGCAGCAAATGATTGATCTCAGGAATCAGACTTAAAGACATATGTCTCTTTGAATTTAAGCTTATGCAAAATAAATAAATACATAAATAAAGCCTAGAAGATGGTAGTTTTATTATTTTCCTTATTCCTCTTCCCCAGAACACACCGTTCATAAGATTGGAGCATTTGACATCATTATTTTCAGTTGCAGGCTCAGGCACTACCGTATTTTACTTCCCTTGGCATTAAAATCCTGCTGTAAATCTTCCTACCAATCAGGAGGGACAGCTGCTTTCAAGACACAATGGGATCTAACCTGCTTCTAGTGTCTCGGGGCTAATGTGTGGCTTCAGCAGCCAAAACTGCATTGGTGAGGGAAATAAGTAACCTGTGCAATATCTGCTGGAGGCATTCTGTCTGTGGATTGATGAGGCAAGCAGAAGCCCACCAGGGATCCTAAGTGAGTGCTCTTGGGAGCAGCTACTATGGAAAAAGGGGCAATGTGCACTCTTCCCTGCATAGGCCTGGGGATGCTAGTTGGTTTGAGATCTATTATAGATGAGTTGGTGTGATCCAACCTGTCAAATTACCTTCTTGATGGATTCAGTCTTCAAAAAAGTACTAAAGTTTATATAAGAGTAATAGGATGAAGCATAGGCCTGCACCATCATGACACATGGTACAGCCAAACCTATGAAATGCCTCAGGCCTCGCTATCCTGCCTGCCCTCCCTCTTCGCTGGTCCTGGTCAGAGACCACAAACTCCTATATTCTCACTGCCTTCTGAATGCGATGTGCAAAGAAGAGAGAAAGGGGCTCCCTGTACCTTCTGCCCTCCCCTGGCAAATGTTTGCAATGTATGACCATTCAATGTGCATTTTTGAACTGTATTTGCTTGAGTAGTTCAGATAATGAATGTTCTGAAGGGTGCACTTGCGAAAGATACAAGGAGCTTCCCTCAGTTAGCTCCCACCCCACATATTCAGTCTTTGCACACAAGTCCTGTACTCTCCTTTGCAAGCTCTGCTAGCGGTACAGTATGACCCCAAAAGAAATGGATAAGAGGCAAAGACAGGACACTTCTCCCCTCTGCACTGGCTGGCAGAATTGGCTGGCCACAGAGGGGAACACAAATTCCATCATTTTAAGGGCATAGCAGCAAGCCTGCTGCCTCTCTGAACCTGAGAACTCCAAAAGGCAATATACCTCCCTGGGGAGCAGTGTCTCCATCTGAGGTTCTTCGACTGCACACTGCCTACAAAATGGACAAGTGTCTTCAAAGGCACAATTGGACCCTTATTATGTTTCTAAAAGTTTCAGTTTGAGCTGTATGTTCCATAGTATCTAATGGTGAAACTGTAATTTGTGATGATGCATACCCTCAGATCTTGGGGTGTTCCTGGATTTAGTAATTCAATACACTATGTAATTTATTTTGCCATATTGTACACTCATCACTTTGGCATATTGTACACTCCTAGTGTATTCATTATTTCACAGTCCTTTGCTTCTTCCTTAGAAAAAGGACCATCCATACTTTCTGCAGCAAATGCCAAGATCTTGCCATGTTAATTTTTAAAAAATGATAATGTTTGCATGTAGCTGGACTCTTTCCTTCACAAAATCACAGTAATCAATACTGGTTAATCCCTGTAAATTCATTTTATTTTATTCCCCTTTCAGTACAGGACTGCTGTGTCAAATGTTCTGTCCAGTCCACTTTCAAATGATTTAAGTCATGAAGGTTCCACCTCATATTAGGCCAGGGATTCTCAAACTGGGGGTCGGGAGCCCTGAGGGGGTCGCGAGCTTTCAGCGTCTACCCCAAACCCCGCTTTGCTGCCAGCATTTATAGTTGTGTTCAATACATTAAAAAGTGTTTTTAATTGATAAAGGGGGGCTCACTCAGAGGATTTTTATGTGAAAGGGGTCGCCAGTACAAAAGTTTGAGAACCCCTGTATTAGGCAAACTGTAGAGTATCTCCATTTAGTTAACACTTCTGCTTCTAAATTAATCTAGGAAATACATTGCACAACTTTTGATCTTGTTGTTTTTATTAAACAGCCCTTTTATACTTAATCCTTTTTCACTTTGAATCAATATTAACTTCCCTGATTTTTTAAAAATGAAATAATAGTCAACATTAATAATTCATTGCAATTTGAATATAGGATAAATGTAATACAGTCTTGTTTCTAGGCCAAATTGAGGAAAACATAACAGACAATTGAATCTATGACTTTCCACCCTAAATTTGAAGTCTTCACAAATACATCTGAATACTTTATTTAGGCCGTTCGGCACTTAAGATTGATCAGAACTTTTGAAAATCAGGCAGGTGCCTAAATAGGGCTTAAATTTAGGCTCTTATTTTAGCAAATCGTAGCCATTCTTTAATTACTGTTTTCAGATAAGCATCAACAATGTGCATCAGAGGACACAACAGAGGATAAAGCAAATATATACACAGAAAATATAGAAAAGCAATGTAATTAAGACACAAAACCTTATGGGAAGTGTTCACCTTATATTTTTTGATTTGTGAGCTCTTTCTTGTGTATGGACAGCATCTCACATGATTTGGGCACTTCTAGAATAAAAAATAACAGCTACACATTGAATGGGTAACAGACTGTAGTGGGGAGGAGGGCAAATATATGAATTCATGAAGTAAAAATGTAATAATTTTTTCCTTTGGTTGCTGTGGAACATAATGACAGATCTTCCACACTCTCACTCTTTCCATTCCACCTAATGTTGTTTCTGCATGGGTTCCATGTATGATTGTCAGTTGACTCTGTCTTTAGTAATAGGAATTGCACATCCACATTGAATTTCATAACACTTCAATACAATAATATCTCTAAGATGACTCAATGTTTCATTTCAAAGTGCTGTACATAAACAAATGATTTAGGACCCAATTCAGCAAGGCACTGAGTCACAGGTTTAATGTTAAGAGCATGCATACATTTCATACTGACTGAACTGAGCCCTCATTCCTGTGATGGTGGTTATAGCAGTTGCCATAAATAGCCAGCATTTGCCAGTGACTTCCATACAAATGCTACAACTTCCCCTCTCTCTCTCCTTTAATTAACAGATGAAATGATGGTTTGCTAACTGTTCACTATAGTTGAAGTGGGGCTATTCTACAATAATTTGTGAATACTGTATGTGAGCTGGTTACTGGGATTTTTACTGTGTGACTATATTGGGTAAAATCAACAGGCTGTTGGGAAATAAAAAGCTAGGAAAAAAGGTGGATTGAGATAGTCACCCATCTATCAACAGTGTTAATACAAGAGTCATTCTCTTTGATGTTCTGACTCTGACCTCTTATGTTTACTGGGCTAGTTTGTTACAGGGGGTGGTCCAAGCACGTAAACACAGGAAAACATGGACCCTAACTTGATTTAAAAGAACATCCTCCCTCATCTGCCTGGGGAGAGACAGTTAAAGAAACAGATTGACATCCAGACCCCAGAGGTTAGGAATGACTAGAAGAATGAGGCCTGCTTAAGGTCTGTATCCAAAGATGGTAGGATTTTAGGTTAGATAGATGTGTGCAGATCTTTTGGTATTTTAAAATCTGTTTTCTCTTTTGTTATGCTTTCTTCATAGTGTTCAGATTAAACAGTGCTTTGGTTTAAGAAGGCACGGTATCACCACACGTCACAGCCTACTGAAGAAAAGAACCACAGGTACTGAACCCAGACAGAAATGCTGAGTAACCACTATCAGTACAGAGGATACACAGCCCAAGACCTGGTATAAGAGTAGCACAATCATAGATTGCAAAGTCAGAAAGGATTGCTGTGATTATCTAATTTGATCTCCTGTATAATACAAGTATACAACTTCCCTGCAATATTTCCCTTTGAACTAGAGCATATCTTTTATTTAAATCCCCCCCCCCCCACAGTTATGCCTTAAAAGTTGCCAGTGATGAAGACTCCATAATAACCCTTGGTACATTGTTTCAGTGGTTAATTACCCTCACTTTAAAAATGTAGACCCTATTTACGGTCTGAATTTGTTTAGTTTCAACTTTCAGCCATTGGATGTTGTTATATCTCTCACTGCTAGATTGAAAAGCTCATGATCATATATGTGTTCCCCATGTAGGTATTTATAGACTGTGATCAAGTCATCCCTTAATATTCTCTTTGTTAGACTCAAGGGGCTCCATCTGTTTAGCGTATCACTATAATAAAGCATGTTTTCTAATCCTTCAGTCATTCTTGTGGCTAAACTCTACCTTCTCCAATTTATCAACTTTCTTCTTGAATTGAAGACACCAGAACTGGACGTGGTATTCCGACAACAGTCACACCAGTGCCAAAAACAGAGTAAAAATAAAATCTCTTCTCCTACTTGAGATTTCTCTCTATGCATCTCAGGATTTTATTAGCCTCCTTTCGTGTCACACTGGGAGCTCTTGTTCAACTGATTATCCACCATAGCCCCCAAATCTTTTTCAGTCACTGATTCCCAGGATAGAGTCCCCATCCTGTAAGTATGGATAAATTCTTTGTTCCTACATGTATACATTTATGGTTAGCCATGTAAAAATGCATATTGCTCTGTATCAGTGACCTGTCTTCTTCATTAATCACCACTCTCCCAAGTTTTGTGTAATCTGTAAACTTGATGAGGGATGATTTTATATTCTCTTCCAGTTCATCAATAAGAATATGAAACAGCATAAGGCCGAAAACAATCCCAGTGGCACTCCACCAAAAACACACCAATTTGATAATATTGTCCCATTCACAAATACATTTGACCCCATCAGTGACCCAGTTTTAATCAATTTAATGTGTGCCATGTTAATTTTGTATCTTTCTAGGTTTTTTTAAATCAAAATGTCATGTGGTACCAAGTCAAATGCCTTACAGAAGTCTGAGTATATTACATCAACACTGTTACATCCATAATCAAACTTGAAATCTCATCAGAAAGAAAATATCAAGTTGGCTTGATAGGATTTATTTTCCATAAACCCATGTTGATTGACATTAATTATATTACCTCCTTTAATTCTTTATTAATTGAGTCCTGTATCAGCTGCTCCATTATTGATTTCAAACTGATAGACCAGTAATTACCCATTTCATCCCATTTACCTTTTTAAATATTGGCACAACATTAGGTTTTCTCCAGTCCTCTGGAACTTCTCCAGTGTTCCAAGACAGCTATTGATATTGCTAGACTGATAAATCAGCATTATCAGTCTAGCAATATCAATAGCTGGCTCTTATAAAACTCTTGGGTACAAGTTATCTAGACCTGCTGATTTAAAAAATATGTAACTTTAGAATCCTCAGGAATTCCCATTAGAATAGAAAGTGTGTCACCACCATCTGGCTTTTTCCCAAATACAGAACACAAATATTTATTGAGTACTGTGATGGGTTG
The DNA here is from genome assembly GCA_007922305.1 of Dermatemys mawii. Classification (NCBI taxonomy): domain Eukaryota; kingdom Metazoa; phylum Chordata; order Testudines; family Dermatemydidae; genus Dermatemys; species Dermatemys mawii. Next base: position 24,361,460 of record ML677341.1, on the reverse strand, counting down.
GATCACAGAAACCCCCTGGGGATTGCCAACTGATGTGCCAAGACTACTTTTGCCCCTGTTTTCTTGCCCTGCCAGCTTTTGACTCTGCTTTTGACCCCCTAGCCTGCTGCAAACCCAGACCCAAGTCTGAACCACGTCCCCCAACAGCTGTAGGCTCAATTGAAAACAGGTTAAGAAGTATTCCTGTCTTTAACACTCAGATGCTCACCTCCCAATGGGGTTCAAACCCCAAATCAATCCGTTTTACCCTGTATAAAGCTCATATAGAGTAAACTCAGAAATTGTTTGCACTCTATAACACTGATAGAGAGATATGCACAGATGTTTGCTCTGCCCCCAGGTACTAATACATACTCCAGGTTAATAAGTAAAAAGTGATTTTATTAAGTACAGAAAGTAGAATTTAAGTGGTTCCAAGTAGTAACGGACAGAACAAAGTGAATTACCAGGTAAAATAAAATAAAACACACAAGTCTTTATCTAATACAGTAATAAAACTGCATACAGGTAAAATCTCACCCTCAGAGATTTTTCAGTAAGCTTCCTTTTACAGACTAGTCTCCCTGTAGTCTGGGTCCAGCAATCACTTACTCCCCCACCCCTCCCTGTAGTTATTGTCCTTTGTTCCAGTTACTTTCAGGTATCCTTGGGAGTGGAGAGGCTATCTCTTGAACCAGCTGAAGACAAAATGGAAGGGTCTCCCAGGGGTTTAAAGAGACTTTCTCTTGGGGATGGACACGGGTGGACATGTAGAATACAGCTGCAAGATAGAGTTTTGGAGTCACATGAGCAAGTCTCATGTCCCTGCATGATTGAGCTCCTTACCAGCCAAGCCACATTCCTGGAGAAGCTCAGATGAGGACTGGCGTCTCTCAAAGTTCATTGTTAGCTTAAGTGGTTCTTGACTGGGCACTTATTAAGAATTGTCTTTTCTCAGGCAGCTGACCAACTGTTTCACTGAGGCTATTTAAAATTAACCAAGTACATAGCCAATATTCATAACTTCGAGTACAAAAAGGACATATGAATACAAATAAGATGAATAGATCCAATAGAGCATAACCTTTACAGAGATATGTTACATGGCATATGTAGCATAAAACATATTCCAGTTATGTCATATATATATTTATAAGCATATCCCCATAAAGCCTTGTGTGGTGCACCAGTACAAGTACTTCTACCTTTTCTGCATCATTATTGATAATTCCACCAATTCTATATAGTAATGGCCCAATATCATTGTTAAGATTTGTTTTGTTCTTAATATACTTGTAAAACTCTTCCTTATTGTCCTTAATTCTACTGGCCGTAGAGTTCTCCTGGTGTCCCTTTGCTTCTCTTATCAATTTTCTACAATTCCTCATTTCTGATAATATTCATGACTATTGACTTCTCTTTTCTTCCATTTGTTTATATGGCTGCCTTCACTTCCTCTCCAAGTTAGTAGAGCCTTCTTCCTTTATATATGTTACTGGTCTGGATTTTATTCTGTTTGCACATTATAAATCTGATCAAGTCATGATCACTTGTACCAAGCTACCACTAATTTTTAGATTTGTAATCAATTCCTCTTTATCTGTCAAGATCCAGTCTACTATAGATTTCCCCTATGTTGGATGCAACACCATTTGATTTAGGAAGTTGTCATCTATAATACTAAGAAATTCCATCTTGTGCTTTCTCTGTTAGGACATTTATGCATAAACATTCAAGATCATTTTCATCTAAGTTGTCAGAGATCTTGAAACAGGTTTCTGTCACTTTTGACATAGAGTGCCACTCTCCCTCCCCTTTTGACCAGTCTTTCCTAAACAGATTATAACCACTGATTCATGATTCCATATCAGAAGGTGTAGAGGCATAACGTCTCAGGAGGTGCACAGAAAGACTAAAGTGGGAGTGGGGAAAGGTGCAGCTAGTCCTGTAACCGTACCTATTTAATAGTGACCATTGTGGATAAGTATAATTATCCCTATTTTACAAATGGAAAGGTGAAATAATTTGCCCAAGACCAAGTAAGAAGTCAGTAGCAGAGCTAGGACTAGAACTCAGGAGTTCCTTAAAATGTGATCTTTCTACTAACCTATGCAGCCTCTTATGTCAATCGGCTTTGCCTTGATTGACTGATTCATGTTACTGATACCAGCCAAGAACAATCAGATTCATTGTAGTAATGGAAGAACTAAAGGCCCATTTCACATTGAGGATAGTATAAAAATGGATATGCCAGTCAACCAACAAAGATATTCAGAAGTGTAAATGTATTTGCTCTGTAAGACGAAAAAACAATACAAGAGCATTAAAATTCCTCATGCAAGCTGAAACTATTTCTAATTGAATGTTGGGGTTTTTTGGAAGTGATTTTGTTCCAGGGCTCAACAAAATCCAAAATTTATGGTGTCATTAGGGAATTTTAAGAGCACTTAAATAATAACTAATATGTTTATATCATAATTAATTTTTAAAAGTACACTATCTGCATTAAATAAGATACTGGATTTACAGTACAAAGGCAAAATATAAAGCAGCCAACTTATTTCTAAAGGACTTTTTGAAAGGGCTTTTTGCAATGTCATTTCTACAGCAGCAAACAATTTAAAGTATGAAAAAATACAAAATTATCAAAAGTGTCATGCACTAAAACTATTAGTTTCCACTTCAGGATTGGTGTATCATTTACCCTTTGCTTTTTCTGGGGATAATCAGAATCACTGTTTGCCTTCTGTGTTTAATACTGTGAATACCCATCAAATTGATTTTTAGTGGTAACTCTGAATTTTGCTGACATGTGTTTTGTGCCACAGACATTCAAATAAATAGGATTTTGATATGAATAGAACGTTTCAAGTGATCTTTCCAGTCACAGCTACTACTTTGTTTCTATCTTGATTTCATCCTAAAATGGCAGATTGAATGGGAACTATACCCACAGAAAGTGCATCAGATTCACTCTGAGTGACTGGTGATTTGCTCCTCTATCAGATATTTTGAGCCACACATGCCCCTCTGTGCTTGCACATTCTGTTCTGAGAAAGACAGTTTTCCAAAATCTAAAAGGAGAGCATATCTATGCTGTTTCCCTTTACTTCTTCCCAAATTCCTAGGAAGCTGATAACGATAATGGCTTGACCTGATAATAATAATAAAATTATTAATAATAACTAATAATACCAACACAGCAATTTACATTTAAATAGTAGCTTTCAATCTGAAGTATTTTATAAATTACATATAGAAATCAGACGACATACCACTGAAATGCACCTTCATCCATGGAATGAAACACAGTAGTGTTACACACATAGTTTTTAATGGTACACTACCCTGAACTTTAGGACATGAATTGTAGATAACTTTACACAACTGCTATTTATATTTATAGCCTGAGTCCAATGTTTTTAAACTTTGGTGCAAAATGTTAGAAACCTAAATGCTCATTACACAGTTGAATAGATGGCCTGATTTTTAGAGGTTGAGCACTCAAATCTCCCACTGATGGCAGCTGGGGTCCTCATTTCCCCTGAAAATGTAGCCCGAGGTGTTCCAATTAGGTAACCCAAATTAGCATACACTCTTGAATACGTAAGATATCTCTGACTTGCACAAGATGACAAATCAGAAGCAGAGATGGGACTGGAACTCAGAGGTCCCGAGTCACCATCTCCCCTAATAACTACACCTCACTCTCCACACAGGGACCACACACATAGGTTATTCAGAAAGCATTTCCGGTAGCACCACATCTTTTCTCATCAGGCTAGGGTAGTTGTTCAATGATTTACTGGGGAGAAAGAATACCACCCACTTCATCTACAGTTTCGTTAGGACCCTAAACTGACCCTACTTCATGTGCAAAATCTAACAGGATTGCTGGTTTTGCTCCAATTGCATTTGGCAGTATTCTGCTAGGCAGCAACATTATGAGAGTTGTCAAACATTTCCACCAACCTACAGATGTAAGCAAGATGACCAGGTAAAAATGTGATTTTTCTGTGGGCTGTGGAGTCAGTGTTGTAACCTGAAATACATCTCATATTTATTTAGGGAAAACATTGTAATAGCTTTAGAAATGTTTGCTGCAGCTGACTCTTCCTACCTTGCAATATAAAAGAATACGATTATCAGGGTGGCTTGATGACATATTACAAGGGTAGCAGAGGTGAGCTTCGTTCATCAGGACTAAAAGTGGGAGCCCCAAGTATTTCAATGATTTATGGGTGTCTGGTTCAGAAAGTTACTTAAACTTTGCAGTTGTTGGCAGGAAAACAAAGTAGTCTCTATGCTAGGAGTGGACAAACTTTTTGGCCCAAGCACCATATCGGAGTGCAAAACTGTATGGAGGGCCTGGTACAGAAGGCTGTGCCTCCCCATACAGCCTGGCCTCTACCCCTATCTGCCCCGCCCACTTCCCGCCCCTTGACTGTCCCCTCAGAACACCTGACCCAACCACAACCGCTCCACCCCTCATTCCTTGACCCCTGACTGCCCCCTCTTGGAACTCCCCACCCCTAGCTGTCCACCAAGGACTGCACCCCATCCAAATCCCCCGCTCCCTGTCCTCTGACTGCCCCGACCCCTATCCATACCCCCGCCCCCCTACAGCCCTCCCCGTGACTCCCACACCTATCCAACCGCCCCTCTTCCCTATCCTCTGACCGACCCCACTCCCTGAACCTCTGCCCCTTCCAATCACCCTCTGTTCCCTGTCCCCTCACCATCCCCCCAACCCCGAAACTCTGCCCCATCCAACTGCTCCCACTCCCCTGACTGCCCCCAGGACCTCCTGCCCCTTATGTAACCCCCCATTCCCTACCCCCTTACCATGTCGTTCAGAGGAGCAGGACTGACTTATTTGAAAGCCTGGGAGGTGGGCGGGTGCAAGCTGCACTGCCCGTGCGGCGGCGTGGCTGCAGAGGGAGGGAAGGAGGACAGCAGGAAAGTGGCCAGGGCTTAGCCTACCAGGCAAGGAACTCAAGGGCCAGGCAGGACAGTCCCCTGGGTGGATGTGGCCCAGGAGCCGTAGTTTGCCCACCTCTGCTCTATGCTTGAAGCTCACTTCACCATTATGAATGTAAACTGAAATATAAAAGCAATAAGCACATCACAAAGCAGTTTAATATAATAACAGGATATTCTTTAATGCTGCTGAAGAGAAGGTTTCTCTCTATGCCAGCAGTTCCCAAACAATGGGTTGTGACCCCAAATGGGGTTGCACCATCAGTAGATGGGGTTGCAGCATCTCCTGCTGTGCTGAGAATGCCATTTTGCTCCTGAGACAGGGTAGATTAGGTCCTGAGGCCCACTGCTGGAAGCCTCATGGCCCTGCCACACTGCAACACAGTAAAGGACAGTGGAGAGAGTCCTTCAAGTGGCCTAGAGCAGCTGCGAGGGAAGCAGCCAATCAGAAAGGCTGTAGGGAGCAGCCAATAGGGGTCCAGTGGGCTAGAATAAGAAGAGCTGCAGGACAAGAATAAGACCAGTTCCTTGATGGAGCTGGAAGAGTATGGCTGGTGTGCCAGCTGACTGAGGGAGCTACAGGACCCCAGATAGAGCAATGTTGGCAGAGACTGAGAGGAATGTGAAGGAGCTCCTGGCTGGCTCCTGGGACTCAACCATGACAAGGCCCTGAAATAAGGGGAAGAATGAGTGCAACCATGCGAAAGTGGCCTAGGGAATCATAGCAGCAATGCAGCTTAGTTAAACGGACAAATTGGATGGCTGCTATCTTTAGGGTCCCTGGGCTGAGACCTGGAATAGAGGGTGGGCCTGGGTCCCCATCAGTAACCACTGGGAAAGTGGCCTGGACTGAACTCTCTTAGGCTATGTCTACTGTGGCAACTGAACAACAAAACTTTTGTCTTTTAGAGGTATTAAACACACACACACCCAATAAAAAAGTTTTGAGAATGATAAGCATCAATGTGAACAGCTCTTTGTCAGCAGGAGCACTTTCCTGCCAACAAAGATAACACTGCTCATTGGGGGTGGAAGTTTTTTCTCAGCAGGAGAGCCGACAAACAGCAGCTACACTGCATGCCTTTTAGTGCCATGGCTGTAGCGACATAGCTGTGTCACTAAAGGCTGTGCAGTGTAGGCATGGCCAGTCTGGCCCCAGCTGATGATCTGGGGCCAGAAAGACCCAGAGAGGCAAGCAGTCTCCAGGGACAGAGACTTGGGGGTGGTGGCCCCACACCAGGACTGGGATTGCTTGAAGAGTAAAGATAACTCAAGTGAGTCCAGAATGGTCTGAGAAACAGTTTAAACCAGGGTACTGTTATAGATCCTGCTAGACTGACTGAGGAGTGAACATAGGGACAGGGCTACAGATAAAAGGACACTACAGAAGTCACTGAGATAGGCCTCTTATTGGACTTATATCCTGGAAGGAGATTGATTTTTACCTCACATATAGACTGTGTGTGGTTTGGCTGGAGGGCTGAGTCACTGAAGACTCACCACAAACTCAGAGAGAGAGAGAGAATGTGGGTACACACACTGAGATACGGGTTGATCATGAGAGATGAGGGCACCCCATTACAGCTCCAAACAATGTCACTTTGAACATGCAGTGTGTGTGAGGTCACGATGCACAGAGGATGCCATTTTGTTCTCCAAAATGGCATCCTTCACATGGCATGACCTTGCATACACTATACTTATGAGGTCATGCTGTGTGGAGGACTCCATTTTTGTAGACCAAAATGGCATCCACCATACTGTGTGGGGTCCCAGAAGGAAATAGCTCATTAAAATGGGATCATGTAGCAAGTTTGGAAACTCCTGCTCTGTGCAAACCTTTGGAGATGATGAAACTACAACAAGGCGCTAAACAGATGGTTTAATGTCATTATACCTACAAAGTTAACTACGTGAAGATCTTTCTTTGGTAACAGTGATTACATCTAAAAACTGAGACAAAAATATCAGAAGAATATGGAGCCACTGTGTAGCTTAAGGTTTTATACAACTTCAAGCCCTTTGATTTATAGTAAAGGCCCTACCAAGCAGCCTTCCCTCTGCCTGATCTGATGTTTTCCTAAAAAATGACATTCAGAAATATTACACTTGCAGTTTGTCATACAATGTCTCAATGAATTTTTAAAACACTGTTCATTCTGAGACACTGTACAGTTTTTATTGTTCAACTCTATGGGAGGGAAAGAGGTTTAATATCCATTAGCAACAGATTCCTAGGTTTGAGTAATAAGTACCATCCCTAACAAAACACATCCTCTGTAATATGTGGATAAATGTGGTGTTCATATACACTCTACTGTACTGTATTACAAAAGTCTACCCACTACGCTTTGGCTTGGAATGTCAGCCAATTTTTAAACAGCATCTGTAACCTTATTTTTACTAACCTGTTTAGAATTAAATCTCAAAGTCTCATTCTCTGACACAGCAGCTGAATGAAATTGAGGTAGAAGGCTGAAATTCATTATTGAACTCTTCCATTCAGTATACTGCTGGTGTTATATTAACTCATTAACAAAAGGTATAAGGCTCATAACTTATTAGAGATTATATAATATTCTGAATTGCTGGTGTGGGGAGTCCAATTACTGTAAATTCACAGAAGTGACAAAGAGTCCTGTGGCACTTTAAAGACTAACTAAAGTATTAGAGCATAAGCTTTCGTGGGCTAATACCCAATTCGTTGGATACATGCAGTGGCTATTCCAACGAAGTGGGTATTAGCCCACGAAAGCTTATGCTTTAATACTTTAGTTAGTCTTTAAGGTGCCACAGGACTCTTTGTCACTTCTGCAATTTCAGACTAACATGGCTACCCCTCTGATTCTTGTAAATTCACAGTGGCCTTGGATCAGAGGGGTAGCCGTGTTAGTCTGGAATTGCAGAAGTGACAAAGAGTCCTGTGGAACCTTAAAGACTAACTAAAATTTTAGAGCATAAGCTTTTGTGGGTTAATACCCACTTCGTCGAATGCAAGTGGCCTTGGAAAATACTCCATTTAAGCAAAACTAACTGAATAAGGATTCAGTGGAATATAAGCCTGTCTCAGATTCTGAAACTTTGTTAATGAATTGTCCATCATTCTGACAGGGCACAGGAAAAACTTTAGCAGGGAAGTTAAACTGAGTTTCATTTAGTGCTCTGTCATAAACTGACACAGCAGGAATTGATCTGAAATGGCAACTCCAGAAGTTATCTATTTAAGAAACTTAAACAAAGGGATGTTTCTCTTTCCCTGTCCAACTGTCTGTGCTGCAGTTTGAATTGGTAAGGATGCTTGAACTGGAGCTCCAATGGTTTAGAGGAAGAGGCTCTCCCCTGGACTCAGAAATTTACTTCTCTACCCCAGAATTGCTGTGTGCAAGGAATGTATATTTCAACCTTAATCATTTGCAGTTTGAAAAGCAATTTTTCAGAGAACTGTATGGGTCTCAGGGAACAAAAGAATCATTTTCTAACCTTCAAAATTCCTCCATGTGTCCTATTTTGTCCTCTGGTTTAGTGCCTATAACCCATCCATATATCCTACCTGGACCCAGTGGCCACTGGATCTGCTTATGTAAATACTTTTCCTAATATCTAGTACATCTCACCTCTTCTATGAAGAGCATGTGTGGATACCCACCACTTCCACGTTCAGCTCTCACCCCGTCCATGTACATGTGGATAGACGATACTCAGATAAAGTGAGCTAACCTCCCACTTACCTCAGTGTTTCAGCACTGAGCCCTATGTCTGTAGTAAAGGTAGTCCCAAGTCACAGCACTTAGTTCCAGATTCCAAATGTTCCAAAAGAGGTGGGTATTGGAGCTAAGGTTTTAATGCGGGTCCCATCTCTAATAAACATATTTAAATTCTAAATAAATACATTTAGGGCCCAATCCTCCAAGGTTCTAACCAAAAAGTGAGTGTGCTAGACACCTTCAATGCCCATTGAGACTTGAGGGTCAGCAACATCTTGTAGGCTCAGCCCTTACAAAATAATTGACAATTAATAGCTCCTTCACCTATTTGCCAGCTTCTAAGTTCAAGGTTTTTGTGATTTCCCCAACAAGTGTTTATAGTATCACAACTGGAAACCTTTTCTGTAGTTGCTGCTCTGTTTTAGGCACTGGAAATGCCATCAAACAGTGCAGAAGATAAAGAAACTTGAACTGGGCAGTAAAACCCTTTTTAAGCTTCATCTTCACTATGTTGTAATCCACAGTTGTTCAAAATTTAGTCTCAGTATCATATAGCTAAGATAAGAAACAGAAGACAGAAAAAGAGACTGATGGGTTGATAAAGGGAAAAGTGAAGGACAACCAATGATAAATTGTAAAGGAGCTCCATTGGAGTGGAAAACAGTTTATAAAATAAAACAAGATATTTCAAGGAAAACAGACAACACTGCATGAAACTCCATTGTTCAAACAAATCTCAACCAAATGATTAATTATACTATTGCAATGTGTCACTTATAAATGGTAACAACTTGAATAAATAGAATATAATTTGTCATCTCTCTGAAGACTCATAGTTGAAAGGCAAAACACCAATGAAACCAAATCTGTCCATAAAACAATTAATATTCCACTCCATGATGATTTTCTTTCTTTAAAAAATACATTGTTTCAATCAAATTACAAGTTTGTCTTTATAAGGGCACAGGAAATCAAAGAATTTTTCAAATTTTCACAAATCATTGAGCAAATATATTCATGAAAACATTTGAAACCTCACCTCCTGTATTATAGGACACATTTTAGATATCTATGCCCAAACTAATACAGTCAGAAATTCTATGCAATAGGACACTTCACAAAAGTTCACAGAGCCCTAGCTAGGTCAGTGGAAATATGAATAGCATATAATGATATGCAAACCTTACAAAGTGAGGAGGCTGTGTAATGGTAGGTACTGAGATGCTAGGGTACTTATTCAAACTTTATCCAAACTTAGAAAAAATTGGGTTAGACATCAGATCTCGCTGAAATGAGGTGAGTTTAGGGTTATTTGACACTGAGGAACATAAATGCTGCAGTATTATCCTCCAACACATCTCTGTTACAGCCTTTCTTTGCTCCACCCAACATTTCCTGCCTCTTCCCAACCCATTAATCCTCTCAACCTGGACATGGGGAAGCAAGGTCTGCGGTCTGCTCCATCTTTGGGTGCTCCATTGCTCATGGATATTGGGTGCCTGTTTATCTCACATCCGGGCTTACAAATGTGTTCCCTGGAATGAGATATTGGAAAGTCAATGATTTGATAGTATTGGGAATCACTCCAAAGCAGAATATTCATGCTGGCGGCTGTCCTTATGAATAAAATAGTGCTCAGTCTGAAAATTTCTGGCTGACCTCTGCATACTGTAATCTAGTCTCCTACGTAAGTATATGCCTCCCAACAGCCAAGTATCTGAGCACAATGGCAGCAAAACGTTGATTTTTGCACATCTGTGTTTGTAAAGCTGCTTGTTGGGAGGGATTTGCAGATCTGTGTTGAAATGGGGCCACAGTTCCACCAACAGTTAGTCCTAGAGGAACTACTGAACTATTGAAAGAGTTTAATTTAGGTTTTAAAGGCTAGAAGTTAACATAACACTAAACTTTCATGTAAGAAGATAATTAATCATTTTCACAAATGTATTTTCTTAAGTGTGTGCCTATTAGTACTGCTATATAAGGTTCCTAATGGATTAGATGTGTGATTGTTATATAGTCTTATTCTGGGCAATATTTGCCAGATATATCACAGTTCAGATATGGACCAATATGCAAAATGAAGTCTATGCCAATGTTGTGCATGGGCTTGTGTAAGGAACCATCAGGCAGTTGTTACAGACCACAAGCCCCTTAATCTGTGATGCACAGGGATGTGTTTAGCACCAGGTCTGAGCATCTGCTCACATGAGTGCTGACCTGAATTTCTTCCTGAATAACAGCAGTAGGAAGAAAGAGATGTAGTGGTTAAAGCTAAAGTGGGACTTAGAAAAGCTGTGCTGAAGTTCCAGCTCAAAACAGACTTCCTGTCTAATCTTCTGCAAATCAGTCTCTGTGGTGCTTAGTCATTGGAACAAATTACAGAGAGAAGTGGTAGCCTCTCCATCTCTTGACATCTTCAGATAAAGTCTGGATGTCTTTCTGCAAACACAAGTTATTGTTACAGAGGTAACTGGTGAAATTTAACAAGCTCATAGTCTACAGGAGATCTGACTTTATATCTAATAGTACCTTCTGGCCTTAACTTTTATGGTTGTCAACTCTCTATCTACAAAGTGAAGGTAATAATATTTACTTCCTCCAAAACTTTCTGTCTCTTTTCCAGTTAGACCATAAGTTCTTTGAGGCAGGGACTGTCTTCTTCGGTGTGTGAGAATCTTGTACCTGGCACAACAGGATCCTGATCTCAGTTGCGGGCAGATTCACTAAGGGCCAGATTCACTAAGGGATTTAGGCACCTAATTGCCACTTTAGGCACCTAAATCTTAGAATCAGGCACCTCTTATAAATACAAACCCCCAGTTGCTGCCAAATGCTGTAGGTGCCAAAATTTGCTTTTCGTAGTTAAAGTTCCCTAGGCACCTACGTTTCTGCCTTTGCACATGCACACCATTGCTCCTGATTAGGCATCTGGATGTGTAAGTCCCAAAGTGATGGAAGTGAAATCCCTGAAAGATCGGCTTCCTTCCACCTAAGTCACCTGCAGGGCCCCATCAAGCACCTGAACTCTGACCCTGCCTATTAAATCAGGTCCCACAAGTGAATTCATATAAAATAGTGTTATTGGAGGGATAGTAGGTTAAACCTTACAGAAATAAGTTTGTCGGGGAGTGAAAGCTATTGTGAAGATCAAGGTAGGTTAAGAGGTGTCAGAGTTTTAACTTTAATCAAATGGTACTTAATATAGCTCTTTACACCTATTGAATTCAGGGCTCTTTCATGATGAGCTCATGCTTTATTCCCTAATAAGCATACACCTGATTTAATGCTTCTATTTTTATTCCAAATAAACACACTGTAATTTGCCAGTAACAGAACTTTCTTTTTTAAAACCCCCTGTCTTAAATTGTGAAAATGAGTCACAGCCATGACATTTTCAGCTTCTTCACAAAGCTCTTTGACTTGTCAGTTCAATATTGCAAATCAAACACTGGCAAATAAACAGAGAAAGCAAGACAGGAGGAGAAACATTTTAAAACAAACAAATCTCCATTGTGGATTTTTTTTAAAGGTGGTGGGATGGGGATGTATTTAAGTTAGGTCAGAGATGGATTTATCTCTGAGTAAGCAGAGTCTTTGGCTCATGTGCAGTGAGTTTGGACAGCAGAACTGGATGATGTCCAGTTGCTGGATAGACTTTTTTTTGCCTTTTTTTGAGTGCTGGGACCCAGTGGAGATAAATCCCAATAAGTAAGTGCTAGCTTGAGGACCATCTGGGCATGAAGTTCAATAGTCTTAATAGTACCTGTTAGATCCATAATTTGGAGCAGAAAACTAACAGTAAAGTTAAAGACAAACACAGAGCAAACAAAATAAGATGGACAAGTCAAATGTCTAAGTTATTTTGAGTTTTTTGCTTTCTTGGGCCATAGAAAACTACCCAACCTATTATGACAGTTATTCCAGAATCCCCTCAAATGGCCACATGTGCTCATAAAAATTCTGAGCTTAAGAACACTACAAAATTGAGCAATCTCAAAATATATCAACAAGAGTCCAGCTCTCAAAACAGCCTACTTCAGGCTTATTTCTGACATGACTGCAGCTAAACATAAGAGGCCTCCTTAAAATTCCAGGATAACAGTTCCATAGTTTATAGGCCATAAAAACCTTGTTTTCGCCCCTGCAGGTTATTCAAGTTTGCTTTGGCTGTTTTCACAACTCACTAAGCCTTTCTGAGGAACAAGAAGGGAGGAGTGGGGTTATGTAGTCAAGCAATTATTTTTGTTTTTTTTTTTAAACTGGTATCTTTCGGTAGTTTGACACTAGCTTTTCCTTAAATAGCTTTTCTTTTTGTTTGAAAAGAGAAGTTGAGAGCCATATTTCTTGTCAGAATGTGGATGAAGGCAATCACAAGCTAGAATGAAGGAGCTGACTTACTAACTATATTTTCAGTTACCATTTGTGAAACAGTAACCATGTTACATCCTTTGCAAATGTGTATATATACTCTGAACCCTGATTATGAACAAGATTTTATATATGTGCTTACAATATTTTATCTGTGTTCCTTAGCATCATGGTTGTCTTTATCATAATCAGGGGTCAGTGTTAAGACTTTGAAAATGAAAAAGAAAAGGCCAATAATGTCTTTCCATCTTGAACGAAGTTTCAGTGGTTGGATAGTCTTTCTGTTTTTCTCTCACTCTTTCTTACTCATAATTTTCTATGGCAATCAGCATATCCTACTTGGCATTCAATTTGAAAGAAGCAGAGCTCAGCAGAATGGGCTGTCAACCAGTCACTCACTCTCTGTCTGGAGAGTAAAATGAATTTGAATTCAGAGTTTGAAGTGGATGTCCCTCAGAATGGGACAGCTTTCAAGAGCAATTCAGCGATTCACTGCAGTGCCTCCATAAACCACAATTTTAAAAGTTAAAACCAATACCTTATTTAGACAACCTCAGAAAAGAGCACTTTTTGTGTGTGGCTGCTTTACCCTTCAAAATCTTTTGCACGGAAAGACTAGCCTGCTAACCAGATAACTGAAAGCTACAAGTTTGGAGAACACTTTGTTCCAGAAAAAACACCAAGAATGCCATTTAATTCTCTATCTTGTTAGTGTATATGTCAGTGGCGGGCTGCACAAAGCCTAACAGGGTAATCCGCTGGCAGGCCGCCAGACTATTTGCATGGTTGCCCGCAGCTCCCATTGGCCGGGAAAAGCAAACCGCGGTCACTGGGTTGTGCAGGCAGCCATGCAAATGTAAATAAACTGTCTGGTGGCCCGCCAACGGATTATTCTGATGGGCCGTGTGCGGCTTGCAGGCCACAGATTGCCCACAACTGGTATACGCTCACATGTAACCTATATATTACTATGTTGGTCCATTTTATAAAAGCACAGGTAACAGTATTTTGGGTGGGCATGGAACTTACTATCTGGATATTATTGAGGAGATTGTTCTTTATGTTCAGCAGCAGACACTTCAAATTCATTGCTAATCCTGAATTCAGGTTCTTATAGATATGAGGGTGGTTATGTATTAACTAATCATGTAGGATGAAAGGTGCCTGAAAGAAGGTTCAAATAAATGTTAAGTGTAATGAATATATTTGGTCACTAGATGGGAGGTTTGATAGCATTATTGTACCAAGCGGCACTGTAATGAGGAGTAAAGAATAGTACTAAAGGAGGCAGAATTTCGTGTTCAGAAACAAAGAAGCCAGGATCTGGTTAACATTTGAACAGGAAGTCTGGTTGCTGTGAAAATCAATGCATTCATAAAGATTAAAGTTTGCCTTTATTGACTACTCATTTGTCTTTGTTCTTCTCTAATATTAGGCATCTGTATCCAGTAAAAAGTTGCTTAATAACTAGAGATGGCAGAACTGATTTGAATTCATTAAAATCAGTTCTGAATCCTGGTCTGAAATTCAAGGCTGCTATGACACAAAGAGATGAGAAGTTTTCATAAAGTAAAAAGTATAAGCAATAACTGCAGGAGATGTTTTTCTGAATAACTGTCTATATTCCTACTGTTCACAGTTTGCAGTAAGTAGAAGGTATTGAGTAATGAATACAGGCTGTCTCTCTCCAACAGATGACTAAGATTGTGTTCCTAATTTGCATTGTAACACTGGAGACAAAAGAATAAGTAGGAACTACAATTAAACTTAACTTCTCCCAGCTCTAGGAAAACAAAAAAATCCAAATCAAATGCCCTTTTTTGTACTGGTAAGTTTGCACACAATAAAATATAATATCACTAGTAATTCAAAAAGTAACAAATAGTAAACTCATACTATTTACAAATAGTAAAACTCATAAGGTGATTATCCGCATGATTAATGAGAAACATATCAAATGACACTGAAACCCAGAGATTCTTGCCCACTGATTGGTTTTGTTATAATTCCCAAACTCTTTCCAGGTTCCCCAGGAGAACAGGAGTGGTGCTGTATCTCCAATACCCCTTACAAACTGGTCACAAGATAGCCTTTGTGACATGTGATGTTGGTAATTTGTCTTTTAATGGTTACAAATCTTTAACTTTTTAAATTTCAACATCTACTTTGATTAAATAATTTTCTGGACTCTCATCCTAATTTGCTAAAAGTAAACATTTCAATGAATAAAAATAGGAAAAAGAATGCTTACAAATCAATATTACTCATCAAAATTATATTTAATTTTTTTTGGCAAGGCTATTTATGAAGTAAAAATTAAAAGCATGAAAAAATGAGATACTGGTTTCATTGTCTCAAAATATGTTTAAAGAGTGCAGGATAGAGCAAAGAAACTAATGGCCATTAGCCAGGATGGGCAGGCATGGTGCCCCTATCTTCTTTTTGCCAGAAACTGGGAATGAGTCAGTTGATTTCCTGTTCATTCCCTCTGGGGCACCTGGCATTGGCCACTGTCAGTAGATAGGATACTGGGCTAGATGGACCTTTGGTCTGACCCAGTATGGCCGTTCTTAGCGTCTTAAACTAAAGCATTTAGGGCAGGTCACAGTATACTTTGAGAGACATGTTCTTAGCAACAGTTCTGTTTTTATATAATCCTTTCAGAGTCTTTTCCCCCTCACTTGTTTATAGCAACTAGGAACATTTACATAAAAATAGGATCTTAGTTTCTCAGGAGTTTATCTGCTCTGGGTAATTATTCTTTACTTGACGTCATTATCCTATATTTGTAAAATCTCTACTGGTTGCTGTGGAGATTGTTTTTCATACTTCCTTCAGAATGAACTATAGCACCAGGTAAGTTTGAATTCCAAAATATCATGCCAATAACATCATTAAAGTCAAGATTTTCAAAAGTAGGGCCTAAAGTGAGATCCATATTTAGGCACTGTAGCGAGGCGGTGTGGTGCCCCACCACCCTGCAGAGGGACAAGCCTCCCCAGAGACCAAAATGGGCAGAGCTAGAGACACCTGCACCGGCCCCCCAGAGGTCAGGGCGCAGGACCGGAAGTATAAAAGCCTGGCCCCAGAGCTCACTTGGGAGGCAGCCACCGGAGGAGCCAGACGCTACTGCTGGAGCTCCTGAGTGGGAAGCCTCCGCGACTCAGCCTGAGCCTGTGAACTGTCCGAGCATACCCTGCACCCACTACCCGGAGGAGGATTGGCCGAGTTTACCCAGTGCATGCTACCCCGAGGAGCCACCCAGCTTACCCTGAACCCACTACCCGGAGGAGGACTGGCTGAACTTGCCCAGTGCCTGCTACCCCAAGGAGATGCCCAGCCTACCCCAAGCCAGCTACCCAGAGAACGGGCCGTGCTTACCGCCTGCTAGTTACCCCGAAGAGCTGCTGCCTCTGCCCCCCGGCAGCAATTCCGAGGAGCCCATGGAGGACACGGCCTCTGACCAGGTACCATTTGAGGGGGAATTGGGAAGTAGCCCGGGGAGAGACTCAGAACTCATGTCAGTGTGCAGCGGTCAGGATCCTCACTGACTGCAGCAGATCTGTTGCTGCTGCTAGGGCCCCAGGCTGGGACGCAGTGGAGTGGGGGGGCCTGCGTCCCCCCTGCTACCTTTACTCGTGGGTGGCACTCTCCCCCTCAACCAGACACCAGTGCTACCTGTCTGGTGCTGCTCAGCCCCTGCCTAAGGATATGAGCCCTGACTCTTGTGTTTGCTTGCTGCCCCGCCCTGCCTCAGGGCCTGCGCTTACTAAACTGTTGCTGCTCAGGTATTCCCCAACCTGGCAGAGCGAAGAAGGTGAGGTGGTGTGGTGCCCCACCGCCCCGCAGAGGGACAAGCCCCAGTGCCATCCTTCTACAGGCACCTACAGTAGCGGTCTGGTTTTCAAAAGTACTGACATTTAAGAAATAACATTGACTTCAATGGGAGTTGCTGGATGTTTAGCACATATCAAAATCAGGTGGAGTATTAAGTGCCTAAATATTGGTTCCTATTTATGAATATATCCTCCCCTTCACTACCTTGAGCTTCAAATTTTATCAAAATTATTTGTGTATCCCATATATCATAGAGATTTCAGTTTCATTGGAAAAATTCTAAGCTAATTAATTAAACTGTGCATGGGGGCTGTGGTATGAAATTATTTATCTCTTTAGGGGGAAAAATGCAACAACATAGAAGTGGATGCAAGCAATTAGATTTATTTTAACAAAAGTTATTTGCTAATTGTCATTAGAAAAGCAAGCGCCCAAAGTGTTGATCAAAATCTTGTGGCTTCAAGTTTCTCAATAGGAAGTGGGATTATACTGAGTGAATAATTCATGGTAAATAATTTACTTAACTATTGCAGGGTCACTACAAGTTTGATTCCACAATGTGCTTAGAATTCTGGCCCTGATCCAGCAAAATGCTTAAAAATCTGCTTAACTTTAAACACATAAGTGGTCCCACTGGGAATTTTTGCAGGATCAGGCCCTGTGCAAGAGAACCTTTGAACAGATTCTGATTTCCTTATAGACCTGTAATATGAAATCCCTCACCATATTTTTTTTTCCTGAAATTAATTTGCTTAACTCTGTGAACTGGTTTTCTATGAACAGTCAGCTGTCTATATGTGACACTCTAGCTGTGCTGGTTAATTACAAGTGATCACATAAGTCACATGTTGTTTTATCTGATCCCTGACTGGATGAGTCTTGTAGCTCTTACTATGTAATCAGGAAGAGGACATGAAGAAATCATCACTGTATTGAACCCATCAGGAAGAGGTGGCAGTTTAAGGAGAGCTTCTGTAGCAGATAAGCAAGGTTAAAGAATTTTAAAAAAATGTAAACCTTTTCCTCTCTGAGTCAAATAAGTTTTGTCTGAAGATGTTTTCCTGATTGCAAGTAAACTTGGGATACAGTAAGATTTACTGGCAGGGTGTGGAGTTTGAAGTTAATTTTCTTTTGTCACATTTCAATAAAGTAATTGGATGTGTGTGCACCATCTTTGTTGTCAGTGTTGAGGTCAGATCCTTCTCTTGCTCCTTGAGTTGTATCATAGCCAAGCCTATGGAAGGGTTGTGAGGCAAACACTTCCCACCTGCTGTATTAAATGCAGTAACAGTAATTCGGGTGGGTGTGGGAGTATTTTTCCATTGACCTCATAATCCAACCTTTGTAAATTACATGACTTGGTACACGTTTGAGCACATGTACTGTACTAGATACCTTGGAAAATCACTTAAAACACAAATCATAGTGTGTGTGTGTGTATACACATGAACACATACACTCACCAGAAAACCATGACTCAGCAGAAGTAGTCTTCCTCATCACCATGCATCAGGGTGACTGCTTCAATGAAGCAGAGCATCACCAGCAAAATCTCAATTGCTCCTGTGTACAGGTATACAAGATGGACTGTTTTCTTAGTATTGACAGCCTGGGAGAAAGTGCAGGCAATACTGTAAAGCTTCTTTGTCCACCTTCCCAGAATCAATGTTAGGATAATTCATTTTGAATCAATAAATCATTTTGGGCCAAATCCTGAGTGGTGGGAAGTAACCCATAATCCCAGGGGATTAGCAGGTGCTCAAATTCTGGTGTTATGTGAACCAACCCTACCTGCATTCCAAATTTTGGGGTTCATCCTCGTTTATTCACTCTTATATTTCTTAAAGTTGTATCCTTTGGGCTAGAGCCACAGCTAATGTAAACTGAAGTCAAACAAGCTACTCCTGTTAATGCCAATTGAAGATCTTCTGTGGTTGTACAAATGTCTTGTCTGTTCTGCGATCAGTAACATGACATCCACAGAGTACTTACTGAAGATCATGCACTACTGCTTACAGAATTAATTATGTCTTCAAACTTTTAATTACTTTCAGTCCCACTGGTATAATTTTTGGCTTTGTAATTTTTGGGAAAGTTTTCTACGTGTAGGAAAGTGTAAGTAGAAACTGGTTATTTCTTTCTCAGTCTTTAAAAGCAGAGTGAAATCTCCAGCTTTTCCTCTTCTAAAGGCTTTTTTAAAAACTTTTATCAATAAATATTTTGTGCTTTCATCTTTTTCTTTTATAGAAAACAAATGTTGAAATAGCATTTCATCAGCAGTATCCTTGAAAGGACAAATTAGTTCAACAAATCAAACCAAAGACAACATACAATCACCAAAGTTAGTGGAGAGAGAAAAGATAGTATTTTAAAAATTATTGCTATTTAGCACCAGAAATGTGCAAAGTACTTTTATTTATATAGTTTTCCAAATACAACAAATATACCAAAATTCAAGAGTCATCACAGTATACAAGGTAAACAAAGAGTGTTAGGATATAGGGAGGGGAGGGGTATGTCTGTACTACCCACTGGATCAGTGGGTAGTGTTCAATGTATCAGGGACTGATTTATAGCGTCTCATCTAGATGTGATAAATCGATCCCCAAATTGATGCCCGTACTCCACCTCAGCAGGAGGAGTAAGCGGAGTCGATGGAGGGGAGCGTGGGAGGACAGCCACAGTCGACCCGCCGCCATGGGGATGGCCAGGTAAGTCGACCTAAGGTACTTCAACTTCAGCTACGCGAATAGCATAGCTGAAGTTCCGTATCTTAGTTTGAACCCCACTCCTAATGTAGCTGAGCCCAAAGTGATATAACTATCTTCAGGGTCATTGTTAATCATAGACCCCTAATGTGAGTCAGCCCAAATGGCTTTGAATTTTTGGGCATTCCCTCTCTGTGGAATACCAGTCATTTCTTAGGTGCGAGGTCTGCTATGTCACTGAACCAGACATCAATATTTAGTAAGAATCAACTCTTTTGCAAAGTACTTTACTGATATAAGAAAATATCAGCACACTACAGAGTTCACAATCTTTGATAACTGCTTCTTTCTCACATTAGTAAGCATGAACAGTTTCCACAGCATAGCTTGTTGTGATCATAAATTTAAAAAGTGTTTTGTATACTCTTAAAGTGAGCACTCACTACACAAGTATAAGTTTGCCCCCTCATGTCAGGATGCAGCATTTTAGGGATTCTTTCACTCAAGCACCCCCACTTGCCAGTGTCCTGGTTCCACAATCGTCTGCTGCTTCTGTAACCAATCCTCTAGTCAAGTCAGCTCTCAGTCCAGACCCCTTCCAGATAATTTGTTTTCTGTGAAATCTAAATTCAGAATAGCCATCTAGATGTGAAAATCCATAATATAAATGCTAGTCCTCATAGAGATCCAACAGCAAAATACTATCAAGGTCAGATTCCTGATGGAGCCATCTTACGTGGGTTATGGCAGGGAGTCTGTCTTCCCTGCCCAAGCTTCACCCAGTACTGTCCCCCAGTTCTTTTTATCTTCTAGGCCCTGATTGGCCTTTGCCTGCTCCCAACCCTCATATGCTCTGGAGGAACAACTCTCACTAGTTCTGCCTAGGCAATCCCTGGAGGTCTGAATTCACTGTTATCCCCTTCTAGCAGGACAATGTCTTAGGGTAAGGTGTGCCAAGGTGGTAGAGCCACCAGCAGAGGCAATTAATTGCTAATACACCCCATCACAGATACTTGTGGTAAAACTTTTAAAGGTGCCTGATAGAGTAATTTCTACTGGGATTGTCCATCCAAAGCCAATTATGTTGTTTCAGTGGCTAGACTTAAGGAATAATACATAAGTGCTAATATTTATGATATCCTACTAAAGTCAGCCAACAAAAAACCTGTAGCCTCAGAATTCCCACATTTTTGTCTTATTGTTCTGCATTCAGTAGGGTAAATTCATCCCTGGTGTCTGTTTAAGAAATTAGATATTCGCAAGGCATGAATTTGGCCCAATATTTCTCCACATTTGG
Source organism: Dermatemys mawii (assembly GCA_007922305.1). Lineage (NCBI taxonomy): Eukaryota > Metazoa > Chordata > Testudines > Dermatemydidae > Dermatemys > Dermatemys mawii. Next base: position 24,340,584 of record ML677341.1, on the reverse strand, counting down.
TACCATACTTATTTCTTTAGTTTCCATATTTTTTCTGTTTAATCCTATTCTTGTTTTATCCTTTTTCCAAGTGCAGGCCCAATTTTCCCTAGATAGTCTTAAACAGGGCTACTAGTGACAGCAAAACAGATTTTTCTTTGATCACTAGTTAACTCCAGTACTTTCAGCTGCCTGAGTCATTAGTTTAATTTGCTGTTAAAATAGTATCCTCATAAATAACATCCCTCAAGTGATTGGCTACCTTCCTGTATTCTGCACTGCCCAGTGGGCTTTGTGTGCTTTGTATAATTTTTCTAGGACACCCTTATGCATTACAAGTTTTTATTTTTAATCTAATCTTTACACATTAAACTGTTGGGTAATATGAACCAATAAGGAGAGATACTGTTGGAAGAGAAGTGGGAATGAAAACTGGACAACTAAGTAAAAACTGTCTCATTTTCAGACTATGAAGTTAAGTATTGTGGCATTATTATTAGTAGTAGTATTTTATCATTATTATGCAATTCCTTCTTGGCTTTTACAGTTCTGTAAACCACTTTAATTTTCTTTAATAAATAACTGTTAAAGAAATATTCAAGTTAGGATTTCAATTTGACAAAGTCAGGACATTCATAACGTTCCTGTGAATAAGCAGCAAATCTATATGCAGTACAGAAAATGTAGTTCACTTCTTTATGCATATCAGATACATTAAGGTATTTTTTTGTAAATCCTTCCTCTTCCTGCACTAAGCTAGAGTAAATGGTCTTAGACTGGAGCTAGTGAAACAGAACCTTTCTCCCTCAGATCACTCTTCTACAAGTGTTACTGAGGCTGTAGAAACATCTTTAGCCAATGCACCATTCCTTACATGGAGGAATGATTGGTGAACCCACATAGATAGTAGTACATTGCTCTAGTTTATCGTTTAGACAACCCACCTCTTGTCAGTGTAGCTTGGGCTTTTAGCAGCCTTAACACACTCCAGGGTATTAACTTATGTTATTATCTGTAAACATGCCTATCATATAATTCTCTAAGCACAGTTTTATAATAAAAATTGTAATGAAAACAAATCATACAGTTGACTAGACAGCATTAAAAGACAGTCCATTATTATTTATCCCAACTAATCCATTAAATTTGATAGTGCCTCCCTCATGTCTGCACAGTTCTCTGAGCATGAGTTAGGTAAACACACACAACTTGAACTATCCTGAAAATCAGCAAACAGACCAGCAGAAGAAGTAAGTTCCAAAGCTGAGGAGCCTCTGAAGAGAATGTCCTTCATTCTCCTTCAGCATTCAAGGGACTATCAGCACGACTGCTCAAGTAATCTAGGTTATAGAGCCATAGGGTGACCAGTCAGCAAGTGTGAAAAATCTGGACGGGGGTGGAGGGTAATAGGAGCCTATATAAGAAAAGGACCCCAAAATCGGGACTGTCCCTATAAAATCAGGACATCTGGTCACCCTGTAGAGCCAGTGTGTAGAGAGAAGGCAACTCCCATAGCAAAACCCCAGACTACACAAAACTCCAGAATATGCAAGTTTTTAAAGTTAAAACTAAGTACAGCTGGAGCCACACAGACACACAGAGTCTAGTACACAAAGCATTGTGATAATGTACTGAATCCAAATTGCATTGCTAAGTGTATGACTATTGTGTTTTTCACCAGCTGAAATTTCTAAGAACGTTTTATGGGCTATGCCAAGTAGAGCATATTGCAGATGTGCAACTTGGAGGGTACAAGTTACCTTGACAAAGTGTGGCTCAGAAAGAAAAGGGCATAAGTTCCTAGCCATTTGCAAATGGAAAATATACTTCTCTGGAGTCTCCAGGAGAATGGTGGCTAGGAACAGGCAAGGCTACAAAGGAACCTTAGATTTCAAACTTCTTTGACAAAATGTGGGCAAACTCCTTCAGCAGACTATCCAAACAGAACCCACTCATGCCTTCTGATTTTTCCATAAGCATCACCTCTGTCTTGTGTGGAGATCTCTCATTAGTTTACAGTGTAGACTGCACTGTTAGGTTCTGAAGACTAAATTCACCCCAGAGTCTTTATCAGCAGGTTTACATAAGAACATCTCTACTGGGTCAGACCAATGTTTCATCTAGCCCAGTATCATGTCTTCTGATAGTGGCCAGTGCCAGATGCTTCAAGGGGAATGAACAGAACATGGAAATTATTGCGTGTTTCTCTTTCCCACTGTGTATTTCCTATCCAATTACATTTTTCCTGGATAGATTAATCATCATTTATCGAAGTGAAAGCTCTTTTTTTATATATTCTACCCTTCTTTCTAATGGTTTGGCACTGATAGCCTGGGAAGGTGGCTGTTTCCTGAGGTTCATCCCCTCCAGTGAAATTGGGGACAGATTCTGGAATTTTTGCTCATCATAGTGAGCACTTACTCATGTGAATAGACCATTGCCATTAATTAAATGATTTGTATGTTCCATTGCTGAGCCACATGAGTAAGGGGTGCACAATCTCACCCTTGGTTATATTTAAAAGCCATTGCATAAAGCATCATTTAAATAAGTACAGCTTCCTCTTTCAGCTATATTTTGATATTTTATCACTTTGATTCCGTGTATGATAAGGGAAGAGATTAAATATATTAGTTAAAAATACTCTGAAAAGACCAAAATAAACCCATATTTTATATATGGCATCTTGATTTCCAAGCACCCATTAAGCAAGAGATGGATCACATTTAGTATCACCTCACTGAGAGTGTGATGGGGCTGAGCTGCCCCACACTGGCACTGCAGGGGTTTACCCTTCCCTCTGGGCTAAGGAAGCCACGTCCCGGAAGCCCTGCTGGGCATGCTCCAACTGGAGGAGCAGTATAAAAGCCTGCAGAGCTGCTCAGTTGGGGCTGACCGCCAGAGGGGAAGGATGCATACTACCAGCTGCTGTGGAGGTACAGCCAGGATCCTGGGTTCCAGAGGCCAGCCCAGCAGAGACACCGCTGGAGGCCCAGCTGGACATCGGCCCGGAGGGGGAATGATGTAGGAGACCCCTGGACACCGAAGGCCCAGCAGTGCGGGTAGGAAGTGACCCAGGGAACTTTTAAAGAGACACACATGCTCAGCGTGTTGTGGGCGGATCCCCGCCGAGCTAAGGGCAGAGAAGCCCTGCCACCAGGTGAGCCCTGGGTTGGGACCCGGTGGAGTGGGTGAGCCCGGGTTCCCCTAGCCCCGCAGCCACTAGGCCACATTGCCTCGAGACAGAGGGGAGCTTCGTTGACTCTGGCCATTGGGCCATGATGCCCCAAGACACCGGGGAGCTTTGTTGACTCTGGCCATTGGGCCACGCTGCCCCGAGACACAGGGGAACTTTGTTAACTCTGGCCATTGGGCTGCGCTATCCCAAGACAGAGGGGAACTTTATTGACTCTGGCCATTGAGCCATGCTGCCTGGAGGCAGAGGGAGCTCTTTGACTCTGGCCATTGGTCTGTGCTACCCCGAGACACAGGCGAGCTTTGTTGACTCTGGCCATTGGGCCACGCTGCTCCAAGGCACAGGGGAGCTTTATTGACTCTGGCCATTGGGCAGCGCTATCCCAAGACAGAGGAGAACTTTACTGACTCTGGCCATTGGGCCATGCTGCCCTGAGACACAGAGGAACTTTGTTAACTCTGGCCATTGGGCTGCGCTACCCCGAGACAGGGGGGAACTTTGACTCTGGCCATTGGGCCACACTGAAGTTAGAGAGTGGCTGAAGTCCACCGTCACAACCTACCCCTGCCACGGAGGGGCGCTGCGGCACAGGATCCACCACAGAGAGATACAGATTAAATTTGTCAGATAATTTCTTCTTCTCTTGTCCATCGCTGCAGGGCTTTGTGTGGGTGTGAACCCTTTGGCAGATGCCTGCATATGATTTTTTTTTAACATGGGGAAACCAGTGCATAGGCAGTAACCACACAAGACTTGACAGGAGGAAAACCATGTCCCAGTGGCAAGGAGATCCATGACAGCCAGGGGCCTCCCTCCTGCTGTAGCTCTCATCCGCCTTCACCGCTGCAGAAAGTCCTCTATATGAACATGATCCATCACTGGGGTCTTGTGAAGTCTGGACCACAGTTAGTCAGGGGCCTCACCTCAGATCTGCTCACCAAGGGGAACATACCAGGAGTATGAAAGCTAGTCTCTGATGGACCACAACCAGACAAAGTCAGGCTTTCAGTAAAAACTTAGTGACTATTAACAAACAATTGGATGCCATTCAAATGACAATGAGTTCAGTTGATAAGAATCTTGAGATCTCTGGTCCTAAACTGCAAGAAGCTGAGAGGAAAATTGAAAATGCAGAGACAATGATGGATGGAAATAACATTGCTCTAAACCACTGGTGGGCAACCTGTGGCCCACGGACTGCATGTGGCCCATCAGGGTAATCTGATTGAGGGCCATGAGATTTTGCTGATGTTGACTGTCCATAGGCATGCACCCCTTCCCCCCCCCCACTCCTCGTCCGCCCCTCTGCAGCTTCCTGTGGCTGCAGTTCACCATTCCCTGCCAATGAGAACTGCAGGGGGCTGTGCCTGCGGATGACCAACATCAGCAAAATGTCTCGTGGCCCGCAATCAGATTACCCTGATGGGCCGCATGCAGCCCGCGGGCTGCAGGTTGCCCATCACTGCTCTAAATTGAATGCTAGAATGTCAGGATATTAAGAGATTGAATGGGTTTCCAAAAAAAATAAAAATCACATCAATTGAGGAATCTGACATTGGTATCTGTTGTTGATGGCAGTGACAGGAGAAACAGAAATCAGTATTTCCAAGAAATGTTATGAAGGAGCTGAAGGAGGATTGTTTTAAGATCTCTTTACGAGTCAAGCAAAGCTCCTGGGTAAGAAGACAAGATCTCTCTTACAAACATTCTAAGCCAAATTAATGACCACACTTTCAGTACAAATATTTAAATATTTGAATCAGTTCTAAAAAATGAAAAACTTTCAAAGAGTTCATTTTACAATTGCCCTCTGCTTCTGTCATTCTGCTGCACAGATTTGTTATTTGCTTCTTATCTTTTGGTTAGTGATCAACAACCTCAGGAAACCCATAAGTAATAAATAAGGGCCATTGCTTCACTGTATGTATCAGTGGATCACTGCTGCTTAGCCATATGCCACTTGAAATGAATAAAATAAAAGATGTATCTGATTCCTTAATCTGTTTAAAAATAAAACCTTCATCTACACATTTGTCTGCCATTTGAAAATGTTGGATTTTAGGATGTTTATCTTTTTCCAAGCTTAAAGGAACAATGGCAAAATTCCATTTAGGGTTTCACTTACAGCAACCTGATTTGAAGCATAGCCACCACCAAACCCACCACATACTTCCCTTCTTTATCATGGTGGATAATGTACCATTCTGCCTGTCACTCAGGCCTGAAACTTGGGCATTGTCTTTGATTGGAACCTCTCTCTAGGTCCTCACATCCAGGCTATGTCTAAATCTTTTTAATTATTGGTGTATAACATTTCTAAGATACATATCTATGCCTCTGTCTGATCTATCTACAGAGCTAAAACTCCCATCCAAGTTCTTATCATCCTGCATCTCAATTACTCCAACATCCTTTTCTCTAGCCTTGACAAATGCAATCTTGCCCTAGTAATGTTCATTCAGCATACTCCTGCAAATATCATTTTCCTAGCCTATCCCTTTGCTCAAGTTGTCCCATATTTCCCTTCTCTATTTCATCATCATCTTCACTTTCAAGGTCCTTATGGCCTATTCCTACCCTGCTTGTCATCTCACATTCATTATCAAAACTTCAACTCTCACTTCTGATTGGCCCACAATGCCAGCCTGTGCCACCCCCACTTGCTAAATTTTCAAATAAGCATCTTCATGCTTTTTCACATGTTGCCCCTCATGATGCGTGTGTGTGCGTGCGCGTACATACACACAAATTCTAATTATCCTCCTTCAAACCCTCCTTACAACTTTTTTCCATTATATCTACAAAAAACATATGCTAAATCCACATGCCATCATGCTGGCCAGTATTGTTTCCTTGTACTCCCCAATCTGTCTGCATCCATTATCTGCATCTATTATCTCTTGTTTTATAATTAGATTATAAATGCTTTAGAGCAGGGACCATCTTTGGTTTCTATGATTGTACAATGCCTACATGGTTGGGTCTAAGTCCATGACTAGGTCTCCTAGGCACTACAGTAGTCATAATAATAAATAAGCAGGAAAAGCAGATCTCATTGACTTCTAATAGGATTAAACTATCCTATCCTGAAGTATGTATTACACAGCTCACATTGAACAAAGATCAGCTGACAATGGATAAAGAATATATATTTTTAAATATCAGCGAGTGAAACCACTATTTATATGTAACTGTGATTTACTTGTCAACTAGGCTTCTGTCCGAAACAAATTAACTCTGAAATTGAAAGCCTTCACAGAAATCATTGCCTAGTTAATGATGATGGGTTTTTTTTTAAAAAAAAAAAATATTACCATGTTATCTCAACAGACAATTTACAAACAAATTAACCTTTCTAAAGTATCTCTCTAATTAATCGCGTCTTTTATAGTTTCATTAGTTCTATGGCCAAGCCAGTCCAAGCAATCATATTTAATTCCTCACATATTGATTTATAAAAAGATAGTTTATTGCTGCTTGCTCATTAGCAGTTACAAGCAAGACTCCTGCAGGAGGTTTGCCCCTTTTACAATTAAACCACATCAGGATACCAAACCCTTCCCCCCACCCACAAACTCACTCTTACATAGTGAGGTGTGATAAATTGAAAGGCTACTAACATTTTATGATCTAAGGAACACAACAGAAACTGGATGATTTAACTGTTTTGTTCCTCTACCCTTTCCCACTCAGTAATTTGGCTACACCAAGTAGTGGTGTTCTTAGCATAATTTGTAGTTCATCTGCCTGCAAAGAAAAACATTTAATTATTTGTGTAGATGTTCTGTCCTTTAAAAAAGAAGAATTTTGAACTACAGCCATTTATTAAGTCACTTTTCATTTTACAACAATCCACAGTAGTTCTCCAATATGGACAAAGATGAGTTTCAATCCATGAAAAGAGAATAACTGGCAAATAGCAGATCCAAATACTCAAAACTAGATTTGAAACAAAACCAACTTACTCACCCAGGGGTGTAGCTAGATTTGAAGAGCAGGGGGAGTGAACACTCAAAAAAAAGGCTCCTTCCCAAAGCTCAGAAAAAAAATAAAACTGACCTGATGGAGCTGCCGCCGTAATGCCGCTGCAGGACAAAGTGGTGAAGTGGGTATGGCCGCCAAAATGCCGCCGAATGAAGTGGAACCCGATCAGGCCGCTCCTGCTGATCCCCCCCTAGCTACGCTACTGTACTCACTCCAGCCCTCTCATCCCCAGTTTGGGTCAGAATGTTAACTACAGGGTTCAACTTGCTGTTCAAAGGGCACTTTTTTTTTACAATCTCATGAGATTTCCCGTTCTCAAGAGACTGTGACCCACAGTGCAGAAATCTTGTAAGCACCGTAGATCTCCTCAGACTTCAACTACATTGAGTCTCATGACAACAGCTTTGTTTAAGGCTGAGGATCTACCATGAAGTGGTAATTTCAGAACTAATGTCATCCAAAACAGTAAAAATATTATGCAGGGAGGCAAATTTGGAGATAAGGCCCTTGGAGAGGACAAAATTTCCTGCCCTTCTGTTTCCTTCCATGCAGTATTACCAGGCTTTATAATCAAATTACCCACTCCCCCCTGCATTTAGATATAATCCTACCTGCTTCTTCCTCAGAGTGGAGGGTCTTTTAATAGCAGAGGTATTGTGAATCCCAGGACAAGGTGGGGGACAAGGTCTGGCAAAGCCTTGGAGAGGGTCCCCCATTCCTTGTGGTTCAGAGTGTACAGTTCCTCAGAAGACTCACTTCATGACTGTGCAGGAAGGCATAAAAGAGTGTGACAGGAGGACAGAAGTAGCAAGAACATAACAGGAGGTTCTACTGTTATGTGAATATCTCTTTCTTAGCAGTAGAGGAGCTTCTCTAGTCATTAGGCTGGAGCAGCCTCCATGGAACAGCTCTCTGGTGGCCTAGAGTGGAATACTCCCCTCACCAGTTTTCCCCCAGAGGCTTTCTCACCATATAGTATAGTTGACCAATAAGAAGATGACTTTTATTGCAATGGAGAAGTATGGTGAAATTCAATTAAAATAATTCAAATTATGCACACACATACAAAAACCCAAACGAAATATTCAAAATGACCTGTACTTTTGTAAGTTTTTGGAAATAAAGTATTTGAGTGAGGAAAATGTAGGAGCTAAAATAGGATGCTTGTTGATTGTGTATTGTAATAGACGACAGATGCAGTAGAAGAAAATAACCTAATACAGCTGCGGCTATGTTCTCTTCCTCCTGTCCTTTCCAATGGATCACCAAGGAACCGTCATGAGTAACAGTGTTGTTTCAATACAGCAATTGTCAATCTGCCTATGCTGTGCTCATGGGAGAATACACTTCTGTTTTTACTGGATAATGAGGTCAGGATAACAGTGACCATAATGGTCTTGCTTTAGACAGTAATGTGAAGTATCCCAAAGAGACTCTTAAAATAATCAAAGAAAATTATAGTTATAGGGCTGAATTCTGTGCTGAATTACATCCAGTTCCCTCTGGGCTTCTGCTGTCTTTGAAAACCCAGGAACTCCTTCCATTGGCTATAAGAGGTAACATCAGAAAAAGGTGTTTAGAACGTCACCTCATTGCTAAAGCCGGTGCTTGGTTTTATAGATTCTAGGGTGTTTTTAACTTTAATTTTCATTCTCTCTTCCTTTTCCCTTACCTCTTATTTCCCTCTAGTCAACAAGGGAAAATTCTTCTGTGCAGCCTATCATTGACGAATTGCTTCAGGGCAAAATATTTTTCTCGTTTTATATTTTAGTTTTTTAATAGCTTGGAGTCTTGGGTTAACATTTTGGCCCTCTTGAAGTCAATGGCAAAATTCCCATAGACTTCTTGGGTCCAGAATGACACCATTGGTCTCTTTTAAAATATTCTCTGCACTGCCTTTACCACAGCTAAAAATGACACATAGGAAGGGGAAGTGGAATTATGTAAAAAAGTATTTCTACCAGTATTGTCAGAACATCAGAATAGACTGATAACACAAGGACTTCACTGTTTCCCTTTTCCCATTCCTGTCATGATCTTCAGTAGTAATTACCATTCTGAAGGAAGATAACTTTCTGATCACTGATCCGCTTCTGATATTGTATGTTAATCAAATTGTACTATGTCTTAATAATAGATACTTTTTCTGCTCTACAAAGTCTATAATCTAAATTAGACTTTTTCTGAGTTTTACTAAGCTCAAATTCTGCACCTGAAACAAAGTAACTATGAGAGACAGAGGGAAATAATGAATAAAACTGACAGTACTGAACCCCAAAATGGAGTATTAAACCTATAATGATACAGATAGAGCTCAATGGAAAACGTGAATTTTTTTCTGCAGAAATTATCAATTTAAAAACAAATCATTTTTCATTTAAATTTTCTGCAGAAATTTTTTACAAATTGAAAAATTGAAACTTTTCATTCCAAAACTAGTTGAAGCTTCATCTTGCTTACATACATTTTGTGAATTAATACTTCAAGGTGCTGAGAACCTACTATGTGATGCTCAGCATTCTCAGATCCCACCATCTTCATGCATACTGCGCCCAGTAAAGTTTTGCCATTGTCTCAAATGGGAGCAGGATGATGCCCTTCAATAAGAGTTGAGAGTGTTCAATACCTAGAAGGAGTGGCCCCTAAATCATACCAGTCCCTTCCGCTGCTGCCCTAAAAGGCTAAAGGTAATAAAGAATTTCAGATTCCTTTAGGTTAATCCCTGGGATCATTAGATAAAGCAAGGGAATGGTCGAGATTGTTAAACAGCACACTCATCTGAACCACATTAGTGGAAAGGGGATATAATATTACTGCAGAAGAAAATTTACAATTTGCAAGGCCTGAGACCTGAGGTACCACATTAAATTATTCATTCAGTGGTTCCAATTGCAATTGCTATTCTTAGATAGGAAATCATAATGAGTTGGTGTATGTTAGTAATATGGGTACAATAGAAAATGGGACCTATAAACAACAGTATCCCACTGTGGAGAAGGTAACACAAGGAAGTGATGAAATAAACACAGCCTGCTGTAAACAAATCATGCACAGATGGTTTTGTGCATGCTCAGCACAAATTAACCTAACCACACGTGAGGGAGGTTGGGTCCAACTAGCCATTAAAGACAGAGTGATGGAGATGGTATGGCTTGAGGACACAATATGTCCTCTGGAATACTACAACTTTTTGATGGGGACAACACTATGCAAGGAATCTGGAGGGATTTTATCTGAACCTCACCTCTCTGATTCAGTTTGGGACCTGTGTCCTATGGCCAAGTGTGCAGATGAAGGAGAATGTGTCAGAAGATGTGACAGACCACACTGAATGGTGAGCAATCTCTTTTCTACTGTACCTCTCTGGTCCATTAACATCTCCAATTTAGTACAAAAGAAAATAGTGCAATTGGTGCCCATTGCCCAACTAATAGCCAAGCAACAGGAAATTGGGGACAACTATATACAGGCAGTGGAAACACCTGGTGCGCTGTATCAGAGGAGGTGTTCTTGCACCCAGCTGGTTCGTACTTTCAGCCTAATATTAATGGTGGTTCAAATGACTATAGGGTTTCTGTGTGTCTTTGGATCTGTGCTGTACCCTGTATCCATCCCCTGTGTTTGAGTCTAATCCACTCAGCATATCATTTCTGTATGCCAACTAAAGATACCTGAGTGAAAAAGTCTGGAATAGGACTGGATTCTTGGGAAGGTGAGCAGAAAAAGGTCTTGGAGAGAATCCCAACACAGGTAAAGAAAAGAAGTGTGGGACTAATAATCAATGAACCAAAACTGGTGTGTCAGTAATTAAGCCCAATTGGTGAACAAAATAATGAGGAGGTGAGTTATTCCAAATTATGACTCCCTTGTGGGATCCTTTAAAAAAGAGATGCTGGGAGAAAAATTAGTGGAAGATGCAAACATAAAAATGCTGACTGATAAAATATGAAGAAGCAAGTTTTACCATTATGGCTGATACTCTCCAACACCTCCTGAGATCCATTGTACCACTGAGTCTTCATCATGCTAATTCTAAGAGTTGTCTTGACAAGTTCCAGACAAAAAGAGGGATCCAGATGATATCACCACCTCCAATGTCTCTGGCTAAATCCTAAATACCACCTGGGGTGTAAGTTATTGTCAATCGCATTCCTCTCACATCCTACCCCCATCCATGTCGGTCAGTTAACCAAGACAATCTTTTTTTCCCCCATACTTGCTGTAAACTGTAATCCGAAAAGTAAGTGAAAACAATGCCCTAAACAGTCTGATGCTGGTACAAGTTTGCCATGTCTAGAAGTGGCCGATAAGAGGGTGTGCTGTATCTGTGTCCCTCCAGCAGTGAGTTTGGAAGTGAAAGTCAAGACCAGAGACAACAGCTACACTTTCCTTTGATGTTCTTTTCTCTTCCTCTTGAGTGTTTTTGTCTGAGTTGTCTTCTAGGAAACAGGATCGGACTTTAACAACAACAGAATGACAACAGCTCCAGCATCTCTAAACTAAACTTTCCTCTTTCCTCTTTTCTCTAAAATGGACAATATTACCATCTAAGGGTTTTATTTTTCTTTGTAAAGACTCTGCACAGCTATAGAGAAAAGGGAAAAGGGAAAAATTAAAGTCTTGTTTGGTATTTTAAATTCCAAATATTTTTACTGGTTGTATCTTTAATTAAAGGTTTTTTTAAAAAATTAATAGTTTATTTTCCATGATACTATGTAGGCTGAAGTTTCTGTTTGTTTGTTTTAATCTCAATTTCAAAACAATTTTGAGGATGATAAAATAAGCCTTCATTATACATTTGTACAATTTTGAATTGTCTTTTAATAGCCCAAAGTATTAAATTAAGAACATCAAACTGTTAAAAAATACAATGATTAATTTAAACTTAGTTTCTTGTACAGTAGATCATTTTAGGGTGAAATTATACCCAAACCTTACATAGGTGTGGAGTGGGGTAAAAGGACAGTCCTTTGGCCTACCTTTAAATGATGTGCATCAGAAGTAGGCAAAATGTCAGTCTTCAAAATAAAGTGGGACCATAAATCTGCCCATCCAACCATGCAACCACCTTCTCTGTTGAAGATGCAGATCCAGCATTCACGTCCAGTATAGTGATGCAGGATGTTCACTTATTCGTCCACATTCAGAGGTTACTGGTTTACGTCGATATATCCTTGAACGACTCAGCCAGCTGTAATAGTCTATAATATTAATGACAAAGAATCTTGTAGTACCTTATAGTCTAACAGATGTTTAGGATCATAAGCTTTCATGGGCTCAGACCCATCTGATGAAGTGGGTCTTTGCCCACGAAAGCTTATGATCCTAAACATCTGTTAGTCTAAAAGGTGCTACAAGACTCTTTATCCCTTTTGCAGATCCAGACTAACATGGCTACTGTAATATTAATGAGTCTTTAGGACTATAATATACTGTTCTTAACTACATGCACAGTGGCATCTCTTTATCACCACTTTGCATATGTCTTGTAACAGATGATGGAGCAAAAAGAAAGCTGAAGACCATAATCTTGCATTGAGTTTAACAAACTATGACATAAAAGATATCATGCAGGCTTATGTCATGGCTGTACAAAAATAGCAAAAGTGTGCACAATAGCACTGGCATCCTTCTTTGATTTTTGCACAGCATCACTGAGGTCTCAAATAGTGGAAGTGTTCCCAGTGTTTGATGCTTTATCCTGTGCCACCACTTGGTTACAAAGTTGAGCTTTTAATGCCCTGAGATATTTGTGTGTTAGGTGGCAGATAAAATTGCTCAAATCTGGTCCACTCTACCACCACAGTGAGAAAGCAGTGTCTTGTGGGCACAAATTGTCATGAACATGAGTTGAGACATGAGTGGAAAATTTCCTTTGTCAGAAATTTTGGGGCTCTGAGCGTAATCTAGGGGATATTCTCAGTTGCTTGTGAAGGGGATGAAAGCTGCACTACTCTCCTGCAGTTCTGATATATAAATTAATGTTGAAGGAAGCTGTTCTCATATTTACAGCATGAGCATAGGCAGATTTCTGGTCAGTTGCTATCTTTGCTCAATGGCTTCTGAATCATTCTTACAGCTGTCAATCTTCTAGGTCACACTCATACCAGAGTTAGGTTAATAGCTGCTCTAGGCAGCGTTTCATGTAAATTAAAACACTCTCCAATTTGCTTTCCCTAATTCTATTGCATATTAAACCATCAGGAATGAGAGAAGCACTAAAACTTCATCTTCTGCATAAGAGGAGGCTTCATCAAAGAGAACCCCAGCTCACTCAAACACTTTTGAAGAGATTGCAACCATTATCCAGAGGCTGGCTTGAATCGAAGGTTCCACTAAGCTGAGAGGATATTAGTTCTACTCAGTAATGGAGAGACAATAATTTATGTCCCGAGTCCGGGAGCTGCTTCCCACAGGTGAACCCCTTCACCCATGCAAAGCCCCGCTAACTTCACTTTCAGAGGCTTCTGCCTGCCAGTCAACTGATTACTAACAGATGTTTAAGATGTGAGGTGCATAACAATTCTGGAGTCATATGTTGTGTATAATTTTGGAACAAATATTTGAACTTCACCAGAGCTATTGGTTGCCAAAAGGGGGATTCAATTTGCATTACAAAACATCACAGCTAGAAGTAAACTGTACAGCTTCATCACATTTGAGTAACTTGTTTTTGTCTAAAATTCTGGTAAATGAAAGTATAACTAGTTGTATAATTTGCCTGGAGTGTAGGCTAAATTATTTCACTTTAGCCTTTTTAGTTTTTTAAAAAAGACACTGGGTTACAAATGAATATATAAAATGACTCATTTAATATATGCTGTTCAAGGCTGGCAGTTAGCAGCCTAATGCTCAAACACTGAAGGTCAAATTAAATAGTACTGTATATCATTGAGCACTTTCATACATTAAACAATGTAATTCATTAAATATTGTGTATGTGTTTGGAAGCTTTTCTATTCCTGCTGACAGCTCCACTTTTGTTTAGCTCTAATGCATAACTTAGAGGTTATTGCATGTCTTTTGGGAGAGAAGTGGCTTAAGAAATACTATGTACATGCAGTTTGCTCCGATGCAGTACGTTTTCCTCATTTTTCCGGTGGATACCATGGTGGAAGAGGCACAGAAATTATTTATGGGAGAAATTGTGGCAAAAGCACAACCAAACTGTCCAAGTCAACCTAAAATTATCCATAAAAATGCAGAATTAGTTGGGAAATGAAATCTGGACACTGAAGGCCACAATATGATGACTATTAATAATAATCAAAAGTAAAATATAAAAGCATGTATGCGGCACAGTCAAACTCACATAAATGCAGGAAATGTTCCAACCGTCACATTAACTGGGTGCCATTGCACACATCCTGTCTATTTTATGATGTACATTTTACAACATAAACAGTAATACAGTAAACTACATATTTAACTAGGAAATCGGGAATAGAATGTACGGTACGCTTACCAGTCACTTGTTTTTGGAACATTAATTTTCGCACTGCCTGGGTTCTTGTGTTTTTAGATGTGCAACATTAATATTGCATAAATTAGGACAATAAGCCATGCGTGAAAGGGACTCTACATTTATTTTCAAGTCATTTTTTAAATACACTAATACATCTTCCCTCAATGTTCTTAGGAATTGTCAAGAGGGAAGGGAAAGTGGTAGGGAGGGTTGGGACTGAAGCAGAAATTACACAGTGCTTCCAGAGCTGGTCAGGATTTTGGGGGAAAAAAATGCAGATCTGTCAATTCCAAATATTTTGGGGGGAAAGTTTTTCAGGTCCGTGAGGCAATTTCTGGTTAAAACCTTTGAGAAAAAAGTGAGGCCCCTAGTATGTGGGAGAGCCATGTTCAAATCCTTGCTCCAATAAATGTTATATTTTTTAATAAAAAGTGGAACAGCCCAACAGAAAAGATTGAGAGAGATTCACTGCTCACTAATCTGGGGTGTGGGAGGCCCAGGTTCTAGTGTCTGCTCCAACTTGGGCAGAACAAGGACATGTGCCTGGGTCTCTCACATATGCAGAGAGTGCCCTGATCACTGGATTATTGCTTTTCAAGAATGTCTCTCTCTAATAAAAAAAGTTTTGCTTTTGTCCTCAGCAGGAAAATAAAATGTTTTGAAATTTTAGTGAGATGGGAAAACTGTTATATTGGTACTCAGCAGAGAAGATGATAGACCCAAGGGGAGCTGGTTTAAACACAGCTTCCTGCTGTGGTGGCTTTATGAACTGGCAAGGAAATAGAAATTAAACAAAAATGAAGCTCTGCACTAAGTATAGAATGACTAATTATTTAAACTGGAGGACTTTACAAAAATGTATTTCCCACCTAAGTCTCATTGTTTCCCTCACCCTGCTCCACTGCAAATATGAATACAAGAGTTAGGGTAATATGACTGATGCAATGCCTGCAATTGAGTTAGCACCGATTGTGCCTGTCTGCTTCTGTATTTGGCTTTGCATAACACAAAGAAACAAGAGGGGGAGAGGGAGAGTGTACGAGCAAGGTAGCACCAATGGAATGCATGGAATGCTGTTTTTCAAGCTAGTATGCTTAGTACGCATGTGGACATTTTGAAACTTTTTCTACTTTGTATCCTTGTGCAAACAAGTACGTGGCGGAATGTTGACGCCCAGTGATGTAATCAAGCTATAAAAAGAACGACCCGGCCATTGATCGGGGCCGCACCCTGCTTTTGGCTGAGAAGCACAGGGCTGCGTGCATGCGACGTCGCATTGAATAAAGACATTGCAACCTCCTCCAGCTATCCGAGCCTGTTTTGCCTGAGAAAGGGGCGCCTGCCCAATGTGGGTAGGGGGTCCCCAGGTAACATTAGCACAGGCTGTATTAATTTCTGAACAGAATTCTCTGCTTTGGATAAACCCAGGGTTTCAGCCTCAGGGGCCATCAATCCACTATCTTTCATAACTGCTATATTCCACCTTATAATTTTGAAGCAGTAAAGCCTGGGACGAGAGAGGCTAAGGTGAAACCATTTTCTCAAAAATGAATGAGGTGAAAATAAATTTTCTACCCTATAAAAAAATTGGCAAGAAGATTTAATTTGCCCACTTTCCTTTTGTTTGAAATATTTTGTGGAGGCCTTTCCTCGTGGTACTTAACAGAGTGATTAAGTGAGCTCCTAGCTGGCAATTATTTCTTCATTCTGAATTGGTTGCTTTGGACTAAAAGAGATGTAAGTTGATAATTACCAGGATCAGTGTCATTACCTCCTTTGTGCTAATGGCAAAACAGATAGTGTAAATATTTCAGAAATGGATTATGAAATAATTCAAAACCTGCTATTAAAATACATTTGTTTCATGTCTGTCAGAAGCCTGTTCCCCACCTCCCCCTTTTAGAAGCCTTGATCACAGTATTAAATTCAGGGAATGAGTATGCTTATTCCCTCTGGTGTACAGAGGTGAGTACCACACTGCGGCAGGGCAGGGGTAAAACCCCGTGAATGCCCTGCCCCTGCATGCTAAACCCTGCTTTCTGGCAGGAGGGACAGGGGTAGTGGCTAGGAGTAGCCTGCAGGGAGTCGTAATGAGGGCTAGCTCACAGCACTAGGCTGGGTTAAATAGACACAGCTGAGGCTGGGAGCTGAGAGAGCTAGAAAAGCCCTGAGCCATGCTCAGCTGGAGGCAGTCTAGAGAGGGAATAGGAGGCTGCTATGCTGTCTCCTTGCTGCAGGCCAGGTGACTCAGGAGCCTGGAGGCCTTGGAATCAGGACAGAGAGGGTAACTGTTGGGGGATGGAGGGGAGCACTTTTCTTGCATTAAAGCCACTAAATATGCACTGTAAATAAAGGACACTTGGGTGATGCCCCAGAAAAGGGTGTGAAAATCTTTATTTCTGTTAGCCAGAACACACCGTGTAGGGGAAGGACACAGAGACCTGTGCAGACCCTGTGACACACACCAGAAAGGATTTCAGTATCCCAGAAAGGCTTACCTCTGCATGTTTGCACAGCTGTGTTCCTTTTAGGGTTCCCCTAGTGAGGGGCAGATTTAAGCTGCAGTCAGCATCCATGGGAGCCTATAGAATATCCCAGAGAATGTATGGAACCAATGCTTACCAAAGGAACTCTGGTTATTCACCCCCTCCAGCTAGTGCTGCCTGAATCTGAGGCAGTTAGCTCACTGTGGGTCTCCTAGTGAAAGGGTTATTGCATCCCCTTAACTGACTTGTTGATATATTAACATCTGATTGACAGTCTATGTGGACTTTACACTGCTAGTTGTCTTTCACTATGTTAACATATTAAAGGACTGAATGCAGCTGATGCAATTTCTTGTAATAAAGTACAAAAAAGGCCAAAAAGATTCTAGGCCAGGGAAGAAATTTTTTTTTTTAAGATGCTGAGGTCTTAGCAAGATTGATATGGGTGACTAATGTAAACCTTTCTCCTTCAACATTACTTATTATGCAATGTTGTAAAGCCGGTAACATGTCTACAGAGGTATCTTACTGGTCAGGCTTTGATTTTTGGGGTGAAAAACCAAACATTTTGGGAATCAGTGTTTTTTTCAAAGCCTAGATAATCTTCCAGGAACTCAGTTTGGGATTTTCAATAACCTTCACTATTAGTCTAACTCTGCTCCAGCTGAGAGCAATAGTAAAATTCCCATGGGCTTTAATGGGAGGTGAGCTAAACCAATGCTGAGTGTGTCAGAATACACATCGTAGATTCTTTTCTAACAAAAGCTTAGCATATAATAAAGAATAGATACTTTTTTTACAGTGTATCTTCTTCTCTTTCATCCTTCCTCTGTCTTTTGCACCATCTCTGAAGCCAGTATCTTGCTTTGCCTGCCAACTTTCACCTCCTGCCCCCACTACTTTATCCCATTCCCTCCTGCTCACTCTCACCCCTTTTCTCATCTTCTCTGCCAACCTTCTGCTCAGTTATTCTCTCTCCACAGGAACTGTCCCTTCACGTTCAGAGAGGAACTTGTTTCCCTCATCATGACAGCAGGGTAGCTGATTAGTACAGAAGTGTCTGCCGCTTAGGAATAGAAGAAACAGCAGTGTTTTCTCATGGGAAGGTCTATTTATGGTCCCTTTGACCTAGTGAGTTATTTTTTATTTGTTACAGTACGCAGAGTATTGACTGGGTGCTTTATAAATTAGAGTAATTGCATAACAAAATTAATAAAATATATATAAACCAATTTCTTAGTAAATTACAGCCAACTGAAATGTCATACCTTTCCTCACAACTTTACTGCTGATGACACGAAAGCTTTCTCTGCTACAGATCTTGTAATCTGAGGCAATCTTTCCATATACTTCCACCTTATCGGCTCTCCCTCGAATTTCGAACTTCAGCTGAAAATATATCCTTTTTCCCTAGCCTGTGCCTCTTAATGTTTCTCTCTGCTGATGTGATTCTTAAACATTCTCACATGTATTATTTAATTCTGGTAAAGTGTTTCAGGGAAGGCACTAAACAAAGTGACGGTTGTAACTGACATAACAAAGGCATACACATTTGTATACATTCTCTGTCCTGGGTAGGGGTAGCTGGATGGTGTGTACCTGGAGCCACCTTCCTATGGGAGAGGAGGACAAGAGGGATTAAAATGTGAAACAGAAAAAGTATAATTTTCTTAGCTTCTGATAAGGTGGTATTCTCTAGCTGAAAACTTGTATGGGCTTAACAAAGGTCTCTATCCAGTTGTATCTTGACATTGGGGGTGAGATTCATAAGAAATGCAGCACAGATTTTATGGTCCAGGCAGAGAAGTGGTGGGGATGAGGGAAAGTGGCTTTAGACTACTTGTCTGCCCACCCGATCCTGGGATGCTTCATGGCCCCTGGGCATCTGTTTATGTTTTGATAGCCATCTGGGTCTGCCCTATGTTTAGCGCACTGCCCAGAATCTTGGCAGGACGGTGTGCTGAGGTCCTGTCTTGACATGCCCCATTGCCTTAAGCCCCCTACTGTGAGGAGATCCTTGGAAGGCAGCCTTACAGTTGTCTGTCAGAATGTCTGTTCCAAGGGAGAATTTCCCCAATCAGAACTGAGGCTTTTGGGGCCTTTTATGTTGTGCTAAGGCACTGGATCTTCTCCTGGTTGTGTTAGGCACTGTCTTAATTTCACCTACTCAACAACAGTTCCTAAGAGCTAGTGTGTGTTTTACACATGGTAGCCCATTATTCCATGTTTGAAACTGTTACAGAAATTTTGTATTGGTAACTATTTTGAAAAGAGGATGGATTCTGGCAGTAGTGTTGACTCTGAAAATTGAATATAATGGCCTTTTTTTCAGGTTATGCTTAGAGTGATGCTGTTGCCATTAAACAGCAAACATTTTACAATGGTTTACTCTGCAGTATTTTCTTATCTTTACCTCATCTTATTTCTACAGAAATCTCAGATATCACCATGTGATAACTGTTAGTACAAGTTTTAATGCTGATTACCATACATAAGGCAGCAAAGTAAGTTTCATTAGACAGGGATTTTATTAATTCATTCATAAAACACATACAACCATAGTAAGAAGAGAGCTCAGTCCCCAAGTGATACATTGTTTTTTGTTTGTGCACTTTCCAGACCAGACCACTGCCCTCATTTTTGAAACTTGAATAAAACGATCTAAAAAACTACTGAAAAGAGAGGAAAATGCATAAAAAGGGAGTGACGGACACAGCTAAATACAGCATTCTGAATGGTTTATCTAATAGTTAAAGTTGAGTTAGAAATATTCCCACTATTTTTTTTGCTGATATTATTGTTACTATGTAAAGTCCCTGGGAAATTGTCCAGCACCATAACACCATGCAAGGAATGGCTAAGAGAGAGTGCCGACTGGAGGTTAACAAATCAGTTATACTGCTAAACCATGACAAAGAGTCTTTCAGTTCTCTTAGTCAACGAAACCATTAAAAAGAAAAAAGAGTCCAGGAATCTAGACTCACTATATAAATAACAAGATATAAATAATGTGAAGAAGATGTAATATCAGAGGCTCTCCGTGGTGAGTGCCTTTTGTCCAATTTCTGTTTTTATTTAATTGGACTTATATTCATATGCCTGCATAAGCTCAAATAAGTTTCCTTTCATGTGCTGCACCCTAGGCATCTCAGAACAACACTACCTTTCTTGATTTGTCTAAAACTATCTATGCTGCCTTAACAACATTTTACTGAGTTGGTTGGAAATATAATCACGAACAGAAAAAAGAAGGTAATCTCCTATATATTCCGTTGTGCTCACTACCTTGCTCATCACAGACTCCCTGGCTGATAAAAGAAAAGTTGGAAATATGGTACTGGTGAAACATAAAATATTTCTGGCCACTTTAGCTTTTCTGTCAAGCTGCAGCAGATCAATAACTGTCCACGATGTACATGAAAACTATTTCCAGTTCACTGGAGCTATATTGTTATGCTTGAGAGATGCCTGCAACAGTAGATAGGTCTGCATGAGCATGTAAATAGATTCAAGACTGGCAAAGTTACTACTGTGGAGACTTTTACCAACTGAAATCCAAATGCTAGCTTTCCTACCTTTTTGACACTTAAGATATGTACCTAAACAATGCTGTTAAGCATCCTTACACTAAATACAGTACTTGCGTGACCTGAAACTTGCATATAAAATTGTTGCTAGTGAAGTAGCAAAATAGATAAACTACAGGTTTTTTTGCAGAATATTGAGGAATATTTCACTAATATATACGCAATCACTATGGGAAATAATACATGTTGATCAGTATGTTAGAGAGATTATTGGAATTATCCTGGTGCAAGTTTGTTGAAGTCAAAGTAGTAACACTAGGTATGAATTTAGACCATGCTACTTACACTGACTTCACACACTGATAAATATAAGTGGATCATTCTAAACAAAGAAATACAATTATCAATTCTTCTTCCTCTATCTTCTTGTTCAATTACAATTGCTCTGAAAATGAGGAGCCTTAATCTTCCTCAGAATCTCTTCTACAAAGTGAAACTGAAAGATGATGACTCGTTGAAATAACAGCTGAAAAGAAACTGTCAGCCCAATAATCAATCAATAAATCAAATTAATGCTACACTTTGGTGACATCACATCTGAAGAAAGTGCAACTATGGCATCTACCTAAAGTAATCTGTGTTTATAGTAGTGGGATAATTTTCATATGGCAAAAAGATAATTGCAAAATAAAAGAGAAGGCTGCTACAATCAGTTAAAATTCTATACTTGCCTTGTTCACCATTGTGTCTAAAAAAACATAGACAACTCAGCAAAGTGTGCTTGCCTCTCAACATGGATAATTTAGAAGCCCACAGGTAGGTCATCTGGAGTTAAGCATTTTTGTTTGTTGCCTCACAGCCATGTGAAGTGGTTTATATTCCAGCATCTACTATATCAAAATCGATACAATTGTAGATTATGTTTTAGTAGCAGATATTTTTGATTAGTTGACCAGAAATGGTACTTCCAAATCCAAAATTGAAATAAAATTTCCAGGATCTTCACCAGTCTGATGTGTGTAAGTAGATTTAGTATTTAGTGTTGCTTGGATGGGAAGTGTGAGTGAAGTAATTTTTTGCTGATTTGGGTTGAGTATTCAGCTTTGGTTTGACAGACCAATCTGAAACCTATGTTGAAAATTAAGCTATCTATCTATCTATCTATATTTTTTAAAAAAGGAGAAAGTCTTCCACAGGCTGGTTTCCCCTGTCCCGATATGTAGCATGTACAGCAACTTCCAATGACTGCAGTTCTATAGTATACCAGAATAGCCTTTAGCTTGTTTCCTTATTCTGGTGGGTTACAAAGCAAAGTAATTACACTGCAATAAAGTCCCTTTTATTACAAAGTAGAATGGCCACAATGAGAGTGATTTCAGAATAGCTGTAGTGGAATAGTTTATACTGCTCAATTTCCTCCTATAGACAAGACCTTAGACAGCATCTAATATATCCATTTGCAGTCTTTCATATACTGAGTGATAAGCCTGCCATTCATCCCTAGAGAGTAATGTTCCATGTGCAAATATTACGGTTCTTTCTGTGGGTGTTCAGTTTCTTCTCAAACAGTGTTTCATTCATGTTTGCACATTCTTGTCTTCTATCCAATGTTTTAAAAAACACTTTCTTTCATGTCTTCAGAAGTTGGGTTTTCTTAGACTTTAGTCAAAGGCTGGATAATACCTCAAGCAAATAAAGCACAGCTTCATGAGGAGTGGAGTGGTGTTTTGGGAACTCCTGGTAGAAATGCCTGTCTGCAGTAACCAAATAGGATGCTCTCAATCAATTAACTTATTACTGATATCAATGTCTATTAGCCAGGATGGGCAGGGATGCAACACCATGCTCTGAGTGTACTCAGCTTCTGTTTTCTAGAAGCTGGGACTGAATGATAGGAGATGAATTATTCTATGATTATCTGTTCATTCCACTGAAACACCTGGCATTAGCCACTGGTGGAAAACAGGATACTGGGCTAGATGGGCCATTTGTCTGACCCAATATGGCCATTCTTATGTTCATATGTTCTTAGTAGGTATAGCTAGAACTGGATGAATCATTATATAAAATAATTATTCTATGAATATTATTTTATTCTAAAAGTTGGTTGAGTTATTTCTTCAAATGTTTTTTGGTCTCTGAATGGTTGAATGAGAGTCTTCAATAGTCAGAATCTGAGCTGTTTGTGTTGGGCATATCCAGGTGGCATGTTTCTATTCATGATTAGATTAATGTAATTCTTGCAATTGGATTTCCAGTGTGAGTGCTATCAGAATTATTAATTCACTCTCTGTGAATAGTGGTTAGTGTTGTTTAATACTTGCCATGTCCAGTAACATTCCTGCCAATAAAACTCATTTGTTAGAGGAGGGGTGTGTGAAAGCCACTGAGGTGAATTCATTTAAAAATTGGAATGACAATTCATAAAATAAATGTATTTTGCAGGTGAGATCCTGCTGATTCTGTATGAAAACCATCTCAGTTTATTCAGGAAAGACTGATGTATTTACATTTTTATCCTTTTACCCATAATTAGTCTGTGGACAGAATCAAGGCAGCCCAATTGGGAGCTATCACTATAATTAAAAGCTACAGATTCATAATGACTAGAAGCAGAACACACTGGTAACACCTCAGTTTTGGCACTTGACACATCAGCTTCCAAGATTTATTGTGAAGAATGATATGAAGTCACAGGAAGGTGTGTTAAGGAATATGAATGGCCTCATGCTACCTCCTGTTAGCAAAGTAATTGACACAAGTAATCCCAGTTAATGTAACCTTTCATGTAAGGATATGAGGAGTTGTTGCCCAGCCATCGAGAGCCTTCTTCCGTGTAGTGACATTTTTGTTTTGTCCAGTGCCAGCTCACAAGTGACAGGAAAACATCAATTTTGGCCAACTTCCCAGTGGATCTATTATGGATGAGATGATAAGGGTCTTGATTTTCTCCTGCATGCCAGTCTGAAGGGTATTATCAAAGGTCAGAGTCCCACTGACATGGATCATGTACCTCTCATAAATTCTTAGACTGATATGAAAGTCTTCATGTGCCAAATCAGTTTACCTCTGACTTTCTTCAAAAAGATATCTGAGTTGTTTTTCACACAGGAAAGTGCTAGGAGTATAGATAACAATGTATTTTCTCCTCCTTACTCTTTTAAAAAATACCTCAGTGCCCACTTTATAAGAGAACTTCTCAGGCACAAAGAAACCATTCCCATCTTATTCAATTCTAGATCTAGGGCATCCCTCAGCTGATGCTTGTCATCAAGAGCTGTCAAGCAGGGTGGCTTTACTTGCCATTTCAAGATAAGAAGTAAATTTTAACAGTAACTAAAGGTTGGGGTGCTCTGAGGAGTTGAGAAATTGCTATGAAGGCCTGGAGCAAGAACAATGTATGAGAAATGCTCCTGAGTATCACATGAGTATAAGTATGAAAAAGCAGCAGAGGCTGTGGAGCAAAGATAAATGAAATGTTCCTTTGAATCCATTAAAGGAACTTTGTGGCATTTTCTCTCTTAACTTTCCTGATCTCCATGGTCTTGTGGGAAGCTATTAAATGGAACACTTGTTAAATTTGCTTTAATAATCACTACTTAAAGTCACTCATCACAAAAATTTTCCAAATACAGATGTCTAGCTATATTCATATTTAAAGATAAGAGGTTATTGCATTAATCCAGTCTAAGATTTTGCAGAAAAATAAGTTAAGTGAATTCCTTTAAGATACTGTGCACCATATCATCTGCATTAAATACATGAATTAAATATGTGGCACCAATGGCATTATAAGACTAAGATGAATATGTAAGCAGAAGCAACCATGGTTGTTTAAAGTTTTACGCAGTCTACATTCCTTCACATTGCAAGGTCATTTCCATAGTGATAAAACCAAAGTTATAAAAATCCAAATACTTTCATTTTTTTTTCACTTTGCCACTATACAACTATTAAAAATATTTGAGTGCATTTTTATCTTTTTCATGCTTTGAAACAGCTTTTTGGACCGCTTTCACAAAGGAATAGGAAAGGGATATCATACTTATCTCAAATGTCACAGTGATTTATAGAGTAAGTTTCATGGAAACTTTAAAGCTTTATTCTTTATAAGTGCTGTTTCTAAATATGTAGCTTTCATATGATGATTGTAGTTACTGTAAAAGATGAGAGTCACTCGAGGAAGGGAGCTTGCACATTTTGGAGAAATCTTTCATAAATGTAAAGCAACATGAAAGAATAAAATACTTAGTATTTTAGAAATCACAAATCAAAGACAAAACTGAGCCTATATTTAGAGTTAAATCTATGTATTTAACTGGAAATAATTTTGCAAATAAATATGATTATGAAGTTTAAGGTTTATATTTTCTCGGCCAACTCAGTGATTCATCCCTGTAGTCTTCTAGTCAGTTTTTCAACATCTCAACCAAGGGGTTTGTGTGGTAATATTTTACCTGCTATAATATTAATATTTCACTCTTCTATAACATCTTTCATCCCAAGATCTCAAAGCACATTACATACTCTAATAAAACCTCAGAAGATTCTAGTGAAGAAGGTAAATAGATCAGTTTCACAGATGGGTAAGTGGAGCCACGTAAAGGTTGATTGACTAATAACAGCTTGAACAGTGAATCTGACAAGCTAGAAATTCATCCCAAAAGCCTGATTCCAAGTCCCCTTTTCTAAGCATTCTTTTACAAATAACACTCTATGTGAAAACATAACTTTCATATTGTCCAGTGCTAAATCTAATGATCATCTAAAATAGTCCAGGAAAATATTATTTAATTAATACAAGAGGGCTGGTATCACTTATATATTTGTTACCTTGGTGTAGCATCACATTTCCTGCATTTGGTGCATCGAAGGGTTACTTAATGCTATAGTTTCCCTTGTATTTTTCTAAACTTGTACAGAAATGAGTCAGGTCAAAATTCTCATCTCCGATCCACATCCTCTGATATTCTGCTTTTCCTGCAGGCAGGGAGAATTTTGTCTTCAGCTTGTTAAATTAACTTCAATATTCAGAGATATCCACATGTTCAGAGCTGTAATCCAATACTTGTTTAAAAAATCCTGCCTTATTAACTATTACAATATGATTATTTGTTAGTAGGCAATGCAGCATATCTGAAGACTATTTTTTCTAATTTTAAAATAAGAAAAGTAAATAAAAAAGAAATACATAACAAATAAGAATACTTAGATCTTATACAAATTAAAATGATTCTGTTTGCTTATCACCTTCACTGGGGCAAGTTAATATTTGCTTACTCAGAAAACAGTATATTATTATAATCATTGCCACATAGTTATTACACTTACATGATATATATTCTGGCTTCGAAGGATTATATTTATATTGGTAAATGTCAGTAAAAGATGATTTCACTGTACACCACAAATTGATGAAAAAATATTTCCATCTATAATAAATCTAAATTTATGGACAGGTGAGGTAAGAAAACTGCTGTTTGAGAACTTAATAGAGTTTGATTTAAAGATATTTATTAGGTATATTTTGATAGGCGATGTTGACAATTTGTGTTTTAAAGGTTATAAAGCTTTAACTTTTTGAATTTATACATCTATTGTCATTAAATAATTGTCTGATCCCCCACTGTATAATTCCCCCTATAATTTCTCACAGCTGCGAAAGTTTAAATCAATGAGATTAGAAAAAAATGCTTAAAGCCCATAATTTTGAACAACAGTGAAAATTTAAATAATTCAAAATCAGAAAACAATGCTTAAAACAAACACTGGTATTATCCATCAAAATTATATAAAAAATATTTCTGCCATGTTTCTATACTCTGAATCTGAAAGTAATTTTTGTTATAGTATTTTTCGTTCTTCTCTAAGGTAACTTCTGTCTTTGATAAAATCAACCGTTAGAAGAAGCTGTTTATAATAGCTACTTTGAATTCATTTGTGTATCCTCCATATGAAATGTAATCCTTTTAATTCAGAATAAAAAGTACAATATGTTATCTGGGAAGGAAAAAGGGCATAGATTTGCCCTAAAATGTCATGTAAGTTGCAAATTTGCTAAAGGAGTACAAAACGAAAAGCCTCAGAAACTAAGGTGTCGGTTTCTTCTTTCTTTCCACAAACAAACAAAAAAAGTCACCCCAAAGTGTTCTCAAATTTGGAGCAAGAAACCCTAGGGCTGATTTCGTGCTCAGTGTCTGGAGACACAGTGCAGAAGGTGTAGCTCAGGGACATAGAGGACAAAGGTAGTTTTAGACTACCTCTGTGATGCACAAATTCCATGGTGCTATGGGAGCCAAAACATTCCCCAATATAAATTAGAGCAGCCATGGAGGATTCCCTAATTTAGAACAGTGTCTCAGTGCTGCCTATGGGCCTTTGGTCACCACTACAGCCCCAAATCTCCTTCTTTGCTGAGTGTGCCCATTCCTGACATATCTTTTCCCCCCTGGATCAGCCTTCACTAGTGCTTGTGAAGGTAGGCAACATAGAGGGTACTTAAATGGGCACTAACTGCTACTATGCTGTGGAAATCCTTCTCCAGATCCTTTCAGCTCATTTATAGCCCCTATATGCCACCAGGGTTTTGCAGAGGGGTCAGAACTGGGTCTTCAATACTTGACTGAAATCTTGTTTGGCAAATTTCAGAATAAAGTTTTAGGGGTATTTCTTTCTTTTCAAATGTGAACCTCCTGAACATTCTGCTTTGTAATGGAAACCACATAAGGCCATTAATGACCATGAAGTGAGTATTACTCCTCCAGCATTTATAAGATTGTCTCTTTTTCACTCCTTTAGGGGAAGAAGAAATTATGAAGTGCCCATTCCCTTTGTTTCCTTCTGTTTAATGAGGGAGGTTTCTAGATGTCAGAATTGTAGGCTACATTTCATTGTAGAAGATTTATAGTGTTTTGGTATTTTCAATTTAAACTTAACTTTAAAAGTGCAACCAAGCCCATGGGCCTCTGCTAATGTAAAGGATTGTGGAAACGCTGTTATAGCAAAAATACACAGCTGGGGTACCGGTGCTAGGGCTGTTGCTGCATGAACAGGGGTTGCAAAAAAACGTGGAGTGGAGGGAGATAATGCAAGGACTGGTGTTGGGTAGTATGGCTGAGATTGCTAAAGGTACTGGTTCTTTAGAACGGAAGGTGAGAGATCATTAAAATAATTCTTACTAATATAAAGATTAGACAGTGTGTAAATAGCCACACTGGAAGTATAAAGCTCCCAACTATAGGGCAATCTACATGGTGGAGCTGCCCCAGAGCCATTCGCTCTAGAAGCCTTGGATCCTTGACTCGAGAATCCTGGGGTTCCTGGCACCGGGGCAGACCTCATGGCAGGTCTGCCTAGCAGCACAACAAGTAAGCTGTGATTCAGTGGAAGTTCCTGACTCACTTTTCTAAGAAGTCTCAGGTTTGAGGAACTTGGATTTTCCAGAGAAACTCTCTTTCATCAGAAAATTTCCAACTAGCTCTAGTTTCAGGCCCTTATTGTGTCAGCTATCTGGTTACATAAAAGAATTTAATGACTTCTGACAATTATTTTAAGGAAGGGTCAAATGTTCCCGCCACAGTTTCATTGAGGTTTAATCCCACCCATAGAATTGTCAGTATTATTAATAATAATTTAATTTATAATTTCGCAGAACAAAGCAGTATTGAACAGGTGTGATATTCTATTGCTGGAAATCGCTATCTGTGACACACTCTCTATGATCTGAGGTGCTAACCAATGAAATCACATGAAGGTAAGCAACACAAAAAAGGCAATACAGCTACAATTTTATTAATAATTGGAGCTGATTTTCCCTTTTCCATCTTTTTTTTTTTCTGTCCAGCTCTGGTATTAAACTGGTGGAAAGTCTTAACTAGTGAAATATAAGCTCTTTTCTAGCTGTATTTATGGTTACAGGCTGAAGCCAGTAGAGGAGAGACTGAAAACCTGCAGGTGTGCTTTTTTCCATTTTCATTGTAATCTTTATCATGTGAATGCATCAATTTTAAGCTTCTTTTTTGTTTCCATTGCAATCTTTTAGTTATTTTCCTATTGAGAACAATCTCCTTGGGGTACTTTATTGGTATTAAATTAAGTTGTTCAAGTAAATTTACTTTAGGCATATAATACAGAGCTTGTAGCTGCTTTCCCATTTGTGTGATAGATGAAGTAGTAGAGTCTTCAGCTAAGCCCGAACTGCCACATACATACTCCTGTCTAGGCCTCCAGCTTTGGATGGAAATATTTTTTTAAGTAAGCCCTCAGTTTGATAGGGCTGCAGGAACTTAGCCTGACTTTTCCCAATTATCTTCTATAGAGAATATTTGACTAAGACAATTTGTCAAGCCCAATACATTTTTCTGTAGAAATAACAAGTCCTTTCTTATCATTCTCAAAGTATTAGCTGACAGAAAGTTTATATATATATATATATATATACATACACACATATATATATACACACACACACACACACACACACACACAAAACACAAACAGTAGAGCTTAGGCACTCAGCAACAAAACCCTGCATAAATTGGCTTATTTAATCTTCTTGGATTCTGAGTTATGCACAGCATCTTCACAAAATTTCACTAGCCTACAACTTGAGATAGTTTAGAGCCAATCCTGTTCTTAAGTATTAACATTCTTAGTCCACATAAGCACAGATGGGATTGTGGTTCGCTTTCTATTTGGAAGGCAAGTATCAGTAACCAATCTGAAATCAGGACCTTTTTGTGTACTGTGGTACATTCCTTGTAAAAATGCATTTCCTCCACTCATTCTGCCACTCAACTATCTTAAATGACAGTGAGAGTCACAGCTCAGTAGGAAACAATTTCCTCAGAAATTAAGGAAAAAGTTAGTAAATTGGCTGAAGAATAGATCAAATGAAGTGCTGACCATTGCACAACCTGCAAAGAGACAGCTACTTAACTCTTGAGTGGAAGCACATCTCTTGCATATCAACTAAACCTTTTCGTCTAGTCTCAGACCTAGAAATAAAGTTCCAAAGCCTACCAAATCAAACAGGCCTGGATGTGCAGACTAAAGCCTTCTTCCTCATCCAATGATGGGCCTACAGGTTTGAATGGTAGGAACACAGAATACAGGAATTGCTATTCTGGATGAAACAGTGGTCCATCTAGCACCATAACTTCTTTCTGGACAGTGACCAGTTCAAAATGCTTAGGAAGAAGGTGCAAGAAGTTCTGTAGTAACCTCCTTACATGGGAGTTTTCTTCCCAGCACCAGTTAGTGATGAGCATGTGCACTGAAGCATGAAGTAAATAGTAATTCCTGATTTACTTATTTGTATACTATTCATTATTTTTTATATCTTTATCATGTCCTTTTATCCATCTCTTCTCTAAATTATTTTCTTCTTTCCATATCTCTAATCATGTTTGTAGCACATCTTAGAATCTGTTCTCTGTTGACTGAGTACCCCTTACACTTGTCACAGTAAGATATGCCACTTAGAAAGCAGGCTGCTATATACCTAGCTACCTTTAGTTTTCAGATAGATATAAAATGGGACCTAATATATAGCATATGACAGCAATCTAATTTTGAGGTGACAAAGGAATTGATAATAGTTGTAACATTCACAATGAAAAGAAAAAAGCACAACCTCTTTGCCTTACGTTAAAGGCTAAGATCTTCTGATGGCCTATTTTCAATGGCATTCTTTGTCTTCTTCTAGGTTTTTGTTTGCTTCTTGGGAGGTTGGGGCAGAAAAAGAAAATATCAGTCTCTGTGGTGCCCAGAATGCAAGAAACATGGTGATTGCTGTTATGAGATACTTTGCACAGTTGCCCCAGGGGGACAACCTGCTGCTCCTATCTGGTCAACCAAGTGCATCTCATGACCAAACTCATAGTAAAAAAAACCCAGCCTGATTCTGCCCTTCTGAAATTAATGGCAAAAATCAGTTCAGGCATCAGTCCCTAAACAAATACTGGGAAAATATTCATTTTCAATGCAGCATGACTTTATTAATTCTCACTTCATCAATCCATAGATTTTATAATCCAGGCAAAAAAAAAATGGCAGTCACTTTCCACCTCTCAACAAAGATTAAATAGTAAAGTGGTCTTATGATCATATTATTAAGCCTTCAGATAGATTTTTTTTTAATAAACTATATTACAATTGCTATCACATTATGAAGTATTATCAAAAATAGTTGGACAATTATTCAGTTAAATGAAAAGGTATATTTTATGAATTATCCTTGCTATTTAAATTGTTTTTGTTCACTTGATAATTCCACAGAATTCTCTATTTCTCAATGGGTCTCCCAGACACTAATAATTAATAATCATAGCATTGCTTTTACATAATATTTTAACCAGTGAATCTGATAAGATAAGCACATAGCATATACGTGTTTATTATTATTATACCGCAAGACACCAGATGAGCCATAAAATTTCAAAGTTAGAGCCTGATACAGCAAACTTTTACTCACACAAGTAGTCCTTATTTAGGTGAGTTCTTCCATTGATTTTATTTGCCATGGTAAGAAATGGCAACATAAGTCCCCTTGAGCATATAAAGAACTGGCATTTAAGACCTTTAAAAATGTCAGTAGTGTTACAAGAATGGATTTTTATTACATCATTTGGAAAGATACATTATCACCACTTGTGCTATTTGATGATAGTGTTTTACTGATAAGCAAATACAACTCTCCCTCTTCAAAAACTTCTTTCAGATTGTGTATTGAAATAACTAATGCCAGGCTGTGTGTGCATATGGATAGGGGAGGGACAATAAATGTTCCCCCTTTCCTCACCCCACACACAAGAACCAGCTACATTTGCAGACCCCGCATTGAACACAGGGATGATCTATGTCCTTAAAGGAACTTGCAGCTCCAAAAAGGAAAGGAAAGAGACACTAGAATCTGATCTATGAATTTACTGAAGCATCAGCACCCATCTTGATTCTGCCAGAGTTGCCAGCTTCATTTACCTGCTTGTCCATTTCTTTCTCGGGCATCTCCATGCTTTCTCCAATGCAAACTGTGAAGATGTGTGGCTGATCTTTAATAATGCGTGAATACTGTACAGACCTGGCTATTGGAATACTTACTGTACAGCTATATTAAGTTATTGTTGTATTGAGTGCATTCATACATTGATTTAGTTTAATAGCGGGTCTGTTAGGAAACGAGCAGGAAGGCAATACAATGGATCTAGATAAATAGTCTCCCAGTAAATGTGGTGGGTTCATTGTGTAACAGTGTGGAGCTATCAAGCAGAGAGGAGGCTAATTTCTTGATTCCACCCCCAACAGCTGTTTTGCCAAGTCTAAGGACAGGTAGATCAGAAGGACTTGAAACAGTTAAAAAGTGAATGTGTAGAGGGGGCAGCAGGGTCAGTTTTCAGAGACTGTTCACAAGGAACAGGCTGACACAGAAATCAGGCCCTGTGGGTGGAGTTAGAAGAACTGGGCCTTCCTAAGCTTTCAGGGGCTAGTAAGCCTTCGGAAGTTAGATATGTATGTTGACTGCTGTGTTGTGTTAAGATCCCTTTTTTCCTTTGAGCTCTGTATTAACCACTGACCACATCTTCTGAAGGGACAGCTGGCAAGTGCTCAGCCCAGTCAGGCTTGCTGAGGAATCAAGGTTGGTATCCAGGGGACCCACTCCAGAAGATGAAGAATCATGGGATTTAACCCCAGGACAAGTAAAAGAAAAACACCCATAAATATGGAAAGCCACCACGTTATCCTCTCTTAAAATCTACTTCTGTCATGCTGTGTAAAAACCTCTGCTATCTAATCTGACACGGGCTAGACAAATGGTGAACAGCTTTTAGCTTTTCTGCTAAACTCTGTTGTTTTGTTACCTCATGTCATAACCACTTACAAACCGTTTGTCTGGAACACTGAGGGTGGGCACAGGAGTTGGAAGTACTAAGAAATAGGATAAAGGAGGAGGAAATTGAAAGGTCTGCTCTGGAGTTGGAGGAATTTTGCCCCTGTTACTATTCTTATTACAATGTCTTACCATATGGATAAGAACACACAAAATTAAAACATGAAAATATAATTGTGTTTATTCACCAACTTTCATAATATCTCTTGGCATCTAGGATCTGTTGTGCAAAATATTAGAAACATACAAATGATAGAGTGCTGCTGCTGTCAGTGCTGCAAAGCCCATTTGTAACCTACTTTTGCTAGGAATGTAAAAGAGGATGAAATAATAAAATGTAAGCAAATGATAAACAAAATAAATAGAACATACAATGTGCTCTGAGGGCTGCAGAAGTTGAGCTCCTGTGATAATCCCATTAATCACATATGAATAAATAGATGACAAAAAATAAAACTGCTGCATTCTTATCTGACTATTCTAAGTAGTATTTATTTTCAGAGCAAAGACTTTAACAAGAATGGAAAATAGAAAAAAGTATCTGTTTTGACAGCACTAGCAAAACACTGTAGAGAACAGTACTGTCCTGAAAGGAAATGGATTAGATGAGCAAACAGGTATAGTAGTTTTTAATTCTGTGATGCTTTGATTTCCTATAATTCAATTACCATATTATCTTATAGACCAACACTAAATTCTATAGCTCTCTGATTTTCTATTACTCTATTAATGTATTATCTCATAGCCTGACTCTTGCATTATTCTAAATACTAATGATTTGGCTTTATTGTTTAAAAAAAAAAAAAAAGTCTGATCAGCAGAAAGGAAAACTACTTGATATTTGAGCCTGAGTGGTTATGCAAGAGTGTGAAGAATTATTTTTTTCATACTTTATAATGAAAATGGCTATACAATATACAGCATTAATTGGTTACATAAATCCACTTATAGATTGCTGCCTACTAATTGAAACCAATACTTCCTTGATTCAGCATAAACCTAAGATGTGAGATCTGCCATACTGGCTCTAACCAGTTGGTCCAGCTAATCTCATATCCTGCTTTTGCACTGGCAGATACCTGAGATGCCAGTGGGCAGCAGACCCTTCCCTGCATGCACCTACCCATTGTTTTCAATATTATATATGGGATAAAAATCTAGTCTAATCTTCACAGGCCATAGTGCCATGAATTGATTTGGAATACCCATATTACAATGCCTTCTACACAAGTCTTGACATTGATGCCAATAGGACTACTTATATGGAGTATGTGACAGGGATTTGTCCTACGGAAAATCCACTGGGAAGCTAAGTAGTTCAAAAATTCTGCATGAATTGTTTAGTGGAGTTAGCACCTCATGGTCCTGTCACAGGGAAGATGTTCATAGCATCATCAGTGGGGACACTATGCATTGAACTGCTTTGAAACCGTGTGACACCTCATGTATCAGGTGTGTGCAGCATAATTCACACCCTATCCTTTCTTATTCATTAACATTCCCTAGGTCACTAGCCAAAAGATTTTTCCTGCTTGCCCCAATGTGCTCACATTGCATGCAGGATTTGGGAGGTTGAGATGGATTCCTTCCCACCTGTGGAGCTCCTGAGTTCCACAGAAGACAGAGACTCCTACTGGAGCCTGTAATCCCTTGCCAGCCATGACTTATAACTCACAAAAAGTGAGCAGGTAAAGGGTTTGTCAAGTGTTAATAGTGGGTTCTAGTGAAGTTAAGAGCTGCGCTGTGGTTTCGTTATATTTACTTCCAAGGATCTACAGGAATATTGGTTCTCAGCCCCATGCATCCTGAAGCACCTGCATAGGCATCCTCTCAGCAATAAATCTCACCTGCTTCCTCTGAAAATCCTCAGAGGAAGAGCTAATGCTAGTTTTTACCAAGACACAGATTTCCCCTGGGAGATGTGCTAGTACTGTAGCTGAGGCAAAAATGGCCCAGAATGAAGCTATCCCTCGGTTGCACCCTAGCATCCCTCTTTTCTGCTATTTCCTCTTGTCCTTTTCTACAGTCCCCTTTGGGTGATTTCATTTTATCCACATAAGATGACAGAAGGCTATGTACCATTGTACAGTATTTATCTTGAAGAGTTATTAATGGCAGGCATAAGTTTTAGTTAGAATATTTAAAGGTATATTAATCTCCAGAGCTTCCAGCGTCAGTGAATTTCACAGGTTGGTCAAACACTGAATTTAAAAGAGCAAAACAAAACAAAACCAAAAAGCAGCAACAACTTCCTTTTGTTTAATTTACTGAACTTTACTTTCATTTAATATCTCTTCGATATCAGAGGAAAAGGTATAAAGTAGCACTTGATCATTTTCCCTGATATTTCCCATAACCATATGCATAGTAATTACTTGTGAAAAGAATGTAATGATGGGTACATTTCCTAACATTTTAATCTCTTTTCTGTGTGTAAGCACTGAAGAGAGGGTCTAATGAAGAGAATTCCTTTATGGAAAAGCATCAGGATTAACTCCATGGCTACTGTAAATAATTTGAGACCTCATCTGAAAGAAAGGTAGATTTATTTTCTTGTGCTCACTTCAGTAACAAGTATATTTGTAGCTACACTGGCATGCAACTTGAGCAAGCTGACCAAAGAGAGAGGAATTGAAGGCTCAGTAAGAAAAACAATTGAGAAGAAAGGAGACTATCTGATTTCTTCTGACTTTCTTAGACATATGTTTAGTATTCAAATATTTTAGTAACACTGAC
The DNA here is from genome assembly GCA_007922305.1 of Dermatemys mawii. Lineage (NCBI taxonomy): Eukaryota > Metazoa > Chordata > Testudines > Dermatemydidae > Dermatemys > Dermatemys mawii. Next base: position 24,305,324 of record ML677341.1, on the reverse strand, counting down.
ATTTTAGTGTTTCATTGTTTTATCCAGAGGACTTAGAGGAGTAATTCCTCTTTATCTAAGCATCAAGGACTTTGAAGCAAACTTCTAAACATCTCTATAAATTATGCTCTACGGCCTGTGTTTCTAGAGGAGGTCAGATCAGATGATCCCAATAGTCCTTTCTGCCTTTGGAATCTATGAATCTCTAAATTTATAAACTCAATTATAAATCTGATGATCACAATTTCTTATCCTTACTTTCTCTATTTGATTAGGAGTAAAGTACATTTGCAAAAAAGCAACAAAAAATCATTTTTAGATTAGTCCAAATCTGTTTTCTTTGCAGTCAGATTAGTTCTCTTATTAATTAAATTATAACAACATAGTATTACATTCTATCATCACTTGATGTGCCATATCTTTTTTTAAAAAAATGATTGAGAATCTAATTCTTCATACTGTTACACTAGTTTTAGCCAGTAGACTTTAGCCAGCAGGGTTGGATAAAATTGGTGTAATGGGAAGGAGTATCAAAGCCACTAAAGATGTTTATATATATAAAAATTTTAAATCACTCTTATTCCATAATTTTGCCACTGACTTCAGTGGCAGGGGAAGGAGGAACCATCTCTTTGCTTGTATTTTACAGTTGTTGAAGAGATGAGTTATTTTAATTTGTAACATGGGCAAGGAAATTGAAGAATTCTGATTAGTCACACTTAATATGAAAGATTTCATTAATAAATTATTTATTAAGTTCAATAAATAATTCATTGATATTGTAAGTATGTTACAGACATGAGTAGTATGTTTCAAGATGGTTATGAGCATATCAGTATGATTCGAAAGTATGGTGGTAAGTACTCTGTGGACCTAAGTTCACCTGTTGACTCTAGAATACCAACTTACATAAATTGATTAAACAAGCATTAAACATCTGTCAATCATTTATTAACCCTTTATAAATTATTTATAAATAGAACCTTGATATAAAGTATGACTAATGGGGATTCAGACCATTATCATTATGAAAACATAATTAGGTGCCCACAATAAATCATCTTAAATCCTTACAAGAATTCTGTGCACATATCACTTCTCCTTTTACTTTGTTTTCTATAGTGGACATGGAAGAAAAAAAAAGAATAAAAGTGCTCCACTAGAGCTTGTGGTATTTTTAACTGAACCAGATTCTTGCAATTTTAACAGCAATATTATATTGAGACATCAACCTTTCACATTCAGCCTGCTAGATTCTAACTGTATCACAAGCTGTAACAAGAACTACCAGTGTGACCTTTGAACACTTCCTCTTCCCACAGTTCATAAATATGTACAAGATTGATATACACATCGTTCTTCAGAGAAAATCCTCACAGAAGCCGTTAATACACAAAATAAGTCACATGCCTTCAAGAACATTTTGACTTTTAGGGTAGACTTGTATCATATGCGGTTGGAAAAAATCTTTTCTTTTATGAAAATCAAACCAGACAGATACACATTCAAAAAGTAAACAAATGAAAACCTCAACATACGTGATGAAACAAGGCTGGCTGTGACCCAAGCCTTTAGATCCAAACCTCACTGAATAATTTGGCAAGTAGGGTATTGGTTAGGAGAAGTTTAGAGACTCTGAATGTGGACATGTATCTAAATTTTACAGCTGGGCACATCGCTGTCTATGAAAAGCTAAACTAATGTCCCAAATACTAACCTTTGTGAAGTTTAAGGGAGAGTATGATTGGAATCTGAACCAAAGTCCTGACTAGTATCACCATACTGGGTGAAAATAAAACCACCTTTTTCCCCAAATTCCATTGAAGCTTAGATTTTTTTTTACCCTGAACACAGATCCACATTTTTTTATAATTATCCCAACAATAATTTAGCATGCTGAATTTCAGAGCTGAGGCTATGAGAGATTAATTAAATCAAAAAGAAACAAAATCTTCCTGACAACTCATTTTCCCCTAAGAGAACATAATTTAATCACATCTCCAACAATTAGAGAAGAGAAGTTAATATATTCATAAATATTTTTGTGGAACTCTAAGCAAAGTACCCAGGAACTCCTACAGTATCTGACCATCCATCTGCCTCTAAGATTGAATGAAAAGATATTTAAATGATCCATTTTTGACAAGATTCTGAGATATTGTAACTGAGTGAATTTCAGTCAGTGGTCAGTGACTTAGAAGATACTCCCCTGTCTAATCACAAATGGTCTGGTTTTCAAAGTCTGGCTGCCTCTTCCCCATACTCTTCCTGGAGCATGAAGCAATACACCTCACAAGAACTGACAAGCAGCTGACAGAAAACAGCATTCATCACTCAGAACCCAATGGGCTCTCGCAGCTTACAGCTAAATATCTCCAAATCGGCTGATTACCCTCCGGGAAAAAAAGTTGGGGGGTTATTTTTTTCTTCATTTGCACTGCTAACCTGGGAACCTTTTTCTCTTGTGTAATGTTACACATAATAAATGTGGTCATACGATCAGGGTTATATTTTTTAAAAAGTCACCACTTTACCTTGTTCCAATTATATTTTTCTACATTTAAAAGTGTTTTATAATCATATTAAGGCATAGCTGGAGGCTGAGTTATGGTGTAATAATTCACGCCTTGTGCATTTAACAGCACTCAGTCTCCAGCCTCCCACCTCACAATGCACAAGGTGTGAATTATTGCCCCATAACTCATATCCTGATATTTCTCATTGCTTAAGTATTATAGTGAAGTAGAACAAAAAGATGTATCGGCTTTAAATATTTGCCCTCAATTAGTATTCACCCTGGGGAGTTTCATTATATTAGTTTGTCACCAAAAGAACAGGTTATATAATAGAAAAAAAGTTTTGTGGTTTAATTTAATGTTTTGTGAAACAAATTTGTACAGTATCCACCACAATGAGGATCTGATCCATGACAAGAGCTCTTAGGTGCTACAGTAACACAAATAATGTTGATAATAATTAAATAATAATAATAATGCCCCACATCTCTGTGAATAAAGTGGTAATTCCTTACTTCTCCAATATTATATTGAAATTAATGATTTTAAGAAAATAAGTGTAAATATGTGTAATGTTTAAAATGTAAATCAAGGACTGAAATCCTATGATATATCTTCTGTGTTCTTAATCTGAATGTAGACAACACTTTTTTGACTAAGAGAGTTGACAAAAGTCATTTTCACTTTATTTTTCAGCCAGCGAGCATGCCTTTTATTGAAGGCTATGATTTAGCTGAAAAAAAAAAATCAAACAAGAAAAAACACTAGCTCTTTACCTCCTATTCTTTCCTGTTTGGTAGGTAGTGACCTAGGACAGTTTATGTTCTGTAGCTCCCCAATTATAGGAAACTTCCATATCTTACTTTATTTCAGATCATGGTAATACATCATGGTTTCACAAGAGGAATGCTCCCAATATGGATGGAGGCTTAGTGTTTATGTACTCCTAGCACATGCCTACTTACACCAGGCTGTGCCCCAGTACAGTGTCAGAATGACTTGTAATTTATGAAACGGGCAGGGAAACTGCAGCATTCTACATACATACAGTAGAGGCGGCACTGGCGGTCAAATATGCAATGCCTCACTTGTTTTAAACCCTCAGTGCTGAAAAGACTTATGTATGGCCATAAGTTTATGCACTGTGTATGGTCCCTTTGACTCACAGACTTGGATTTTCAAAGAAAACAAAAGGAATTAGATACCCACTTCTTATTGGCTTTCAGTGGAATTTGTGCACCTAAGTCCCATAGGCCTCTGAAACTTTCAAGGGCAAAGCACAGAGTTAAGTAAATGCATTGGAGCCGTAGGGTTCTGCAAAATCTGTGTAATCTAGTTCACAAAGTATTTGGTGAATTCTAGCTCCAGTTCTGCAGTCAAATCCTTGTGAGTGGAACCTTCATTGTCACTGACTTCAGTGAGCATCTGTGTCTACTGTCTGCACACAAAGATCTAATCAGGGAGTTAGGGTCGTTAGTGTCATGTCTGGATTGCATAGAATCATTGGACTGGAAGGGATCCCAAGAGGTCTTCTAGTCCAGTCCCCTGCAATAAAGGCAGGACTACATATTATCTAGATCACGTCTGGCAGGTGTTGGTCTAAATTGCTCTTAAAAAAAAAAAAAAAAAACACCTCTCCAATGAAGGTGATTACATAACCTCTCTAGGCAATTTATTCCAGTACTTAACCACTCTGAGAGTTAGGAAGCTTTTCCTAATGTCCAACCTAAACTGCCCTTGCTACAATTTAAGCCTATTGCTTCTTGTCCTATTCACAGACTTTAATGAGAACAATTTTTCTTTCTTCTTGTAATAACCTTTTAGGTACACAAAAACTGTTATCATGTCCTTCTCCCTCATCACTCTCCAGTCTTCTCTTGTCCAGGCTAAACAAACCCCTTTATTTTTTTTAAATCTTTCCTCATGGATCATGTTTTCTAGAACTTTAATCATTTTTGTTGCTCTTCTCTGGACTTTCTCCAGTTTGTCCACATCTTTCCTGAAATGCAATGCCCAGAACTGGACACACTACTCCAGTTGAAGCCTAATCAGTGTGAAAGAAGAATCATATCTTGTCTCTTGCTTATAACACTTCTGCTAATACATCGCAGAATACGGTTTGCTTTTTTTGCAACAGTGCTAAACTATTGACTCATATTTAGTTTGTGATCTAGTAGGACCTTCAGATCCCATTCCACAGTACTCCTTCCTAGGCAGTCATTTCCCATTTTGTATGTGTGCAACTGATTGTTCCTTCCTAAGTGGAGTACTTTGCATTTGTTCTTATTGAATTTTATCGTATTTATTCAGACTATTTCTCCAGTTTCTCCAGATCATTTTGAATTTTAATCCTATCCTCCAAAGTTCTTGCAACCCCTCCAACCAGCTTGGTGTCATCAACAAACTTTGTAAGTGCACTCTCTGTTCTATTATCTAAATCATTGATTAAAATATTGAACAGAACTTTATGCAGAACTGATCCTGTAGTACCAGGTTATCCTTATTTCCCTTTTTTATAGTTGAGAACTATATTTGCCCTTTTCTAGTCCTCTGGAATAGTTCCTGTCTCCCATGACTTTTTGAAGATAATCACTAATGGCTCAGATATCTCCTCAGTTAGCTCCTTGAGTATTCTAGGATGTATTTCATCAGGCCTTGCTCACTTGAAGACATCTAACTTTTCTAAGTAATGCACATCACAAGCCTTTGCATTTGCATGAGTGCCACATCCCACTGTATTTTTCTGTATGTGTTGCAAACTCCTAGGCATTGTACATAAGTCTGTGAGAACTGACAGGAGTTGTGTGATCAGGAAGTAGGTCTAGCAACCATTTTGTTAACTTTTAGTTACTGGTGAGGCAGGCTTCTGTTGGGGAGGGAAGGTGATGATTTCAAGTAGAAGATATACATTTTAAAAATAAATATGCTTTGATACCAGTCAGCTCTGTGTTTTTGGGGAACCAGGGCTCAGTATCTAGCCTGTTTGACTCATGAAAGACACACACCCCACCACCAGTCTCTTTTGAAACCAAAACCGATCAGAGAAAAGGCTTGCAGCGAACAGTGAAGGGCATTGGGAGACACACCTTGACCCCTCCTGACAAGGTGACAAGATTAAGACATCTTGATTAGCATAAAGAATAAAGAACCAAGACAATTCCCCTATCCTTATCTACATGAAAGGTGGGGCAGAGATTAGCATAAAGAATAAGGAACAGAAAACCGCACTAAACTCTGGGACCAAAAAAAAGCAGGGACTCACTGCATCATGGATTCCCACCTACACCTGCACACACCTAGCTCAGCAATTATCAGACCAATTCTAGTAATAAATCTGTGATTGATATCCAAAATACTGAAACAGCCTGGTTGCCTTGTGAGTTCCCTGGAAGAAAACATCACCCATAGCCAAGAGTGATCAGCTCCTATTGTCTTAGCCTAAAGAAAACCCTTGAGACATCAGTTTACCCATAAACAAATCTATTGTTATCCCCTGAACCTTTGTATTTTCTCTACAAAACCCCCTACCTATGCCCAAGTCAGTGTTCTGATGCTTAGGCCATGGTTACACTGGCACTTTATAGCGCTATAAAGCCCCCATGAGCGCTATAACCTCCTCCCCGTCCACACTGGCAAGGCACTAATAGCGCTATAACTGCTGAGTTATAGCGCTATTATTAATCCACCTCCGCATGGGGAATAAGGGCTGTAGCGCAGCTGCTGTAGCGCTACAGCAAGGATGTGGACACCCACTGCGCTACAAGTAATCTCTGGAGATGCCTAGAGCCATTTAAGGCAATTGATGTCTCTTCCCTTTGTTTTGAACTCGGCTGGAGGAATGCGGAAGTACCTCTTTAGAGTTTCTTTCTTAACTCGGCAGATAAGCAATGCAAATGTTTAAGGAGGGAGCCTGTGTGAAAACAAAGCCTTCTGTGAACGGAGGCTCACTGACAGGCTTTCAGAAAAACGGAAAAACCACTGTCTCTCTCCCTCCGCATACACACAACGCGTCCCCCCTCACCCCCCTCGTTTAAAAAGCACGTTGCACCCAGCTGAATGCTGGGATACCTGCCCTAATGCGCTGCTCTTAATGCCGCATTAAGTGCCCCAAATGTGGCCATGCTATACTGCAGGAGCATCTGAGTGTGGACATACAATAGCGCTATACATATTACTGTATAAGGGGACCGCTATAACCTATAGCGCTATAATCTTGTAAGTGTAACCATACCCTTAGACTCAAACTCTGCATCAGTTCCACTGGGACTCCATCTCCTGACTGATTGTGCTGAGGGCTCTGCTGGTCTCCTACCCTCAGCACCCTGAGCTACCTCCATCACCTGAGAACCCCGACCAATTCACGCTTCATGGAGTGGTGAGATTCCCTTTTCTCTCTCTCTCTGTTTTCTGTTTTGCCTCAGATATTATCCTTTAATAATGGATGTTATGTTGGCTCAGGCTATCCTTGTATGGTTATTATTATTATTATTCAATAAATAACCCTTATGGTTAAGTTGGTTACTTCTCTCTCGCTGTCTGGATTTTACTTGTTTGTATTTTTAGCTTCCCTCATTTACTCTTTAGCAAGGTTCTTTTACCTAAGCTAAAGATCCCTATAGTGGCCAAAAATACTGTGGGGTTTGATCATCAAGTTGGTTACTACCAGTACAATTGTACCATGAAAGTGGGATAGGGATGTGCTAAACTTGAGGCACATAAGGGGAGGGGTCAGCTGAAAGTGGTGTCCAACCCATCCTATTGAGACCATGGGAGTGCACAAGGGTACCAGCTTGAAAGTGCTTTTAACCCAGCCCATTGAGCACAGGGACATATGAGGGAATCAGCTGGAGAGTGCTGATTGACCTTGTCTGCTCAGACTTGCTCTGTTAGTGTGTGTGTGTGTGTGCGCGCGCACGCACACACACACATTCATCTAGCTCCTGCAGGATAGCTCCATTGGGAGGGGACTTGCAGAGGAATGGAGTAGATCTGCATATAAATACACACAAGTGACATAAACAGCACATTAATAGAATTACAGCAAACCCCCCTCTCCTCTCCCTGAGGGGTAACCCTAATAAATGAGCATACCCCAAAGTAATGGGCACATCAGCTTTTAGACACCTCACATTAAGTTTGGATTAAAATGTGTTTCTATGTGTGACAGGGAATTAGAGCAATCAATCATCAAAAATGAAAATACAGTTTCTAATATTTTAGAAAAAAAATCATGCTGGATTGATAATGATCTTCTATACTCCTGTATGGTTAATGTTATATTTACTGAAACACTGGGGCTCCTGTTCGGCTGGCAGTGAAGCTGACTTTTTTTAAAATGACCTTATATCGTCATTGGATCATTCAGAATTTACATCTATAACTAATTCAATGTAGCTTAATGGAACTATACTGATTTACACCACTTAAGGATTCGGCCCATTGCAATTGCTTAGAGATAAATGCCTCCAGGACACTTCCTGCTTGTAGTCTGTGTGTTCTAGATTGTTAGATGCTTGACTATAAATCATTAATAATAATTAGATGTCACATTGCTAAAAAATGCACCCACAATTATTTGGAACCACAGAAGTGTGATCACAAAACTATAGGCCACTTTTTAAAAATAAGGAAGCCCAAAAACATATTAAGTAGAAAACAAATTAAGAAATTAAAATCTCTAAATAAATGGAAATATTATGGATGAATTATATAAATTGTGTTATAGTTGTCATGGTTACAGAGCTAACTGCAACCCTGCCCCGTTCGCTGGTTTCCGTGAGTGCACACCCACAGGTAGTGAGTCTATTGCATTTACATTTCTTGGGATGGATCCTGTGATTCTCCTACTTCTGGTGTGAATACCAGATTACAATATCCTATGAATCAGTCATGCTTATCCCAACAGGCATCCAGGTATCTATGGTTCTTCTCTTCAGGAATAATGACTACAGTGACCAGACAACCTTCTTAACCCAAAGAATTGTTTAATCTTAACAGTAGGAACAAAACATACCATAAGCAAAAAGTGTTTTAAAACAGCAAAAGTGCTTCATGCATGTGTATGTTACATGGAGTTTAATCTTCCTTCTCATAGGACCCCAGGAGGTCTAACTTCTCCCACATCACCAGCCTCTGGAGTCTAAGTTCATCCTGGCTCTCCCTGTCACTGAGCGTCAGTCTTTAAACACAGTCCAAATACTGAATACTGTTCTGGGCTGTTTTCTCAGCCTGATTGTATCTTTTCAGGTAGCTCAGCAGGAGTTGGGGAAAATTACATTAAAATCAATAGTCCTGGGTATTTGCTGAGAAGTTGTTATCTGGACTATTGTCTACCTTCTTGTCTGCATGTAGTCAACCCCTTATTGAATTAACTCAATATATGCACACATTAAACACCACAATATCCAGGTCAAGATACAGTAAACAACAATCAGGCAAACATAGAGAACATGTGGTATCCAAAGAATTGTTACAGAGCAGCTCTGAATCCATCATATTAGTATCTTCCTAATATTTTCCATGAGGTTTCTTCAAATTAACCCAACACACTTTTAAATTTTGTCCATATTATGCAAAAAACTTCTTCCGTTTTGCTGCACTGCTGAAATAGCTCAGTAGAAGTTGTTTCTCTATCAGAATCTATGTACGTTTTAGGAAATAGACAGAGCCATGTCTGTATTTCAAGGCGAGTGGGGGGTGTTTTGCTTAGTGACTTTCAAATGCAACAGAAAAATCTATTTTAAACTGAGTGCTGATCCAAATAAGAGAGTGCTGTACCACAATACATGAAAGAGAAGTGCTCATCATCCTATTTAAAAATTCCTTGTAAAGTTAAAGCATCTTGCTTTCTGTGATCACACACAGTGGATATAAAAGGCCATTGAATCGTTTGTTAGCTATGGAATGAATACAAAACTATAACAAAACGTATGGGTAAATCCTGACTTGGCTGGTACAGGAAGGGAATGTCTTTTCATCATATGTACATTCAGTGCCTAGCATATGGGGCCTCAGTTCCTGACTGGGGCTTCTGGGTACCACTGGCATACAGATTTATAATAAGACATAATGAAGAGGAAGCAGAAATGCTACTTGTGGTGTTCTATGAATAAAAACTCCTGCTTGCTGGTTCAAAACCCTTCAAGGCACATTGTAGGAATATGCTGCAGAGTCCACTTTTCTGAGCAAGAGCAAAGTGTGCCTCTGCACTTGCTGCTGATTGCAGCATATACATTAGCTGTGGGCAGGGAGGAGGGGTAAAACATACCTCTAGCCCATATGCTGGTCTCACTGTGCAGACCAGGGCGTTGTTTGTTCACCCCTCCTAGCACTCTTATGAGTGCATTCAGTTCGTGTAATGGAAGAAAAAGTCTCTTCCTCTTTCTCCCTTGTTCCCACTGTATCAATACAGTGCAAAACAAGAAGGGATTTAGCCATATTACACACTACCTGATCCAGGAGAACAGAGTTGGCATTTTAAGGAATATATTTAACAGGGGATATTGGATTTCTTTTTATATTTCTGGCATATGCAAAATCTTACCAAATGCAAAAGCATTTTCATCTAGCTATCTATCACGGGTCCCGTAGCCTCCCTGTTGGTCAACTTCTGCTGCGTGAAATGACCACCCCACACACCTAAACACACCTTCAGAAAGTCAGTGATCCTGATTCTCCGTTGCCCTGCACTGAGTGCTAGTGAAAGTGAGTACAAAGCTGATGCGTAAATGCCACCAGATCAGAATAGCATTGTTTGCACTTTATGCAGACACAACGTGCAGGGCAATGAAATATCAGGCTCAGGGTGTTACAGTGTGAGGCTAAGCAAATCTTGAAAGCTTGTATATAAATAAATAAATTAAATAAGAGACCTAACCCATCAGATGTGTTTATTGAAGCTTATCCACTTCAGGAAAGCTTCCCTCTGTTTTGTTCCATTGGGCTGGCCTGACTAACCAACCATATAGCAGTGTTCAGTTAGGTGCATGCTATCACACACAAACACTATCCAAAATCCTATCAGAGGAGATGGTTGTCAACAAAGTGTCAGAAAATGTGTGTACACACATATGAGAGAAAGATCATATTGTCAAAAGAGTCTGACCCACAGAGTAGATATGGGAATTACTACCATGGCTAGCTAAGGGTGATCTCCCTTAGCTCGGATAATTAAGGCCAGTTTGGCGGGGCCGTAGAACCAAGATTCTTGTCCTGGTTATCACTGTGTACATGTGTGACCTATCTGCTAATTATTTTTGCTGTCTGCAATATGGATTTGTTCCAGCATCTCTACTGTAGCGTGCAACCCCAAGCTTCAAGGCAGTTATGGAATTTCACAGACATCTCATGCAATCCAAAAATGTGCCAACTGTGAGAAATTCCCCTTCCAGTCACTTTTAACTCTAATTTTAAGTAACTCACAAAGGCAAGCATGAGGACTGGAAGAGGAACAATAAACTGGATGTTTGTTCACTTATGTTTAAGATTAGGCTTTTTCTTAAAGCAGTGCTAGTGGTGCCAACAATTTTACTTCGGATGAAGAAACTGGTCATTTTAAAAGGATTTCAATAACACGAAAAATTGCAACATTATGCAAAATATGGTTCTTGAAAAGGTCCTTCCTAGTCCTCAGCTTAGTCTCCTGTTGGTTTTCATATTCTAACTCATTATGTACAAGTGGTTTAAATGATAAGATAGCAGTGGCAACAATAGGCTTGTGATGAAAGAGCTATCAAGCTGTTAACTAAATAGATCCAGAAGAAATCATCCAGCGCCTATAAAATTTTGATTCCCAAATCTCTATGGCCAGAAATATTAATTGTTCTGAGCATTTGTTTAAATTTTTGTTACTCTTTTTGTGTTTTTGCCATGATCTTTCTTTTATTATGAAATAAAAGAAGCATAAATATATGTGCAGTAATATGGCCCAATATATTCAAAGTATCTAGTGATTTGATGTATCTCAAGTTTTTGGTGTCTAATTTGAGATGCCTTGAATGGGATTGATTTTTACAGTTTGGGCCCTCAATATTTTCTGTAAATGTAGGCCTTTATAACTTGCCTTATGTTTAACCATCTAAAAATAAGCATCCAAAAGATTTTTTAAAAATCTTTGTTGTGTAAAACAATCATCATCATAATTATCATAAATTATTTTGCTTCATTTCAAAATTTTCTTGTGAAAAATCAAAATGTCTGAATGAAATTTTTTGCTTAAATTTTTTCACTAGGGAAACAAACTCCTCTAGAATTCAATTGTTTCCAAAGGTGAAGAAGTGAGTTTGCACTGACTAGGTGGACAATTCCTTCACCACGTTCTGACATCCAGTTCATAGAGTGAAAATGGCTACCTGCTCCCTTTCAAAAAGTAAGACAAATAAATCTTGTGATGACTACTTATCAGAGTATATTTAGGAATCACTTGCATAAAGGTGAGCGGTGAGCTAAAGAATCGGAAGACCTTTCTAGCTGTGACAATTGCGAGGCAAAAATCCACTTGTGAATATCACAAGATGAAAGAAGGGACCTATACTATTTGTGCTTGTCATGCTATTATTCAAAAATCTGAAACTCTGCAAGTAAAATCCAGACCCCATTGTATCAATGTAACTTTAGATATTGATACTAGTGAGTGAGGATTTCAGATTCTATCTCCCTTCAGTGTTAAGGAATTTGTGGTCCAGAGTTACTACAAAGATTTTTTTAGCTGAAATTTCAGCTTGTAACTTTGAAATAGTTATATGGTTTTTTGTTTCAGAAAAACACAGAGACACACACTGTTTTCAATTGTTTATGTGACAAATACAACTGAGTATTCAATATGTTATCTTTCAAATTAATCTGTCAGAGTAATCATGACACAGTATAATGATGAAATATTCCCCTGTTCTAAAGATGAATTTATATAACAGTTGCAGCTGGCCTCTGGGGTGTTACTGATTGATGAAGCAATATTTTAAAACAAGTTGGACAAACTTTTGTGTATATGTGCATATACAGAATATCTGCATACACTATTTGCAGATTCATGTTAAGTAGTTTACTTCCAGAACAAATTCTATATGGTTAAGAAACTATATAGATTGTGACAAAGCTCTGTCCTTATCTTCATGGATCCTGCATTTCCTAGCGGATTTTCACTAGCCTCAGAGGCTCACTGTGACCCTCCACGTAGCCCTTCTCTCTCTAGAGACAAGGTCACAGCCTATTGAGCCATTTTCAGCATAAGCCAGTGAGGAGAAGCTATCCTTTCTGGCACAGTCTCTATTGTCTCCCAATCTCAGAGACTAATTAGGGGAGGCAGAAACGGGGGAGCCCAGGCCTGCCCTCTAATCCAGGCTCCAGCCCAGGGACCCTAACAGTATCAGCTAAGATGGCTGACCTCTTATCCACAAAACACAACACAATTCCCTGGGCTACTTCCCCACAGCAGTCCCCGCTTCTTCAAACTCCACTTCACCCTTACCTCAGGGCCTCCTTCCTTGCGTACGATATGTTGTCCACCGCACAGTCTCACCAACAGCATAACTTCCTTCCACAGCTCCTGACATCCATACCCACCTGACTAACTGGGAGGTTTTTAACTGGTTTCAGCCAGTCCCTGATTGGCTTCAGGTGTCCCAATCAGGCCAGCTGTTTCTACTTCTTTCTAGAAGGTTCCATTGGTACCAGGGATTTGTTTAGCCTGAGACTAACATATCTATTCTTTAGCACTTTCCTATAGCCATCCAGCCTTGCCCCATCACAAGATATATTGCTGAACTCTATCATACAATTATTACCTTCTCTTATTAGCCACAAAATATGCATAGCTGACATACTAAACTAATCCCTATAGATCCAAGCCTTATCGAAAAGATACAAGTATAGTAATTCCAGCATGACAGGATGTACAGTATGCACCTGCTTAATGTAATTGCCTTTTTTTATTGAATGTACTCTGCACTACATCATGATGCACTAAAAGAAGTCAAACAGGGACAAGAAACCTTAAAATAATCCCATGAAACTGAATTATGTTCCTGGCAGAAATAGGGATAGAAGATATGAATGTAAAATATATAAAGATTTTCAAAGTGTACAGTATAATAATATCAGGTCAGAATAAAGCTGTACTTTTATAAATGTCTAATGCTGAGCTAATTTAGGATTTATGCTAAGACTATCTAAGGCTTGTGATATGGAAAAAATAACTTCTTGTGTAACTGGAGTGTGAATCAGTGTATTCCCCGTTTATGAGCTAGCCAGGAGCCACAATCAGAACCACAAGCCTGTAAAAAAGGAGGTTCCCCAATCAGCATTGAGATTGCCCTATTTAAACTAGAAGAAGCAGCTGAGCAGGGAGGGTAGAGACTAAAAGTTGCCAAACTGACAGGGGGGTGGTGATCTCACTCTGGATTTCTAAAGGTTGGCCTGATCAGACACAGAGACTTTTGTTTTGGACTTTTAAGTATTAGCATTCCTGAACCTGGGTCCTAAGGTAAGGGCCTGTAAACCATTTTCCAAGTGCTTTTTTCATGGCCCTTCATTAAAAGGAGACATACTAATGCTAATTAATGTGCATGGTTTCTCATTGTCCTCATCTGAGCAAGCACATATGTTGACATCAAGTTCAGCTAAAGTAGGCCTCAGGAGGTCATAAAGTCCAATCCCCTGCTTAAAGCAGGACCAACACAACTAAATCATCTCAAGCAGGGCCTTGTCAACCTGGGCCTTGAAAACTGTTAAGCATGGAGATTCCACCACTTCCCTAGGTAACCCATTCCGTGCTTCATCACCCTCCTAGTGAAATAGTTTTTCCTAATATCTGTCTCAGACCTCCCCAACTGCAACTTGAGACCATTGCTCCTTGTTCTGTGTTGCTCTGCCACCCCTGAGAACAGCCTAGCTCCATCCTTTCTGGAACCTCCCTAGCAGGCAATTGAAGGCTGCTATCAAATCCCGCCTCACTCTTCTTTTCCACAGACTAAATAAGCCCAATCCCTGAGCCTCTCCCCATAAGTCATGTGCCCCAGCCCTCCAATCATTTTTGTTGCCCTCCACTGAACTCTCTCCAATTTGTCCACATCCTTTATGTAGTGGGGGCCCGAAAAATGGATACAATACTCCAGATGTGGCTTTACTAGTGCTGAACAGAGGAGAATAATCACTTCCTTCAAGCTGATGTCAATGCTTCTACAATTGCAGCCCAAAAAGGGCAAAAAAGCACAGCTTCTCATCCATAGTAATTGCCTGGTCTTTTTCTGCAGAACTGCTGCTTAGCCAGTCAGTTCCCAGCTTATAGCAGTGAATGGGATTCTTTCATCCTAAGTACAGGATTCTGCACTTGTCCTTGTTTAACTTCATCAGATTTCTTTTGGCCCAGCTCTCCAAATTGTCTAGGTCACTCTGGATCCTATTCTGCCATCCAGCATATCTACCTCACCCCCATCTCAGTGTCAGCCGCAGACTTACTGAAGGTGCACTCTATCCCATCATGCAGATCATTAATGAAGTTGAACAAAACCGGCCCTGGGACTGACCCCTGGGCACTCCTCTTGATACTGGCTGCCAACTAGACATGGAGCCATTAATCACTACCCATTGAGCCCGATGATCTAGCCAGCTTTCTATCCACCTTTTTGTCCATTAATCCATATTTTTTTTAATATGCTAGCAAGAAAACTGTGCAAGACTGTATCAAAAGCTTTGCTAAAGTCAAGGTATATCACAGCCACCATTTTCCCCACATCCACAGAGCCAGTTATCTCATTATACAAGGCAATCAGGTTGGTCAGGCGTGATTTGCCCTTGGTGAATCCATGCTGACTGTTTCTGATCACTCTCCTCTCCTCTAAGTGCTTCAGAATTGATTCCATAATTTTTCAGGCAACTGAGGTGAGGCTGACTGATCTGTAGTTCCATGGATTCTCCTTGTTCCTTTTTTTAAAGATGGGCACTATATTTGCCCTTTTCCAATCATTTGAGACCTCCCACAATTGCTACAAGTTTTAAGATAATGGCTATGAGTGGGAGCATGGAGTGAGTCACCCCTCTATACAGTGGTTAATTGTTGATTTCCATGTGGGAACTGTCCCTCCTACTATTTTTATTATGAATACTTGATTTCTTGTCTTATATTAAATGTCAGCCTTTGCCTTATTCAATGTAGTGGCCTAGATTCATCAATGACTCAATACACTGATATATCATAATCCACTTATTGTATGGGAATAATATAGAATGAATATTTTCAAGTAGTCATTGCAATTGCCTGGATAAACGCAGCCTCTGATTTTAAGTTGTCTGTAAGCAGCTTACAATTTCCCCCAGTCTATGTGCTGTTCAAACAACAAATGTTTAGATTGCTGGCCAGTGGTCAGTTGCAAGAATTTGATTCGTGAAAAACAAAAGCTATTTACACAAATGTCAGGTATATGTGACACAAAGGTAAGGAGTGGATGTGGAGGGCTCCAGGGCTGCTTTATAATGCTCTCCAAAACCCCTCTCAATAGTGGATTTTGTTTAGATGGGAGAAATTGTACCCGTGTGGAACCTGTGGAGAAAATAAAAAGACTTTTCAATGGGATTTATTGAATGGAGTTCAATAGGAGTCATACAATTAATTCCTGAAAGATCTCTTCACTCATGTCGGTTTATCCAAAAATTATTCCTGTTATGCCAAGGTAACATTATTGAGTGGGAATGCTATTTACCAGAATTAGTAAACTATTCTTTACTTTACAGTAATTCTTCTGAAAAGAAGGTATTCCCTGCAGAGAGGAAAGAAATGTGTACTGTTTCCTATAATTGCCTCACCAGTTCTTTGGACTCACAAATGACCTTTCTTTTTATTTAATCAAAAGAGTGTTTGAAATGATTTCAGACTTTGAATTAAAACTCTCTTCAGTTCATATTGTGAATTTCTTGAGAATCTTTAACCACCAACATATTGTCAAAGCAACATCTGGATGATAACGCATTTGCCTGGACTTCTTTCTTCTTTTTTTTCTTCTTTTTTTGACATTTAAAAAAATGCCATAAACTCCTTTATTTTCATATTGTAACCATATCACAATAGCTAGGGTGCAATTAATCATGATCAAATGCTGCTCTTCTCAAAATTAGATAACTAACCAATCCATCTAATTGTAGGTATTTTATTATAAAATAAGTCCAGCCTGATTAAAGTAGTCTTATCTGACCATTTCAAAAAATATGCAAGCTTATGTATTGATTCAATATGATCAGTATTAGTGATGCTGCCAACATTCTCCATGTGATTAGAACCCCTGATAATGCAAATAGATTGATTAAGGGCTAGATTTTTCCTACAAGCTATATAGATCTGCAATGGTGTTTGGGCCAAAGGTATATGCCATGAGGAGGGTTTGGAGAGGGATTGTGCAAGAATCTCTGCTGTCTGTATTATCCTAAAGAATAGGGTAGCCTGCTTCCCATGTTACCTTAGCCCATTATGTGGCCCAGTAAAGTAAGACTGGGCCCTGGCTCTCTCTCTTACTGCTTCTGATCTGTTTGGAGTGATGGATACTCCTGGAAGCCCACGGATGGAGCAGTGGAAGTTCAAGGGCTGCCCTTATGTGTGGCATGCAGTGAAAGTAAGCGCCTTTATGGTCCTCTCCTGTACTCCCAAAAAGATGCCTGAGGGCCCGGTACAATCTGGCCCTATGTTTCTAATCATCTGGGATATTTTGTCCTATCTTCTGCAGATAGAATCTCTAACCACTTTAGAGCCAGAGCAAGACACTTTATACCATACATTGTCTAATCCTGATGCCTTGCAGGGAAGCAAATATTGAGCAGTCCTGTAAAATTGCACAGGAAACTGGCTCTGACATAGCAAACATGTGCCTTTGCTCTTACTGAGGCTGGAACTATTCTACTCAGTGTTCCTCCTATAATGCATAGAGGGCGGCTTTGGAGGAGGGTCCTTTACCACATACTCGAAGTGCATTTATGCAATTCTGACAGCTGGTCTATTGCCTGCTTCAATCTATGTTCCAGATTGCGAGATCAAATTTTAACAGAAACCCAGATTAATATCAGTGGGGATTTCCAATTAAAAATCAATGGTATGTTCGAATAATCTCACTGCATGATTCTGCATGCATGTTTGGTAATAGTTGGGGCTGGCAGGTTACTACTTTCCTATATAAATTGTCAGTGCTTAGAAGACACTTCCCCCATATCAGCTGCTGGATCAAGCCCCATTCACTTGAAATTGAGGGCAAGAGTTTAACATTTAAAAATGCATTAAATATTTATAAGAATAATAAGAATAACCATAGTTACATAAGGCAGGACAAAATATATAAAATGTAAATATTTTCATGCTCTAGGGTGTCAACAAATCACTAAACTGCCTGAGGTTGGGAAGAAATTTCCCCTGCAGAAAGATTATTACATACTTGTCCATGGTAGCATTTCTTGCATCGTCCTCAGAAGCAGGAGTGCCTGGTCAGGGGTACGGAGCAGGAGTTAGTTTGCCCCAGGCTCCCCATCTGAAAGGGCCCCCAACCCATGAAGTTTGAGTAGGGCTGTGACACTGTGCACCCAATTGCAATGCCCAGAGTGAAAAGCCAGGCCCAGACCTGCAATACAGCAGCCATCATTGAATGGTGAATGTGGGCCATTCCTGTGTTCTTAATGTTGTTGTAAATTGCCAATATTTGTAAGTGGTGGAAAGCACAGTCACATTTTCCAGCCTGCAGGTATGATAACAGGAGCCCTAAGCAAACCAGTCTGCTCTCTCACACAGCACCAATTCAGATTCTTCAGCACGTGAAGCGTAGAGTTTTTATCTTAAAGCAGTAGTTTCATAGCATCAAACTGCTGGGGAACAGCACACCACCGCATAGTAACACACCACTGCATAGTACATTTCATTAGCTTTTCGTGACTTTTGCAGCAAATTTTAAATCTCCTTCATTGTGAGACACTCAGCGATTTAATGGCATGAATCACTAGAGGTGATAAAGCATGATGTTTCACTCACATTATAGGTTTTGACTTTGAAGTGATTCAGAATTTGTGGCATGTAACCATCTTCCACCAAAAATACATCAGAATAATTTTATGAATTTAATAACTTTTGGTTATATAATTTTTCAAATATGCCTGTAGTAATTTTGTTAAACTGATTTGACCCATGAATTATTGTGTAGAGTCTCTTCCTCATAATTAACACTTCAAAAATTATCTTTCAAAATGCTCTTTATGATGCACTTTTTATTTTTTTCTCTTTGCAATTTTCTTTAAAATGGTGTAGCAACCATAGCCTCATACAAGAGTCTTTTATGTTTACATTACAGCTGCACTACTTTTGCTGTGATTTATTTACATGACATCAGTTTGAAAAATCAGTGGAATATCTGATTGAACTGCAATAAATTAAAGATCAGAGTATTGCTATTTTACCGGAATATACAGAGAGCTGTTCAGACAGTGTACTATATTTTCATCCTTTCTTTCCTTTTAGGTATCACCTGGACACATCTCTAATATTGCTTTTAACCAATCTATATCCCCCACCCTGTGAGTTCATTCCCCCAGGAATGAGAAGACGACATTTCCCAGGTAGATTTCTGCCTTGGTGCCCATCCCTGAATGGGATGCTAGGAAGAGAGTATAGAGATTTCTCCGGGTCATGGATTGTATCCCCAGCCTTCCTCAAGCCACTCCCTGGCTATAGAGTTTAAGAATCATAGGACTGGAAGGGACCTCAAGAGATCATCTAGTCAAGTCCCCTTCACTCATGGCAGACTAATAATTATCTAGACCATTGTCTAACCTGCTCTTAAAAATCTCCAGTGATGGAGATTCCACAACCGCCCTAAGCAATTTATTACAGTGCTTAACCACACTGATAGGAAGTTTTTCCTAATGTCTAACCTAAACCTCCATTGCTGCAATGTAAGCCCATTGCTTCTTGTCCTATCCTCAGAGGTTAAGAAGAACAGTTTTTCTCCCTCTTCCTTGTAATAACCTTTTACATACTTGAAAACTGTTATCATGTCCCCTCTCAGTCCTCTCTTGTCCAGACTAAACAAATCCTATTTTTTTAAATCATCCCTCATAGGTCATGTTTTCTAGACCTTTAATCATTTTTGTTGCTCTTCTTTCCCGCAATGTGGCACCCAGAGCTTGGCCCAATACTCCTAATCAGCCTAATAGGCCTATTCAGTGGCGACTATAGTGTAAGAATTGCTTCTCGTGTCTTGCTTACAACGTTCCTGCTAATACATCTCAGAATGATGTTTTCTTTTTTTGCAACAGTGTTACACTGTTGACTCATTGTGGTCTGGTATGACCCTCCGATCCCTTTCCATCATACTCCTTCCTAGGTAGTCATTTCCCATTTTGTGTGTGTGGAAAAGATTGTTCCTTCCTAAGTTGAGTACTTTGCATTTGTTCTTACTGAATTTCATCCTATTTACTTCAGACCAGTTCTCCAGTTTGTCCAGATAACTTTGAATTTTAATCCTGTCCTCCAAAGCACTTGCAACCCCTCCCATCTTGGTGTCATCCACAAACTTTGTATATGTATTCTCTATGCCATTATGTAAATCATTGATGAAGATATTGAATAGAACCGGACCCAGAACTGATCCATGTGGGACCTCACTCATTATGCCCTTCCAGCATGACTGTGAACCACTGATAACTACTCTCTGGGAATTGTTTTCTAATCAGTTATGCACCCATCTTATAGTAGCTCCATACAAATTGCATTTCCCTAGTTTGTTTATGAGAAGGTCATGTAAGACAGTATCAAAAGCTTTACTAAATTCAAGATATACTATGTCTACTCCTTCCTCCCATTCCCTATCAGGTTGGTTTGACATGATTTTTTCTTGACAAATCCATGCTGACTGACACAACAGATCACTATGCAGAGGAAGGAGAAAACTCAGGAATAAAACTCCCAACCATACCTTCCTAATAAATCCATGCTTCTTCTCCTTCCCAACAGATCCCTGCTCCCTAACCCTTCAAATACTTTAGTTTCAGTAATTTTTTTTCTCAGCCTTCCCTCCTCTCCAGATGTGTTTTGGGATGAGCTTTCTTACTCATTGGACCCGAATGCTTTCAGGGAGGAAGAGACGAGGCAGAGGGCCAGGAAGGATCTCTCCACATAGATATGGAGTTATTTTGAAGAGAATGAGTAACCAACACCGTGATAAGGGGCCATGTAAATATCCAGATAAAATGGTCCTACCAAGATCCTGAAGGATCACACATAAGACTGAATTTTCATTTGCTCCCTTACTATGATAAAAAGGCAAGTGGTAGCACTGCTGCTGGATGGGGTGAAAGGAGAAGGACAATGCTTCCTTGAGGATGTGGGGTTGGTTGTAGATTAGCTAAATGCCTTCCAAAAATCTCTGGAAGTGAAGCAGACCACTGGACTGCCTCTCTCATAAAACAATGCAGGATATGTAGCCTTTTGGGAGGAGATGGAGAAGAGGGTCTGTTGTGGGGAGGTGAGAGAAAGGAGGCTGGCTGGAGTCAGGATAAGTGGTTTGGATGGCAAATCAAAAATTTTCAATTAGAAATACTGCATGGTGCCTCATGGTAGTTGAAGTTTGGGTTCCCTATTTCTCCAGTCTCTGGTTTGGGCCAAGTTCCTGGTGGGACTACATCTACCATGATTCATCCATTTTTCTGTTAAGAAACAGTTCTGATGGAAATTTTTCACTATCTCTGCTCCTTACCCTTACTACTAAAGACGAAAATCACCATCAGACACCTTCAATGCCTTTGCAAGAGATGTGGTAGGCATCTCTACTCTCCCACTGGCCCAAAGAATTACTTCAAGTCAAAGTTGCAGAAACTATCAGAAGCCTGCAACCCAAGAAAAGGGAAAAAAAATCATAGGCAGGAGCTGTAGACCAAGCTGGATGAGCAAACATCTCAGAGAAGTGATTAAGAAAAAGCAGAAAGCCTACAAGGAGTGGAAGATGGGAGCAATCAGCAAGAAAAGCTACCTTACTGAAGTTACAACATGTAGGGATAAAGTGAGAAAGGCTAAAGGCCATGTAGACCTGGACCTTGCAAAGGTAATTAAAACCAGTAGTCAAAGATCTGAGGACTTCAATAGCTCAGACTTAGGTTATGGGTTTATTACAAGAGTGAGTGGGTGAGATTCTGTGGCCTGTAATATGCAGAAGATCAGACTAGATTATCATAATGATCCCTTCTGACCTTGAAGTCTATGACTCTATTGTGTGGGTGGTGTGTGATGATATATAGTGTTTTGTCACATAGCATTGATCCAGTAGCCCCAAACATCTTATAAAATACTGCAGAAGGCTACAGCTACTACTATTACCAATAGTCTGTAGCAGTGACCATGGCCCAGTTATATAGGTTCTCTGCACTCTACTACATTTTATATAGTTTCCCTCTTCAAAGCTCTGGGTTTTTTCCTGTCTGGACTCCACAGGAGTCTAGAGGTTAGCCTGATGGGGATATACTGGCATTTCGCTAACTCAGCTGTTTTGCCAGACTGGACAGATTTCATTAATTTCTATAGTCTTGGTCATTTTTCTATATACCAGTATAACTTCTGCTATAGATACTTAAACTATAACTGTACATTTTTCGTTAGTCATCTAGTTTATTTTTGTTAGCACTTTTAGTCCAGATTAAAACATTCACACAATATCAACGTTTGGGCCTGTAGTTATCAATATGCTTCTTCAACAATTATGGAACTGTGTATGTTGGTCTTTGAACAAAGGATTAACACATTTGGTTTAACAAAGACGTCTGGATATATAATTAAGATAGGTGCGAATGCAGATTATAGGCTGATTCTCTATATGGCTTTAGACTCACCTATACCTGGACATTAATTTAATAGTCAAAACATAACTACTCTTCACAGTAAGAAAAGCATTACTACAATGCAGTATATCCACATTCGTATCTCTTATTATACAGTTATCTTTTCTAACGTTGTTTAATGACAGGTTGTGGTTGACACTTACAATCTCTTGGAGAATTTCCTTAGAACAGATATAATTAGCAGTGTTGTTAATAGTACCTTGCACAGTAACATCATATTGCAGCAGTTTGAATGCTGTGTTTCAGACTGAAAAAGTGGTTAGGAGAACACAAAGTAAAGGCTACCTTCATTTAGCCTGTGCTTGATTCCCCCACCCTCTATATTTATGGGACCCTAGGCTTTAGAACCGCAGAGGAGAAAATTCTTGATTCCACCTAATGGGTAAATGGCATCTGTACTAATTTGCACAGTCTGCACACTGGGGATGTTACATTTCATATGTATTAAAAAACCCCACAGGATCAGACAGGGAAGGCCTCAACAGCACTTCTCATTACACCATCTCCTCCTCTACATGCTGGGACTCTGAAGTTGCTAGGCCGACATGCAGGGCTGGACGCATTTTAGAGAAAACTATTGAAGAAGCTTGGGAACTACACCTTTTTCTCACATAGTTAGCTTCCAGGACCATTCTCCTACACTGTGCTGTGTCGTTGGTACCAATATGTACCATAATCATGGGCTCCTCCTGAGCTCTGATTACTAATTAGTCTAGGTACCTCATAAAATCTTCCAAACTTGGTTGACAAGTTGTCAAATGTTCTCACAAGCAGCAAATACCCAACTATCTGTCTTTCTAATGGTTGAATCCCTAGTCATGAAAGCCTGTTTTTTCTTACAGCTGTAATCCGATCTCAGTCTCCTTCATCTCTGCATCATATATATACACCCAAAGTGAGCAGTTCGTGGCTCTCAGAGCTCAGGTAAAGGAGTTTATACCTCCATTGTTCAATGTTTCCTTCCCATCATTGGACTGGCTTCCTTAACTGAAGTATCAGGACACCAGTTCTGAGGCGAGCCTACTCCATAATTCCCATATGCTCTGTTTTTAGAAATAATTCTAACTCTATGTGACCCTCCAGGTCAGCAACTCTAGCTTCAAGATACCATCCCTGGATGTTGGGGGCCAGGAGTGCTTATGCCAGCTGAGAGGATGTCTGCCTTAAACAAAGTGGATTCTGCTGACTCGTCCTCTTGGCAATCTGATTTCCCTCCATTCACTTCATGGGGTTCATGGTACAGAACTTCTCCACTGAGCAAGCCCAAACCTTGTGAGTTGGTCCCTTCCCCCAACCTAAACTGTTCCATAGAAACTTACTGCTTCCAAACAACCTCATGCTGGGGGTCTACCAGTACCACTGACACAGGTGATAGGTGCCTAAATCCTTTTGTGCATCTAGCCCTGAATGTATGCTTTTGGAGGACTGGGCTGATTGTTGCATAATAAATGCATTTGCCATTTGCTTATCATTCGCTGACAAAGTTTTGTCATTACATATACTCACCTATCTCAAAAAGGGACAATGATGGTTTTCTTCTTCATTTTCTTAAATGCACAATGTCAATTATTTATTCATTAATTCCAGCCCTGATTTAGGGTGATTGCTCCGACTTGATTGTTTTTGATTGGTAGGACTCTTCACAGTGTGTGCCAGATCCTTGTGATCATCCTGGGATGATAAATGTTCTCTATATCAGTTTCTCTTCCTTTCTAATACAGAATGAAAAACAAACAAATTGTTCTGCATTTTTACAGTGTCTAGTGCAATAGGTTCTTTGTTTATGACTGGAACTTCTGGGTACAATGGTAATACAAATAATAAATAATCGTTTGATTTTTAGTGTAGTTCAGCATTTACTTTAGGTAAATGATGAAACATCTATTCAAAGTATATTACCATAAGTGAGTAATATTCTGTAAAAAGAACATTCAAATTGATTTAAAAAATTCATTCTCAAAATAAATGATACATACAGCTAGTCTTCTGTTGTTCTTCCTGATACTTTTTTAAATAATATATAAAGAACATTACATTTATTGTGTTGTACTCTTTAACTTTCATATGGTTCTAGTCTAAGAAAAAGCAGTTGTGACAGGCACAATGAAATATTTTTAGATGTTTTCTATTTCTCTTATGCAAGAATTAATCATTATTTTTCTGTCATCAGCTTGTTATGTTACCATTAAATTAATAGAACATTAAAACTAATGTGTGTGTTGTGATGCAAACCTCTGGAAAAACAGGAATACTGGTAATGGGCCTTCTAACTTCTCATTATTTTTTATCTGCAGAAAGCAGCACTTTTAAAGAATGGGAATCATTCAAGTAGGAGGCCCTTAATTCCCCAGTATCTTGTCAAAGGCTTTTGCTAAACTCACCACTTTTCTGCATGTTTTGAAGTTTTAGTGCTTTTGAAAGTGAGACTCTAGAATTCATAAATCATTTCCCCTCTTTCCTTTCAGTTTAGTGATAATACTACAGCAAAGTTTATTATTAATTATCATCATCACCTTTATGTTATAGTGTTGCCAGGAAATTGAAGAGAGACAAGAAGAATGTCATTATTTACACTGATGTTGTAGTGCCCAGAGTTCTCAGTATAGACTGGATACTATTGTGCTAAGCATTGTACAAAGATTTGGTCCCTGCCCTTAAACGCTTACAGTCTAAGGCCCCAGTTTTGCAGCTGGGTGCAATAGTAATCAAATGCATTCAGCATTTGATTACTATTGCACAATCAGCTTCAAGAAAAGAGGTTAAGAGCAAATTGATATGAAGGTTGGATGGAAGGTGATACAATCAATACATTATTTTAATAATTACTGATAGAAATTGCTGTTCTTCCTAATCAATTACTATTAGGTCAAGCAATGCCCAGAAATCCTTTGTAATAACTCTTAAAAAGACATAAGCCTGTATCATTCCCTGGCTAAAAGTACTTGTAGCTTTACTGAGCTGAATCAAAGCACAACATCTCAACAGCCCAAAATTTGGGAAGTTTGGCTTGAAGCCTGTTCAGGATAGCATGAAAAGTGATAATATGTCTGTAATACAACATTCAAATCCCCCCCCCCCATGAGAAATCAGGCAATTGATATTTTGATTTGGTACACAAAATGGCTGAAATCACCACTAGCAATTCCCAATGAACTTCAGGAGTAGGCCAATAACAATCACTTTGTGCTACCTTATAATAACTCAGAATGACCAACTCAGGTAGAACAGGGATTTGAAGCTGGGTTTGAAATCTCAAATTTTCCTGGGCGCAGAAAAACACTTCCACTTCAGCTCTGCTTGTTGGTTCCCCAGGTCTCTTTGGATGCCCAGCTAGCAGTAACATGTAAAGCATTTTTTGTTGCTTCTTGCCTTTTCTTCTGTGTATGAACTTCATTTTATCTGGGCCTTTGGGGCAAACTTCATGCTTTCTCCTGTGTTGCTTCTTAGGCTTATGAGGAACTCAGGACATAGCCCCAAAGCCTCATTGTTCTTCTTCAAACCCCTCCTTAGAACTTTCCTCTGCTGTGATGCCTACAAAAAACTTGACAACTCCTAATGTGCTGACCAATATTGTCCCATTATTTCCTTGGACTATCCTGTCTGTCTGTCTCCGTCTCTTGTCTTAAGATTGTATCTCTTTGGACCAGGGACTGTCTTTTTGTGTTCTGTTGTTCACATCTAGCAGAGTTAGGCCCTGGTCCATGACAATAGTTATGCCTATACTACTACTACTACTGTTAATAACACTTTCCTTATTACAATGCACTCTATATGGGACTATATCTTAATTCTGTGAGAAGATTGAAACTAGTCCAGAATGAGGCTGTTCACTTATTAAGCAGTATTTCTTGGAGAAAAACCATTATATTTCTGATTTACAATCTGCACTGTTAACCAGTTGATTTCTAGGTGAAGCTTTAAGGTGTCCATAAAAGGTTTGGGTGCTGACTGTCTAAGAGAGACTATCACACTTTTTCTGATATCCTGAGAGTTGTGCTTAAGAAGGTGTCTATACTTCCAGTCTCCTGGTCCCAACTACAGGGCTGATAGAAGAGCATTCATGGCCAAAGGTTCTCAACTCTTGATCTCACTTCTCTACTCAGTCAGATAAAGTCTGTATTTTGTGGCTGCCAGAACACACCACAAAGCTTTCAGGATAGGGGGCTGAATGAGGTGGAGAATGAGCCTCATTTTAATGGGTTGTGCAGCCTTTCATTGATACTTTGGCCTGTTGAATTTCTTTAAATATAAGTCCAATTATTCTGCACTTAGCACATTGAATAGGCATTTTTAAATAAATATGAATAAATCAATTAATCAGGAGACTCAAACACCTCCAACTGCTATGGGGATGAGGCAAAGGAGAGGATTAATTCACTACTATCTACCATTGGTACTATGTTTTGACCAATAAGGAATTAGTCTCTTCATTTGTGCTTTTCAAATAAAGATTAATGGAAACAAACAGCAACAATGGAGTTTTTACAAACAATGGTCGTTGCCTGATATTCCTATCCTGCAGCCAGGTTGTACATATTAGTAAATTATATGTATTGAAAGCTTCTTTACCACTGATTTGTATATTCCGTGACGTCAAAGTCCTATATACTCAGTAACGGCAGAAGGTTAAAGAATAGTATGCAGAGAAACAGAATGTTGTGTAAATATCAAACTTTGCAATCACTGTAAATTTGAAAATAGATTTTCTGTGTCTGCCAGCTGCCTAACTACATGGAAGGAGTTAAGGCAGCTAAGAAAAACAGTTGACACCAACAATCCACTCATTTAGCTTGAGCTACTGCACATAAAGAAGTATCTTTCCAATAAAGGCAAACACAAGCATTTGAATGCCTAATACACAGCCTGGAGATGTGCCAAGTAACTCTAGTTTGTTTCTCAGAGGATTAAGGTGGCATACAACTAACCCAGTTACTGAGGAATTTGCTAATGATAACCTCCCTCCAAAGAAAAGCAATTGATAGTTCAATGATACAGTGGATATTAGGAGAATTTATTCCTGGGTAACAGGATTCAAATCGCTGTTGTAACTGTATTACATACCTCTTTCAGAGAAACATAACAGTAGCAGCTTTTTAGAAAAATTGAGAAATAGGTGGTTAGCTAGCCAGGAATGGCAGATTTGTTTGCTTGTTACCCAAATGCCAAGAAATCAGCTCCTGCCTACAAATCTGTTTTCCTGAGCTAAGGTTTATAAAACCCCTACAGTTTTCTCTTAAATCCTCAGAAATATGGAAAGTTTTCATACAATGTACAACAGCAGGCATTCCATGTTGAGGGCTAAAGGTATCCAAACAATCTTGGACACTTAGGGAAACCAGTAAATGTTGACTTTTGTTGTACACACAGCAAAAATGTCTTGTTGCAATTGTTGGTTTTTACTGTCACAGTTTAGCAAATATATTACTAGCAAAAAACAAATTTTGCTACAGAGTATGCAAAAGTCACAAGCGTGATTGTGTAACCTGTAAAATCACAGATCTATGAAATTTGCATTGATGCAAATTTTGTGTCTTTGACAAAATTTCACACTTTAAGTTTTCCCAAGAAATCTTTGTGTGAATTTCCCAGTTGTTATGTGGAAAATTTGGACTGTGTCTGTTTATTAAAATGTGAATTTTCCAATGTTTGTTAGATTTAAAATAACTTAAGGTTGGAATTTAAGCTCTAGGAGCCTGCAAGGTGGGACAGACTCAAACTTGGACTGCAGCCCAACTCCAAATGCCTAAACAGCCCTTTAGCCCAAGCCCCATGAGCCTACGTCAGCTGGCACAGGCCAGCCGCATATGCCTAATTGCAGCATGGACATACCCCCAGGGTTTTAGTTTCTTGGAAAGTAGATTGAAATACATGAGTATGTAATATGGTGAAGGGACACCAATGGCAAGATTTCAAAGAATAAACACTGCCCAATTGTTTAAGCCTAAAAGAGGAGTATCTTTGCTCTGTTTACTAAATTAAAATTCTAGAGCTGGGATGGAGAACTTGCAGCTTCTCACAACTATTCATCCGCCACTATTCCTTCTCAGTTAATTAGGCAATCTGAAGTCACTTGCCAGAACTAGCCTGGCAACAAAGTGTCCTCCAGTTCTTCTGATTACAGATCATTGCACATTTCAAAACATTACTTCCCTGTAATTAAGGCTGGATACATCATCCTGCAAACTGATCTCTACCTGTTTGCAAACAAGAAACCCATATTTTTTTTCTCCATATCTGTTACATGGATCCAAGTTTTTACAAGATTGCATCCCAAACTATTCATCCTGCTTTCTTCAAAATGATCTGTAAGAAAATAAAAGGGAACAGGTTGAGAGAGAGAGAGAGAGAGTGTGTGTGCTGAGAGCTGTCAATTTTTAATAAGCTTCCTACAGTGTATTTGTAAATGGAAAATTACAATTTCTAACTTCTCGTATCCGTTTCCATTTCAATCTCATTTGTTTCATGCCCCCCAAAAAGAAAATCTAAAATCAAAACTAGCAGCAAGAAGTTCAAAAATGGAAAACAGCAAACATATCTGACCATATTAATCCAAAATGAATGAGGTAGACAGAGAGCCCAGCACAAGGGACGGGGTACATCAATTGTTTTAAGTCATCTTTGATTTGCTTAGATTCAGGTGGGTTGAGGGCTGATGTGACTCCTGGCACAAATTAGAGCAGCCCCAAAAGCTCCTGCACCATGGGAATGCTCTCTCAGGCCATTGTAGTAACTTTACAGTCCCTGTATGGTACAGGAGTAGCATAGATGGGCTGTAGCAAGAACTGGTTCCTACATATTCTATAACAGCTAAGAAATGAAGGAAGGGACATGATAAGAAACAAACAAAGGATCAGTCTTGCAAGGTGCAGAGGGTGTCCTCAGAATCACTAAGTGCTATCCACTCCCACTGAGCTGAATGAGAGCTGTATGATCAGTACAGTGCAGGATTGGGCCTTTATAGAGCTCTGAAAATACAACAGAAAAATACCTAGAAAGAAAACATCTTTGCTTGAACAGAAAGAGACAGATAGCACATGGGATAGGAAAGGACATGATATTTTCAGAATAATGCACAAAATACTGCCATTACAACTAACACCTGTTGATATCATTAGGCAGATAGGAGGGAAATGTGCTAGTTCTAGCAGAATCAGATTCAAAGGAAATGTATTTCTTATAAACACTCCAAGATGTGTCCTATGGTGTGAGATCACTAATGATTAATAAAGCAGATATGCAAAATCTGAGAGACAGAATTAATTAGAAGTGAAACTGAAAACACACTTTTCCTTTTGTTGCTGTTGTCTGGAAAGAAAAAGGATCAGATTCTCCTCTGACTTAAACCAGTTCTGTGCCTCACTGACTCCGGTGACTTCACTGAAGTTATTCCTGATTTGCATCAATGTAAAGGCTTATCTACACTTAAAACACTACAGAAGTACAGTGCTTCAGTTTAGACCAGGGATCGGCAACTTTGGCATGCGGCAGCACAGGATAAGCACCCTTAGTGGCCCCCGCTGGTTTGTTTACTTGCCAGTTCGCCGATCATGGCTCCCACTGGCCACAGTTCGCCGTCCCAGTTCAACGGGGGCTGCGGGAAGTGGCACGGTGCTGGCAAACAGGCTGGCAAACCAGTAAGTAAACAAACCGGCAGGGCCCGCTAAGGGTGCTTACTCTGCAGTGCTGCGTGCCAACATTGCCGATCCCTGAAGTAGACTCTACCTAGGCCAATAGGAGGCGTTCTCCCATAGGTGTAGGTAATCCATTTCCATGGGAGACAGTAGCTAGATCAATGGAAGAATTCTTCCGTCAACCCTACAGTATCTCCATTGGACTTAGGTCGGTTTAACTACACACCATTCATGGGTGTGAATTATTCACATCCCTGACTGACACAGTTAAACTGACCTGATTTTCTAGTGTAGACCAGACCTAAGTAAGGAAATTAAGATGCCAAATATTCTCTATGGCTGAATATACAGACTTATGTTCCAGATGCGTTGTGTTGCTAATGATGTATTTTCCTCTATACTGGAATGCATAACTTTTAAGATTACAGAATAGATTGCTAAGGAGGAACAGCTCCTGCACTTCTTGATTGCAAAGGTAGATTTGCTGAAGAAAGAGTAAAGTTTTAGGATTACATATTGTACAGGCGCTAGCTGTGGGAAAAAAAGTCAGGACATTTATTGGAAGTTTTCTGTGCCCATCCCTTCCATTCAAGGCAGTCTGACTTCCAAGAAGAGCATGACACTTTGGATAAAGAATTTGTAGAAAACTAGAGTGGAGACAGTTTGCTAAAATGCAATACAAACAACACTCTGGAATGTATTTTGATCTACTAAGGGCTCAGAGTTTTTTTTTCAATTTTAACTGAGCTAATAAGATTCATAAACTGTGTAACTTTTACCCAGTCATTTGGGTTTTTCTGTCTCCTTTTGCCCTGTGGGGGCACTGTTGTGACTTTTCTTTGACAACTGGAGACCGACATCAGGAAAATGTCAGTCCGTGTTACTCACTCAAGTGTGAATTTCAACCAAAAATGTGTCCTGTTAATACTTGAAGTAAAATGTGTTAGCAAGTTGAAATGATATTTTCTGCTGTCTGGACTGCCTGTCATCAGCTCATAAGTACAGGACAGAATTGTCAGGTATAAATTACAGTTGGTGAAGAGGAAATATTAGCACTTCATGAATAGGACATATTGGCCTCATTCTCCTACTAATATTGGGCCTGATCTTGCAATCAATCCTCCTAAAAACTCCCATTGAGCTCAAATAATCCCTTTGTCTTCAAGGAAAGCCACATGTGCAGTTGGGAGATCAAGGCCCCAGCCCCTGGTCAGCTATGCCTTTAGTAGTCTATTTTCTCTGGCTCAAAATTTCAGCTGCCTCACTCTCTTGACCATCAGCTACTGTAGCCATAAGAAAGCATAGTGGGGAAAAAAACCAACAACCTTACTAGACTTGCACTGTGTTATGTAAACTGCGTGAGATGAAGTTTCTAGTTATCAGCTTCAATCTAAACAACTCAAAGAGAAAGACAACAGAATTTGAATTCATTTCTCCTGGGGTTGATAATCATGATGGCTTTATTCATTGAAGACTTGATTATACTTTATGCTCTTAGCCTGGAGTACAAGGTGATGTACAGAAGCACTGCCCCAAGAGGAGACCACGGAAGCATCAGGACTCAATAACAATTCCTTCAATATTCTCCTCTTTCTCGGGAAAGGGAAGTAAAGTAATTTACTCCCATCTTTGAAAGCACGCAGCTTGCTTTTGACCATGCATTTGGCCATTAACTGCCCACTCCCTGTTCCCTCACTGCTCAGATGAGCACCTGCAGTGCAGACCCAAATGCAGCCACACAGAAAGGGAAGGCCTTACTCCCAACATCATTAGGCCTAATCACAATCTAGCCTATATAATGATTTGCTTCTTGTGTTGCATTTATTTGTGTTTGTTTTTATATTTTACTTTAAAAACTCATAAAAGATGAAAAGCAAGAAACTACATTGAGAAGAATCAAAGGTTTGTGAGCTTTAATATATTACTATATTTGACCTTGTCTTGCTCTCTGTGAAGCAGGATAACTTCATGGCTATAACTCCTCAAAGTTCATAATAATTTTGTATATGTTTTCATACACAAGATATGGGCAGATTACTCTTTGATTCAACTGCTTTTCATCCACGAAACTCTTAAGAGTCTTTCCTCAAATGCTTACGGTTCTCTGGTGGCAGTAATGCTTATGTAATCAATTTCTCTATATTTTGTTTAACTATGTGGGAAGTTGGCCATAGTCCAAGAATAACCATTTAGACACTCAGTAACCATGAGTGTGTGCCATTCATGTAGATGAATGTGCAAATTAAGCATGCAACTATTTGTTTCAAAATCAATCCCATAAAATATTCTTCTGGTGAGTTCTGACCCCATTATGTTCAGGCTTCAATTAAATAGTCTTATGACAACTGTAGCACCTAAACCAAAAGGTTACTTTGGTTAAAATATGTGCTATTATTGCTTAAATGCAGAAGTGATATAATGGCATCAAAACTTTGCAGGACTACTAAACGAGTTTTGGCCTTCATAGGAAGAAGTCATAGTCTTCATAGTCAAGTCATAGAGGCATTTATCCTGCAGCTATGATCTCTGCCCATTTGGAAAATGGTAGGCAATACAGGGAACTCCCGGACTTCATTATCTTTCCAAAATGTAAATTCTTCAAGCCTTTTTCTTTTTCCCCTTACATATATGTTACAATGAACTCATACCATACTACCCTGTTATGTTTATTTTTATCAGAAATTCAATGTACTGAAAATAAGTGCAACTTCTAAAGTAGGTGTCTCATGGCTAAACTCATTTCAATGGTTTATTGGGCTATATACCCCAATTATCTTGTCAGCATGTATCTACCTATCTCTGAACCCTTCAGAGTCTTGTATGGGCACACACAATTATTTTAAAATCATCTCAGTTAGTCACTAGTAGGTACAACTGAACATGTCTATCTTCCAAAACCCCCCTCTCTCTGGTCACTGTGGAACACTGTCTCTTGTGTGTGGAGGTCACCTCTTCCCTCAAACTTGTTGCTAAAACTAGGTCATGTCTACATCTTTGCTATTTCTTCCTGCACAGCGTTTCTAAGATCCAGCCTCCTTTCTCTGCCCACACAGCTAAAACTTTCATCCAGTCCTAATCTCTCCTCTGGATTCTTATAACTTCCTCCATGCTGGCGTACCTGCCGCCTATGGACAATGCAGCTGTAAGTTCATCTTTCTTGGCTATTGACATGATCACATAATTTCCCCTCTAAGCCCCTCCATTGGATCCCATTTCTCCACTGCATCAAGATCGAGTTTCTTGTGAATGCCCTCTAATCTTTTCCTCCTTATCTGCCATAGTTACTGTGTTCGCTCTTCTCTGATATCCCATTTGTCCACTGCTCCCACAGCTACCTCTTGTGCTTTCACCTATGCCACTTATTACCACTACTAATATGGTCTCACAAAGTCATGACCATCTCTTCATTTAAATCCTTCCTGAAACTCTTCTTTTCTATATAGGAGGAATCAGCTAAGCATCTACTAATTTATTAGAGAGAGCTGAAAACACAGTCAAAATCACCATACTTTTAAAAACATTTTTACTGTGTGTTCCTACATTTTTTGAAATATCAAAAGATTCCAACCAACTGCGGTTGATCCCTCCTGCCTCACCCTTCGTTCTTTCCCAAAATGGGATTTTTTTGGTCTATGTTTGGATTAATTTTTGTAATAGAAAAATCTTATTTTGGAAAAATCAAAATTCTAGAATATTTGACCAACTCTGTTTACCTAATTTACTTATTTTATAAATGAGCTGCTCATCTTTACTGAGGGGGAAAAAAAAGTCCAACTGCGCAAGTGAGGAGCATAAGGATAATAATGGTGAGGGAATATTTCGGTATTAATTGGCAGCATGAGGATTGGGGTGGATAATTTATTGTGTAATTTATTAAAAAGAGCAACAAAAGTCAATAACAAATTTCATTGACAAATGAAAAACTATCGAACAAGACATGTGACTGTTGGTATCTATCATCGCTCCCATGACTTTGCTTGTATGTTTGCCTGACATCCCTTCTCCTCCCTCTCTCTGTCTATCTTTTTAAATTGTATGTCCTTTGAGGCAGGGATGGTATATGGCAAAAGCCTAGCTCCTTTTGGATACGACTGCAATAGGCGTGATTACAGTAATTTATTGTAAATAGAGGAATGTTTTATAAAGAGAAAAGAGTTGGTGGAGCTTGAAAACAACAGATACAATGTGTAGATGGCTTAAACCATTGAAAATGACCATTGAATAGATAGATACGATATCAAAATGCCAGAGTAACAGTGCTTACCACTAGAAAATTCATTAAGGTGAGATTATTTGGTCAAACTCTATGACATTATTATTACCATATTTGTCAAGATTTCTATAGCACCCATAACTGTAGAATCCAAGTACTTATGATCAGATTCTGATGCCCCTACTCACATTCAGTAGCATCTTACCTAACAAGAAAATAGGGTATTTGTGGAGTAAAATGATACTCAAGTCAAGTCAGGGTATCAGAATCTGGCCCTTGACATCAAACTATGCTAGTGGTTCTCAAACTTTTTTTTGCACAGACCACTTGAAAAATGCTGAAGGTCTTGACGAACCACTTAATGATCTTTAAAAATGTTGTTTGTACTGTTAGCTAACTCATGTAAAACACTTTGGATAAAAGCACTATATAAAAAACATAATAATAATGAACGTTTTTTGTTCTACAAATAAAAGCACACAACTCATATTTTAATATCATTAGTATTACCTTTCTAATGTGATGGATGTGTCCTCTCTCCCACACCACAACAGCCGCTGAGCTGGGGCCGGGGAGGAGGGAAAGGGTCTCTCCCCTGCCACAACAGCCACAGAGCTGAGTCTAGGAAGGAGGGCTGTCTCGCCCTGGCAGTTGCAGTCCTGGAGCTGGGAAAAGTCTCCACTGTCTCTGGCCATTGCAGTCCTGCACATCCCCGATTCCCCCACACCCTCTTCTCACCCCACTGCTCCCTCCCACCTACCCCTTACTCCCCACAAGGCAACTACCTCACCTTACATGTGCATCTTCTCCAGTGTCCAGGCACCTAATTAGTGGAGCCATGCCTGCATGTCTCTACTAATTATGTGGGTGGTCCTTCATCTTCTTGTGTGCAGCTGCCCAGGCATGCACCTTAGAGAAATCTATCCATGGACCTTCTGAATGGAGCTCTCAGACCACTGGTGGTCCATGGACCACAGTTTGAGAACTTCTGATCTACACTATATAAATTGTTGCTTTTGTGCTAAAATTATGAAAGACTGACATGCCCTGATACCTGAAGCACACCAACCTTTGGGAGTGCAAGAGTTTAACGTGAGTCTTCTACACAAGTGTGTTCATATTTCTTTTGCAAATCTGACTAAGATAAAATATTTTATTTTTCTTTTTAAATCCACTTAAAAGCAACCTTCTCCAGAATTACTGGGGTGGGGGGAAAAAAAGAGGAATTAGAATATTTTGAGTTAGGCTGATCTCTTATGTTTTGCATCATCCTATTACTGTACAGAAACCTACTGCTTACTTACAATTATATTAAATTGTATTGCATTTTTTCTCTTTCTTTCTTTCATTCTCTCTTTCTTTCTTTCTTTCATCACAAGTTTGTTATGTGGGAATTGAATCTGCACTGTTGTACTCTTTTTTTTTCTTTTGCTTATTATAACTCTACTGAAATATATATGGGAAAAATTTAGATGATCACAGTGGTGGTACTTTTGTCCTGATTTGGCAAAGTATTGATGTATGTGCCTGACTTTAAGCATATGAGTAAATACCAAGACTCATACTCTTACATTCTGCTTAAACATGTATGTGTTTTGTAAAAGCAGTGGACTTCCCATTTTTAAAAGTGGATAGGAAATACGTTTTACTTTACCTTAGGTGGAACAACACATATAGATGTGCATGCACATCCCAACCCTGAATACTTTTTAAAAACAGCTGTGACAAAGCTCTAAGTTTGTACTTGGGGGTCCTGCGCTTCCTGGCAGATTTAGGGGCCTCAGAAACTCATCTAGGCCCCAGAGTGACCTCCCTTTCTCCGTATAATTGGTAAGAGTCACCGCCTAGTGAGTTACCTTCATCACAGGCCAGTATAGAAGATGGAAAAGGGGAGAGCCCGGGCCAGCCCTCTACTCCGGGCTTCAGCCCAGGGACCCTAACAGTATCAGCTAAGATGGCTGACCTTTTATCCACAAAACACAGTACAATTCCCCGGGCTACTTCCCCACAGCAGTCCCCGCTTGTTCAAACTGCACTTCACCCTTACCTCAGGGCCTCCTTCCTTCTGTATGATATGTTGTCCACCGCTCAGTCTCACCAACAGCATAACTTCCTTCCACAGCTCCTGACAACCACACCCCACCTGACTAACTGGGAGGTTTTTATCTGGTTTCAGCCAGTCCCTGATTGGCTTCAGGTGTCCCAATCAGGCTAGCTATTTCTACTCCTTTCTAGAAGGTTCTTAATTGGCCCCAGGTGTCTTGATTGGCCTGGAGTAGCCTTTGTTTGGCTACCTGGGGAACAAGGACCTGCACATCCTGAGACTAATATACCTGCCTTCCAGCACTCTCTTTTATCGTTCTGGTCTGACTCTGTCACACAGCATACAATATACAAGTTCTCAGCATATTTATTGTAAACAGCCCTATTAATCATTGCTTTATTTATTTATTGTAGACAGCCATGCTTGCTCCTTTAGAGCTTGTAACATAGGCTAAACTAAATTGGTCCAACATACTGTACTGATCTAGGGTGACCAAACAGCAAGAGTGAAAAATCAGGATGGCATGCGGGGTAATAGAAGCCTCTATAAGAAAAAGACCCAAAAATGAGGACTGTCCCTATAAAATTGGGACATTTGGTCACTCTATACTGATCTCAAAACCTTGTTCAGTAAATGTGAGAATATATAGGGCTTGTCTACATGGCAAAGTGTATTAGATGGTTGTAAAGCATTGTAACATGCTGCACTCTAATTGCCACAGGTAAACCCTACTGATGCAAACTAAAAGATACTTAGTTTGCCTTAATGTAGTCAGACCATCTTAATGTGAACTAGATACCTTTTAATTTGCAGCAGTAGGGTCTACACACAGCAGTTATAGTTCAGCATGTTACAGCACTTCACAAATCACACCCATCGAATGTGCTTTGCTGGCACCATGTAGACAAGCCCAATATTGAGGAATACATCAGTTGGGAAGAATTTCAGCACCAATCCTGAGTTGAGGATGATAAATATCATTCTCTGTGGAAGGAAGATATGAATTTGACAGTCACAAATGCAAATCAGGTAACATAAAAAGTATAAGACTCTATAATTACAAATGAAGCACAGTGATACTTGTGGCACAAGAGCATTACCATAGCAATAGTGCAAGTCTAGAACTGATGTATAATGAAGACACTTACTTTGCTACGTTTCTACTTTATTGGCTATTTTTCCTATAGAAACAATTTAAAAAATAATAAAAACATTATAGATGTTTCCATTAGGGTTTCAATTAAGAGCTCATCAAAATTAGATTTGGAACAATATTAGCCCATCATATTCCTAAGCACTTTAAATTTGGAATGGGAAAAGAAGTGCTTCATATTTAGCCCTTAGGTTCAAATCTGCCTCTGGGTTTTGATTGTGCATCAGTTTCAAAATTCAAAAGGGTATCCTTCAATGGATGAAGCAAGCCAAACCTCGTGAGAACAACTGATGTCACAAATTTTCTGCAATTTTGGAAAAGATTTTGCACAATAAATCAGACTCAAATATTAATCTTGATTTGGCCTCAGATTTAAAACAACTCTAGCCTCTAATTAATCCAGAGCATTGGTCTAATCGAAATAAAGATCTCATGCAGTCCACCAAAACTTCCTGATGTCTTCTTCTTTTGCAATTTTATGACGATAAGTTTGGGTGCTATAAAATATGAATAATAAGCAAAATGGCAAGGTTTACCCATAATTTTGTTCAAAATTTCTGAAGAACAAGCACTGAAAATTGTATTGCATGACTTAATTATCACTTCACCCAACCTATACCAGGACTCGTTCTTCAGTTTCTACAATGTTTCCATGGAAAGACAAGCAATTAAAAGTGCCTTCACTATTTGAGGAGCTTAATGTATGTTTTACACTTTCCCTTTTCATCTCCCAAGCTCTCACACTGATTCATTTGTGTCCAGGCCCAGGATTTTCACACACACACACATACACTACCACCACCGCGACCAACAACAACCACCTTATTCCATTTTTCTTTGTTGCAATGGCAGCATAGTCTATTTCTTTCAAGTCACAGTCAGCAACAAAGTGCATAGTTCAATATATCTCTAGTTCATAGAAGGCATTGTGCCCTGTGTCAGATTTTGAATTTAGTAGATGCAGGTTACAATGATGCTGGAGTATCAGATTACCCACTCAGGTTTTTTGCTTGGCTACATTCCACAGAGGTAAGAACTCTAGGCTCAGGAGAATTTAAATAGGTTTATTATCGCAAAATAAAAGTTTAATAATGCAGGATTAAACCAGAGTAAATCAATACATTTGTATTTCAACACATTAATTGGATTTATTTAAATTAAATACAAACATTGAGAAATGACTGATTCATTCAAAGCATCCTAAGTAAAACTTAGAACTAGCATTGCTTACAGAAAAAAAACAGGTGAATTTTAGAAATGTTATGTAGGAAAAAGCAGCAAGGGTTGGAAGGCCGGAAGAGGAATCAAAGAGAAAACCCATATTACAGGACTTACTGTTCAATAACAACAGAGAATATTTTCATATATTTGAATATGTCACATTTGATTGTAAATTGTGGTTAAACTGCACTATTGCTATGATCAATGCACAACACATTACACTTTTTAATACCATTGTATTTAAGGAGTCCATGTCCAAAATAAATGTGTGCAGTGATGCAGTAAGAATAAATACAAGTAGCAAACTTAGTGGACTCACTTCACATCATCCATATTTTGGCACACATCTCCTTAATTATGTTATGCAAAACAAAGGCAATCACAGAGATGACAGAACTCTTTTATCCTTCAGACTGTGTTCTACTTGGCATAAATCACAGTACATTTTCTTTAAATGTTTATAGACAAAGCCCTTCCAGCTGATGATCATTTGTTATAAACTAAAAGAAGAATCAAAATGACAACTTTTATCTTAGCCCATATTCTGTTGTCGTAACCACAATGCACTAATTAAAGAATGCTTTGAGTAGAGTTAACAATGGGGAGAGACATTCTGTTCTTTGATATCAAAATTAGCCAAGAATAGAATTCTGATGACATTTCCCACTTTGACAATTAACATATTGTCAGAAAAAACAAATATGTAACGAGGTTGATAATTGATCTAAAAGTGAACTACCCCAAAGTTTAGGGGATTTGGATCCTTGTTTTTTGGTAATATACCATACAAGATCCTGTCTAAATACAATTATTTGCCTTTCTGAGGGATGCAACCTTTATCTCATGTGACTTTTTAAATACACTCTTTGGAAGTATACTAGAGCTGTGCAAATAGCCAAATTTGTGGTTAGCCAATCATTTCAAAACAATATAAATAAAACTTGGTTTTGGATTAAACTAAAAACGTTTTAAAAAAATTTTCAGCAAATTGAAAACTTAAAAATCATTTCAGTTTGGATTAAACAACAGGCCATCAGCCTTGATGGGCCATTAGGAAGAAACAATAAAACGTTAAAGACGATAATCTCTCTCCTTCCTGAGAGGTGTCCTGAGACATAACTGTGACACTACTCGGTCAGGTGGTCCTGTCACCTGGTACTAAACACCATCTTGGACTTCTAGTAAGTTTCCTCTAAAAGGAGGGGGAGATAAAGAGATCGAGGGAAACAAAAGATTCCTACCTTCTGTAAATCTTATTTAAGGCTGTGGAGGAAGACAAACAGTAGTCTTCTCCATTGCCTTCCTGCCCAAGAAGAAAGGCCACTGAAAGT
The DNA here is from genome assembly GCA_007922305.1 of Dermatemys mawii. Classification (NCBI taxonomy): domain Eukaryota; kingdom Metazoa; phylum Chordata; order Testudines; family Dermatemydidae; genus Dermatemys; species Dermatemys mawii. Next base: position 24,265,388 of record ML677341.1, on the reverse strand, counting down.
ACCTGAAGAGACAAAGGAACTGAGCTGTGGAAAAGGCAAGGGCTGAGTCCAGACTAAGACAGGAGACTAGTCTGTAAAGAGAAATAACTGGAACTTTAATCTACAGAAACTCTGGAACGTGCCTAAAACAACATTTAGGGCAAGAAATTATTTCTTGAAACCAGTCTCTTTAAGATCTTAAGCTTTGCATGCGTGTTTTGTTTTATTTGCTTGGTAATCTGCTTTGTTCTGTTTGCCCTTATACTCACTTAAAATCTGCCTTTTATAGTTAATAAATTTGTTTTTGTTTATTATTAAGCCCAGTTTGTGCAATTTCTAACTGGGAGGGGGCAAGAAGTTGTGCATATCTTCCTCTACATTGTGGGATGGGGTGAATTTATGAGCTTATGTTGTATATATTTCTCTACAGTGCAAGATATTATTTTGGGTGTACTTTCCAGAGGGAAGTTGTACTTGAATGCTGGTGATTTTCAAGTTGAGTCCTTTCATAGAGAGCTCTTTGAAGACTCTATGTTCTACAGCTGGTACATCCCTTCCTGTGCGTGTGTGCTGCCAGAGGCCTAATTCCTCAAAAGAGAGAGAGGGAGCACAGGTTAGCTCAGTGCAATCCCAGTACATCAAGTGATATCCAGAATGGAGGGGTCTAACTTATCACATCAACTTTTTCAGAATTACTGTTGGCACATACTAAAAGGTACCTAGTTCGTGTTAATTTAGTGCTGTTTGAAAGATGACTATGATAATGTGAACTAGGTATCTTTTAGTTTGCACCAGCAGGATCCACACAGAACAGCAAGATTTTGGTGCATTCTTCAATTCACAACCCCTAGTTCTCACTGTGGTAAACATAGCCTTTCACAGGTAACCTAAGTATTTATACAGGCCTTTTATGGTGGCATCTAGGCATCTCACAATCTTTAATGTATTTTATCCTCACACCACATCCGTGAGTGCCATTATCCCAATCTTACAGAGAAACTTAGTGACATCTCCAAAATCACAGAGAAAGCCTGCAATGAGGCAGGGAATTGAACCCATTCTCGCAAGTCCCAGGAAAGCACCCTGACCACTGACCCATCCTTCCCTTCCATAATCCTTTGTTATACAAGATGAAAGAACCAGTAATACAACTGCTTACAATTTGTGCTTAAATATAGCATATTTCTTTCCAAAGCATCCCAAACTATTCTAGAAGCAACAATAAAGTTACTTTTCCTATGGAAAGTTTAGCACTGGGATAGCAGTAACAAATTTATTACCACAGGAAGTTTACATTTTTGGTGAACTCTGCTGTGTACATATATATAGCTAGAGAGAGAGAGATCGAGAGATCACAGCAGTGAAATGCAGCCCTGTATCTGGAGTGTGGCAGTCGTAGTCCAGAGCACAAAGCATGTCGCTGGTAGAAGGGGGAATCATTACCAAGATCACTGAGGAAACCATTCTCCTCTGAATAACAAGAGTCAGGACATGCAAAATAATCTCATTTGCAAGCTGTTCTTGATTTAATTTGTCTGTCCAATGTGTCAGCACTTATTTATGATACAAACAGCCCCCTTCATCCAGTAGACCTCCAGAAGCCTGTCTCTGTTTTCTTGGGAGAAGATTTGGGGTACTACTGCTCTTGTCTGGCATTCTGGGAACAGTCAGCATGTACCTGCTTCTCACACTGGCAACCTCACAGGTCAGCACATAAGGCAGACCCCCTGTTATCTCATCCCTCCTTCACCTCTGCTCTTCCCACTCCCCCTCCTCCAATATTATTCTCCTCTCTCTTTTCCCTGAACTTAGAAAAATAGAAGATTAGGAAGAGACCTCCAGAGATCATCTAGTCCAGTCCCCTACCCAAAGCAGGACCAGCCCAAACTAAATCACCCCAGCCAGGGCTTTGACAAGCCAAGCCTTAAAAACCTCTAAGGATGGAGATTCCACCTCTCTGGGTAACCGATTCCAGGGCTTCACCATGCTCCCAGTGAAATAGTTTTTCCTAATATCCAACCACTGCAACTTGAGACCATTGCTTCTTGTTCTGTCATCTGCCACCACTGAGAACAGCCGAGCTCCATCCTCTTCTGAACACCCTTCAGGTAGTGGAAGGCTGCTATCAAATCCCCACCCCCTTACTTTTCTCTTCTGCAGACTAAATAACCCCAGCCCTCTAATCATTATTGTTGCTCTCCATTGGACTTTCTCCAGTTTTTCCATATCCTTTCTATAGTGGGTGCCCAAAACTGAGTGCAGTACTTCAGACGTGGCCTCACCAGTGCCGAATAGAGGGAAATAATCACTTCGCTTGATCTGCTGGCAATACTCATATTAATGCAGCCCAATGTGTCATTAGTCTTCTTGGCAAAAAGGGCACACTGTTGACTCATCTGCAGCTTCTCATCCACTGTAATCCCCAGATCCTTTTCTGCAGAACTTCTGTTTAGCTAGTCAGTCCACAACCTGTAGCACCGCATGGGATTCTTCCATCCTAAGTGCAGGATTCAGCACTTGTCCTTGTTGAACTTCGTCAGATTTATTTTGGCCCAACCCTCTAATTTGGCAAGGTCACTCTGGACTCTATCCCCATCTGCAAGTTCATCTGCCTCTTCCTCCAGTTTAGTATCATCCGCAAACTTGCTGGTGATGCAGTACAGCCCATCATCCAAATCATTAATGATGATGCTGAACAAAACTGGTCTCAGGACAACCCTCTGGGGTACTTTGCTTGATACCAGCTTCCAACTAGACATCGAGCCATTGACCACTGTCTATTGAGCCCGACAATCTAACCAGCTTTCTATGCATCTTATAGTCCATTCATCCAATCCATATTTTTTTAACTTGCTGGCAAGAATACTGTGGGAGACTATATCAAAAGCTTTGCTAAAGTCAAGATATATCATGTCCACCACTTTCCCCATATCCACAAAGCCAGTTATCTCATCCTTCCCTGAGAACCAGACCGCCACCCTGAAGTTTTTTCATTTCTCTCATCTCTTGTCATTTATCTTTCTCTTTGGTTCTGTGGCCTTCCTTCCTCTCTTTCTTGAGGGTGACCAGACAGCAAGTGTGAAAAATCAGGATGGAGGTGGGGGGTAATAGGAGCCTATATAAGAAAAAGACCCCAAAATCGGGACTGTCTCTATAAAATCGGGACATGTGGTCACCCTACTTTCTTGCCATGCTGTGTTGCCATTTTCCATGTCCTATATTGTCCACCTACTTTTCATTGTTTCCCACCAGGTTCTGACTCCCTTCTCAGGTTTTCCCTTACCTCAGTACTGAGGCAGCAATGAGTGATGCTGATTGGAGTAAATGGGCTGTTACCCTGGTTACATCTGGGCAAGCTTTCCTCTTTGTACCCATTTGTTGCACACTGGAATCATGCTGACAATTCCCTTGCTTCCAGTATGAAGTATATTTAGGAATGCTTCCACTACCTCCAGTATCAGAGAGATGCCCACATGCAGTTGGAGAGGATTTCCCTATGGTGCTGCTGCAGTGAGGCATGGCACAAAGGACTCTGCAAGCATAGGCGCCAACTTCTGCTCCCACCGGCGACTGCTCGATCCTCTTCTGCCCCCAAACCTGCCCCGACGCCTCCCCTGCCCCACCCCCATTAAAACCCCTTCTCCAAAGTCGCTGCCCCAACTCCATCTCCTCTCTGCCCCTATTCCGACTCCTTCCCCAAATCCTGGCCCCACCTCTTCCCCATCTCCTCCCCTAAGTGTGCCACATTCCCTGTACCCTTTCCCTCCAAGCATGCTGCCAAAGAGCTGTTTGGCAGCAGCAAGGTGGGAAGCACTGAGAGGTAGGTGGAGGAGCGGGGATGCGGCACGCTGAGGAGAGGAGGTGGAGGAGGAGGTGGGGCATGCGGAGGGGAGCTTGGCTGCTGGTGAGTGCAGAGCACCCACTAACTTTTCCTCGTGGGTTCTCTTCTCCAACAAATTATGTTCATCTATGGGTCTGACAATTTTGTTCTTTACTATAGTTTCAACCAGGATTGCTGGGATCATCTCTGGAGTCCTTTTTAAAAATTGGCACCATATTAACTATCCTCAAGTCATTTGGTACAGAAGCTGATTTAAATGATAGGTTGCAGACTACAGTTAATGATTCTGCAATTTCACTTTTTTTCTTTCAGAACTCTTGGGTAAATACCATCTCATTCTGGTGACTTATTACTGTTTAGTTTATCAATTTGTTCCAAAACTACAATCAGTTCCTCAGATTTCTCAGCTGAAAAGAGTGGTGGAGGTTTGGGAATCTCCCTCACATCCTCAGCTGTGACGACTGATGCAAAGAATTCATTTAGTTTCTCCACAATGGCCTTATTGCTATTGAGTGCTCCTTTAGCATCTCACTTGGCTCTATGATTGTTTAGCAGACTTCCTATTTCTGAGGTGCTTTTTAAAAAGCTATTACTCCTTGAGTCTTTGGCTAGCTGTTCTTCAAATTCTTTTTGGCTTTCCTAATTATATTTTAACCCTTCATTTGCTAGAGTATATGCTCCTTTCTATTTTCCTCACCAGGATTTAACTTCTACTTTTTAAAGGATGCCTTTTTTCCTCTCACTGATTCTTTTACTTTGTTGTTTAGTCACAGTAGCTTCTTTTTGGTTCTCTTACTATGTTTTTAAATATGGGGTATACATTTAAGTTGAGCCTCTGTTATGGTGTCTTGAAAAAGTTTCCATGCAGTTACAGGGATTTCACATTTCGCGCTACACCTTTTAATTTCGGTTTCACTAACTTTCCCCCACACCCCCACACTTTTCTGAAATTATATGCTACAGTGTTGGGTTGCTTTGGTGTTTTACCCACCACAGGAATGTTAAATTTAATTATATTATGGTCATTATTACCAAGTGGTCCAGCTATATTCACCTCTTGGACCAGATCCTGCGCTGTACTTTGGACTAAATCAAGACTTGCTTCTCCTCTTGTGGGTTCTAGAACTAACTGCTCCAAGAAGCAGTCATTTGGTGAATGTAAGATTTTTACTTCATTTGACTCTACACTTTCTTTCCCCACCAGCATGACCTGTTCTGTCCTTCCAATGTATTTTGTACCCTGATACTACTGAGTCCCATTGATTACCCTCATTCCACCAAGTTTCTGGGATGCCTATTATATCAATATCCTCATTTAATATGAGGAACTCTAGTTCATCCATCTTACTATTTAGACTTCTAGCATTGATATATAAGCAGTTTAAAAAGCTTGTCACTTTTTAGCTGTCTGCCATTACATGATGTAATTGAATGGGACTTTTTTTCAATTGACTATTTCTCATGAGATCCTACCTGTATTTTATCATCTTCCATCCTCTCCTCCTTACTAGGACATAGAGAATCTCCATTTATAGATCCTCCCCTAAGGGATGTCTCTGCCTGAACCACATGCTCCTCCACATCTGTCAGCTTTCCCCCAGCCCTTTGTTTAAAACCTCCACTATGCATAAGTCTGTCTAGATGTCTCAAGAGATCTGCAACTTTCACACCAGGCAGGTAAGTTACCATTCAGTTCTCCTGGTCATCGCAAACCCAGCTATCTATGTTCCTGATGATCGAATCACCCATTACTCACTAATACCTGTCTCTCCCTAAAAACTGGAGTTCCCTCCCCCGGAGAGTTATCCTCAGTGTGAGAGGACACCAAAACATCATCTGGAAGGAGGTTCCCAACTATCATTTCCCTCTGCTCCAGTTGGATGTTCTCCTTCCCTGAGATGTTCATCCTCCTCAACAGCACAGAGGCTGTCAGAATGGGGGTGGGACCATTCTACTGGAAAGTCTCAGTAGTGATTTAAAGGGCCAGGAGCTCCCAGCCCATTACTGCAGTGGAACCCCGGACCCTTTAAATAACCACCGGAGCTCTGCCAGTACTACCACAGGGGTCTGGGCCCAGGGCTCCAGCGGCCACTACCGCAGTGAAACTCCAGAAGCGATTTAAAAGGACCTGGGGCTCTACACAGTTGCTGGAGCCCCAGGCCCTTTAAATCGCAGCCTGAGCCCCACTGTTGGAGTCCCAGGGGCAGCAGTAGTGGCCCGGGGCTCCGGCAGTGATTTAAAGGGCCAGGGGCTCCTTTCTGTCACTACTGCAGCATAGCCCCGGGCCCTTTAAATTGCCACCAGAACTGTGCTGCTGGAGCGCTGCGGTAGCAGTGACAGCTGCTGGTAGCCCCTGGCTTTTTAAATCATAGGCCTGGGGAAGCTGAACGAGCCCATACCGATTTACTTTCACCTTTGCCCAAGGATCATGTAATCGCTCCTCCTTCACCTGATGAACTCTCTCGCAAAACTCCCACGTTATCTGCTCCTTTTCTAGATAAATTTATGTAGCCAAACACACACTTCATGGATGTGCTAAGTTCTTTAAAAAATGATTCTGGAAGGGGTAAAGAAATCTTCATGAATAGGTAATTACATTTAGGGATAATAGTCATTTTAATTATATTTACGCTGCTAATCAGAGACACAGGGAATTGCATCCATTTAATGAGGGCTTGACAGGTTTTATCTAAGAGCAGTTTATAATTAAGGTCATATATTAACTCCTTACTTGAGGTAATAAATATTCCTAGATATTTAATACATGAAAGAAAGTTTTTTATTCATCTAAAATGTAGATCATATTATTGGGGACTATTTTAAAGCAGGGCAGTCCCTCCACAATTAACTCTTAGTCCTGAAACTCAAAGATTCCCTATGTTTGTCCATTGTTTTGGGAGACTGAAGGCTGGAGAAAAAGGTCAGCATATCATCATCATATAATGAGATTTTAGTTTTAATACCAGCTTCTACATATTATCTTTATTTAACAGTCTGATTTTATATTAATGTTTAGTGGGGGTTCTAGTACATAGAGGAAAGTTAATACTCAGTTCTCTTGCCAAGGTTGGGGCAGGGAGAAGATAACAGTTTGTCCTGATCCACAGACCCATGGAGGAGTCTCTGTATGTGATTGGAGCCAGGAAGATATAATAGTGCAAAGGTGGCTGATTCACCTTGTCCATATAGGCATGGGCCTTCCTTGGGGGGTGCATTTTGGTGTCGTGGGAAGGCTTGTGTGTTCCAACAAACCTGCCGGTTTTAGAAAATGTTGTTATGGAAACATACCAAAGCAGACATCCTCTTCAGGGATGGTGAAGTCTTGTTCATACCATTAGCAATGTTTGATGTCATGGGAAGGATTCACGCAGAGATATAGGCATGGAAAGATCTACACTTGGAGAGTTCCTCTGCACCTATATCTAGTCTAGTATTTCTAAATGTTCCATTACTCAGGTCTCTCAGCAGAGTCCTAGAATACATTTGACTACAGGATTGTGTTTAATTTTTCCAGATCTGATGTCACTCTTCCATCACCAAGTTCTATGACTGGGATAATCCTTGATGTTTCTTCTTGTTTGGTCCACCATATGCTTTTAATGAGTACTTCAGTTCTAGATGTCACAGTAAATTATGTGGAAATGATTAATCATCCCTAAAGCAATTTTTTTTCTGTGTGAATTTGCAAGGCAGGTAGGCAATACACAATTTCACCTTCATCTATTTAAAGGAACAGTAAGAATACATAAGGCACCTTTAGTTTAATAATAACTATACAAGATCATAATAATCTTATGTCAAACAATAGCAAATGTAAAGTGTCATCTTGACATTTTAGTAACTGTCCTTGAATGACATTTATATATTGTATTCTCAACAGAGCTCTTTTCAGTTTATTTCCTTTCCAGTGCATTGGATTATACAATATGTGCAACTAAGAAGTGAGCTGATGGTGATATAAACACCAGTAGGCATACTTTTGGGTATAGAAGTGTTCTTGGTATACAAATTACTTAAATGTGCCTTTTCTAGCACAGATTGAAGGCTAATTAAATGCCAGTTGTGTTGTAATACTTGGATTTAAGTATTATCAAGAATTTTTAGAGCTCTCAAAGTGGTACTAAACTGAAGAATGTACATGCTTAAGCACTGTTCTCTTTTGCTCACTTTGTAGTTGATGTCTCCTTGTTATTTAGTTTTTAAAGAGGAGTAGTAGAGGGATATTCATCTCTTCAACACATTCTGCTGTCTAGCTTTAAATGGCAGGGTCCATTAACATTAAAAGCAGCAGACCAGCCAATGAGCACCAAAGTACATACAGTGACACTAAGACTCTGATTAGTGTATGGAGAAGCAGCTGGTTATTAGTATTCACTAATTCGTGAAAATGCTTAGACTTCTGTGCAGTGTCCAAAGTTCTTTGGCTAAAGTGCTAATGAATCATTTTACTGAACACATAGAATGAAGTTTATTCATGCCGGTAATGCACACACATAAATTCTACAACCATCAACTCTATTATTTCAATGGAGGATTAATAATTCAAGGATAAATGTATTGCTGTAATATAGTTCTTCCCTGTACAATCATTTAATAAAAACGTGACTCTCTGACATGTCACAGATATGACAAACATTTAATACTAACATTTGAATGCATTTTCCCCTGATAAATGTGCCACTGGAAATGTCTGAGTGGATTTACACACATAATATGGCCAATCAGGAGACTAAAATAGCAGTTTTTCAATGTGGGAGTATAGTCTGAAAGTTATAATAAATTTCTACATTTGAAAGGACAATATAGGTGAACTGGTTTGATAGAAATGATTGTAATCCTACCCCAAGCTTGCTATTGTTTTAAAACTTGGACTATGTACAGCAAGATGTGTTTTAAAGACAAATATATGTATGATACACTGTAATGTCTTTTGGTTACAGTGAGGGAGTTCTGCTTAAAAATTTACTTGTAACAATGCTGGTTCTGGTGGGACCCAACTGAGAGTGCCAGTTCAGGACAAATTGCTTAACGCACGGCAGTTACAGCCTAGGGCTGGGGTTTCTATGCAAATCAAGGCAAACCAAACCAGCCAAACAGAGAAGACTTTGGGTTTAGCCCACTGGCTAACCACAAGTCACACAAGCAATTTCCTTAGACACTCCAGTTTCCCAGTATCACCACCGGTGCCACTCGTTATGAGACAAATGGTTATGAAAACCAATACCCTGGTAAAAGAAAAAAGGTTCCCTCGATCTCAAAGGACCAAGTCCCAGACCCCAATGCACACTATTGTCAGTCCTTTAGAATCTAAAATGTAAAGGTTTATTCATAAAAGGAAAAGGATATAGATGAGCTAGAATTGGTTAAATGGAATCAATTACATACAGTAATGGCAAAGTTCTAGACTGAGGCTTGTAGCAGTGATAGAATAAACTGCAGGTTCAAATCAAGTCTCTGGAGTACATCCACAGCTGGGATAGGTCATTCAGTCCTTTGTGTAGAGCTTCCGTTTGTAGCAAACTCCCTCCAGAGGTAAGGAGAAGGTTTGAAAAGCAGATGGAAGAGCTGGAGGAGCTTTGTATAGTCTCTTGCCATGTGATCTCTGCTTTCTTTGTCCCAAAGACAAGCTGTCCATCACATGGCATAGAAAAACCTTAGAGTGCTGTCCATAGCATGTCCCTGCATGCCTTGCTGAGTCACAAGGTATATCTGACTTCTTTCAAATGGGTTAATTGTATGGCTGATGGCCTTTAATGGGGTCATCAAGCAGGCTAGGTGGTGCTCATGTCAAACTGTCTGGGGTGTCACCCAGAAGCATAGCACATGTTTGAAATACAGACGGTATGGAGCTAATGCTTATAACTTTAACTACAAAAATGATACAAACATACAGATAGCATAATCATACCCAGCAAATCATAACCTTCCATGGACACCTCTCATGACAACCTTTGTGCAATATTTGCTGCAAATATATAACTGGTTGCAACAGTGATTTATACAGTTACAGATTATGTTAATAACATCACGCTGCTGTTTGTTTTCTTTCTGCTTGTTTCGTGAAATGTCACCTAATGATCATTTCTGTAGTTCTGTTGAGAAAGAAGCAAGATACTGTTGCATTTACACTTGGAAAAATGTTTGTGAGAAAGCTAAAGCACTCAAATGCTAAAGGGGAAAGAACTATGAATCACCAATTCCCTCTGGAAGTTCTAGTCATTTATAATAGCTTACATTTTACAGTGTATTAATGTGATATAACTGATAAAATTCAATATCATCTTCCTAATTACATTAGAAATACAGCTTTCATATTTTTAATTATACAAATTATCCAAAGCATATTAAATGCACAAGCTTTCCATATAAAAATAATGTTCTACAGCCTATTGACTTACAATAAATGTTGCCTCCTTGTTTAACATCCTGCTTCTTATTAAGTTAAAATATCATGCAGATTGGTTTTCTTTTTTTCACTTTGCTTATGTCTTTGCCTCTTTGGGTATAATAGAATGTGAAACAAAACAGTAATACAGCTCCAGCTAAAGATGGGTCATTTTGTTCAGTGTTTGCATCTTTTCCCCTGGCTTTATGTTTAAATAAGAAAGCAGAGAAAAACATGGTCAGTCCTTGTATTCACTTTAATTGCTTGTTATGATGGGTATTCTCTGCAGACATGGAATTTAAAGGCCTCAGAGCTTCAGACATACAGGGAACTACAATGTTTTTTTTCTTTCTGGTCACTGACCTTTGAGCATTCTAAAATATCTTCGCTGGTCAGGAAAGCATTCTTACAAGTCCACCTAAGTGTTGCCAGTCCTGGAAGATCACAGAACAGCAACTTTAAAATCACTTCTATCTTGGTGTTTTCCCCATTGAACACCAGCCTAATTTAGTAGAGGATTCATTTCCGCAACCATAGCTCTTTTGAGAATGCCATCTCCTCTCCAAAGACACTAAACACATTGATTTAATCCTGCCCCCATGAGAAGTCAATCTTACACCAAGTAAATCAATGAAGTAACTGAAAATCCAGCATCAGTGAGATAAGAACCAACTCAATGGGCCCATTCACAAAAGTAAGGATTTCTCACATAATAGTTTGCAAGATGCTGCCCTAACACAGTGTTATAGACATCCATTTTGTTACGTTATTCATATCAATTTCATATTAATTACTTAAACAATTCTGAATGTGTGCTTGCTGCTTGACAGACAGAAACAGTATCCTGTTGTAACTCCTTCAGTAGCTATCATATAGTATCTGGGAGTAGACGCACACAGCAGAAGTTACACTCATTTGTGGATAACTAATTTTATTTATTATTCTACTGTTTGTTTTATTATATTGCATATACTATTGTAGTTCAGGTTGTTTGATCTTATTCTCAGCCAGTTAAATATGATTTCACTATGGAATAACAACAATTGCTCAGTTGAAACCAGAGGAAGCTGTGAATGCTCAGGCCATAAATGATTTATCAATGGCACAGAAGGATCAATCATTATAGGCAGGTTTAGAATGCAGGGGTCCTGAATCACAGTTCTTTACTTGGTTTATTAGATCATACATCTTTCATAAGATAAAACCTCATCATGTAGTTGTGATAATACCTCACTCTTCTCATTCATGGACCTTTACTGACAAGGTCAATGTCATTAGCCTCATTTTACAGCTGGGGAAACTGAAGCACGGAGCAGGGAAGTGATTTTCTTAGGCCCACTCAGCAGGCAGGCCATGAATAGAACCCAAGTCTCCTGAATTTTAGGATAGCATGTACCTCACAATGCCACCCTGACTCTCTAGAAGCAAGTAAATAGCCAGACAGAAGACATACAAAATATTTACAATAAGCAAGTTTAAGGAATGGCTGTCTTCACAGTACATATTTCCATTTCTTTATGAATGGAGTTGAGAAGGCTGAAAATTACTGGAATTCTTTATCAAATGTTTCCTTGCTAATCATATTACTTTAAACATTTCCCCTAATACAGTCTTATCCTATTAGTAACGATCCATCCTCATTAATTCAATAGAAACAGTGATTTATCATATTGACTGTGTTTATTATTGAATTAGTGGAGATGATGAATGGTAGTGTAATACAATGGAAACAGCTACTCAAATGTTGTGTAAGCATCATAGCAGTTCGGGGAAATTTCCTGTTCTAAGTCATTTTTGTCATTCCATAAAAGTTAAACAGGCCAAATGTCAATATTTCTGTGCATATGTACATATTCACAACATGGTCTGTATTAGCTTTGTACACTGCAACCTAGTTTCTAGTACAGATAACCAGAGGAAAAGAGCACAAAAGGCAAAGAAATTCTCTCCTGAACACTCTTCTCTGTCCCTGAGGATTTTCAGAGAATTTCAGTGTCTGTTCAGGGATAGAAGCAATGTATTGGATCAGAGCAGCAGAGCAATGAAGCAGTTCTGTGCAGCTACAGAATTGTTTGCTTCATTTTCTAGGGAGGTGTGACAAAAACCCAAAGGCACATAATGTTTGGGGAGATGGCAGAACTGGAATCCTAATTATTCTTCCATGAATTCTTCATTAGCCACGTTACTCAGGCATAGTGGTTTTTGCATCTCAGGCTTTTAGCCATATTCTGTGAATATACAGTTTTGCTCAAGCATGTGACAAACCTTTCAGTAAATATAGGGATAATATGTTAATTGTTGTTATTGTAACAGATCCCCAATTTGACATTGATCTGGACACAAATGAACTTCAAAATTAAGTACTTAGATTAGTTGATGTTTGAATCGCCCATCCATTAAAGAATATATAAATATATAAATATGAAGTAATACATCAAACTGATATAAAATCTCAATGTAGAATTTTATACAACAATAAATATTTAAGAAGCCACATAAAATCAGGGGAAACTTTTGAGTTAAAAAAAAGATACCAAATAGGGAATCAAACATACTACTTTTAGCAAGACAGTCCCAGTGTCAACTTCATTTTTGTCTGTCATTTACTCTTTGGTGAGATGTGGAGGCAATTGCTCCAAGTCCCTCATTTCCTAGTCTTTTTGATGGTATAGGGATCCCACTGATGTCTCACCAATGCTTAATTTGTAATTGTAGTGGGGCGGCTGCCCCATTCCCATGCCGGAGTAGGCAAGAGTAGGCCAGAGTGGCTGTGCAGGCAGCCAACCAATCAGAAAAGCGCCTACTGTGGGCCAATCAGGGCCAAGCTTATAGACAGCCAATGAGAGACAGGCTGGCTGTATAAGAAGGCTGCTCTGGAAAAAGACAGTCAGTCTTTCCTGGACCTTCAAAGGGGAAGGTCCAGCTCCTGGGAGAGGAACCACAGCATCAAAGACAGCGCAGTACTGGGCAGGCCCAGGGGACCAGAAGGGAGCTCTAGCCTGGGTGCCTGCCAGGCTATGGGCCCTAAGGAAAGGGCCATAAGGTGCAGAGGGATCACTGGGGAAGTGGCCCAGGGAGAGTGGAAAGTGCTAGGGGAAAAGAAAGACAGGACAGCTAACGCCAAAGGGTCCCTGGGCTGGGACCCAGAGAAGAGGGTGGGCCTGGGTCCCCCCCTTCCCCCTCAGAGCACCTGGCTGCAGAGATGGCCTTAGTAGACTGCACCTGACCCCTGCCAGAAGGGGTTCGACACGGGGTGTGGTCGGCCACGGCAGCCAGAGGACGGAAGGACTGCTGAAACAACCTCCCCCAGAAGGGGGTGACTCTGGACTTGGGGGGGTACTGCTGGAGGGCAGTGCCCTGAAGAGGACGCCACACACAAGGATCCACATGGGTCCAGGCAACAACTGAGAGCGAGAGATGGACGGAACACCACCTGAGGCGGGTGCTCCGCCGTTGAACTGAGCTAATTCCCGGACTGTCCGGCAGAAGGCGCCTGGTGGTGAGCCCCAGCCCGTTACAGTAATGAAAGAGGTGCTGGGTTCAAGCAGTGATTTAATTTTCAATTTTAAACTTGTTAAGATTTTGAATGTGTGGCAGTATTATTCTCATTGCCACACATTACCAAAGATGACAATACTGCCGCACATTCTATCATAACAAGATTATTTGAAAGAATAGCCTACTGTATGTACTAGTGTTAGATGTTTACAATCACATATTCTAATAGGGTTATAATCAGGGTGGAGTGAGTGGGGCAGCCACCCAGGGCTTAAAGCCAGAGGTGAAGGGGGAGAAATGGGGGTAAGTGCTGCAGTGAGACTAGGATACCTCAGGTCCCATTACCATACCATGCCATCCACACTTGTGCGCTGCTGCTGACGGTGGCACTGCCTTCAGCGCTGGGCACCTGGACTGACTCCACTGCTTTCCAGAGCAAAAAATAGAGGGTTTTTTTTTCTAACTTTCATAATTGATATTGGAAATCCAGAGGTTCCAGAGCTATGAACAGTCAAGCATACAGGTGCCTGGGCTCAGCCCCAGCAAACCCCAGCACAAATTAACCACTAGTCCTCACTCCCTAACTACTCTTATAGGTCAGTAAAAGATGCTGGTGTCCCATTAAGGTGTAGGGGTTTTTAGGTTATCCAGTGAAAACTATCCGAACCAGGCTCCACATACTACATACTATTACAGTTTCTTTTGCGCTCTTGGCAGCATTTGTATCCTTCTCATCTTTGCAGACTTTTCAGTGAGATGGGAGCTGTCAATATTTTCTTCCCATAATAGCAAACACAAGCCAGACTACCAGGACACTCAAAATGTGTGGCATAGCTGGGTACACCTCTGACTGAAGCCTTTCATCACTGTTACCAGTGACCCCACTGGCTGTCTTCACACCTATCCCTTCTTTGTTATTCCAGGTGAGCCAAGACCATGATGATGGATGATGTCTAAGGACTTGATTAGAATAAAATAGTTTTAGAGATCAAAGCTCAGATCCACAATGGATTTCAATGGAAATTATGGAGGAATTTAGGGCGGAAGTTAGGGAGTACAGTCTTCATATTGCTAGCATCAGATACATGGGGTGTCTCACAATTTCCCAAGGTGGTTTAATGTAGAAGTTAAAAAGCTATGTGAGACAATTAAGCCTTATGAGTCTCTGCCAGTGAATGATTTGGGATGATTTAGTTGGGGATTGGTCCTGCTTTGAACAGAGGGTTGGACTAGATGACCTCCTGAGATCCCTTCCAACCCAGATATTCTATGATCAGAAGGTGGAGGAACATTAACCTGTAACCACTTCTTTGAACAAAATAATGGAATCAATTTAATGCTTTCCTGTTGATCTCTGCTACATCTCTCAGCTGACAGTGTTCTGGGGTTCTATACATGCAGGACTGCAGATAGATCTGGCAGTACGAAGATGGATGTCTTTCTTTGTCTGTGGCAGAGGGGAAGTCGTACATTAGCACCCTCAGGGCTAATGTTCTATTCCATGAGCTGTTTGAAACCCAGCTGTGAGATGCTCTAGGATACTGGTTGTAAATAAGTATGTTTGCTGGTAACTCAAACATCTAAATTTGTTCAAGAATGGGAGATTGGCTATTGAGTGATAATTTCTGAAGTCTGTTCAGTCAGGGGAAGTTTTCTTAAGAATAGGCACAATTATGGCATACTTTAGAGTGGATGGTAGGGTTTTCCTTATTAAAAGCATTGATGATCTGTGGTAAAAGTGAAGCTAAGTAATTCCAGTTACATTTCATTAACCACTGTGGGCATGGGTTTGGTTCACAGGTGATGAATTCGATTCCTTGTAGAGCTTCTACAGTGTATTGCTTAATATGCTACGTTTTATGTGCAAAGACAGGTATGTTTTCTGAGTTGGCCTTGATTATCTTATGGATTATCTTCAATAAATATGAATCAGAGGGGTAGCCGTGTTAGTCTGGAATTGCAGAAGTGACAAAGAGTCCTGTGGCACCTTAAAGACTAACTAAAGTTTTAGAGCATAAGCTTTCGTGGGCTAATACCCACTTCGTTGGATGCATGCATCCGACGAAGTGGGTATTAGCCCATGAAAGCTTATGCTCTAAAACTTTAGTCTTTAAGGTGCCACAGGACTCTGTCACTTTTTCAAGAAATATGTTGACAATTCCTTACATGGAACAGAGCTGGCATTTGGGGTGACATGGAAGCATTTTGGAGTGACAAAATGGTCAACAAAGAGGAAAAATTCCACAGGTAAGCCTTTATTTACTGTGATAGAGGAGTAGAAAGCTGATTTAGCTGCAATCATGAGCGTGTGACATAATATTTTACAATGCCCTTGTGTTAGTTTATCTGCATCTGATTGTGTTTTCTACCAGCATTTCTGGAGTATCTTTCCCTCCTGCTTCCTCTGATATTCTGAAGACCATGATAATATTAATGAATTATCAAGTATAGCAAAGCAATGACTCACTAGTGCAGCGCCTCCTGCTGGTCATCTGGGAATTAGCTTTCCAGTCCTCAGAGCACCTCCTGGTGGCCGGTGTCTTGCCTGCTGCTGGCCACTGTGTCCCTCCCAGACCTCAGTATCTTTTTACTTTGGGGTTCTCCCCTCTGCAGTACCCCCTCACCCAACCCTCTAATCTCACCTTGCCTCAGTGGCTACTGCCAGTCATCATCTAGCCCTCTTTCACTGAGGCAGACTTCAGTGTGTAATGGCCACTCATCATTGGCAAGAGGGGTTTGGATCAGCTGCCTCTGCCTAATCCCAGGCTGCACCTCTGCAACCCCAGTACCTGTATAGGCTTTCACCAAGGCCTGCAGCCTGGGGATTTACCAGGCTCGAGCTCCCCAGCTCCCTTTACCCTATTCTCCAGCTCTGCTCTGCTCTGCTTCAAGCCACTTGATCTCAGACAGCCAGGTCCTTCTCCTTCCAGAGCTGGAGAGAGACTCCTTTTCCCCAGGAATGGGGCAACTGCCCCACTACATAGTCAAAGGATACATTTTGTTGGTAGAATGTCTAGCACATATCTTAATAGATCATCTTCTCATTTACTCTTTGATTGTGTATGAGTTTTGCTGTGGAGGCTTTGAAATTTAGTGAGGACCATGAGTTTGAGGGCTGATTGTGGTGATGGAACCTTTGAAATGTGCAGTATGGACACATGAATTGATATGTAATGGAGGATGGTGCTATTGGAACTGGAGTCATGATACAATATATAATTTTTGGCATGATAGGTTCCCCTAATTAGCCAACTGAACAGTGGTACTAGTTCTAGTCAATGAAGTCACTCATAAAAGCTCATAATTCCTTACAAAAGGCAAAGCTTCCATTGCATAGCATCCTTTTGTATAACCATGAGCATTTCTGGATTTATCTGTGGGTGAGTCTGCAGATGTTTTTTTCTGCCTATAGAAATCCGTATTTCTCTAGCCATTAAATTAGAGTATGAAAAACTGAGATAAAACAAAACATTGTGGGAAAGTGGGAATAGGAAAATAATTAATTAGAACTTAAGCATAAAATATGAAAAACATCACTAGGTTAAATTAAATGGAAAACTAGAAAAGGACAAAAAAAGGAGCATGAGTCTGACTAAAAAAATCAGAGGACCCATTTTTTAGGACAGCTTTTGAAATTTCAGTGTTCAAAGGATTTTTTTAAACATGCACATACTTAATTACAGGCACAACCCTTCACATAATGAGCTGAAAAGTTCATTTTTTTACATTTGCCCTTTTGGTACCTTAGAAACACATTCCCTTGATATTAATTTGTGTTTCTCACACTCCATCTTAAATCAGATTACTCTTTGAAACGCCATATATGTCGTCAATAATGCAGTTGTAAAACTTTGACAGAACCGTTACAATGTGTTACTGAATACCCTCTTTTAAAAACCCAGTGTTTTATGCTGTGTGATTTCACTGCATTATTATTAAGCAATCATGTTAAAAATTCAGTGAGCAGATGAGAATCAGGAATTGCAGGATTTTTTAAAAAACATCATTTATACTTTTATTTGGGAGGTAGCGATATCTCTCTTTCAAGCCTTTCCTGTCGACTTTTACCTTTTCCACATCTCTGCACCTCTGTTGTTATACAAATAAAAGGGTATTCAAACCGGGAGGAAGAGAGCGAGTCTGGATGTCACATACTTCATAAATGATTACATTTCCTTTAGAATCTGTGTAATGCACTGCACATATGTAAGAGAATAATGAACTATGGTATTCCACTACTGTATGCCTATATTGGAAGATCTACCTAGGGACCTCATTAGTATATGATTTTTTGCAGTCAATGAATGCACATCTTAGTCAATTCTTCAGGGAGTTATAACATTCTAAGAAAAAGTAAGAGCTGAATATGCTTTCCTTTTTTTTTTTTTTTTTTTTTTGCTTGCTCATTCTTGTCAGCTGCGACGGAGCTAAATTCAAACTGGACCTTTCTGATTCCAAATCAATAGGATTAGAATCTTCTAAAAATAACTTAGCATGAAATACACATGCATAGTGCCCTAATGTGCTAGGACAATGGTCCTCAAACTATTGTATGGGTGACCCCTTTCACATAGCAAACCTTGGAGTACGCCCCCCACCCTTTATAAATTAAAAACACTTGTTCATATTGTGACAAAGTTCCAGGTCTGTATTTGTGGGTCCTGCACTTCCTGGCAGATTTAGGGGCCTCAGAAACTCATCCAGGCCCCAGAGTGACCTCCCTTTCTCAGTAAGAAATTAGGGGAGACAGAAAGGGGGGAGCCCAGGCCCGCTCTCTACTCCGGACTCCAGCCCAGGGACCCTAATAGTATCAGCTAAGATGGCTGACCTTTTAGGCACAAAACACAATACAATTCCCTGGGCTACTTCCCCACAGCAGTCTCTGCTTCTTCAAACTCCACTTCACCCTTACCTCAGGGCCTCCTTCCTTCTGTACGATACGTTGTCCAACACTCAGTCTCACCAACAGCATAACTTCCTTCCACAGCTCCTGACACCCACAGCCCACCTGACTAACTGGGAGGTTTTTATCTGGTTTCAGCCAGTCCCTGATTGGCTTCAGGTGTCCCAATCAGGCTAGCTGTTTCTACTCCTTTCTAGAAGGTTCTTAATTGGCCCCACGTGTCTTGATTGGCCTGGAATGGCCTTTGTTTGGCTATTCAGGGAACAGGGACCTACACATCCTGAGGCTGATATACCTGCCTTCCAGCACTCTCCTATACCCTTCTGGTCTGACTCCGTCACAATATATTTAAGTCCATTATAAATGCTGGAGGCAAAGTGGGGTTTGGGGTGGAGGCTGACAGCTCACACCCTCCCATGTAGTAACCTCTCAGCCCCTTGAGGGGTCCTGACCCCCAGTTTGAGAACCCTTGTGCTAGGACTTACACCCACTCATTGCCAATTCCTGTATAGCTAACATGAAAAACTTACATGGAAAAGATTTATACGTACCATACAATTGCAAGAAATCAGCATTTGTCAGCATGGTTTGTTCACTAATCAACATTCTATTTGACTAGTACAATATGTTTTATAAGTCTAAAGCAGACTTGTAGCAGACAGAAGCAGAAATGTGGATACAAGGCTGGATAATGCAAAGAATTGGTTCTGGGATCTCAAGACTTTCAACTCCAAGTAACTGAATTCAGCCCATGTCAGTGGTGATTGACACTTACCAATACCATCAAAGAGCAAATTTGTAGCCTGTGAAATGGGCGTTAGCATTTGATCCTGCTGTCGATGGCGTTAATGATAAAAGCTCCCACCTAGTTCAGTGGCTGCAGAATCAGGCCTTTAATAAGCAGGCACATACATACCAGAAACCATAACGGGCACAGTTGTTGGTATGCAGTGTAGTTGTAGCTGTGTCAGTCCCAGTATATCAGACAGACAAATTGGTTGAGGTAACATCTTTTATTGGACCGATTTCTGTTGATAAGAGAGACAAGCTCACCAGTAAAAAGATATTCTCTCTCCCACTTTGTTATTCTTATTGGTAGATTCATCAAGAGACCAAAAATTAAGTGATAACTGAACTCCACTCTCACCTTTGGATGTGGTCACTCAAAGACTGGGCTCATGCATACTTGTGTGGCAGTCACAAGAAGTTTGCACTGCTACTGCCTTTGTTGAAGTTGTCCCAGATTAACAATAGCACTGAGCACTTAGTATTTTCTGTCTCTAAAGAACTGCATAAATGTTAGTTGATTGATATTCACAACTTCTGTAGGAGGCATGTCAAAAAACATGATTATCTCCATTTTACATATGGGAAAAAATGAGGCACACAGAAGTGAATGTCCATGCTGCAGAAGAAGTCAGAGACAAAGCAAGCATACAGAGGAGCCCAGACTCGGGAGTCCAACTCCCAGTAGACTGCTCCATGTGGCTTCTTACTAGAAATTCACTAACACCGACTTATAAATGTAACACTTTTAAAATATATAGTAAGATTCAGGCATTAATTTTAAAGCATAAATGAGGTGGGTTTTTTTTTTTAAACTACCGGGTTATCTATCCATACTAACCTGTGAATTACTTGTTAAATTAACTCAGATCATCCCTTTCCTGATACGTCACATGGATACCTACCCCCTTCTAACGAGACCTTACAATCAAGTTTCCATAAAGGGTGGTGCTGTCATTGGTTTCACAGCAGCATCTGCCCCCTTCTTTATATGGAAATAGGTGAAGTTAATGTTGCAACAAGGAGAAGTCACACTGAGAAACTCCACTGAAACGCCTATGGAATTGGCTGAGGAAAAGCAGCCACCTCTTCGCACTGCACATGAACTCTTCTCAAGTTACATATATTTCACAAAGACCAGTCCCACACATTTTTTGCAGATAGCCTCTAGGGCTTTTCTCTTCCCCTTGCATTCACTTTCCTCTTCCTCTGTGCAAAACAATGTGTGTGGGGGATGGGGACAGAGGGATGCATGATATAGCTTATAATTATTAATAGATCAGCATGAGTATGGCATTTCTGGACCTATAGTGTTCGGTATGTAAATATAGCTTCAGTGTAGCGATATTGTTCTGGCTGATCGAGTCCTTTCCTAATTATTTTTCAGTTTTTGTTTTAAAAGTTAAATATAACAGTGATATAGCAAAAACATTGACAAGCCCTAATCTCAAAGCCTTTCTAATAAGAAACAGTAGACGACTCAAACTCCAGAGCTCTTCAGCCCTTATTAGGTGAACTGAGAATTTAGTCTACTTGATTTATAATTGGAAATCATAAACTATAACATTCACCTGCTGTTCTTATGCACAAGTGAAATGATACCAGGCAGTTTCGTCATTCAATATAACAACTGGCATGAACCAGCACCAGTTTGTAGTGTTCAGCTCCCCAAAGTCCACTAACAAGATGATGAGACATGTAGCTGTAAGAACGTAAGAATGGCCATACTGGATCATACCAATCTAACAAATTCATCTGGCCCAGTATCCTGTCTTTTGATAGTGGCTGGTGCCAGATATAGAGTGAAAATGTAGACGCAACATTATTTCACATCACTTTTGTGAAAGAAAAAAATGATTAGTACATGGTGAGACACCTGGAAAATATATTGGACCTTTTTCTGATCTTACATATATTAGGGTACATCAGAAATTATTCCATATAAATAATTGGTATTATATTGCTGCGAGGCTGCAGTTTGAGGAGAATCAAGCCTAGTATTCAATAATGAAACTAAAACTGAAATGAAGGTATGCTATATAATTACTCATTTCAAATTCTTTTCCATGTTATTAAGGTCTGATATTGCAGTATAGACATTGCAATAGAACTAGTCATTTAAATTTTAAAAAAAATAGAGAGTTCATGTAAGAATAATTTAACCCAAAGCTCCAACTCAATGTTCACCTACAGGTATAGTAAGGAACCAACTAGTGACATACTTAAGGGTCTACATAATTTCTACCATATGAGCAGTTGCTCTGAAGTTAACAGGACTGTCCATATGCTTCATGCTATGCATGTAATTAAATATCTTGCTGAATTCTGGCTCTTATCATATAAGCTGAAGAGAGAAATATGAAGTTATATAGACCAAGTGGAGTTTCCATGAGCTATTCTGCCTTTATGGGACACATAACTGTGGGTGTTTAGGGGCAGTGTATGGAACAGAATTCCTTAAGGCTGGTCTGAATGAAAGGCACACAAAAAAGACAGAATTTAGCCCCAAATATTATATAAATATGAAGGACTCAGATGACCTTGATGCAGCTTTTCTCAAATGTACAATCATCCGTGAGCTGAAGTAGGACACTAATTAATCCTTGATACTGAAGTTCTTGGAGGAATAGTTCTTAACCATATGCTTATCTTTAAGCATGTTAATAGTCTCATTGAAACCGAAGTTAAACATGTTTTTAAGTGTTTTGCTGGATCAAGGACATCTTTTGGGGGTTGATTTACCCTCCTATCACACTTTGCTGTAGGGGAATATATGGAATGAAATGCTGGCTCCATTGAAGTCAATGACAAAACTCTCTTTGATGCTAACAGGTAAAATGTTCACATCGTCCTTAAATTCTATGAGTTATTTTCATTACAAAAAAAGGAGATGTGATCCAATGTCTGTTAAATCAAGACCTTTGGGATCATGCACACATGACCTGTTCTTACAAATCTATGAAGTATTAAAAGTTATGGTAATGGTTTATGTTCAGTATGTTTTATTGAACATTATGATATAATACAAAAAGAAAACAAGAGGCATCAAGAATTCAACATGCATGTACTTACACCTATGGAAAAAAAAACTGATAAAACTGTTAATGTTGGAAAGGAAAATAATAACTTCATAATGAAGCTCTTTCTGAGCTTTAATTGGGTACAATGCTTATATACTGCCTAATGATAGATGCAATATAATAACTGTGGGTGGATGGATGAATTTGGCCAAAAACAGTATTATGAACTGAACCTAAGTTGCTCTACCATGTTTACACGTATATACTTTCTCCGAAGTTTTTAGAATGGTCCCCATTTATCTGTAATTATTATGTTCTCTATTAAGTGTAGGAGAATACTGTTATTTCTGATATCCCCTGGAAATAACGCTGGATAAATATGGCTTTTTAATTTCACCCAGTGTACCTGGGAAATAGAGAGGACTGTAAACATAATTATGGACAACCATAGCCATCCCATTATTGGAGGGAAATGTTAATGATTGCTACTGTTACCTGTATCTCTAAAACCATTTTATATACTGACTAATTCTAGCAAGGAAAAAAAAATAGTTCTTGACCTTCCAAACAATTGTGCTCTATAAAACCATTAATGGGTCACTGACATTAAAATAGAAATTATGGGAAAGGAGGTGATTGTCATTTACAAACCCATTTCTTTTTTCAACCTAACTTAGTGGTAGTTAAGTGAAATAATTATGTGACCTGAAGATCACATTTATGGCAGCAGCTGAATAATTAGCGCTGGAGGCCTCAAAAGGTATCTATGTGCAGCAGCTTTTAGAAATTGTTTTAAAGAGAAGGACAATCCTTTTGCTATTATTATTTGTTTTTTAAGGAACAGTTTAAGCAGTGTGAGTTAAGCAGTATTCAACATTTATTTCAGGGAAAGGAAGGATTTTTTCAGTTTATATAAAACATTACACTAAAAATTATTAAAAGTGCCAATACAATAGATACTAAAATAATAAATTCTATAGGGTTACTACTGCTGTAGTGTGCAGTGCACCATGGCCATTCCTGTGACCCACTAGTGACCCCATCTGCTTCTGCCAAATGTAAGATTTTCTTTGCAAAATTTCAGCTTCTCTCTTTTATGGTTGCAAAGATAATATTTCTAATTGCCTACCTGAGTCTGTAGATGGTTAGAACTCTTACAAAACTGGAAATTGCTCGGATTAATTCAAATATGTTAATTCTGAATCCTAATGATCATGAGATAAATGTGAATATTATTAATTAGTTTTGAACCCTCAGATAATATGCTTATCTGGTATCTTTACATATTAGAATTGGTCGAAATGCTTATGGTTGAAAATGCTATGTTTTACATGTAGCAGCTCTCTTCTTTCTTCCTCTCTCAAAGATAGCACTGCCGTGGGCTCCAGCCATTTTCCCCAACTCCCCAAAAAAGCAGTGACAGCAGCACTTCCAGACAGAGGCTGGCATAATTACCAACATAACACTGACACTTCTCTACCACCTGGGCTTGCTGGCTAAGCCATCACCATCAGGCTGGCAGAAGTGGAGCCTGGCAAGCAGAAACACTGGCATCACCCAGACTGGTAGGTGGTAGGACCCACGTGGTAGCAAGCTCAGCCCAGGAGGCAAGGAGTGCTTGGTGTTTCTGTTCTTGGTGGGGTTCAGCAGGTGTTCCATTGTTCATGTTAATAATCTGGTCACTTTAGAGATTAGATCTTCAGCAGTTAGTTTAGCCTTAGATCTCCCAGCTTGCCTTCAGCCCCCTAGAAATCATGTGATTTGGAAGCAGTGTTGCTACCCAGTACCACCTGCTCAGGCAGGTACATGACAGTGGATGCTCTCTGTCCCCTTGCCTCTCACTTTTCAGGAGCATTTATTCATTCGCTGCCAAGTATCTGATATCCAGATTTTTGGGTGGTGCCCCTTTCCCTCAGCCAGATGTAGGGAACCCCAGCCAAGCTTCTGCTGCCCCAAAATGGCAGCTATTGCCTCTCTTCTAACTTTCCTTTCAGACCTCTAATGAGAGCTGGGATTTATGCCTCATTTGTGAACAGAATATTAAGATGGAACGCAGCCTTTGCTTTAAAATAAAAAGATGATTGTATCGGGCAAGGACTATGACTTAGTTTATAAAGTGAAGATTGGGGATAGAGCAACACTATCTTAAACTTATCCTCAAAGGATCCCTGTCCTAGGTGAGCTGCTGAATGCTTCTGTGAGGCTGGAGGGAAAACACACATTTTCTATTAGAAGAGCTCCCACCCACTGACACAGTGTTTGATACGGTTCCAATTGAAGTCGCTGAGAGGTTTGCAATAGACCTGAAGGGGAAAAGGCATAGACTGGAAATTGTGTAGTCTAGATTATTTAAAAATACAAGGATTTCTGAAATCTCATTCTGATTATATTAAGCTTAAACAATGAAATCAGAAACATTCAATTTTAATATGCTGGCATTCCCTGGAAAGCACAAATTTCACTACCTATGGTTAATGCATATGTGAAAACTGGCACATTTCCAGTTATTGCTCAGTTGTTTTCAAATCTTTCTTTCAAGATGGGTTAAATGGCTTTAATATCAATGTTGTATTGTGCATTAGCCCTCAGGGTTCTGTTACTGTCTCTACAAAGACTGAACATCGTGGGCTAAAATCATCCCTGGTGTGAGTCTAGTGACTTCAGTGGAGTTGCTGCAAGGATAAATTTGGCCGGCCCTCATGAAATTGCAGATGGAAAAAAAAAAAAAAATCACATTGCTTTTGATCTCAGCATGACCACTGAAAAGTAGATTTAAACCAGAGATATGTGAATAGTGGTGATTCTCCTCAGTTATTATTCCTGATAAATACTAAGCTATTCTAGGAACATTTGCAAGTCTATTTATTTAGCATTTGATGATTAGGAGCAAATAAGATAACTATTAAGAAGCCTCCCATTGCTAAATTACTTCTACATTTTCATTCTGCTAATTGTTTACATCACTTCTCTTTAGTCAGAAACAATACCTCCTTTTTCTCTGTACCTCAAAGATACAAAAATAAAAAGGATTTGGGAAGTTCAAAGTGTTTACGACATTCTGTCATCTGTAGCTGCAAATATAAGATTACCATTTTAAAACTGGACACCAGGATGTTTCTGTCACAAGTTGGTCTTAGATTTCCATCTTGAATAGAAAGAATCCAAATGGGTGTTCAATATCATAGATTCCATCGAGCCCCATTTGGGAAAACAAGTCTAATGTGGGACTTAAATAAGGCCTGAGGCTTGTTCTGGCTCTTCTATAGGAGTTAAATTCACTCTGTTCATTTATTGGATTGCAAATGCAACACTCTGAGTGTGATCCTCCTTCCCTCTTTGTTATTGTACTGATCTGTAACTATTAGGGAAACAAGGACTATAAGCAGCACACCATGTATACAGCAATGTATCGTTCATCTTTTAGCTTTTCTACACAAAAATATGATTACTTTACTTTTTTCTTACGTTTTCATTGTCATGGCCTTGCTTTGACCCTCAATTCCTTCCTGGCTAACTGCCAGGAACTATCCTCCTCATTTGGCCTACACATGCTGATGCTCTTTAAAATAAAAATACCATGTTCACATCATATTCTTCCATTTCACCAAACTTAACTTATTGGTTTGGCATATGTCTGGCTTTAGTAATATCTAGCGCTGTTTCAGAGATAACTGATGTCAATGGAGTGACAATGATATGCATTCACAAAGAATCTGGCTGAGTGTGGTCAGTGATATTTAGTTCTTTGCTGGCTGCTGTGGTGGTGATAACAACACTGCTGGACAGCGGGATGCTGACACCTCTGTATAGGGCTGATCCAAACCACAATGAAGCCAGTGAGAGTCTTTAAATTGGGAGTCTCAGCCTATGTGCTATACATCATTTAGATAGTTTCATTGTATGCCATTACTCTGACTAGGGTTAATTCTTTACCACTCATCCAAATGTACATATCCACATTCACAATTATAGCACCATAAAAGTGGCAGAGAGCATGTAATTTGTGCTGCTTTGTAACTTGTTCATAAAACCCTTTCATTCAAAACCTAAATATGTTTCAAAATCGTTGAAAAGCAAATCAGTGGCAGTAGCAATCCCACTTCTGTATGCCAGTGCCTTTCTGTTAGATCTTGTTGCCCAAGGTTTGTTTGTTTGTTTTTTAGTGACATTTGTTTACATGGAAAAGAATACTGCCAGCTGGCATGATTTCTTAGAAAACTTTAAAAGAGTTCCAGAATAGTTGAAAACCTAATAAGTGACAGAACAATGAAGCATTTTCTACAGGAGCTAGAGCTTCATCCTTTGCAGTCAGATTTGTTTGCAGAAAACAAACAGACAAGGAAAGAAGGACCTGCTATAGAATTTGAAATTCATTAAGTCCTTTTTCAAAGTAGTACTTTGAAACCCAACATTAAAACTTGCAAAACGGTGTGTGTCATTTATAGGCAGCCATTGACTTGTCAGTGCCATATCACACCTGAGCCCTTTGCTCAGACTACTGTAGTACAGTGTGGTCCAGTAGCTAGGTCAGTGGATTTAGAAGACCTGGTTTCACGTCATGACTTTACTAGTGACCCTCTGTGAGATCTTGAGATTGTTATTTCAACTCATTGTGCCTCAGCAACATGGGAATGATGGCACTTATTCTTCCTCTCTAAAGTGCTTTGAGACCTAGAGATGAAAGGTGCTCTAGGGGATCTAGCTGTACTTGTTCTCCACTCTTCCATGGCAGAGGAATTTCTAAAGAACTTCTCTGCCAACTAAACTGTACTTTTCCATGACAAGCAATCCTCAGCTGTCTGAAGAATCAAACTGAGTGCAATCAGAAACAGCTTTTTTTTCTACTTTGTTTCCACAAAGTTCCTGCACAGATATGAATTTGGGAGCTGAGCATGCACCCGGTGCATATGAGTCTCCAACAAGGAGACACAATCTCACCATTCATTTCTATGCCTTTCTAATGAATCATCAGTTCAAGCTGCTTCGTGAAATCTGTTTGAGGTGCACTCCTGCTAACTATAACAATATTTTAAACTACCAACTACTGCAGGCTGGCTGGAAAGTAATCTGTTAGCTATTATTAACATAGTAAATGTTGGGATTCTGAACACAGTCTCTCTCAGAAACTTGCTGCCAACAGTCATTACAATAACCCTTTTACTTGTACCTTTTGTTTCCAGCCTTAACCCATACTGGAGTTCAGATGCGCTTTGTTTGCCAGCCAGGAAAAGTTTTTCTTTGCTTTTCTCAAATTTGCAAATATTTTTTTCAGTTTTCTTAACTATAAATACACATGCCTCAAATGCAATGGGCTTTTAGTTATGCAATCCTTTAGTTAGCCACAAAAATACTGCAGCATGGAGATAAAGTGGGTGATATTCTCACACCTACTCTGGCTCCTTTCAACCAGCTAAGAGAGCCAGAGTGGTGAAAGGGGGCCCCAGAAACCCCAGAGCTGCCCAGGAGTTTCTGCTGCTGTAGGAACTGTGGAAAACAATTGAAGTCTTTCCTCCAGGAACCTCCTCACCAGTCCTACTCTAGGGGATGTGTTGAGGTAAAGCTGGCAGGGGCCTGTCAAGGCCTAAGCCACAGCACATAGCACTATGGAGATTCTGGGCAGTGCTGTTGCGCATGGGCAGGCAGGAGCAGCCAACTACTGAAGCAGCTCAGGGTCAGGATGGCACAAGGGCGGCTTAAAGTCACTGCTTCTCAGCTGTGAGTTCTAAAGTGCAGCACAGAATCACACCCACAGTCAGGTTCCCCACATCCAACCCTGGTATGCCTCGCTCCTCTTCAATGGGGTCCATTTGTTGTAGCATCAGTGTAGTTTCATCTCCATGTTGTTCCATTCTTGGTTTCTTTGCTGAGATTACCAGCAATGGTTCCAATTGCTCCATCACTTCGACCATAGGTTGAGTAATGTTCACTGTTAGAGCCTTCAGCATTTCTCTAATCTTCAGGTAAAAGTGGGTCAGTTAAAATCAAACATACTACTGATTTTCATAAAAGGAAAGAACATTGGTTTTGGCACTTCCTTTCCTACAAGACTAACTTTGCAAAATACAGTAACAATATTAAGAGGGGAAGGGAGAATGCCAAGCATATATAGTAGATGATGGTGGATGTGCAAACAATAAACAGGATAAGTTGAATGTTGCCAGAAACACTTGATTGCTTTTTTTAAAGCACAGAATTACAAAATTAGAGGAAGAAGAGAAAATGGCAGATGTGATAGATGGCAGTCAAATCTTTAATACATGTTGCACACAATATTTCACTCCAATGACTAGACTGTGCCCTGGTCTATGCAGCCATATAGTGGAAGTAAAGCCCCTCTACTAGGCCATATGCAATGCTGTAACAACTTTCCTGGTCTTTGTGTCTTGATATGGAGGAGGAGCAATAGGTGTTAACCCAGTACTCCTCCACTACAAAGCTAATAGGCGGGTATGGCACAGAGAATGGAAGGAGTGTTGCCATCTCCCTCTCTCACCACATATTGGCCACTAGCACTGGCAAGGCCCAAGTGGCTAATGAACAACCCCCTTTGTAGGCCTGTAGCAAATTACTTCTTTTGTGAAGCAAAAAGAAGAGCAAGGGAGAAATTGTGACTCTCTGAGCCAGGCACTCAGCTCATTTAAATCAGCTTTATTAGCTAGACAGGGCAAAGCATTTAGTGAATTAGCATTACAGTGAATAATCCTGTGTTGGAAGGGTGGTGGACTCTCTGACTCAGTGGCTCTTATGATGAAACCTATCCAATAGGAACGGAGTTAAGACCTCATATTTTTTCACAAACAATGTACATCTACCTTCATATAATAGGGGCTGTGAAATTGAATCAAACCAAAGAATCTATTTATTGTATAAAAATATGCTTATTGACACCAGACACATGATTATTTTATCTTATCTTACCTTTTAATGTTGATGGTGAACAAACAAGGTAGAATACAGGCTTTAGTATAAGTAATAGCTTCCTAATCACAATGTGACAGCATAGCTCATTATCAACATTTTGTTTGCTTCAGTTTTTGCTTGCTCTGTGTAATTAATAAACATAATGTTGGTGCATTTAATTGTTATGGAAACCCACTATATCTTTTTGACTCTCCTGAGGACTCTCAGCAAATCTACTGTAATTTGACCTGACTCTGTCACCTTTTACTGTCTTCTATGAAATAAATTATGACTCCTGGGAGGAATGTTTGAATTTCTGTCTATTAGCAAAGTTCTATAAATCTGCATAGCAATTTGTCCCTATAGTGTTACCAAATATAATCTCAAGATTTCACCTCTATATTCTAAATATACTTAACTTTCATTCTTGACTACAATCTTATTAATTATATCACCCAAAGGAAGGTTATTAAGCTTTCTTTCTTTATGTGAAACACTCTGTTTTGGCAATTAAAAAGCTTACATTTCCCTACTAAGGTACAAATAATGTGAAACACAGGAGGCTGGTTGTTAGAACGGATAAAGTGAGGCCAAATGAGATGCAAAAGTAAAATAAACTACTTACATATCTTTACATTCTATATTTTTTCCTGAAATAAAATAGAGAGTGGAAAGACCTCAACAATAATGAAACTATTATTATTGCAGCACCAGTAGTGTGCTAATAGCTTAGCAGCCTAATTATGATAGCCTAATAGAGATCAATAAAATAGCAGTCAATACTTTTACGATAGTATCTACTTTTGTTTTTTTGGATTTTGTTTATAATTTTTTTGTTCAGCATGACTTAATACATTATGCTGTGACATCTACTCCAGTTGAACCAATACATAGATCTGGTTTACACTGGGGAGGGGAGAGGATCGATCTAAGTTACGCAACTTCAGCAATGTGAATAATATAGCTGAAGTTGACGTACTTAGATCTATTCACCGCGATATCTTCACTGCAGTGAGTCGACTGCTGCCGCTCCCCTGTCAACTCCACCTGCACCTCTAGCACTGGTGGAGCACAGGAGTTGATGGGAGAGTGCTCAGGGGTTGATTTATTGCATCTAGAAGAGACACGATGAATCAACTCCCACTGGATCAGTCGCTGCCTACCAATCTGGCAGGTAGTATAGACATAAGGCTAGACAGAGGGGCAGACAGAGGAACAATTAATGGAGATGGTAGATACTACAAGGATGTAAAAATTTTATATGTGTGATTGTTTTACTCTCCCCATCTTTCGTATGTTGCACACCATTTGTATGTAAGCTCTTTGGGGAAGGATCCCTGTCTGCCTCTTTGATCCTATAAAGTCTTGCACTTGTGTTTAGAGTTAAGTGTCTGCATAAATGTTTGCAAGATCAGAGCCTATATTTTTACAGTCTTAACAGTATGATCTTATCCTTGGAGATGGGTGAACAAGATATAGAAGAAGAATTATGGTTGATGACCTATGCCTGTTGCATGTATCAACAAGGCAGCCAACTAAACTTTAGTCATAATAATAAATGATAAATAATTACAATAATAATGACCATAGTCCCTTTTTTAGAAGCTCTTTCTTTCCTCATTCCTCTTTCTTTTCCCCTCACAAGATTGTTTGTGCATTGCCTCTACTGTGCACAAATCACTGACATTATTAGAAAATGTAATGAGGTTCCTCCTTTATCTCCCACGTACATTTGTTGCTTTATTTTAGGGTTGGATTTTCTTCCACTATGAACTTTATAGAATAATGGATCTTTTCCTCTGATTGTTTGCTTTTTTGTTTAAACTATAGAGGCATATGACTCATTAGACATACTATAAAGGCACAGGAATGTCATTATGTCTGTTACTCTTTATAACTGGACATTGCTGTGCAATTTAAAACTATCAATGAATAATATATAAAAGGACTCCACTAGGCTACACAAAACATTTCCAGGAGATGGAAGGGTTGCTTTCATCTTTCCAAACAATGGGTGATATTATTGCTGGAGACACAGGGTCAATAGCCCATTGTCTTTTTTACAGGATAATTAGAAGCTTGACTAGGAGGAACCAAGGGTCTGTACAACAGTTAAGTGCACAATCAATTTTATATGATGGCACTGAATAGTCCTGAGGAGTCAGTGCTATTCCTGATATGTCAAATTCTAGCACTCTTCATTTTTTCAACCCTATTGAGTAGCACTTGATGGTGCATGTATTCCTATTGGTTTTGAATCTTGTAGAACTGGGCCCTTCCTGAGTCGATATGAATATGAAAAAGCAAAGTAAATTCTGCACATGTATTTTGGCTGATATTGGCCGCATTATTGCTGCCAACAACAGGAGATGCATATATGTGGAAAGAGTGATGTGGTGCCATAGCCAGGTCAGGACATGTATATGCTAAAGCAGGGGTCGGCAACCTTTCAGAAGTGGTGTGCCGAGTCTTCATT
The DNA here is from genome assembly GCA_007922305.1 of Dermatemys mawii. Classification (NCBI taxonomy): domain Eukaryota; kingdom Metazoa; phylum Chordata; order Testudines; family Dermatemydidae; genus Dermatemys; species Dermatemys mawii. The sequence continues at coordinate 24,233,600 of ML677341.1, read as the reverse complement.
TAGTCACTCTAATTTAAGGTTTCGCGTGCCAGTAATACATTTTAACATTTTTAGAAGGTCTCTTTCTATAAGTCTATAATATATAACTAAACTATTGTTGTATGTAAAGTAAATAAGGTTTTAAAAATGTTTAAAAAGTTTCATTTAAAATTAAATTAAAATGCAGAGCCCCTCAGACAGGTGGCCAAGACCTAGGCAATGTGAGTGCCACTGAAAATCAGCTTGTGCGCCACCTTTGGCACACATGCCATAGGTTGCTTACCCCTGTGCTAAAGTATGTAAACTGTGCCACTTAACTGTTTATCTCAATTAAAAGCTTTATTTTGGCTCCATTCACCAAGTACCTCTGAAGGGTCTATAGAATGCCCCCACCATGGTTTTGGAGGGAAAATTTGACCTTTAGAGATATGTTTGTTTAATACACTCCCTTCAATTATTTTTACTACATTAATCATTAAATATTGGAGTAAAAATTTTATTAATTTTAGTGACTATTAATAATAATAAACTGCATGACCAGAAACTGTGACACCCCATGGCGAAGATTTACTGATTTGGGGCTAGATGCATAGTTGCATCCAAAGTGTGTCTAGTGCAACTGATGTGAGTAGAGAGGCAATGTTGAGTGGAAACAACATTTATGTTCCCTCTGTCCTGGGTGTCGCTTGTGACTGGATCCCTAGTATAACTAGAACAGCCTCAAGAGGTGTTCTTACACCTGTCCACACAGTTCCCTTCAAGCAGGTAAGGCTCATTAGGACTGATATGCCTTACCATTCTCCCTGGCCTGCTTCCTGCCCTGGAGACCTTACCATTCAGGGATTCCCCTTTCATAAGGAGATTCCTCAGGAGCTGATTTCACTATGTTGTGAAATTAGAACAGCCCCAATCAGCTGGAGCAGCTCTAAGAATTGGGCACCAGTTGTTGCTGGTGCATTAAAACACCTCACAGAAGTATATTTAGAGAGATTTGAATAAAGACAAAGTGGTCTAAGCTTGATTCCAGTGAAGTTAATGAGAATTTTGCAACTGATTTAGTGGAAACACGATCAGGCTATTGGTGCACAAGAAGAGGGAACCCGTTGCAAGAGGATGGGGCAGCACTGAAAATTTCAGGAAGAGAAGACTATGAGAAGGATCCAAAGGGAGCCTTCTTGGCCTCTTATATAGGTATACTGTCTTCACTTGTTGCCAACAATATGCCACTTCCTCCATCTTAGTTCAACAACTTGATATGTGCTCCTTCCATTGTGGTAGGAGGATGGGCTGGTTTGAACTCAATGAAAGCAAGAATTCTGGGCCCATTTCTCAGATGATATAAACCTTCCTTCTTTCACCCTGATCCTCTATGCTCATCTCTTAACTTTTGTGAACCACTAAGTCTCCAAGTTGTAAAACACCTGAGAATTAGCCGGTATCATAAAGATTAATACAAAAAACAAAACAAAACCAAAAAAAAAAAAATGAAAGGGATCTGCAAAGAAAAAAGTAAAAATGTAGTTAACACAGATATATGTTAAAAACAACAGCATCAATAATCAGTCTGTGAGAGTATTCACTGTAGAAATGAGTTTTGGATTATGTTTAAAAATCCTTTCCCCCACCTTTGTAAAATCCTCCTGGGATTTTCTGCTTCATTCAATATATCTTAGATCATGTGTAATATCTCAAATTAAAAATGTGCTTTTTAATGATGTATTCCAGGATACCTTTAAGTCCCACTGTCTGATAAGTTGGGACATTCAGCCAAAAAACTTTGATTAATTCAGTTTTAAATTCTCTTTTGCATTTCACCTTTGATAACTAGAATAGGTAAATAATAACTGGTTGATAATGTATAATTACTTTTGCTTCACTATATTTTATTATGACACTGACTGACTAAAAAAAGAATCAATAATTTGAGTTTATACTCATAAAAGATTTACATTGAATTGAATCTATGTAAAATAGAGAACCAACAATAAGTAAGAATAATATCTAATTTCATATTGATTGCTTTCTGAAAAAAATATTATAAAAGTAATGGAATATTGCTTTTAAATATTTAATTGTTTTCATTTTTGAGACTACTGGGTATGCAACATCAATGAATAATATCCATAAACTTTAATGCTATTCCCACAGATTTTTTGTGATTTTTACATATTTTAAGCCACAACTTTGACAAATCCTTTGTTAGTTATACAGAATACCTATCCATTTTGTGTCATTATTCTTAAAAATTATTATGTAATATTTATATTGCAGTGGTACCAAATGACCTTATCAGGATAAGGAATTCTGTAGTCAGACCTTAACAACAAAATATCATATAAAATATGGAATAAGAGAGAGACATGCTCATATGGACCTTTTATATACATATCTGCATTTTTTAAAAAAGTTATAAATAAACAAAAGTAATCCCTATTTTCCCATCTATCTAGTAATGACATTTTCCCCATATTCATAGCCCCAAAGATCATCATGCAGATATGTATATAAAAGGTCCATATTAGCATGTATCTTTTAGAATTACATCTAATACATATTAATATTAATATGTATTAGATATATTGATATATATGTCAATATATAATATATATTAGATTTATTCATATATATATTATATAATATATATTAGATGTATATTACATCTATTGTTAGATGTAATATTAGAATTAGCATCCTAATTATTAGCATGTATCTCTCTTATTCCATATTTTATATGATATTTACACTGAATTGAAATTTTCAGCCAGCTCTACTGTTATCATACCTAAGAGATTCAATAGGCTTCTTACCAAATCATTGAATGACCGACGGATAGAATTCCTGAATTTTAAACTGACATTCCACTTGATCTTAGCCAAAAAGATCAAGAAGTCCACTGCTGATATCCTTGAAAGGAAGTTATTGACTTTAATGTTTCAAGTCCTATGAGCTTGCAGAAGTAGAAAATACTTGTGAATGTGCATATATACGTTGCCAATGACAGATTTGCTAGAACCTGAAGTTGTCTAGATTTATTCTTTTGACACTCACTGTCACCTGAGAAAGGCAAACTGGTAGCTTTCAGCATGTGGCAAGGAAATTTCACTTTGAAAACATCAGCAGTATTTGTACATCTGCTAATTAAAGCCATCTGTGAATGTCTCTCTTATCTGCAGTGTTGTTGTAGCCATGTTGATCCCAGGATATTAGAGAGAAAGGTGGTGAGGTAATATCTTTTACTGGACCAAGTTCTGTTGGTGAGAGAGACCAGAAGTTGGTCAGGTAAAAAGTATTACCTCACTTGTCTCTCTAATGTCTGTTTTTGGCATGCAATGAGTCAGTGCTAATCTAAAGTTTCATACATTTCAGCATAGCTATAACAGAAATGAAATAACACATTATCAGGTAAGGATAATCTACATCACCAATATTTTTGACTATCATATTCTCAGTCATCATTAGTCTAGGCTTGACATATTAAAGTTTTCGTTTAAGTTACAGTGAAGTTATAACATAGTGAAGTGAAGTTATAGACCTCTAGTCTGTTGGACACTCTAGTACCATTCATCACTGGGCTTGCCTGATATCCTTTTCAGTTTATTCTGCCTCCTTATTGAGTGTGGTTTATCATCCACAGATCTGGAGCCAGCAGCTAACCAGTGCCTTTGGAAGGCTTTAGAAGTAGCCTGGCAATCACCAAAAGAACAGTAACTGTCCCCAAATACTTTAGAGAAGGGTAGATTGAAACTTAACCCTTGGTACTACTTAATTTAAATAGAGTAACCACTGTTAATAGGTTTTCAAAGTCTGCAGAGGAAGAAGGTATCTAGAGATGGATTTAACATTTCATTGCAGTGCCTTTAAAACAAAATAAATGTGAAAATACCCTGCTGGTCTAGTTCTGAAGTTTCAAATTGATTAAAGAAGAATAATGTACTGCCTGATATCTGGGCTTATTGCAAAGCATATATCTGAAGCAGCATATTTTTAAGCTAGTCAGCATGTCGGGTGAGGTCTGAAACAATCACTCTTCACTTTGAACAACTCAGCTCTCAGCCAGTGGGGGTTCAGAGTGCTCTTTTCAAACAGCACAGTTTCTCTTTCTTGAAATAAAACCATATAAAAATTCATATAAGTTATTCTTTTTATGGAGGCAGAAATCATTAAATAATAATGCCACCAAAAGGAAAATTAATCCTCTTAGGAGATTTTACCTTTTATAAACTTCAAACCTCATTTGCTTTTAATTGTAACAGAAGTGCTGGCACTCTTCCCTTATTCTTACATCTAGTATAAATATCCTGTAATTGTCATAGATTTTTGTGTTTGTGAGGAAAAGGATACCACTGCTTTGCAAAATAGGGTGGTGTGGTTTTTACTCAAGGTAGACTTATAAAAAGAACACAAATACTGACTGTAAAAGGCAACACCAGTTGCCAACATTGCTATACAAACCAATCTCATACAATGGGTTCTTGACAGTTGATAGTAATTGAATCACAGGTAGTTATTTTCATATGATAAACAAGAGAATAAGCCCCTCAGGAATGAAAAATTATAATGAAATATTAAAATATCCATGTTAATATGAAGGGCTTGATTTAAACCAACAAAAGCTGGATATTTTAAAGTTAAGGATGAAACTCTGGTCAACTCACTTTGTAGTGCCAGAGTAACTGTGGCTATTGTAGCCCAGGGTGAGCCAAATGAATCCTCGGTGTAACAACACCGACTTCCACTGGTTGCCTCAGGGATGAATACAATCACATGGTTGGTATGTAAAAGATTATCCTGACTGACAGTCATATGGACAATAACAGTTAGGCATTGTAGGGTGACTTTTATTCATTCTCCACTCTAATCAGCAACATTTAAACCACAATAGTACAGGAACCAGAAGGCTCAGAATTGCAGCACCTTCCCTATCAGCATCTGAAAGTGCTGTTAACCATGGATTAACAATTCACCAGTTAACTCACGCTCTGTGATGAAGGGAAGTGTAACTAAAACCATTTTGCAGAAGGGAACTTCAGATCACAGTGATTGCCCAAGAATGCACAAGATTCAGAGCTAGAGCCAAGAGCAGTACACAGAAGTATAACACCGCAACACTGTATTTTGGCTACTGGATTATTTTTCCTCTTCATTTGAGGACTCACATAAATCAGAGATGGAGGAGACCTATTTGGTTATTCTACCCATCTCTCTACAAATTCATGATTGTTTCCAAAAGTGTACGTTCTAGTGTTTTGTACAGGCTACTCTAAATAAACCTATCAATGAGGCTCCCACCACTCCCATTGCTAGGCTAGTACATAGCCTACAAGAGCTTTTCATCAGTAGGCTTTCCTGATATTCAGACTATATTTTATTTTTCCTAATATAATCCATTAAACACATGTATTTAACACAAATAATAAAAATTACATCACTTAATCTCATTTTTCATAATTTAGCCACCATGTACCTCACTCTCAGTCCCTCATATAAACTCCTGCATTCTGTAGGAGGAGATCCTGACTCTGATGCATCCTAGAGTTGGCAGAAATGGGACTTCAGTCCTGCAAAATCTACTTTGAAGAAACTGTTATTGTGAGTGGCCCTTTTGCAGTTGTGTTAATGAGTGACAGCTTCCTGGTTGTTCTTCGCCCTCTGAGAGTGAAAAAGGGGCAGTTACTTGTGTGTGCTGATTCAGGAGTCCCTTTCTTTGGGAACTGTATTTTCCTCCAATGATTACACTGCTCTACAGCCAAAATGCTTCTGAAATAAATGCAGTCAAACGTTACTAATTCTGGGTCACTGAGAACGAAAATGATGCTTAAAATTGTTGATTGGCTCTAGTTTTCAAGATATGCTATTGGGTCAGTATATACGACCCTTGACATGGGAATGGAGGAGGATAAGTGAGTTATAAAGGGAAGGGATCTCAATTTAAACCAGAAATGACTAAAATACATCTTTGACTGGCTCTATGAATAAATCTATGACTGGGTTTGGACAGTACTTGCTTTTTAGGCAAAACAATGAATGATGCAATCTGAAGCTGGTATTGCATCATACGTGATATGAATTGCATCATGTTATTCCTAGAAGTCATGGATGATGCAATCATAACGAAGCTTACATCACTCTGCTGAACAAATTGCCCTGTATCAGCTCTAGAAATCATACAGTGTTGTGTTCTCTTATTTGTAATGGTTGATTTTGCAAAGGGACACATTTCTGTTTAGCCAAAGTGAGTAGAGATGCCTCGTACTTGTGTGAACAGGCCAGATAACTTCTGCTATGTTTGTAGTGAAGTGACTTTTGCATCACAAAAGCGCAGTATAACCACTATGGTTAAGAAAGCCTATCACCTTTATTTTGGCTGCTAAATTGGAGATCAGGACAAGAGGTGGGCCCCACACATATGCTGCAACACTTGTGCAACAAATCTTCACCAGTGGTTGAACAGGAAAAGGAAATCTATGCCTTTTGCAGTGCCAGTGATTTGGAGAGAGCCAACAGATCATACCAGCAATTGTTACTTCTGCCTGGTGCCTCCAGTTGGGAAAGGTGTGTCAAAGAAGAAAAAGTGGACTGTGCATTATCCAAACATTCTGTCAGCTATATGCCCAATACGCCACGGAGAAGGACTGCCCGTTCCTGATGCACCAGAATCATTCTCACTTGAGTCAGACGAGGAAGAGGGTGAAACTTCTGGTCCTGAACCATCAATGTCACAGGACCCACATTTTCTCCCATCCTCCTCCTCTGAACCACACCTCATAACACAAGCTGAACTGAATGACCTTGTCAGGGATTTGGAACTACCCAAGAGTAAGGCAGAGCTGTTGGGCTCCAGACTACAGCAGTGGAATCTCCTGGCAGCTGATGTTAGGGTTTCCATGTTCCGTGACCGTCAAAAGGATCTTGTCCCATTCTTCTTCATGGAAGATGATCCTCTAGCCTGCAACCACATCGATGATGTGATGGCAGCCCTCAACATCGTTCATGATCCAGATGAGTGGAAACTCTTCATTGATTCATTGAAGACAAGTCTTAAAGCTGTTTTGCTGCATAATGTCAATGTTTTGCCATCAGTTCCAGTTGGTCATGCAGTCCATATGAAGGAAACCTATGAAAACATGAAACAACTTTTGAGGTGCATAAACTATGACCAACATCAGTGGCAGCTTTGTGGTGATTGAAGGTTGTTGCTCTCTTGCTTGGTCTGCAGACTGGATACACAAAGTACTACTGTTTTCTCTGTGAATGGGATAATCGTGCAAGAGATTCCCACTACATCAAGAAAGATTGGCCACTTCGACCGTCATTGGAGCCTGGGAGGAAAAGTGTTCAGCATCCACCACTTGTTGAATCAAGAAAGATTTTGTTACCACCCTTACACATCAAGCTGGGTCTGATGAAGAACTTTGTCAAGGCCATTGACAAAACACAAGCAGCTTTCAAGTACCTCCATGGAAAATTTCCAAGGTTAAGTGAAGCTAAGATAAAGGAAGGTGTCTTTGTTGGTCCTCAGATTCGTGAACTTCTTTGAGATGATGCATTTGACCATGCACTGCGTGGCAAGGAAAAGATGGCATGGAAAGCCTTCCAGTCAGTGGCAATACATTTTCTCGGAAATAACAAGGCAGACAACTACAGGTTGTTGGTGGAAAACCTCCTCAAGGCATACAAAAGCCTTGGTTGCAACATGTCACTAAAGATACATTTTTTGCACTCTCATCTAGATTTTTTTCCACCGAACTGCGGAGCAGTGAGCGACGAGCATGGAGAGCGATTTCACCAGGACATTGCAACAGTGGAGAAATGCTATCAGGGCAAATGGAACCCATCAACGCTTGCAGACTATTGCTGGACAGTGACAAGAGATGCTCCATTTAATGACTACAAGAGACAAGCCAAGAAGCACCGAGTAGACACTGAATAGGACTAAACTATGTACATAATAGTTTTTGCCTTTTGTTTCATAATACATTTTATTTATATAACCCTTTTGCTGATTTTTAAAGTGTTACATAAACAGGACAGGTGAAATATTATCATGTAAAGCAATCATAAACACATGAAAAGACCTAGGTTTACAATTTATGATTAAAACTCTACTATCTACACAATATACATAGACATAAAATGTAAAAACTTAAATATCTTAGAAACAGTAGCCAATCAGTTGTTTTAATTGTCATATTTGAATTCAGCACATCAAAATACATAATAAATATCACATTTTATCTCTGAAGCAGACAACTTCTAAAAAATTGTAGACCAATGTTATTTAAAGAGAGTCTGAGACAAAAAAAAATGTTGCTAAGGTGAAATTCAGGTTGTGAAAGTAAATATCAGTAACTTAAATGTAAAAAATCCGCACAAAAGCATTGTCATTATCAAAACAATAGCCACTAAAAATTCAGGAAATTTGGGATGAAAGCTAAATTGAAAAGAAACACAAACATTTGAAACTATTGACCTGCACATTTAAAGTACTCAAACTACCTTATCTCTGCTCACCAGCAGCCTCCCATCTTTTCTTTTTACTGAGTGGATTGTTGAAAAAGAGCTTCAAAGAACATGGGGTTTATAATTGATTTCATACCTACATATCTCTGCTACTACGTGCAAGGCTTTGTCAACACACTAACCTTTAAAAGTGACAAAGAGTCTTGTAGCACCTTATAGACTAAAGATTTTAGGGATCATGAGCTTTCGTGGGCTAAGACCCACTTCATCGGATGAATGTTGTGGAAATCTCCAGAGGCAGGTATAAATATGCAGGCAAGAAAGCAAGGTAAATTCAATTTGGGGGGTGATGAGGCCCACTTCCAGCAGGTGATCTGGAGGTGTGAACACCCAGAGAGGAGTTTCATCAGTGTCTCCTCTCTGGGTGTTCACACTGCATCTGATGGTGCTACAAGACTTTGTTGCTTTTGCAGATCCAGACGAACACAGCTACCCCTCTGATACTAGACACTAACCTTTGCTCTTCTCATGTAAGTGCTACCATTTTATGAACTGGGAACAGAAGGTTTATTATTCTAGCCCTATACCTAATGACATTTGGTTCATTGGCTGGCATGTGAAATAAAAGCTTCTGACCCTTTGAGGGACTGAGCATCTCCTGCCCCTCTGGATTTCCTGTGGTTAGTTAGTTTCATATTACTACCTGCTACTAAACGGTTACAAAATTGTCTCGTCTGCTGCACCAGTTGGCCTTAACTCTAAAAGTGAATGTGCTCTTTTTGGGGGTCCTTTAGCAAGAGATGGGAGCCAGAAAGCTATAGCTTAAATCCATCTTTTCTCCTTGCCTTCCACAACAGCAACAGAACCTTGCCCTTGCTGAATCCTGAACTAGATTCAACAACTAGCCGCAAGAGGAGGTGAGTCATGCGGTGATTAGCCATAGCAAAGTGGGGTATTGCTACAGGCCGGTCAGGTCTGAGGCAAGGAGACCTATCCCATAGCAGAGCCACCAGAACCCACCCTACTTCCTGCTCTCTGCCACAGTGCCCCAAAGCAGCCTGCCTGTAAATCCAGGCAGCTGGATCTAGGGAAAGAAACTGGGGATTAGCTAATACATCAAGGTCCTCCAAAACTACAGACTTCACCATTTATAAGAATACATTCTCCTCTGAACGCTTGTGATTTTACACACGTATTGTGCTACCATTCTTGAATACTTCCGGCAGTGAAGCGTGTTAATGGCCGTGCCTGAAAGAGAGAAACTATACTCCTCTGGTTCTAGTGCAGTCTCCTGTGGAATTTTTGCTTTTCTTTTTGCTGATCACCCCTTCTGTTAGTTTGCAGGGTTATGGCAATGAGTGTGTTATGTTAATATTGTTAATTCTATTTGCTTTCAGAAGGACCTTTCCTTTTCTAGTTGCTTAATTTTAAGATAAAAACCAGCCAACAAACAAACACAACCCTCTTTGATATTCATGTCCCCCTTCTAGATATCTAAATCTGCTTGGTCCAGGTTAAAAAAAGGGCTACTTTTGCCTCTCTTCTGGTCACCTGGGAGGGATGAGTCAGTGTCCTCACACTGACAGTGTATGAAGCTGTCATAGCAAGCAGTTCTCTGGCTCTTTAGCAACATACCTTTTCTGACAGGCCAGACAACAGCCCCCATTGCTTAATCTGTGGTGAGGTCATAGGTAGCCTTTTGGAGTTTTCCTTCCTATTGAGTTCAAACTGTCATAATCCCTGACCCCTGTGCTTAACTGCAATGTAGAAAGGAAATTCAATGCTGTAGCATCTTACCTACAGTGTAACCATTTCTTTAAAGTCCTGCCTTTTTGAAAAAGGTTGGAAAAAGTCAGAATAAAATAACATTTTTCAGGGGGCGGCTTTTAGCGGAGTTGATCTGAAATGTCTGGGCTAACATCACTAAATGTAATATCTTAGAGAATGAAAAAGTAAAAGATAAGAGGGGGTATTATTGTGCTGCTGACTTATGAACTCTCACAGAGTTAACAACTTCTCCAGAGAAAGCTGTCAGAATATGGAGCTGAGATGTTTAATGCCCAAAGAAATTCAGCCAAAAAATAATTAAGTGGTATCTATATTATCAGCATTCAACCCACCATCAAAACCATAAAAGAGAAAAACACCTTAACTAATGAGACTCATTACTGATATCAAACAAACTATATTTTATTTACTTGTTTCAGTCCTCATCCCTCTATTCTCTGACCCTTCTTTCATTATTATCACCAATATTAATTTCATAGCTGTGTCCAATCAAGATGAGAACCACATTGTGCTAAGCAATATAAGCATGAAGGAACAATGGTGGCAGTGATGTCTGCTACCTTCATTTAGACCTTTGCAAAATATCAGGAATGTATTCAAGTCAGCAGGGCCTGGTGCCATTCATTCTAGAGTACTTAAGAAACTAGTGGAAGCAATCTAAGAATTATTAACTGTTATCTGTGAGAATCCATGGAGGATAGATGAGATCCCAGAGGACTGTAGAAGGGCAAATAGAATAACTGTTTTTAAGAAGAGGAGTAAAGAGGACCTGGAGAATTATAGACCAGTCAGCCTAACTTCAATACCTAGAAAGATACTCAAACATATTATGAATAATCATTTGTAAGCATCTAGAGGATAATAGGTTCATAAGAAATAGTCAGCATGGATTTGTCAAGAACAAATCATGCTAAACCAACCAAACTGGAGAGTCAACAGAAATTATAAAAGGTTTAGAAAACTTGACCTATGAGGAAAAGTTAAAAAATATTGGACATGTTTAGTCTTGGAAAAAGAAGACCGAGGGGAAACTGATAACAGTCTTCAAATAAGTGAGTGGCTGTCATAAAGAGGAAAATGATCACTAGAAGGTAAAATAAGAAGTATTTTGCATAGCCTGCAGCAAGAAAGATTTAGATTAAACTTTCTAACTATAAGGATAATCAAGCACGGGGCTAGTCTTCCAAGGGAGGTTGTGGAATCCCAGGTATTGGAGGTTTTTAAAAACAGGTTAGACAAACACCTGTCAGGGATGGTCTAAGGTTACCTGGTCCTACCTCAGGGCAGAGTGATAGACCAGATAACCTCTCAAGGTCCCTTCCAGGCCTATCTTTCTATGATTCTATGAAAATTTATGGTACTATATAAATAAATAAATTATAATAATTGATAGTGTATAACCTGCAGACAAACAGCACATGAAAAGAGCATCATGTTATTAATATACTGAGTAAAGGGTAGTAGCATGCTTGAACTCTTAGTTTCCATAAATCACCTCAAGGGCAATCTCATATGCAAAATGCTGAAGGTTCTTTTTTCCATCTTTGCTTGAACTTCTATTTAGAAAAATATTTCTTTTATTTTTACTGTGCTCCTTTCATTTTCCTATCAGGCCAATTAACCTGATTCAGCATCCGTCTAATGAGGTCACTGAGCAAATGACATCATCCAGGATCCTGAACAGAAATTAATAGTTGCAATATCCCATCAAAGAGTTGATATTTGCATTTAAAGTCCTTTGAAACACAAATCTGAATCATTAACTCTAAGACAGCAGAGTCAAATCCAGTCTGAATTTCCTCTTTAATTATCTAGATAAATGCATTTGAGGCTTTTCCATATATGAACATTCATTTATAAATCAAAGAGACTTCTTTAGTCCTTAAGGCAATACAGCCTTTTGAAGTATATAACCTTAATACCTAAGCTATCAATTAATTGTAATTATATGTTACTAGTATTATGGAATAGAACCAGATGCTAGAGCAGCTCATGCAGTTTCATATCTGTCAAACGCAAACCTGAACCCAACCTTAAACCTAATCTACATCTTTAAACTGATATACTTGAATGGGAATAAAAAGCTGTGTGAACACTCTAATTTCAATAGAAAAATAATTACTTCAGTTAAACTTAAATTGCTTAGGAGCAGGTTTCACTAAACTTATACTGAAATGAGGATGTTCACCAGCCTTTTGCATCCCTTTCATTATAGTAGCTTAAAAGCTTATTTAAGTTACTCTGGTGCAACTTCCATCAGATGTGTCCTTAGGATTTCTTGTAATGTGACTGACAAAGCTAGAAAACAAAGGAAATGTAGTTTAAATACTGCATGACTATCAGTTTATATGTCTAAAAAACAGCTCCAAAAGCTTTCAATAAGCTGCAACATCAGCACTATCCTATATGGAAACTTCCTTGCTTTAGATCACAGGCTCAAGGGATCTTGTCTCAGCCAGGTAGTCAATATATTTTCATGCTAAAAATTAGTGACTATCTAGGACAAATAATGGATAATTATTTTAGGTCATATTACTCCTGTTTAGATACTCTTTTAGCCAGTTTGATTATGCTAAATCATCCATGGCTGTAATGATTTGTAGGAACACGTATATATAAAAAACCCTTAAGTAGACAGGAAAATTGTCCTTTATGTATCAGTCTAACAGACATATTACATTACAAGTGTGCCACGTTCTCACCATGGTTGTTTCTTCTTATTGCTATACTCGGAAAAAATGTGAACTAAAGAATGTCAAAGAGTCCATCAAAATAATTGGAACAATTTACCTTCAGTTATATACATTGCAGAACAAGATAAATAATGTGTTTGATTATTTGGCAAGATCTCAGAGCAGCATCTTATCTCATGTAATGTCCTAGTCAGTGGAATTTATTACTTATGTAAAATCAAGTTACATTATATTCTGACAGACATTGATAGCTCACACCAATCACGTGTGACATCATAAAAATAGCAGTTGTAATACTAATGTATGAGACACTACCTTATGCAAACAGGGCAGTGAACAACGGAATTTCTAGAGGGAGTTTGTATGAGAGAGAAAGAACAAAAAAGAACAAAGGAAGAATAAATTCAGAGATGATGATGGGAGTTTTTTTAAACATTTAACAATATCATCCTAAATACAGGACTTGGTGGTGAGGGGAGACTTCAACTAAACTGTGTTTAGTAAGATGCCTCCCAAATTCTTTGTAAGCCTACGTTATTATCCTTTTACATGTTACTTGCCAGAGTTTATGCTTCTTCCTTTTTTGCTCATTAGGATTGGACTTCCAAATCTTCAAGGATGTCTTTTGGCCTCTAATGGCCTCCTTTACTTTACTGTTTAGCCACTATGGCAGGGATGAGCAAACTTTTTGGCCCAAGGGCCACATTGGGGTTGCAAAATTGTATGGAGGGCCAGGTAAGGAAGGCTGTGCCACACCAAACAGCCTGGCCCTGCCCCCTGTTACTACATGTTTGTGCAGTGCCTAGCATTATGTATTTGCACAGCACCTTGTTAGATCCTATTGTAATACAAATAAATAACAATAAGATAAAGGAAGGAAAATGGCATGAAAGATCTTTGGTTATCAGCCAGATTTACCTTACATTTTATCTTGTTTGCTGCCTTCCACAGCAGAGTGTTGACGGGATGATACCGCCTTTTCTAATGATAGGAAGCAGCATCACCAACATAATTAGTCAGGAAGTGGGGGGTAACGTGAACATGAAGCTTAGGTTTGCAAAATACAGCTAATGGTATCCACAAGGGGTAAAGGAAATGCTTTGAGGTCTGTTGTGATTAACAAGATTTTCTTGCTGTTAAAGCAGCAATCTGTAGTTCATTTGGTTTTGCTTGTTGGATCTCATCTTTCTCCTGGCAACGGGTCTGTCATATTTCATGGATATTACTAACCTTTCAGTCTCAACATATGTCATATTAATTTTTCCTCTCTTAACATGGATTTGGTTCTTTGTTTGTATTTTTTTTTAAAATCTGTTCATACATTCGTGCTGAAAAATCAAATGTTCTGAAATGTCAGCCAGAAACTAAAGTAATACAAATATTACAACATAAAATTTTGCATATCTTTCAGAAAGAAATTTGTTTTCTAGCCAGATGCAGTATTTATAAATACTTGTGGAATTTACAAAGTCTTTGTTAATTCAACCTTCATATATGCATGTACAGCTCCTTGGAAACAACAGTAATTCCTGCTGATGGATGTGTGGCGCAGTGACGGGGTGCACTCGCCTTGCACTGGACTGGGAGGGGTTAACCCTATATTGTGTGCTGAGGAAGCCCTGCCACCTCAACTGTACTGGGCATGCTCCAAATGCACCAGTATAAGAGGGAGCAGCTCAGCTCATTTGGGACTGACTTCTGGAGAGGAAGGATACACGCTGCAGGCTCTGGCCAAGGATCAGCTGAAGCCAGAGGCCACGGAAGCCGCAGATCCAGGCAGACTCCAGGCTACCCAAAGAGGCCTAGCAGGGTTCAGAGTTGCAGGGGACAGTGTAGCCTGGGGAACCCAGAGACAGCCGAGACTCCCAGACTGCACAACGAGAAACATGGTAGGAAGCAGCCCAGGGGAAGCAAATAGTGGCCCAGTTGGTAAACCGGAGTGTTGAGTTAGTATGTTTCAGTTGGACCACACCCTAATTTAATGTCACACACTCCTGCCACTACCAGGGCCCTGGGTTGGGGTCTGGAGGAGAGGGAGAGTCTGCCCTCTACCCTGACTGAGGCCACTTGGCCACTAGGCCTTATTTGGTCTACAAATGGGGAAAATTCCTTTGACTGTGACCACTAGGCCTTAACACCCTGCAAACATAGCTGAATCCATTGACTGGAGCCACTGGGCTGAACTGCCCTGTGAATGGAGAGAAACCCATTGACTGTGACCACTAGGCCTTATTGTCTTGGGAAGGGGGATGAAGCCATGGACTTTGGTCACTAGTTCCTACTGACCTGTGAACTGAGCCAATTCTAATTGATTTCAGCCACGAGGCCCAATTGCCCTGCTAAGAGGGGTGAACCTATTGATTCTGGCTCCTGTGCCACCCTGCCCTGTTAACAGTGGCAGATACAGTGACTTTGCTCCCCAGGCCTTGTGGCCCAGCAAACTGAGGTGAATCCATTGACTCTGGCTGTTAGGCTTTATTGCCTTGGCAAGAGGGAGGATCTATAAACTCTGGCCATTTGCCCTGCTGAGCAGGGCTAATACGTTGACTTTTGGCATTAGAGCTCATTGCCCCGCTAACAGAGGTGTGTTTATTGACTCTGGTTACAGGTGACACACACTCTGCACTTACACCCTAAAGGAAATGCGGTGCACTTGCCCTCCAGGGTCCTCCAATCCTTTCACAGACACAAACAAATTAAATTTAATACCTGAATTCTCCAAAGCTGTCCCTATTTCTTTTCTTTCTTGAGAGCTGAAAATCCTAGCAAGAATCACACCCTGATGAAAGAGAACTCAGGGGGAACACCAATAGAAGAACCTCATGGATTTTTCCTTCCCACAACACTTTCTTATTGTGAGATTTTCCTGTGATTCCGGCCAATAGTAATAGCAATAAATCAGGTTATATTGTGACACTTGATTATTCTAAGTAAATGATATTGATAATAATGGGAACAGCCACAAAAGAATAAACCAAAACATTTCTTTTCCCAGGAAAATTTAGCAAATAACATGGGTAATACTCCAAATAGTCACATTAGTACAGCAACACGTAGACATCTGCTAGCCCAATCTAACTTCATTTTTCCCTTTCTGAAATATGTTCTTTGCATAGCAGAAATAATAGAAATCTAAAATTGGAGGTTGATTGAAGTCAATAGAATTCCTTCAATGACTATGAAGTGAGTTTAATTAAGCCTTCACTTAGTTAAATTATTTACAGATATCAACAGAAATCATATGATCTCATGATTCCCAGTCCAGTGCTTCAACTAACACAACCCTTTTTTATGTGACAGGCTCGTCTCCAAAAAGTTGAACATTTTTGTCTAGTCTGAGAAAAATTCCAGACCTCCTCAAGAGTTTTCAGGATTCCTTTGAACATTAATCTTGCACTTGTCAGTCTATTTTTTTATAATAGCATTATTGTTTCATAACCCTACCACATTGTCAGAAGATCTTGTCTTAGAATTTTTTGAATTAGTTTTGAACTCCGAGTAACTGATTATTCTGCAAAAATTTCCAATATCCTATAAATCACTGGACAATAACTATATTGATAAATATCTGGTGCATAACTCTTTAGATAAGCTTCTAAAGGAGATGCTCTAGGAACTATTTTGGGGCAATTCTAGGGCCTGTGTTTTACAGGATGTCAGAATAGATGATTACAGTAGTACCTTGTAATTTGTTAATCTCTAAATTTGGGAAGAGATTGACATCAGTATGAGCTCTGTGAGCAGGCTGAGTGGGGACATAAATGACCCTTGCATACCAGATTAAGCACTTTTTTATTGATACACTTTCATTAGGAGCTGCTGCATCACCTTTGTTCTTGACAATGTCTAATTCAATGGACCCTTGAGACATTTCATTGATCTAAAACAATCGAAAATAAGTGTTTTCTGTCATGAACATAGGTTGAATTTATTGATGTTTCTGTCACATTGAGACTCTGCGGTGCTTATGCACTTTCTAGAGGCCAGAAGAAAATTGGAAAGACAATGGAAGGTCTCTGCATTAGCCAATCATTCTGCTATATGTGAGAATCACATTCATTTTTATAAGGTGTTAAATCAAAATATACTCATCTTCCACTTGAAAATAAAGTTTAAAGAAAGAATTCATTCTGGTTTTACTCAAGATTATTAATTCACATCAGAATACTTTTAGCCAAGTCATTCCCAGCATTTGAAGTGTTTAAGAAATTGCCAAACATTCTGCTCTACTTTGTAGAGAAGACTCTAGAAGATCGCAGGTTACATTTCATCAAGCTACACTAACTGCTTGGTTTTGACCCATTCTTAAATTTCTGTTATTCCACATAAATCTAGCAATCAATGTTCTGCATTTCAATGTGATTTCTTATGAGGATTTAAATTTAGTTTATCTTGAAATGTTGGCAAAAAAAAATTTAGACTCAGTCTATAACTCTCTTCACTTATGAAAGATTAATTTTTCATATGCCATACAGTTTTTATACACAGAGTTGATCTCACTCAATTCCAGTAAATTACCACCATATTTAATATCTGCAATGGTTTATTTAAGCATGAAAAATGGCTTCAAGGTGAAAACAATATTAGAATATATCTGTGGTTGAGAGTCTGGGGTTTGTCAATAAATTAATAATAAATCTGTCATGGCAAGGGAGAATTGATACCAGTAATTTAAATAGAGGCAAAATTCAGCTACCTCGGTGATCTGCTAAATAGAAAATAGATACACCTGACAACAAATGTAATCAAATGCCTGTAGTCAAGGACAATGGACAAAGAAATAAAGTCAATTGCCTTGGTTGGTGAGGAGAATCGAAGTAAGTGGAAATCAACATAACTTTTGGAATACTGGACTGAGGGACAAGAAGATGAGAGGAATGTCCCTAGAAGTGATTAAGGAACACAGTCTTTGCATGGGAAGCAATAGCAGACTTTTGCATTTCTTCCAGCAGTTACTCATGATAAAACATTCCTGTGGAAATGGATATGATATATGTTATGATATGATAAAGAACTCTAATACTGAGATCTTGAGGAGGAGGAGGGGAGGTCTTTCAGAGTGTGAGAACCTGACCACAAAAAAGATCAGAGAAGGAACTTGCTTTCTAAAGTTGTGAGATATATTCTGTAAGTCCATCTTTCTGGGATTTTCCAAGAATTCAGAGGAAGTATGTTATGTAAAACATTTATTTTGTTTTACTACCATTTTTTTGTTTTTCAGAAGGATACTTTTGTACTGGGCAATTTCAGACAGACTGCCTAAAAATGGGGTTAGAGCCTCTTTGCCTCTGCAGAGAGGTGAGGCATTACTGGAACCTAAGCCACTACTCAATAGTCTCAGTCATCTGAGGTATGGACAGAGATGTCCTCTCTCGTTAAGAGGTTTTGCAAATGGCTATGAAGGTTGAAAATAAGGAAAAGCTAAAGACCAAAGAGGATACATGACTTGGTAAGAACATAAAAACAGTCATACTGGGTCAGACCAATAGTCCATCCAGCCCAGTATCCTGTCTTCTAACAGTGACCAATGCCAGGTGCTTCATAGGGAATGCGCAGAACAGATAATCAAGTGATCCATCCTCTGTTGCCCATTCCCAGCTTCTAGCAAACAGAGACTAGGGACACTTCAGAGCATGGTTTTGCTTCCCTATCCCTCCTGGCTAATAGCCATGGATGGACCTATCCTTCATGAACTTATCTAGTTCTTTTTTTAACCCTGTTACAGTCTTGGCCTTCCCAGCATCTTCTAGCAGAATTCCACAGATTGACTGTGCACTGCATGAAGAAATACTTCCTTTTGTTTGTTTTAAACCTGCTGCCTATTAATTTCATTTGGAGATCCCTAGTTCTTATGTTATGAAAGGAGTAAATAGTAATTCCTTATTTATTTTCTCTACACCTGTCACAATTGTATGGACATCTATCATATCGTACCCATAGTCATCTCTTTTCCAAACTGAAAAGTCCTAGTCTTTTAATCTCTCCTCACATTGGAAGCTGTTACATACCCGTAATCATTTTTATTGGCCTTTTATGTACCTTTTCCAATTTCAATATATCTTTTTTGAGATGGGGTGGCCAGATCTGCACACAGTCTTCAAGATGTGGGCATACCATGGATTTATATAAAGGCAATATTTTCTGTCTTATTATCTATCCCTTTTTTAATGATTCCCAACATTCTATTAGCTTTCTGACTGCCACTGCACATTGAGCAGATGTTTCCAGAGAACTATCCACAATCACTCCAAGATCTCTTTCTTGACTGGTAACACATAAGTTACACCCCATCATTTTATATATATGTTTTCCAATGTGCATTACTTTACATTTATTAACACTGAATGTCATCTGCCATTTTGTTCTCTAATCACCCATGTTTGTGAGATGACTACTATGTTGTGTTCTACTTCAAAGCTATTTAGACCATCATCAGCTCTGTAATAGATGGAAGCCCAGGCTTTTGGTCATTAGAACATAGAATCTACTGTTTTTATGGCCCTCGTTCCTTATCTAACATGGGGCGGGTGTATGTCTTTTTTTGCTACTATCTTTTCCTATTTTGATTAACATTTTTTTTGCTGCAAATTAAAGCTGTTCAGTGGTCACCCCTTAGGAATCAATATTTATCCACAATTGACATATTCTCATTTCCAACATGTCATAGATATATCCTGTTCTGAGCACAGGGACTAATGGTGATATCTTAGATACCAGTGCAATGTAAATATTGGCCTTTTAATGATAATAGGTCTGTAGGTCTTTCTGGAATCCATTTGGATTGCCATAGCAAATGTATTCCATTCCTCAACTTAACTGACTACTTTAAGGAACCAACATCATCAAATTGTGCATTTTAAAATGGAAAAACAAATGATATTACTGGATAACATAAACTGTAGCTTAAGCTTTCCCTGAATCAGCCAAGAAGATTGTAGTGAATCTAAATCTTGTATTGTTGATTTTTCCAGTTCCTTAGAATTATTTACCAAGAGATATTTATTCAGCAGCTGTTTTCTTTTGGGATTTTCTTCTGCATTGCATATTTTTTAGCAGTTTTTTACACACAGTACACACGGTACACACAAAGCACAAAGAAAGCCTTGAAGATTTACCAGGTGAATCTCAAAAAGACCTTTGATGTTTTGACTGCCATACTATGACAAAGTACTCTGCATAAACAGTGGTGCATCACTGCTTACATGGGACCTGAAAGAAAGGCTAAAGCAGCCAATCAGGAAAAGGTTTAGAGAGACAGCCAAACAGGGCAAGGCTGGCCGATATAAAAAGGGGCTGCTGAGCAGATTAGAAGACAGTCACTCCCTGAAGGGTGAGGGAGGAGGACTGTCTGCTTAGAAGACTGGAGCACCATGGACAGAGCAGTGCTAGGAAGGGTCAACAGAATAGGAGAAAGCTCCAGGCTGATGGCTTCCAGACTGAAGCCAGATATAGGAGTAGAGGTGCTGCTAAGGCTGTGGGGAAATGGCCCAGGGAAACAGACGGTGGGGGATGGAGATGATGTAGCACATGGCTGCTGGTTACAGGGTCCCTCAGCTGAGTACTGGTCCCAGAGTAGTGAGTGGACCTGGGTTCCCCCTACCCTTAGACCCTACTTGCCACTGAGTGGAGTGGCTAGAGTATGGGCTGCAGTTTGTCACTGATGAAAGTGACTAGGACCCTTGACTGCAGCCTGCCACTGAGGCGAGTGGCTGGACAGAGAACTGCCAACCCCCCGGAAAGGGTGAGGAGAGAGTAGGGCACTGCCGAAGGGCTGTGTCCAGAAGAAGATAATGCAATCCAGAGAGCAATGCAGGGCCTTGGAGTTGGAGATAGATGAGACAATAGGCGAGACATCACCTGGAGGAAGGGTGCATTGGCAGCCCTGAGCTAATTCCCAGGACAGCCAGTAGGAGGTGCAGTGGTGGTGACTGGACTCTGTCACGTGTGCATGTATATATATGTGTGTGTATATACACACATATACATGTACATACAGAAAACTTTTTAAAAAAAATGAATTTTGAAAAAATGTCACCTTATGTGGCATTTTCACTCCACGTTTCACTTTCAGTGCTGTGATGCCCGTGTCACCTGATAATTAGCACAATAATTTTAGCAGGGAAAAGTATAGCTAGAAAAGCCAAAAGAGACCATTTAGGTCATTCACCTGACTCCATTGCCTACACCATTCCAACCATGTTCTAACTTTGTTGTTTAGTACTTCAAAGAGTTCAGCCTTTGACACATTCATTAGGATACACTATGTCTGGACAGCACACAAATGTTCAGCTGCTTAGCCAAACCTTAGCCAAACAGTCTAAATGGCTTCAGTTTCCAGACTGGTCTGAAAATCTAAATTTTTTATTATTGATTTTCCCCAATGTATTCACATTGTCCTCCAAACATAAAAGAAAATATACAGACTTTATATAATTTCTGGTACTCTGTGTTATGAATCATGCCAGAAACACTGCAAACAGCATTCCACTATAATTTGGCTCTACTCTTTCTGATTCCAGCCTGAAATATATCTATTTCTCACATGCCCCATATATGTGTGTGTGTGTGTGTGTATATATATATATATATATATATATTGTGACGGAGTCAGACCAGAAGGATATAGGAGAGTGCTGGAAGGCAG
>ML677341.1:23992143-24211715 GCA_007922305.1 Dermatemys mawii | reverse complement strand
ATATATATATATATATATATATATATATATATATATACACACACACATATACGGGGCATGTGAGAAATAGAATATCATTTGAGAACAAATTGAATGCTTTCAAACTTTGCAAAAGTTTGTATTCAATTTGTGTTGTAAATAACGGTACAGGTTTAGTCAATAAATAGTCAACCAGTGGAACTCCTTGCCTGAAGAAGTTGTGAAGGCTAGGATTATAACAGGGTTTAAAAGAGAACTGGATAAATTCATGGAGGTTAAGTCCATTAATGGCTATTAGCCAGGGTGGGTAAGGAATGGTGACCCTAGCCTCTGTTTGTCAGAGGGGGGAGATGGATGGCAGGAGAGAGATCGCTTGATCGTTTCCTGTTAGGTTCACTCACTCTGGGGCACCTGGCCTTAGCCACTGTTGGTAGACAGAATACTGGGCTGGATGGATGTTTGGTCTGACCCAATAGAGCCATTTTTATGTTCTTAGGTTGGTTCTTTTTTCATATGACCTAGTTCCCTAAACTGCCTATAAATAGTGCAGTGTATATATCTTAAAAGATAGTCTGATATTAAACTGGAACTTTACAATATAAAGTTCTGTTCCTGCCAACCCTTACTCTGACCAGGTGTTTCACCCAACAAGAAGACATTAAGACTAAGTGCTTCAGGATCAGTGCCTACATTGTGAACATAATCTGCATTCACCCTCATTTTTTTCACTGCTTTCATCAGACACCAAATGGATATACTCATATTTTGTGCTTTATGTGAGATTTATGTGCTCTATGTGAGATTTATGTGCTCTATGTGAGATTATATGTGCTTTAGGTGAGATTATATGTGCTTTAGGTGAGATTATATTCTATAATAAAACACTAAAATAAACTAATAATAGGCAACCCAAGCATGGCATAGGAACCCAAGACAAGTAAGCTAATTTTCTGATTTATGGTATCCATCTGTCTGTCAGACTGTTTAGGCACTTATGCAGCAATCTTCACTGTAGAGTCTCAGTACCTAGCATAAATTGCATGGCAAATTGATGTAAACCTAATCTGAAGTGTGCCTAATTTTATCCAAGTTAACTTCCCAAATCCTCTTTAATTCAAGCTTACAATTTTAAATAAGGCTATAAACTGTTGCCCAGACTCTCCCTGTCACAATAATTTTGCAAGACATGACATCACACAAGTAATGTTGCACATATCTTGAGAGAGTTAATTATATTTTTAAAGATTCATTTCTCCTTTCCCTGAGCTTTTTCTCCTAACCTCGTGCCATAGCGATTTATCTTCCTGTGAATAGTCTCAAGTTGACAATGATAAAGAAAATGTGTTATGAGGTTTGAAAAATCTTAATGCATAACTCTTACCGAACATGTATAAAATACCAGAAGCAGAGAACTTGATGATTGAAAAATGTAGATACTGTCAGTTTTCTTTTGCTATTAAAGGTGATTCCCACAATGAAACCTTTTATATCTACAACTTAGTGCTTACTGACTTACTTATTGCTGATTGACAATACTACAATATGTGTCCCAGTGAATACAGCAGCCTGCTAAATTTACCAATGTGCTGACAAACCTTGGATCATTTAATAATGTTGCTAAGTGATGGAAAAATAATCAGCTCTAAGGTACATTTGTTCCCTCTTCTTCCTCTACTTTTAATTTTATATCTTTTACCCTAATTATTCGATGTCTCAAAGTTATGAGCTTTCCCCATGTTGAAACAATCTCTTTTTAAAGACATTATTTCAGGTGTCAGTTGCTGAGTCATATAAACTATAGGATGTCCAAATGTACAGTAGGAACTGTTCAACAGACCCCAACATAGAGAGCCAGTGAGCAAAAGCTACATTTTTTCTAGTGGTATAACTAAAGAACAAAATATAAAAGGTACCACAAAGATATATTTAAAGCTAGACGATTACTTAGGCACAACCTTGAGCAATGGGTGGTGGGTAATTTGCACCACCCCAGGAGCAGCTCTAGGAGACAGCATGCCTCAGACTCAGACCTCTGAGTCACAATTTGTCCGTGTCTTCCATCTTGTCCAGGGTTCAGTACTTTTCTCTTACTCTAGTCTAGACCAATAATATAAATTACGACACCCCCATGATGGGTCAACTGTGCTCACCAACAAGTAGGGTTCCATTTCTTTTCCACAGGGAATAAGCAACTGTTTACAGCTACACGCAGAGACCCAAATCCACCTACCTGTCATAGGGAGTTCTTGCTCCCACTTTCCCTCCAGCCCCTGAACAGGTATGTAGACCTATTCACCATCAAGTCCTTAGGTCATCTCAAAAAAAATAATTTAAAAATCAATTGAATTTGTAAATGTAAGTTGAGTTGATGACATATTATTTTAAGACATGTTTCAAAGATACTTTTTCATTTGTGGAAAAATGTGAAGCTTCGGGTTACTAATGATACAGTGACTACCTTCTTATTACTCCTTCCCACTATATACACTTTTCTTATTGTTTTGTATGGACCACATCGGATTAAAATCTAAAATTTATAGATGCTGTATTTATAGCACATGTCAGTGAACAGGCATCAGGAAACATCAGTTTTATAGGGGAATTAAATGAGTCCGTTATAGTAAAATTTATTGTTTAAACTGTGAAAGCTCCAGGGACTTCTAAAGGTTAGACCACCAAGTAATAAAGAGAGAGCATTGCAATCATAATCTCAATAAGCAATATAATATGGCTGTAAAATAGAGGGGACAAAGATTATACAGATATGCCTAATGCAATTTACAGTTCTACAGGCTTTGTATATGAATTTGAGAGGAGATTACTGAATTACAAGCTGTCACTCTTTTAAAGCTGATTTTTTTTTTGAAGGCCTAATTTGGAAATACGCTGTCAGTCTAAACAATTTCGTGAAGGAAGAGTCTGTATCTTGTAGTTAAATGAGCCATTTCAGCCAAATATGATGAAAAACACAACCACAGAACTCTGTCAAAATTTACTGTGCTTCCAAATAGCCTGTTTTGTTCTATATCTACCACTCAACCAGTGACCCTTGATCGTAGATTTAAAATTATGTTCATAGAACAAAGAGTAAATTGTATTAAGGAAAGAAATCATAATGTTCTATCAACAATAAACAATCCTGGCTTTTGATTGGCTGACAAACAGTCACCTGATGAAGTCTTAAGTACTATATAATACTGAATACTCTAGTACTTTTCAATAAAGAATACTGTAACAGCATTAACCGATAAGGTAACATATACAAATAACTGTGTCCTGAATAGTTCAACAAAATCATTCTAAATCTGGTTGGGTTTTTTTTCTGGACTTCTAACTTTAGGGTGCATGCCTGTTCCTGCTGAAGTCCATAGGAATTTCAGCCTACGCTATCCACAGCGATGAAAGTGCAGATCATAAATAATCTCCAAGTAGTCCAATATGCAATGCCCCATCTACAAAGCAATACAGGATGATGAGAGCACATTGTCACACATGATAGGTAGGGTTCATATCAAATTTTGGAACAAATTAATAAATTAAATAGTAATAAGCCACCAGGACCTGATGATATTCACCCAACAGTTCTGAATGAACTCAAATTTGAAATTCCAGCATTACTAACTGTAGTCTGTAACCTATCATTTAAAGCACCCTCTGTACAAAATGACTGGAGGATAGTTAATGTGATACCTATTTTTAAAAGGGGCTCCAGAGGTGATCCTGGCAATTACAGACCAGTAAGCCTGACTTCAGTACCAGGCAAACTGGTTGAAATTATAGTAAAGAACAAAATTGTCAGACACATAGATGGGCATAATTTGTTGGGGAAGAGTCAACATGTTTTCTGTAAAGGGAAAACATGCCTCACCAATCTGCTAGAATTCGTTGAGGGTGTCAACAAGCATGTGGACAAGGGGGATCCAGTGGACATAGTGTACTTAGATTTTCAGAAAGCCTGTAACAAGGTCCCTCACCAAAGACTCTTGAGCCAAGTAAGCTGCTGCGGGATAAGAGGGAAAGTGCTTTCATGGATTGGTAACTGGTTAAAAGATAGGAAACAAAGGGTTGGAATAAATGATCAAGTTTCAGAATGGAGAGAGGTAAAGATTGGTGTCCCCAGGGACCCGTACTGAGACCAGTCCTATTCAACATATTCATAAATGATCTGGAAAAAGGGGTAAATAGTGAGATGGCAAAATTTGAAGATGATACAAAACTACTCAAGAGAGTTAAGTCCCAGACAGGGGATGTTGTGAAGGCCAGGACTATAACAGGGTTCCAAAAAGAACTAGATAAACTCATGGACGATAGGCCCATCAGTGCTAAACATGGTGTCTCTAGACTCTATTTACTAG
Source organism: Dermatemys mawii (assembly GCA_007922305.1). NCBI lineage: Eukaryota > Metazoa > Chordata > Testudines > Dermatemydidae > Dermatemys > Dermatemys mawii. The sequence continues at coordinate 24,207,381 of ML677341.1, read as the reverse complement.
ATGCTGGGAATGAGCAACAGGAAATGGATCACTTGATGATTAACTGTTCATTCCTTCTAGGGCATCTGGCACTGGCCATTCTCAGAACACAGGATATTGGGCTGGATGGACCTTTGGTCGGACCCAGTATGGCCCTTCTTACGTAATGTATAGTCATATGCTTATTAAGAAATACATTAACAAACTAAAGGACCACTCAGTGTCACTTTCCTAAAGACAATAAATAATACAGTAAATGGAAAATAATAATAAAAAATATTTTAAAATCCATGCCCTCCCTTATTACATCATACAGAAAGATGGAGGTAATACAATCTTTCTGATGGATTGTTCGCTTTTCCTAATTGATACTCCGATATCACAGTTATAGGTGCATTGGCAGTTCCCAACCAGAGTGCTTGAACCTGCAGGATGCTGAGCACCCTCCAGGCCCACTGACTCTAATGAGCCTTGAGCGTGCTCAGAATCAGACCCACAAAGACCATCTTTTGTGGGATGGCAGCAGGCCCAATTGTTTTTTTGTTTTTGTTTTTTTAAAAAAAGCCTGTTTCACTTAAAAAATCATGGTCATAACAGAGAGTTCCAGCTATGTCTGGGGAAGATATTCAGAATACATTGATTTCATGTTCTGGCATACATTAGCATTGACATTGTGTCTCAAGACGCACATATGCAACTTGGTATTTTTCTGGAACAAATGTTAATTCTCGCACCAACAAAAATGAGTATTTGTTTAGTGTACGTATAAGCCTGAAACAATTCCATAACGTCTAACACCCTGCGACATGTATGAAGAGTATGATGAAAAATCATTTCACAAAATAAAACCACAGGTCTCTAAATTCTGAGGAATATTAATAAGCTGAGTATTAAAACATAACAAGATTACTAATAATTGCTAGAAAAGACAATGAGGCTTTTACTACAAAATTAGTATTTTTTTCCATTATGTCACCATCATCATTATCACCACCATGAGCTATGAGACATCATCATATCTAAAAAGCATAGAACTTTGTTTTCTATAACTTCTTTCATACTTTTATGCCCCAAAGCATTTTTCAAAGTGCTGAGTGAGATATTGCTTGTGCACTGATTACTGTAGGTTCTGTTGGATAAATGTGGTCTCAGAAAAGTTTTGATAAAGTACTTTAAACTCTGTTACTGGGTGGCAAGGCTCAGAAACATGATTTACTTTTGTGATAATATTAAGGATGAATCAGTGTAGTGCCTTCCTCACCTTCACCTAGGGCAGCACAAGAAAGAAAACCTGTCTGCAACCACTTCAGCAGTAGCTCCTGGAGCAGGCAGTGGCAGTGGCAGTATACCATCAGACTGAAACTGCAGTTAAAGAATCCTGAAGAAGCATCTTTCTATACATCCACTAATCTATGTTCTGAGATGGTATCTATCACCATGGTATATCAGCAAGGCATCATTATAATTCATATAGAGGCGTTAGTGAGAAAATTGCATGTTGTCTGCACCCAAATACAACCTAATAATAATATCTAGCTCTTATTTTGTGCATTTCATCCACAGATCTCAAAGCACTTTACAAAGAAGGTGCTCTACAAAGTATCATTTTCTCCATTTTACAGATGGGGAAAACTGAGACACAGGGAGGTGAAATGATTTGCTTAAGTTCACATAGAAAACAAGTGACTAAGCCACGTCTCTTGAATGTCTAGCACTGAAGTAGTCCACCAGAAGATAAATATTTAATTGAGGTAAACTTTAGAGATACCAAGTTAATGTTGTCATTGATTCATTTTGTAGATAGAAAGATCAAGAAAGTTGAATCATATTTTCAAGTCAAATGTTATAAAATAATAAAAAGCACCTGTAATGCTCTACATTAACAATTACTTACCTGGAAATTGTATTTTAAAAATATGTCACAATTTCTTTAAAAGCACTTAAAATTAATTTTCAACAGTATCAAAAAGTCTTAAATAACAAACCAACATCCTTTACATATATCTTAAACTGACAACTTATATACCAAGATGCACCATGATATGATTTAAAATGGGAAAGTTATGTTGTCCCAGTGTCAGTAACGTCAGTGATGCTATTAGCATTAACCTGGATTTTCTTGACAGAAAAGGAAGGAGACATTGAATCCCCACCTCCACAGGACAAATAAGTGTCACATCTGCCATCACAGTAAAAATCAAACACATTTATTTTATATGTTGTGCAATTTACACTAGAGATGGACCCAGGGAGGAGGGATGGAAGAGATAAAGGAGAGGCTGAATGACAGAACGGGGAAGGAACCAAGGCAGAGGAAAGGAGAAGGCCAAACCCAAGAGACATGACCTAATAAGTCAGAGACATAAAGCAGAAGTAGAGAGAGTGACCTTGATAGGAGCAGGTCTGGCTTGAAATTTTCTGCCAAAACTGTTTTTAATTATGTTTTTGATTGTGTTTGCTTTACATGGAAAATTTGTTTAAAAAAAAGACAAATGCTCAGCACATTTTTTTTCCATTTTTTGATCAAAAGCCAAAATATTTTGACAAAGAACGGAACCATTTCTATTCACATATGCTACCACAGTACCTAACGGGACTGTATTTCAGTTGCCTCATGTCCTCAGGTTACTCAGATATACTTTATATTCCATGACACATCTAGGCCATGAAATTCCCCTCCCTAAAAGTTACTATGGTGCATCATGGGAGATGTAGCCTGATCATGGAGCCTGGCAGAAAGAGAGGATTGGGAGCATAAGGCACCTGAACTACAACTTCCATAAGTCACTAATGCAATATTAAAAATATTTTGGCTTTCAGCTGAAATATTTCAGTTCTTGATTTTTTGACAAAAAACTGAAATTTTCCACAGAAAACTACCAAAAAATTTCTCACCAGCTTTAGGGAACAGTCAAGAAGGGAAAGAGAAATGAGAAAGAATCAAATGAAAAGGACAAATGTGAGGGAGAGAAAGAGGATAGAGAGAATAAGGAAGGAAAGGGGAGACAAATGACATCTGAAGAGAGAACTTTGGAGGTAGCTTAAAGGGCAGGAAAGATAAATTAGTAGGAGAGAAAACAGACATTGAAAAATATTGTGGATATGAGCTAGGCAGAGATACAAGAAAGAAAACAACTCAAGCAAAGAAAGGGGAAGAACAGAACATAAAACAAAGACAGTAAAAAACCCCAGACATTATTGTGATGGGATGTACCTACCCCGCACCAACCCTAAAAGGATTAACTGTGCTTTGCAGGTTGAGGAAGCCCTGCCCCACCAGCTCTGCCTGGCATGCTCAGCCTGGTTGCAGATCATAAAGGGAAGCAGGCCAACTCAGCCTGGGGAGACTGCTGAAGGGAGAGGACACAGACTGCAGACCCCGGCCTCGGGAGCAATGCATATAGAGTCCCGGATGGACTCCAGTATGCCTGACGATCCCATGGAAGAGACCGCATCAGTGGGACCTAGGCCATTGGAGAACCCTAGAGATCCGGGGGAAATGTGGAGCTTCGCCGAGGGAGAAAGAGGAGGAATCAGCCCAGGGAACTTAGAATCTTCTCCGGTGAGTGAATGGGGGAACCAGTCAGCTTCTCCATGATTCTGAAATGGTCTGAAATAAACAGGATGAAATTCAATAAGGATAAATGCAAAGTACTATAGTTAGGAAGGAGTAATCAATAGCAAATATACAAAATGGGAAATGACTACCTAGGAAGTACTGAAGAAAAGGATTGGGGGGTTATAGTGGCTCACAAACTAAATATGCTGCAAAAAAAAGTGAATATCATTCTGATATGTATTGTCAGGAATGTTGTGAACAAAACAAGAGAAATAATTCTTCCACTCTCTTCAGCACAAACAAGGTCTCATCTGGAGTACCATGTCTAGTTCTGAGCTCCAGTCCATGTTTAGTTCTGAGCACCACAGTTGAGGAAAGATATAGACAAATTGGAGAAAATCCAGAGGAGAGTAACAAAAATAAGTAAAAGTTTAGAAAACATGATCTACAAGGAAAGACTGAAAAAGAAGATTTGTTTAATCTGGAGAAGAGGCTACTGAGGAGGAGAGGAGGGATATAATAACCTTCAAGTAAGTAAAAGGCAATTATAAAGAGGAGAGGATAGATTGTTCTCCTTATCCATTGAGGACAGGACAAGAAGTAATGGGTTTAAACTGCAGCAAGGGAGATTTAGTATAGACATTTTGGAAAACCTTCCTAACTGTAAGGATAGTTAACCAGTGGAGCCAATTACTTAGAGAGGTTATGGAATCTGCGTCATTGGAGGTTTTTAAGTCAAGTTAAACAGATACCTGTCAGGGATTGTCTAGATCAATCTTTCTCTACCTTAGATACCAGGAACCCCTCGCTGCCTTCCTAAACTGTGTCAGGGAGATCTCAGGGACCAGCATCAGTCCACGGACCGGTCATTGAGAAATATTGGTCTAGATAATATTTAGTCCTGCCTCAGTGCAAGGGACTGGAGGAGCTGGCATATCAAAGCCCCTTCCAATCCTACATTTTTATGATTCTGTTTCTTAAGACAGGGGTAACCCTCCAGAAGATAGCAGCAAGTAATGAGTCTTGAGACATTTCAGAGGAGGAGTGAGTTCTGAATAGCCAGGCAGAGTTTGTAAAGTTTTGCTTTGAAATTTCAATGATGCTCAACTTCAAAGCGAAATTCAGGGATCCTAAAACTAAGGGATCTGCCCAATTGAAGCCAAGGTGAATTTTGCCATTGACTTCAGTCAGGTCAGCATTTCACAAAGTGGATTTTTTATAGCCCTAGGTTTTGTTGCAGCACAATGTTGAAAATAGTATGCAAAATATCCATTGATTTTTATTTTTACATTTATGTATAAAAGCTTAGAAGGAGAGAAAAAGATTTTCACTCAATTGTTATTTTTAAACATGCCTTCTAAAATGATTATTGACCATAAAACGCAAATCCAAATGCCTCAGTTTTACAAAGGGCTTCAATCAAAAGTGTCTTTGTTCTAAGAGAAAAGTGCATTGACAGTGAAAATCCATTTGAAAAATCTATTGTTATTTGGCTTTAAAACTCGAGAACAAGTCAATAGAACACACATCTGCTATTAGATGCACCATTTAGAGGAAAACCTTTTAGAGTCTCAAATACATGAGAACTATGGAATTGATCTTGGGTGCACTTAATCACAGTAGCTTTATATACATATTTAAGTGTTTGCAGGATGAAGCCTAATGAGGATAAAAAATGGCAGTGAAAGACACTTAGAACCATGTAAATGACTGTAAATAGTAATGGAATGTTTTGCAGAATGTCTACTTCATTTGTTTTCCTTTGCATGTAAATTGCTTACAAATCTTATGTGAGGGTGGTTAAAATATATTTACATCTTTTTAAAAAAATATATTTTATTGAAACAGTCTTACTGAATCCAGAGTGCAAAAATAGCCAATGCTATACAGCTGTATTATAGCAAAAATACACAAATGCAGTAAAAGTGCAGAGACAGTGTTAGAGTGCATGCAGTGGTAACTGCTGACACTAAGTGATCAGTCTTTACTCTCCCCCCACTCTGTGATGCAGAAGATGATGCATGATGTAAATACTGCAGCTTCGAAGAGGTGAAAAGAACAACCTTTTTACCAAGTTTGTTACATTAAATCATTTAAAACAGCTGGGTGCCCAGGTAGGTAAATAACAATCTCCCCAGGAATCTTTTCTAAATGCCTATCCTTGCAGGAGCTTTTCTTGAAACAAAAGGTAAATAGATTTTGTTTTAATTACATAGATTGATTACTCATTTTTCACTAGTCAGTGATCTTTTAGACTCAGCTTTAAAGAATGAGAACAAAAATGCAGGAACCATTCATACCCTAGAGAAAATAAAACCTCAATATTTTAGGTGAAATCACTAACTCTAATACAACATTAAGGCTGAGAAATCAAGTTAAAGGGAAATCTCAGCAACCTTAGCTTTGCAACCTTCTATATACTTTTCAGCCATTGGGGAAGATTCTCTGGTACATTCAGGTTGCTCTAACAACACAAGGGGGCTAGAAAGCAGGCAGAGTCCTTTAGCTGAGAACTCCCTTGGCAAGGGGAACATACCCAGCAGTTGCATTACTTCCACCTCATCCCTGTGTTGGGGGCTCACAGTGTGTGCTCCAGCTGTCGCCAGTTGGTGTAGTATCATTTTAAGCCTCCTGGCTATGCTAACTTATGCCATTGCCAGTACAGCTCTGCCTTTAGAAACGGGGAGTCATAATAGGCTCAGCCCGTGCTGCTACAATGAATTTCGCCAGTGCAGAAATGGTCTTGCTCTCCATCAGATTCATACAGACAGGATCAGGAGACTGTTTCACTTTTCATTCATTGTGCTTTGGTTTGTCAAAGATGACTGAGTTTGGTTTTGGATTTATGGCCTCTACCAAGCAGGGAAAGATTCCAAACTTTGTTCAGTAGGTACTATAAGGAAGTGCTGTAGACTCCTGAGGAGCAATAAACAGGGAAATATTAAAAGGAATGTAGGATCGAAAAGGTGAATCTATTAGAGGTATCTACACAAAGTTCTGGAATGAGGCAGATAGTGAACAAGCATCTGGTGAAACATAACTTTGAAGTGGTGGCACGGAAGAGCCAATGAGAGCAAATGGCAACACATGTGCAGCATTAGACTTAGGTTTTTATCCAGACAACATTCCTGGATCCTGAAAATGATTGAGCATAAAAAGGAAGTATCCCAGTTCATTTATTTGATCAGGGAATTTGTGTCTGGAACCTGTTGGTCAGAAATCCTTCTACTGTTTTCACAAGAAAGCTATGCTAACCTATGCCAATGCCAATCTCCAACCCATGAGAACTCCACAGACCAGCACTTCACCATCCACTGGAGCAGAAAGTGACACTGTAACCCAGAGATCAAAGCTCACATGGAACTGCATACCCAATTCCATTAGGTTATGTCCTTTTCCAGAGACAGAGTACATAAAAAAAGTAAAATGCTCCTCAATAGTCAAATTTATTTTCTCAACAGTATATTAAAGAATCATGACACAAGAACGTCAACTAAACACAAGTTCCTCCAGTGTAAAACCACTATGTTCTATGGTTTAACTACTAGCATTTTGGGGCTATAGACAAGAATCACTTGGTAACACTATTTTCTTTCTGCAGAATTTTTTTTATCCATCCAGAATAACATACTTCTGCACTGAGCTGTGTATTTGATCAATATGGCCTCAATTATTTCCTGTTGTCTCACAGAAACAGAATAATCTTAGTTAAACAGCACCTGAGGAAAGTGAAGAGCAAAAGGAAAAATGGTCTAGTGGAAAAATGGTCAAGCCCTTAATCTCTCAACTACACAAACTGCATCCTCACAGCTCCAACACAAAAAGATTATTGCCAGAAGCACATGCCATATCTTTTCATGGGATCTTGTCTCCCACGGTGCACAACCTGCAAGTCTATTACTCTGAAGTAAGAGAAAATATACTATTAATGGATAAATTAGTGACGGGTATAAGCAGAAATGGTTTTAAATCATTCCTCCTTCTGTAGGAGATTAGTGCAAGATTGCAGCATGGCATGAAGACCCAGTCACCTTGTGCTGGGGAGAATCTATAATAGAATTCTTGTTGAAAGACTGTGGAAGAGGGTGGGGCAGAAATAGCACTGAACCTGTCTAAAGGAAAGCAAAATGCTTGGACAAGAGCAGTACATTCAGTTTGGCTAGTTGTTGAGAGGCCCATGTATTAACTACAGTGTGATAAATTGTTGCAGAACTGTGCCTCTGGCATTCTTTGCTGTATGTACTTTTAGCCAGCATGTAGTGATGGCCATTTGCAATGTTTAATTATCTTCGTAGTGTGCAGTGAGCATAGAAAGGACTGCTCTAGAAACACAATGCATGGTATTTGAATGGAGACTTAGACTCTAAAGTGGAAGGCAATAATTTGAAACAGCTCAGTGAATTCTATACAGAGTAAGATTACTACACCTCCATAAACCTTCTCCCTCCTTCATGACAACTGTACCCTTTCCACAACAAGAGAGCAGAGCATCTAATGTGAGAACATAAGAATGGCCATACTGAGTCAGACCAAACGTCCATCCAGCCCAGTATCCTGTCTTTCAACAGTGGCCAATGCCAGGTGCCCCAGAAGAAATTAACAGAACAGGCAATCATCAAGTGATCCATCCTGTGTTGCCCATTCCTAGCTTCTGGCAAACAGAGGTTAGAGACACCATCCCTGCCCATCCTGGCTAATAGTCTATCGATGGACCTATCCTCCAGGAATTAATCTAGTTCAGGGTTTCTCAAACTGGGGGTCGCTACCCCCCTGGGGGTCGCAGAGCACTTGAAGGGGGGGTCATGAGCTCCTGGCACCGCTTAAAAGACGCCGAATGAATTACTTCTGCATTCGGCGGCTTTTCGGCGGACATACCGAGCTATTTCGGGAGCGCTTGGCATGTCTGCCAAAAATAGCCGCCGAATTCAGAAGTAATTTATTCAGTGGCTTTTCAGCAGACATACAAGGGTGCGCCGCGGGAGCAGAGGAAGGAAAAATGGGTCGTGGTTCTCAAAAGTTTGAGAACCACTGATCTAGTTCTTTTTTGAACCCTGTTATAGACTTAGCCTTTACAACCTCCTCTGGCAAGGAGTTCTACAGTCTGACTGTGCGTTATGTGAGATGGAAAGAGGTGGTACAGTTCACCATTGTCTCAATTTGCCAGCTACAGCAGTACTTATACTAGATTGAATTATACAGGAAGTCACACTTAGGCAGCTTCAGAGCATGTTCAAAACATGGTATGTGCACCATTTTTCATCTTCACATTGGCCCCATTATCTGAAATGACAAAATCTAGCAAAGGCCATTTGAGGTGAGCTATTTCTTTTTCTCAGTCTCTCTGGGAGGATTTTTTTTCTTTTGCCATATGTTGTTTTCTTATAGCCAGCATTGGAAAGGGCAGCCTGTCTACAAAAATGTCTGTGGGACTGGGACATTATGCAGGAGTTATAAGGAAGGAGATGGCTTGGAAGAGTCTGCATTGGAAATGAATGATGCTCAGTGAACTGTGACTGCCCTATAGTCATCTCTTTGATCACTTGTCCACATATCAGTTGTTACAGCTGGCGCACTTCAAAAGTTTATTCTGCTACCAGAAATATGTTGTGCAGAAGCCTGTACTCTTAAGTTGTCCAATGTTATTAATGTCATCTCAGTCTATTACATAAAATTGTTTATAAAAGTCAGCAAAAAATTAAGAAAAATAAATTGGTGCAAACTGAATTGTTTGAGTTAGAAAGCTGTGAAAAGGGTCTTTCAGGCTCTTCTAATGTCATCTACAGATTGCAGAAGGACGAGCAAAAAGATTCTAGAAATGATAGGAAATGTAAATAGTAAAAATCAAAATGTGTTTTGATTGGTGGATTTAATAGGATGAGATTACCACCCCTCCTTGGACTTTGTTTATCTGGAGGTCACTAAGTGGGAGATGGGGGACACATGGACTGGAAGAGGAGAGTTTTACCATAATGTCCGCAACTTCCACCACTTCCTGGAACCCAAGGATTCCCCATGACATTGCTAAGAATCAGAGAGGTAGCCGTGTTAGTCTGGAATTGCAGAAGTGACAAAGAGTCCTGTGGCACCTTAAAGACTAACTAAAGTTTTAGAGCATAAGCTTTCGTGGGCTAATACCCACTTCGTCGGATGCAACAAAGTGAGTATTAGCCCACGAAAGCTTATGCTCTAAAACTTTAGTTAGTCTTTAAGGAGCCACAGGACTCTTTGTCATGACATTGCTGGACCTCATACTGAAGGCATCATAACCTCACCAGGCCAGAGAAAATGAACTAGCTGACATCCTCACCACTTCATCTGGTCAGGCTTCATCTGAATCCTGACCATCACCTAGGACGTGAGCCTCAGTTCCTGCTGTTACCCCCTCCCTTATGAGTTATTTTCCTTTCCTGCCTTATTTCTCCTCCTTCCAGACTGTCTCTTCCTTTTTTCTGACTAATAAGAATCTGGCTTAGCTAAGTCAAGACAAGTCCACCTTTGGTAACACTGCTGTGAGCTGCAGTGCCTTAAATAGCCAACAACTACTACAAGCTCACCAGGTTCCACAGTAACTGATCAGACTGTGTGCTGTGCTTGTGTTTCTCCAGCAGTTAGGTTACAAGAGAGACTGAACATCTAAGACAGAAACTGCATTTTCTGTCTTTGCTATGCCATTCTCTCCCGCTTTCTAAGTGTCTCTTTTTGTCTTCCAGGGACAGGGCTGGACTTCAATAACACCAGCAGCAATTCCCTGTAAATGATTTTTTCTCTTTTCCTATAATAACATTTTAAAAACTGTCAAAAAGACTGTCATTTTTAAAATCTCTAAAAACAATTAGGGAAAGAAATTTAGAAGAGGGTCTGTACTAGAAGACTATCTTAATATTTTAAGTTTCAAATGCTTTCTGTTCCCACTCCCATCTTTTTCTGTGTATTCAGTAAAAGGGTAAATAGATTTTACTGGTGGGTTTTACAATAGGAGTAATCCAGAAACAGATTGATCTGAATCCCTGGACCAATAATTAACTGTACAATACTGGGACAATGAACAAGGTTTTTTATTAATATTGTCTCCCTTGCTGGGCCAAAGACACCCTCTTATCAACATAATATATGTTACCTGTTCTATCCACATTTCCGATTATAAATGTAAATTTATTACATTTGCAAAAGCACTGAATGAGGCAAGGCTCCCGAGGAAAATATAGTATGTGAGCATGTAATTAAAGCTTATGTCATAATGCTTATGCACATGAGGGGCCAAATTAAGGTTACACAGGGAACCTTAATTCTGGCTTTTTCTAACTTTTATGTGTGAGAGACTTTGCAACCTTAATAATGTTGTAACATAGTTCTACATATATACATTACTGTGCTTTTCAAAAAGCATACTGAAAAAAACCCCAAATTCCATCATGTGGCATCTTATTGATACCTATATGATTCATCAACAAATTTAGAACCTTTAGATCTACAGCAAAAACAAACAGACAAACAAACAAACAAAAAACCACCTTTGCCACTTGAGCTAATAGAGTAAGTGAGAGCAGCAGTTGGTTGTTTTCCTCTGTGTGGATCAGCAGTAGAGGGAGATGGGTTATTTTGCAAGTGGGTTTCACAGAGGTTTACTGACAGCAGAGGAATGGTGGGTCCACAGATCCAGGTATTGGAGAGAAGTGTGCTGTATTGGGAACAGTCTCTTTTCCCCACTCTCCCAAGTTTCACACCATCTGTCCCATTCCTTCCAACTGGTCTGTCCCAGGCCTGTCTCTTCCCCGCCTCTGGCTCTTTGTGCCACTACCATTTTCCTTGTCTACCCAGGCCTAGTTTCCATTCTCTCTCATTCCAGTTCCAATCTCCTTGCCCAACAAGTTTTAGCCTCAACTCTCCAGACTCCCCATTCCAGTGCCAATCTCCCCTTAATACTTCTGGTCTCTTTGCTCAGCTGTTCCCAGTTTCCGCTTTCCCAACTCCCAGCTCCTTGTCCTCACCCATCCAATGGTAATCTATGCCTCCTAGCTTTCAGTCCCCTCTTTCTTTCCCCATTAGTCCTAGTACCCCCTTGGTTCTCAGAACCAACCAGTCATAGTCTCTGCCCCCGGCTTCCAGTTCTAGTCTCCTCCATCAGGATACTTGTCCCACTCTACCCTCCCTGCCAACCTGGCAAGGTCCGCTCTTGTCCCCTCTGCATTTGCCTCTAAACAGCCTTAATACTAACATGGAGGTCACTGAGAACACAGGAGTGTTGGGATTTTTCTCCAGGATCTTTGCCACTTAGTTCCCCCAAAATTAGCATGAATCCAGCTTTCTCAGGGTTTTTTTTATTGGTATACAGCAACACTATGCTGAGGTCATCAAGCCCAAATGCAGAGGGATGGATATAGGGGTTTACCACAACTCCAAAAGCACACAACAGTAAATTAGATTATCTGCATAGACTAACACATGCATGCATGTTACATAAATAAATAGGATAGGAGAGAGGTCCTGGAGGCCAAATATTGGCTGCTAGGTAAGAGATAGAAGTCCAGGACCTCCATGGTAGCATTCTCTGAAATGCTTCCAGTTATACACGCAGGGCCAGTTAGATAGGCAGAACTGCAGGGTCACAATGCGTGGAATAGATTATGGTGCAGGAAGGAGGGTTTAGATTTATTACAAACTGAGGAAACATTTGGGAAAGGGGAGCCTATACAGGAAGGATGGGCTCCACCTAACCAAAAGGGAACCAGATCACTGGCACTTAAAATTAAAAAGGCTATAAAGCAGTTTCTAAGCTAAGGGCTGGAAGAAAGCGGACAGGTACAGAGGAGCACATGGTTCGGACAGAGACACCCCTTGCCAGAGGATCTTGTGATGGGCAAGACTTTGCAAACCCTTTATATTTGTACATAGTGTGACAAAGCTCTGTCCTTATCTTTGTGGATCCTGCGTTTCCTGGCAGATTTTTACTAGCCTCAGAGGCTCACTGTGACCCTCCACGTAGCCCTTCTCTCTCTAGAGACAAGGTCACAGCCTATCGAGCCATTTTCATCACAAGCCAGTAAGGAGAAGCTATCCTTCCTGGTACAGTCTCTATTTTCTCCCAATCTCAGAGACTAATTAAGGGAGGCAGAAAGAGGGGAGCCCAGGCCCGCCCTTTACTTTGGGCTCCGGCCCAGGGACCCTAATAGTATCAGCTAAGATGGCTGACTTTCTATCCACAAAACACAATACAATTCCCTGGGCTACTTCCCCACAGCAGTCACTGCTTCTTCAAACTCCACTTCACCCTTACTTCAGGGCCTCCTTCCTTCTGGATGATATGTTGTCCACCACTCCGTCTCACCAACGGCACAACTTCCTTCCACAGCTCCTGACATCCACACCCACCTGACTAACTGGGAGGTTTTTAACTGGTTTCAGCCAGTCTCTGATTGGCTTCAGGTATTCCAATCAGGCTAGCTGTTTGTACTCCTTTCTAGAAGGTTCCATTGGTACCAGGGATTTGTTTAACCTGAGACCAACATATCTATTCTCCAACACTTTCCTATAGCCATCTGGCCTTGCCCCATCACAATAGATACTATGGTGGTGGGCATTACAGAAAAGCCAAAGATATATAGACAAAATACGAAACAGATTTACATTTACATAGTTAAATCATTTCTTATTTGAAAGAAAGGCAGTAAACTACTGAAGAAGAATCCTGACAGCAAACTCAAAGAAATACTATGCATCCAATATTTCTAGCAAGAGTAGTTAAAGGCTGATGCTGAAGATTGTATGCAATTAAGGCTCCTGTCACACTTGCCAGGAAAAAGCACTAATATTTTCACATGATTAACCACACTGTTTTTTGCAGTGAGAATGACAGAAGGTTCTATTACACATTCAAATGTGGTTTTACATTTATTTTGATTGCATCGAGTTTCTTTGTATGCTACTTTTCATAATATCTGCACTCAGCTCACCTCCTTAAAAGTGTTGAATTATTTTTTATTTTAAAAAACAGCTGTCATGGAAAAACAAAACATTTGAAGTCATTATGTTTACAAGTCTCTCTAGTCAGGTGCCTTATGGTTCCATTGTTGTTCACTTAAATACTTGTCACATACATTTGAATTGTTGAACTAACTCCAAAACATTTCTTCCAGAGCTCACAACTCCCATATGTGTGACAATACAATTTGCATACATTTAAATATATGTGGTGATGCTTTAAATTGTGATATCTGATATCTCTAGTATTATGGGCTTATGAACATCAGTGATGTATTAACCCATTTTACTTTATAAATACTAGGAATGAGAAAAAATAAAATTGTGTTATTTATCAGTGATTTTTAAATACATCACATTTGTGAAGGCAGCTATTGAGGATAACAGCTTCTTTCCATATCTATTTTCTGATCATGTTCCTGAACTATCACACATGACCAGATGAAGAATGTGTGATAGCAACCACCTATGAATGTTGTTGGGCCATCACACTCAGAGTAGATGCCTCATTGGTTATGGACACATCATGATTCTCAGATATATAAATAAATCACTTCAGTGAAATGTATGGTTACAGTCTACAGCCATATGTACCTTGTCTTCTCCGCAGTCAGAGACTTTTAACCTACAAACATACTTTGAGGCCTAATGTAAACAGAAGTCTGGAGATGCTCCGTGGTGGTTTCTGGAGCTGGTTGAAACATTTTCCATGAAATGGGGTTTTTTCCCATTGAAATATGCTGTTTTAAAGCCAAAATCTTTCATGGACACTTACCTATTTTGACAAAGTTTTTGATGAGAAAGTTTGTGAGGTACAGGGTGGACCCTCCAGTCAGTTCCAAGGAGAAAGTGAGACCCAGATAAAAAATCTGACCCTTTCAATCTGAAAAAGAAAGTTTTGACAAAAATTCTATTTTGTTTTCATTCTAATAAAGAACTAAAACTAATTTTTAAACCTCAAATGTTATCACAACATAGACTTGTCATCCTGTGGCCAGCTCGAGTAGTTACTTTTTCAGTGTGAAATTGCAATATTTTTGCTTTTCTATCAATATTTTTTCATCATTCATTAATCATGTAGAGAGCTATTGATGTACTTACTGGACTCAAGAAATACAATTCATATATACTACCACCTATGCATTTAAATAAACATATTAGTTTTATTAAAAATTCAAATAAAATTACAGAAAATAATGTCCAGAAGTATAAATGTGAATCAAGGTTCATGAAAAACTATTACAACCCTTCATAAGTTGTTCCAGTGATTAGTTACCTATCTGTTAAAAATGTACTCCTTATTTCCTGCCGGAATTTGTCTAGCTATTGGATTATGTTAAACCTTTCTTTGTTAGACTAAAGGTCCATTATCAAATTTATGTTCTCCATGAAGATACAGCTAGCCTGCGTTCAAGTTACCTCTGAACATTTTTGTGTGCATGTAGCTAAATAGAATGAGCTCCTTGATGCTATCACTATAGAACACACTTTCCAATCCTTTAAATCATTCTTGAGGGCTCTTCTCTTCTTGAACTTGTCAACAACCTTCTTGAATTGTGGACCCCACAACTGGACACAGTTTTCCAGCGACAGTCACTTTAGTACCAACTACAGAAGTAAAATGACCTCTTTACTCTTACTCTAGCTTTCCCTGTTTATGCATCCAAGGACTTCATTAACCTGTTTGGTCACAGCAAAACTGGGAGTTTATCCACCGTGACCCCAAAGTCTTTTTCAGAGTCACTGTTTCCCAGGACAACTTGATCACAGTGTAAACCGGGAACAAAAAAAATTTTAATGTGTTCTTCAGTTTAGCAGACAACAGTATAACAAAATCCAATGGCAGGAACTTTAAGCTATTTGGACTGGAAATAAGACTTCTATTGAAAAAGAGAATAATGAGGCAAATTAGCAATTGCAACAACTTACCAAGAGTCATGGTGGATTCACCATCACTGGCCATTTTTAAAACAATTTTGGACATTTTTCTAAAAGATATACTCCAGTAATTATTATGTTGGGGAAGTTCTATGGCTTGTATTATGCAGGCAGTCAGACTAGATTATCATAGTGGTCCCTTCTGGCTTAATATCTATGAACTCTAGATATCCTTGCATCATATCTATACATTGGCAAAAAAATCAGGAAAAAATGTTTGAGAACTACCAGCTGTTTTGTATGGGAGTTGTAAGGAGTTAAAGCAGCTATTACTGAATACCTGGAACAGAGGTCACAGAAAAGCCTTATGACAAGGTCTATGACCAGTAGATCTATTTAGGCATGAAAACTGTGGTTCTAGCATGGTTCCCTCTCCCTCCAACCCCATACGTACTGGTTTGGGATAAATGCAGCGCCCTCTTCCAAGGCAGAAAGGTGGCACGGACATCCTTCTGGGCAGTTGGTCCACCTACTTCTCCCCACTCCATGCATGTAGCCAAACCCATCAGGATGAAGTGGCAAGGGAGGGGCCTTGTGCCAGTCCTCTTCACCACAGATGAATTTCACGTTAGCAGAATATTTTATACCAAAAATACAGGTGTCATGTCATTTTTTTCAGTTAAAGATATGAGCTTCCCCTGCAACCTCTTCTAAACAAAAAATAGTTAGGAAATAATTAGGAAACTTAGAACCTGACCTTAAGTAAACAACATGCTGGCAAGGGCACAAAACTGAAACAAGAATAAATTATTTGCACCCTCTGGCAATACTATGCTCTTTAAACCTCTGCAAACATAATGGGCAAGTACTGTCTGGTTTTTTGTTTTTTTTTTGTGTGTGCAGAAAGGCTAGCAAACCCAGTGTTTTGGAAACCTCATACTTCACTCATAACAACAGTTCTGATAGCTAAGTAAAAATGGTATTTTGGAAAAAGTGATTTTGTCTTTCTCCCAAATCACATATTTATGCTTTACATCTCTTTCCAAAACTGTGGGATGTCATTTAAAACCAGTAGATGGTGCTGAAGGATCCTGAGAGGTACTACCACCTTATACAGGTTAACGGTCACTAATTCAAATTTGGCGAAGTCTGAAAGACTTTTGGAAAACTGTCTCATTGCTGAATTCTTCTCACACTCTTCTACTGGCATTTATGACCTACTGGATTACTTGCTCAGAATTTTTTAAAAACCATTACATTTAAGAGATACAAAGTGGTTGAGGTAAGAACTTTTAGTTGCTGAAAAAGACAAGCTTTTGAGCTTCATAGAGCTCTTCTTCAGGTCTTGGAAGGGTAACCAGAATGTGGTAGTTCAATACAAGGTGGGACAGATTGTTAAAGCGTTAACACATGCCCCAAGAAACCATTTATAATGAAGTGGGCAGTTAAAAGCTTGACAGTCGTAAGACAAAGAATGTTTAGTAGGTTGTTATATTTAAGACATATAGGTGCTGAAGAGTCACTAACTACTGTAAGCATGTGTTAGCGTCAAGACTAAATACATCTGTTTGATGCATTCTTTTTGCACAGAATTCTTTGTTCTATGTGGTCTTACAAAGAGGACCAGGATTTTAAACACTGGATTTTATGTCTACTTGAATATTATTTTTTGTCCTGCAAGCCTTTTCTGTGTGTAGGCAACACTCAAAAGGTAGTCAAAAGGTATTGACAAACAGGAGTCAATAGAAATCAATAGACTTTGCTTGTTGCAAATATGAGTTGAAGCATGTCTTCAACCGCAAAAAATGTCCATTAAAATCAGCTGGGCATTTGCGGGCATTAATATATCCTATGCCAAGGTAGCAGAACTCTGCCAACCCTCACTGTGACCATCCAGGGGACCTGCAAGTGGCACAGATGCTCCAGCAGGAAGCAGCCCTACAACAGGGGAATTCTGTACTGGTAATTTTCAAATAGGTTACAGCCCCTTTGTGTCATCTGAGTAATGCAAAGAGGATCCTTTCTGGCTTTAGTGTCTATGTAGGCCTTTCATAGATTCCTTAATAGATTCCAAGGCCAGAAGGGACCATTGTGACTATCTACTCTGATATCCTGTGTAACACAGATAATAGAACTTCCCCAAAATAATTCCTAGAGTAGATCTTTTAGACAAACATCCAGTCTTGATTTTAAAATGGTCAGTGATAGAAAATCTACCACAGCCCTTCGTAAATTATATCCTGTATTTCAGTTAGAACCACTGTTTCATTTCAGTTTATTTTACTCTCCATGCATAGTTTTCTGCACATTATAACAATCTTTATAACTATGTTCTTAATGTTTTTTTCTATCTCCAATTTTAGGTACACACCCATAATCAATTTTACGTACCCACTCATTCTTGTACAAGTTTGTACCATATATTGTTTTGTCTCTAAAATCAATGACTAGAAAACTACATTTTCTTCAATTTTCATGATAAAATGTAATTGAGAGTTAATGTTCCAAACCAACACAGACTGATTAAAATAATCCTTAAATGCACACAATAATACTGCAGCATCAAAACAATATAACACCTCATATGATTTGAATCAAGCACATCAGACAGAGCATATATCTTTAGTGACATAAGATTATTATAGTATTGGCCCTAGGGTGACCACTTTTTCAAAATGCATAAATGGAAAATGCCCCAATCAGTGGCTCCATCCCTGCTTCTCCTCTTCCCTGTGGCCCCGCCACAGGCCACCTGGAAGCCAGAGCCGGCAATAGTAAGAGCCGCCCAGGGAGCCCAGGCCACAGTGGGGAGCACCTAACCCACCACCTACCCTAGGTAGGGAGCCAGGGCCCCCAAAAATCAGATCCCCAGCCTGTGTCCCCACCCCCACCCCCCAGGGCATGCCTCTCAGAGCACACAGAGGGTCCAGGACTCTGGGACTCCCCAGAGTGGCCTGGACTCCCTGGGTAGTTCTTACTGTTGCCCATCTCCAGCTTCCAGTGTGGCCAGGGATGGAGCCTTGAGAGGGAGAGGAGGAGCAGGGGGTGGGGACTCATGGTGAGGTGAGACTAAAGGTGCACCTCAGTCCCCCTCACCAGAAAGAGGTTGGTGCCACCCCTGAATCTCAGACAGGCACAGGAGGGCACCACAGGGAATCATGGACAAATGCTGTCTTGGAGTCATTGAACCTGAAACTGGGACTTGAAATGTATATTTCAGAACTGTCACATCTGATTAGGGAGGAGTGGTCACCTTAATTGGCTAAGGTGTTGTGTGTACAATAATGACAGGACCAAGCCCCATTTTGAGCAAATTAAAATGGGATAGATTCTTTTTTCAGATACAGTTCTAAAATCAAGTTACTCTACTGGGGCAAAAAAGAGTTACTGAAATTTCAAACCAGTACCATTGAGAACAGAATCTGGTTGTATATGGCCAAATTTCACTCTAACGTATACCAATTTGATTCCATTGACTACAAAAGGGTCCCATTAAGAGAAGAATTTATCAAACATAATAAAAAAATCTATACACAAGTGTTAATATTTGTGAAATCACCTGATTAATGATTCCTTAACATGCTAATACCATAGTCTCAATACACTGATTACAATAGAAATGGGAGCTGTGTAGGGGGACTACATGAGGAGGCCCAAGTGGACATATTCAGTTAAGACACCCTACTCTCATACTGCAGTGAACTCTACATTTTCAGCACATTGCATGAGGTTTGATCTACATGACATCTTTTAAAACCAGTGGGTGTTTGTAAACTAAAATGTAGTAAAAAAAAACCTTTGTAAATATCTAAAACCTAACATTCCCTAGGTATGTGTCATTTTGTGCATTTGTTATGATAGATATAGTGCTAAAACGTGATTCTCAAAGCACTTCATTGAAGTGATTACTGTACAAAATACAAGATCTTCAAATCCATGCACATCAATCTTGACAAAAGCATAAAAAGCTTATTAAACAGTCTATTTTGTCACACACACTTGCATGGAAAAAAATTTGTTTCATTTTCATTTATAGCTTCTCTCTGCCTAATGTCTTAAATACCAAACAGAATAAACATAACCTTTGTATCTACGATGTCTTGCTCTTTCATGATCTTCTTCCTGACTTTTTCAGGATATTGATTTCATGTCATAATGCAATGACATGAAATGCATGGCTGGTTGTACCAGAAAGTGATCCAGTGTTTATGCAATGGTTTCATTCTCCAAGGCTGAAAATTTATTTATGGCTACATAATCAAATGAACTCCTTTTCTTCATCTCTCTTTCTCCACCTTGCTATAGCTAAAAAAGGAAGAGAGACTTGGATGGTGAATTTTTATTTGATATCAACCAAAAAAATGTTGACAGCATTATATATGTCAATTCCAGTGTACTTGCTCCAATCATTTATATTTTGGAGCTTCTGTGCACTATGAAGATCACGTGAGGTTTTACAGGACTGGACATTTATTAGGTAACTGAATAGATGCATTAAGGTAGCAGACCCAAAATGGGAAAAAATTAAATACTCCTGAGTTATTTTACTGAAATTGCAGTTCTGGTTTTATTGTAGCAGGCAGGGCTAGAATTTTAAAAATTCATTCATTTTCATAGTGTTTTTATGGAGTTCCCCTGCTTATCTACTCAAAGCTGAAATTACCACAATGAAACGATAGGATCAGATGCCAATATACCATATATTATGCCAGTGTAACAATATGTTCTACAAATAAACTCTACTAGAACAGGGCAGATTAATCTAGTACTTCAGGTATTCACAGCAATCTCTTCATGTATCAGGATATTTTTTAAAATGCATATTTAATAAACATTTAATTTCATGATTAAGAGAATGAAATATTTTAGTAATTGGATTTTGATTCTACAGCCTCTTAGGGAAAGACATTGACTGATTGCCTAAATATGAAGGAACCACTAAATAAAATGCTATAGATAGCTAAGTAGAAACACAAAGATTGTTTTTTTTTCTGTAGTTTTCTTCTTTTCAACATAATGAAAATCTCAAAGACTTGAGACTTCAGCACCTAAATGGTACTTAATGCCTTGTCACATTGGGCCCCTTGTTTGTAAGAACCTAGGGACAGGGATCATGTTTTCCTCGGTCTCATATAGTGAAGAACATTCCTTAATAATTTAACAATAATATCTCCCTTGCAGGTGGTGAATTTGTGAAAGTTGACCTTTTAAATAAAAAATTAAGGAAAAGTTGGACCCTTTCAAAGTCAGACCATTCTTTGATTTGGGTGGAAAGTGCAGAAAAGAACTTGGATGGAAAAATCAAGCTAATATGCATAAAACTTAATTTAAAATGTAAAACAAACATTATAAAAAAGTGTAACATTTTAAAAGAAGTACATCTATGAGGAATCATGCCTTTGTGTATGCAATTCCCATGTTCATGGTGATGAAGGTGACAATAACTCATTTCTTACTAAAATTTTCATGCAAAGAAAGAGGGCCTTAAATCAGAAATATAGGTATTTCAGGGCTTAGTGTGGAATATAGTTATAACCAAATCTGCAAAAACATATAAGAAAGTTATATGGGAAATCAAATCAGTGATTGCACATCTTGATACAAGAGATTTTCTAACCTGTTCTAAACCCCATGTAAAGAAATCAGCACCAGATTTGTGCCACACAGCTAGAAGCAGGTAGAGAGGGAGAAAAATATGGTCCATTTTATCTGCCCCAATTAGCATAAAAAAGTGGTGACAGTATCATGTTTGATATGCATAAAAATCTAATTAGTTATATAGATTAAAGGCTTTTCACAAATATTAAATTTGTGATAGTTTAAAGCAGGATTAATGAGAAATCCAAAATAGTGGCCACAATGATATTACCTTAGGAAATCAAAATGGTGGTCTTGACCAATAGCAGACAGCTAACTGAAGTGAAGTAAAGTTCACTAGGTTGAGATTAAGTTCACTTCAAATACCTCTGTCAGGTAAGAGGTTTTAAAACAGGTTCAGGTTTCAAACCTGATTGGCCAAACAGGTATGCTAATGACTGGCACTGAGGGAGAACTCAGTCAGAAAGGGTCAAAAGTCATATATAAGGCAGAGAGCTGACAGGCTTCAGTGTGGGTGAGCAGTGGCTGCAGAGAAGAGAGAGAGATGACCGACAAGGGTCAGCAGAGCAAGGACAGCGGAAAGCAAAGCAGAGAGCAAAAACAGAAACAGACAAAGAAACAAAGCAAAAATCCCTATACCTGACAGAACAGAAGGTCCTTAGATGGAACCTTAAGAAGAATAAAAGTATAATTATTTTTAATTATAAGAAATATATGTGTGTGATTGTCAAAAAAGCTGGATGCCTACATAGTATGGATTTTAAGATCATGGCATGAATTCTACAAGTGGCTGATCAGCATCACCGGAATGTCACCACTCAGTAATGCTTAATGTTTGCTACTTAATGGGTAAATATTGTAATGTTGTTTAAGGCTTACATTGTGGCAGATTTAAGTATTGTATTATGCAGCATTGTACTCCATTATATTATTTATGTAGTATGTTGCACCCTCTTATTGTATGCAATGCAACATTGTATTATGTTATGTAGCTTGTGTTCTGTTACACTGTATTCTGTCTTGATTATTAAGTGCATTGTAATTTAATATTATGTTTACATAAATGTTATTTTGTTTTCAAAGAATTATTTCTTGAGTGTCAATTCTTTAGCAGAGGGCTGTATCCATGTCCTTCCACAGGTTAACAGAACTAGTCTCTGAAGAGTCCTCTGAGGGTTAGAGACAAACACCTGAGTAATTCCTCTACAGTGGGCCACCCCCGTTACTCATTTACATGGGCCAAATTGACAATTGGTTTACAGTTATAGGCAGGCCATTATTAGGATGCCTTGTGTCCAAATTTTGCAGTTACAATCCATTCAAATTTTTAGCAGAGGCTAATGAAGCCATGCCCCATAGTTTCCATATTGAAAAAGAGAGAGGTGGCTCTTTGGAGGCTACTTTGGGGGCAGTTTGCATGTGGAAGACTGTACATATCTCAATAAATATAAATAGATTTTTGTCTTTTACCTGATGGCTTATATAGCTCCTAACCCTGCAAAATGCTCTGACCTCTCGAATCTCTTTGAAAACGTTAATGGATATTTCATAAATTTTTAAGATTAGAATACATCATTATGACTATCTAATCTGACCTCCTTACCCAACAGAGTCTATAGAATATAGAATATATACAGTCTATATATATTGTGACGGAGTCAGACCAGAAGGATATAGGAGAGTGCTGGAAGGCAGGTATATTAGTCTCAGGATGTGCAGTTCCTTGTTCCCTGGATAGCCAAACAAAGGCTACTCCAGGCCAATCAAGACACCTGGGGCCAATTAAGAACCTTCTGGAAAGGAGTAGAAGCAGCTAGCCTAATTGGGACACCTGAAGCCAATCAGGGACTGGCTGAAACCAGATAAAAACCTCCCAGTTAGTCAGGTGGGTGTGGGTGTCAGGAGCTGTGGAAGGAAGTTATGCTGTTGGTGAGACTGAGTGTTGGACAACATATCATACTGAAGGAAGGAGGCCCCGAGGTAAGGGTGAAGTGGAGTTTGAAGAAGCAGGGACTGCTGTGGGGAAGTAGCCCAGGGAATTGTATTGTGTTTTGTGCCTACAAGGTCAGCCATCTTAACTGATACTATTAGGGTCCCTGGGCTGGAGTCCGGAGTAGAGGGCGGGCCCGGGCTCCCCCCTTTCCCATCTTCCATACTGGCCTGTGATGAAGATAACTCACTAGGTGGTGACTCTTGCCAATTCTACTGAGAAAGGGAGGTCACTCTGGGGCCTAGATGAGTTTCTGAGGCCCCTAAATCTGCCAGGAAGCGCAGGACCCACAAGGACAGACTTGGAGCTTTGTCACAATATATATAGTCTATAGTCTATATATATATATATAGTCTCTCTCTCTCTATATATATATAGTCTCTCTCTATATATAGTCTCTCTATATATAGTCTATATATATATATTCTATATATAGTCTATAGAATATAATACAGGTTTGGTAGACTGGAATCTCTTGGCAATGCCAGTGCGCCTGTCTGGATGCCAGTTTGGCAAAATACTTTTGTATCATCATCACCTGCTGCTGCATTATATTTGTGAGGGCAAGTCTGGTTTGCACACTCTGCACAAGCAGCTGGATCCACTCATGTGCACACTGATTGGCAAGGGAAATGTGTATGTGTACATGTCTTGGCACAGCAGGGAGGCAGGTGATGACATCTGCCTGTGCTGAGACACCTTCACACCCTGTACAGCTACTGGACAGTGGCACATACTTGCGGGGCTACATAGCCTTGTTCCTGATTCTGTTCCCCTATACCCAAAGGTCATTAGCTGTTAGTTTCTGTGACATTGCATGCATCAGATGATTATAACAGAGCACCTCCACTAGGTTATCACTTTAGAGTTTGGTTTGTAGTGCAGATGGTGGCAGCCGTGTTTAATGTGGTTATTAGGCAATGTTTTTTCTTCACTATTCACACTGTCTTACAAACCTCCGTTATTGGGAGCACTCAGTCTCTCAATGGCCATATCACATTTGCTGAGGGGTGGGGGAATACGCAGTCATTTCTCTTTTTTTCACTTGTTCATTATCTGCAGTACTAATTGCACTAAATGGCTGTTATAAAAGTACCAATCCCTACCATGGCTGAAAGTGGTCAAGGTTTCAGGGTCAGGGAGAAAAGGAAAGGACAGGCCATTTGTGCACAGAGTAGTGGCAAATGCTGTCATTGCCTGCATTGTTACTGAAATTGTGTTTCATAGAATCATAGAATATAAGGATTAGAAGGGACCTTAGAAGGTCATCTAGTCCAATCCCCTGCTCAAAGCAGGACCATCCCTAACTAAATCATCCCATGGTTGTCTGCATGTGAACTAAACCATACAGAGGTTGATCTACCCCTTTTCTGTGCTGTACAGTTCTGCTGCATTGAAAACCACTAGTGCTCTATATGAGCACATAACACTAACTGCACTTTCCCCATCCCTTCTGTGTATCCTTAGGACTTCACGTACTTCTGAACCCATGGCAATGGGGTAGGATACAAAAAACTGTTTGTAATATTATGACGCCATATTCTTAGGAAGAAGGGGCCACAGACAAGTCAAGGAAACTACAACATTCATTAAAATAACTAGATGGAATGTGTAACTAACGTATTTTAAGAAGAAAGGTCAACAACAAATCTTTAAAACATTAAGAAAACACATTAGTGGACAATGGACAAATTTTACTATCTCTACACCAGTCTCCTTGCCTTCATCTTGAGGGTGGGGTGAGGGAAAGAGAAAGATGGGGGGAGATCACTCCTGGGGATAGTCAGAGATGTCTCCTGAAAGCTCGTTATTAACTTCCTGGATGCTCAGGAAGGTCCCCTGAGAGAGGTTTTGGACTCATGCAGACTCCATGTTCTCCTCACAGTCACTGGAGGTGGGGGTCCTTGAAAGAGAGCCCTCTGGTTCAACAGTACCCTAGGTGGCAGATGGAGGTGACAGCAGTTAATGTGCAGGTTCAGTGGCCCTGGAAACAGGCAGACTCCAAACTCATTCAACCATTAGTTCAATGAGCCGCTCCCTTTCCCTGTGGCTTAACTCCTGCTCCATGAACTGATTCATCAACATCTCTTCGGCTGAAGAGCCTGATCCTCCTATGCTTTGAAGAATTCAAACTGCTCCAGGTTTCTTCTGTCCATCTCTATCAGCAGTTATTCCAGGACTGTTGTCAGTCCGCCTCTGTTATCTCTACAGTGCTGCTCCTGCCTTCATCATAAAATGGTTCCCCTCAGGAGCTGAAGTTCCTGGCCAAGAGAAGAGTGTAGCATTATTCCTCCCACTCCTCTTAAGAAGCCGAGAAATCCCTCTCACCCCACCCAAATAATGTTGCTGTAGAAGGCCACAATATTGATACTGTTCAGCATTCCAGGAATGCAACTCTTAGTCCTATCCTTCGTTCTCAGACAACTTTTGTAGTCCATGAGGAAGGAACAGAGGCTACTAACAGTAAGAAAAAATTGAGTAATATTTTAAAAAATTAAAATGTTCGTAATGTCTTGGGGAGGAATGGCAATTCCTTCCAGGGGCTGTGTTATCAGTCTGCAAGTTCTTCTTTAAAGACTGGCCAACATTTGGAAAACATTGTGCTTTTCAAGGTACCAGCATGGAAAAGAGTGGAGGGTTTTCATTCCTGTGGAGGAGATCTGGCAATCTATGCCAGAGAGGTGTTTCTGCTGATGATCAACACTCTACATATTGCTGAAAGGAGGGGTTTGGTCAGCTATGACGGTGGACCAAGCAGCTTTGCATGGTTGTTATACCTCAAGACCCAGCTGGAATTTCTGCTACCCCAGACATTTTCTGAAACTGCTTACAGGACTCTGAGGCTATTTGACTGTAAACTGACTATATTCTCAGCTAGCATAAGGAGTTTCTTAGCAAAGGGAGAGGCAAACCACAAATATTGTTTGCCCATACACTCTCAACTTGGCATCACAAAACAATCCTGTCCCCGTACTTGCACAACAGCAATGAAATGGACAGGGAAAGAAATACACACACCACAACTTTATTTGGTTCCATGAAATTTCAGATCATCAGCAAAAGCTTCTTGCCTCTCCACTCCAAAGAGACATTGCACTGTCTTTATCCAACTGCCAAACCAGATCCTTCTCCCATCCTGGTTTCTCTGGCTTGTGTGGCATCAGGAGACAGTAAAAATTTTGTAACCTTCCAAGATTCAAAAGACATCAGTTACTAACTTTAGACAACCAAGTGTAAGTTTTCTACATCTGCCCCATACCCAACCAGCCAGGACCTTTCTAACATGCCTCCTCCGATCCCCATCTCCACTTTGCCTGGGACTATCACTGTCTGATTGCGTGCTGAGAAATGCACTGACCCAGGGGCACAATGATTTTGTGTTAATCTGTTTTTAAGACATAGTCTTAGCCAAATGCATAACAGTGGTTCATCAGAAAGCAATATAAACTCCTTGATTTAGAACTGTGGCTTGCTTGGGGACTATTTTGCAATGGATCAAGCAGGAAATGCATGGAAGGGGATGACCTAAGTAAGGGGATAGCACATGACAATGTCATGGGCTCAGCACTGCAGTTCAGACAAGCAGACACAGCAATGCCTGGCATATTATCCAGGGCGGAAAAGTCAGCGCACAGTACCTCAAATGTTCTTTTACTGTAGCATCAGGAATGTGGCATCAGAACAAAGGGAGATAGTGGTAAGGAGGGTGGGGTCCATTGTAATTTATCAGACTAAGAGTCTGGTTATTGCAGTGGCTCAGAATCCTCCTTGAGTTTCTCAAAGAGAATTTCTTCAACCGGCTCCTTTGGGTACAGTACCAGAACAACATATTCCTTGTCCTCAGAGCTTTCTGGGGCATCCTCTGCAGTCTCTGCTGCCTCCTTGCCTTGGCCCTCAGCATCCCATCAGACACTGAGGCTGGCAGAGTTGAGAAGGGGTTTGTAAGACACTTCAGGGTCTGTCCTGGGTTCCTTGACAGCACCGTGATCAAGCTCATCATAGAAAGGGCACGTATGATGAGCCATCCTAGGGCAACTGTTGGAGTCTTTTGCCTTCTTGTACAGTAACCTCAAGTGACGTGTTCCTGGGACTGGGATGGAGTCTGCCAACTGCCTTCTGCTCCAGCCTCCATGGAATGTTCCTGACTTTCCAGGTGAAGTCATAGAGGACAGTGTATTTGGAACCACACACTGATTAGCACTTGGGTGTGGTTCCCAGGCCAGACAGCTGATCTTGAAGTTGTATCCATGTTCCCCTGTATGGTTCTGTAGAGAATGCAGCAGAAAGCTGTTCTGATGTGGTCAGCACAGCATACTACTGCTGGTGAAAAAAGAGTGGGGACAGGGACCTTTACAGACTGAGTAAAGGGACAGAAAGAATAGGGTGGAGTACATTGTGGGAATGGGAGTGGAAGATTATTGAATTAAAAACCTGTTATGCCCCTTACTCCCATCCATGATACAAACCGACATGGGTATCGGGGCTGTGCCACAGCCTAAGGGTCTGCTTCCCCACACCCCTCAGGTGTGCTAGCTCACTCACCCTCTTCTTGCCTTCAGACAAAGGTTTCTGTGGTTTAGGTGTGGACAATAGTGGGAAACAGCACGGCCATGCCAGAGATATCTACAGTTTCTAGTGGAGATGTACATTGTCTTTCACCTTTAGGTTGTATTAAAATCTGGGTCTAAACCCAAACACCGCTCCTTTGCCCCATCTCTGATCTCTCTTCTCGGAATCCATACATCTGAATACTACTCTAACTTCCAGTGCTTTATGATGGGCACTAGTGTATGCCCTTTATGTAAAGGGGGCCTCCAGGATTTCCATTGTAAAACACTATTTCAGAGTTTTCCAACTCAGATATAAAAATTTGCTCTACGATGAAAACCAGCACACACTACCACATGCTTATCATACAGATTAGAAAAGCTAAAGAGTCACAATGCCATCACTGACTCCCTCTCCCCTAACCTTTCTTGGATTCCAAAGGAGTGCTATCAGAAAGGAATTGTCTTTTCTCCATGGATTTAACATCACAACCATACCTGTTTACATGATCAAAGCTAAACATGGTATTATTCCAAATACTGTACAATATGTAGTATACTCCCTAACCCACCTCAAAAATTGTTCTTTTAATTTTCTTCTTCCCCTTTGAAGTCCTGTGAAATATGATATACAGTTTCATCAACATCCTTTGCATCCTCCCCCTCTCATGTCTATATTCCCTCTCTCACACACACTACAGAGCAGGGGTGAAAGTGGGCCGGTATGGCATACTGGTAAGAACTGGTATCGGCCCGTATTCACCCCACATTAAAGCACTGCTGTGGCAGCGCTTTAAGGGTCCTTTGCCGCAGCAGCACTTTAATGTTGCTGCACCCCCCACCCACCATTGATGGCCCTGTCAGGGTGAGGGGGAGTGCAGCAACTTTAATGTTCCTGCCCCTTGCCCCCACCCCGCCACCAACAGCAGCGGGAAAGGGAACAGCTACAGGCACTTACTGATACGGGGCAGGCCGGGGCTGGGTCTGACCCTCCAGACCCGCTCCTTCCACTTGAGGCCCTGCCCCTTCCAGGGACCAGAGTCAGCCCCAGTCCAGCCCTGTACTAGTAAGTGCCTACAACTATTTTCATCCCTGCTACTGAGGATTTGAAATTAATATGCATAGAAAAAAAATCCTTTAGCAAACTGTGTGACATGAGTCTGTTATGTTAGGCTTAAAATATGTTCCTAGCCACAACTGTAGAGTATCTCCTTAATGAAACATATAAATGTCAGTGCTCATAGCTTAAACACCTCATTTGTGGTTGTATAGAAAAAAATCTAAGATATATTTTCCTTGTTGAAATGGTTGTCCTTGAGTATAAGAGGCAGCACATGTTACATAATATCCACTAAGGTGAGTGGCATCTGCTACCAATTCAGCACATATTGTATGAAGGCTTCTTGAAGACATTATATTAGCACTGATGTTGACTGATTAGAGGCAATACATTATGCCTGTTCTCTCACCATCCTCCAAACAAGATTTTAATTAGTAGTTGCTACAGTACCACTATACATTCATGACAACATATTTTGGCTGAATCAGTTCCTTGCATGCCATGTTGTATGAGATTAATATTTGACAGGTACAATATGCATAGATTACCCACGTAAACTCTTGTAAAGTATTCATTGCTGATGGCTGATCCACACAGGAAATTTTTGTCAGAATAGCTACATTGCTCAGTGGTATGAAAAAAAATTAAAAAGAACCCTACAAACTACAGAAGTAGTTTCTGCAATATAAGACTTGACTTTCTCACAAAATACCGGATATACTTTGTGTTTGCTCACAACACTGGACTATAGAAAGAATAAGTGTCTCTAATAATAAAAGATATTTTAAAAGAAATATTCAGACAGATTCATTATCAAAATTTGAAAACAAAAGAGTGCACGATCAGACTTTGACTGCTTCCCAAAGGGAGCCTGCAGAAACACATAGGATGGTTCCTAATCTACAAGACAGGGCCCTCCAAGTAGAAGAATAAGACTGCATTGCCAAGAGGGAAGATATGGGAGTTTCAGCAACCTGAGACTTTCAGCATCATTCTGCCTGCAAAGGGAGTTTCTGAGCAGAGCTATGCAAACTTATTGATTTTTTTGGTTTGACGAAACAAGAAATTTGGTTGATCTAAAGTATTTTTTTGTTTAAAGTTTATGGTTTTTTGAGGAAGGGATTAAATGTTTAATATTTGTTTTTAATTAAATACATGTAAATTCCAAAATGAAATGTCTTTGTGAAATGAAAAATTTTATTTCAGAAATGCCAAACACAAAGTTTGATGTTTTGATGTTTCCAAAACGTGGTTTTCTTTTTTTCAGTTGAAATTATTTGCCAAGTTAACCCAAATTTGCCTCTAGTTTTAGTTGACCTGAACCTACATTTTCGGATGAAAATAAAGTATTTGCCTGAATGATTTCACCCAGCTCTGTTTCTAAGCTCCAAAGACTAACCTTGTCATAACCCACTCTTCATATCTCCAGTTATCCCCCATGAGAGGTAAGGCCTAAAGCAGCAAGTGATGCCAACAGAAAGGAAGAGAGAAGTGGCGAGAAGTGAGAGGAGGCAATAGAATCTGCCATACTGACTCCCTGACTACAGATACATTCGTAAGTTGAGGCTTAAAATAGTGAGATAGAATGGCTGGCTATCCACCCAATAACTCTTTTTATTTTCTTCACTGACACCCAGAGTGCCTCATCTCTTTTCCCACAAAAGCACAGAAGCAGTAATTGTCCCTCTGGTAAAGTGGGGAAATTGGAGGCAAGAATGGAAGCCACCTAGGGAAAAGAAGAGAAAAGGTGAAGGCAAGATTAGACTAAAGAACTGAGTAGGAAAAGGTGGTGACTGAGAGAACTGGGGGAGAGAGAAAGAGGGAATAAGGAGATAGGGCTGAGAAAGAGAAGGAAAGAGAACTGGAATAGAGGAAAAGTGAGAAGGGGAGAGTGCAAGATAAGTAGGGAGAGAACTAGAACAGAAACTGAAAATGAAAAGAGAAAAGGGGAGAGAACTGTGAGTGAAAGAATAGGAAGGGGAGAGAGAAAGAAAAGGAGACAGGAGGGAAAGGGTAGGATATTCTAGTGAGAGGATAGTGTGTGTGTGTTGCGGGGGGTCAAGGGGAGAAATAAAGAAAATAATGAGAAATGGCAGGCAGAATTTCCATAAGTACATAACATGGGGGTGGCTTGGAGAAGAGAGACTATAGAGAAAAATCAGGCCTACAGAGGACAACAGGTAAATTCTGATAACTATGCTGTTGCACACCATGAGGAGACATTGTGTGGTGGCTCAGAATGTGATCCTTCACAAAGTGAGGAGAGAGGGACCTTTAATCCTAAGGGTCTGGAAACAAATAGGGTGTCAGTGACTGAATTGCCATATCCCCAATGCTACAACATCACTGGGTATCTAACAGCAGCGTGCAATATACACAGCAGCACCAGAGTGGCGTGGAACAGCATGTGTGTCAAGCTTCAAAGAAGTGTGACTAACATAAAAATAATGTGGTTGGAGCCATTGTAATCACACTTCCACTACACCTATTTACAATCTTTAGTGAGGTAGCAGGTTTATAGTATATGCTGTTTTGCTCTCTGCATTCACACTGTTATGCCACTACATTCTTATTGCTTTCAAGCTGCTTTATGGGTGACATATTGTTGCATTTCCCACACTAACTATTCAGTTTTTATTAAGTGACACATTAAAGGGCCAAAACAATCTTAAAAATTCTAAGTGATTTAGAATGCAACTTTTAACAGCTTTAATGAATGTACTCTCATTGCTGACCATTTCTCCTCAGTTTAATCAAAGGCCAGGATTCTCTAACTTTTTCATAGTGTGGACAAAATCTTAACACAGATATTGATTCAGGAACAAAACCCCTGCACAACTGTGCTTTCACAGAACATCTTCTCTCCTATTCACATTTACATAACATCCTTATAGCAATAATAGCAATTGATTGGATGGGAAAGTAATATCAAGAAAGCATTTACATGTTTTAACATGTTTTATCTTTTGTGACTAAAAGTAAATCACATTCCACTTTTGCTCTTCATTTCAGCCCCTCTCACATTGTTCAGTTCCATTCCCCCCTGCTACACCCTTTCACATGGTTGTCTGTTGCCTGGTTCTTCTCCCTGCCACTGTATCAATTTTTCTATCCCACATCTGCTAGGTATATTGATCAGCTGCCTCATTCCTGAAAATTTAATTTGCATTGATGGCTGGTAGGTCAGGTACCACTAGTAACTCCAGTCATTGACAGCAGCACTTCTTTGTTTCTCCATCTCTAAGCGTATAGCAGCCCCCAAAGAGTACAGCTACTGTCTCCTCCTCATTTCCACCATGCAATAAAAAACCAGGCAATGCTCTTCTGGGCAAAGAAGAGTCTGATGACTATAGAGGGCCAGCACATATAACCAGTTTGCTCTCCACACACCATCAGGACATGCATTGTAGACCATAGTAATTCATGAACCACAGTTTGGGAACCACCAATATAAAGGAGCACTTTCACACACTTCAGCATAAATACATTTTTCCCTATTGTCTATTGTTTTCAACACCCACTACAACCTTAACATTAACTTTTCTTTCCATATCAGTTATGTTTTTCCCCCACATACACACTTTATGAACTTTCTCTCCATTTTCCTACAGAGCATAAGGAAACATGGCAGTGGATGAACTGTTTGTTCATTGTCATTTTCATCAATAGTGCCTGCCACAGTACTATAAAGAAGGTTGGTTCAGTTATCTACTTCCTTTCATGGTTGGATGGCTGCTTCCACAACAACAGAGATGTAATAGGTCCATTTTGTTGATGTGTCATTGTTAGTTTCAGGCAACTGAACCATGGTCCACTCCGGGAGTGCCCAGTCAGGTGTCAGATCTCCAGACATCACCTGTCTCTGGGCAGGGATCCTTGTCTCTGCCCAGAGACAGGGCAGGGACACCTAATAAAATTGGTGGGCAGCAGGTTTAAAACAAATAAAAGGAAGTTCTTCTTCACACAGCGCACAGTCATCCTGTGGAACTCCTTGCCTGAGGAGGCTGTGAAGGCTAGGACTATAACAGGGTTTAAAAGAGAACTGGATAAATTCATGGAGGTTAAGTCCATTAGTGGCTATTAGCCAGGCTGGGTAAGGAATGGTGTCCCTAGCCTCTGTTTGTCAGAGGCAGGTGATGGATGACAGGAGAGAGATCACTTGATCATTATCTGTTAGATTCACTCACTACAGGGTACCTGGCATTGGCCACTGTCAGTAGACAGGATACTGGGCTAGATGGACCTTTGGTCTGACCCAGTACGGCCTTTCTTATGTTCTTATGTCCACTCCCTTCTGGATGGGGTGTTGTAAGGCTGCATAAATCCCTGCCTTATGGTATGATGACACCAGCAAATCAGTCTGCCTCTCCAAGGTCTCTGAAAAGTGTATTGTCAGCAAGTTACGAGTTACCACACAGCTCTTTCTAAACAAGCACATTTATTCTTAAAGTAAAAGCATTATAGAGAAAACATAATAGAAAACAAACCATATTAAAACAAAACAATCAGACAACACACACCCTAAATATACCAAGAGTCACCAGCCTTTTTATATCAAAAAGCTCTTTGTCTGTTGATCCCTGGAAAAACCAGTTTTAACTAATATATGCAAGCATCCCCAACAGGTGGTAACTTCCTGGGGAGTTTACAACCTAAATTATTAACCTTAGTCACTTCTCACCATTTTTGGTTCCCAGACAAGCTTTGAAAACCCTATCTCCCAGAATTGCATACAATTTATAGTCCACAGCGATACAAATCATTCATAAAACTTAACACAATTTGGTCCCCAAAGATATTGCATTATCTGTCACAGTTACTATCATTTTTGCCAATTCTGACAAAAGTAAAATCCATACACTTACCCCATTGTTCAGAAATTCACTGATGTTTTCTAAAAAATAAAAGATGTGTCCTCATTTGTGTTTTTCCATTTGCTTTCCCACTCCCACCCTCCCTTTTTTTTCCAACACCGATATTATGCAGTCAACAGTCATTTCACGTTGAGCTGTGACCTTGTCATATTGCATAAAGTTAGCAGGAATGAGGCTTCTCAGTACTGAGTATGTGATTTCAAAGGAAAACCAAAGCCATTAAAGCCTGCAGGAAGTGTTGCTAATGAGAAAAAGGTGGCACTTTGCCCTCTGTGATATTAGAGGACATCATATTACTGCCTTTTGGATAAGACATTGAACCTAGGTCCTGACCACTGTGGCCATTAAACATTCTACAGTCATGTTTGCAAGAGGTTTTCCTAGTCAAATTCCTACTTTGAGGTTAGCCCTACCTACCTAAATTCCCCTACAGTTCAAAGGTTAAAAATTAATAGACAAAAATGATTCCTTGATATGTTTCTGAATGAATGGTATCATACACCAATGCCTCGCCGATGTGAATTTCACTTACCCACAACGCTTTATAATCTGTACAAAAATCTGTCCATCTTCCCCATAGCACAAAGATTTAATTTTCATGGAATTTTTAAAAGGAAAATCTAAACTGTTATACTCTGAGTATTATAACAGCCGCACAAATAGTAAAATAAAAAAGAATCACAGATTATTCCCTCCCTTGTATTTACCACTTTGGCCTGTCTTCTCTGTGATTGTCAAAGCATGTGTCCTTACCTTTAGAGTGCCACCCTCGTGCCTGGATATGGCTATGCAGAAGACTTTGCCCTCACATGACCTTTGGTGCATGCAGAAATGGTCAATCTTAGCCAGTCTCTTCCCCGAACTGACTTAGCACATCTTCTGTGTCTCAGCCCTCTAGCCAAGTCACAAAACAGTTTGATTCCCTCTTGTTCAGCTCCAAACAAAAAAACAAATACTTTGTCTCTCTAGGGCTTGTCTCCCAAAAATCAGTCTTTGCCCCTCCAGGGCTTGTTTCTCATTCCCTGGTCCTCACAAATACTAGCTCAAGGCTCCTGTACAGTTTAGGGCCCCACAGAGTTAATCATGCTCCCGTAGATCTGCTTCCTGGCTCCAGTCAATCCCAACTACTGGACTTTCCTCCCAGCCCTTCCCTGGGAAAGGGAACTTTCCCTAGTAGTTCTTCTCACCTGGCTCTCCCTTCTACTAAGCTCTCTCTGCTCCTTGGGCAACCTAGCTCCTCCTTCTCTGGACAAAAAACAATCATTTAATCATCTCCCAGTTATAGAGTAAAACTAATTAGGTTTCTTCCTTGCTTTACAGGTGATGTGGATTAAGCCCCTCATAGGCTGTCTTCTTCAATGTAAACTCCTCAGTTTAAGAATTGTCATTATTGTTAGGTACACCATCAAAAGTTATCAGCACTTAGAAGACAATATAAATAAAGCTGATCTACAACTGTCAAAATAAACCAAACATATCTGATTAATTATACTGCTTTTTCATTGTTCATTCATTAGCTAATTTGCAGCATTGTCTAATTCACTGTGGTTCTCCCCCATTGTTAATTCAAATTAACAAGGTTCTAAATAATGGAGATGTCCTCAGCCCTTGCATAAAATGCACACAATTTCCCAATGAAACATGTCATATTGCTTACAAATCAGGTTAAAAGATGTAAAAGTGACATAAACGTGACAAAATAATTAACTGTCCAAAGAATTTTAAGAGGGCAGAGAATGGTGGGAATTTTATCTTTTGTTTAGCATAACAAAGCTTGGTAATAAAAAGATATGTTAGTGATGAGCCAGGGATGAGTACTCAATTTTAGAAACAAAATGTGCACCAGTAACTGTATACTGTGAGAACCATTAACAAACCTCTGAATCACCTAAGTGCAAACTAGAGTTATATAATGTCTCTGTCATACTAAATTAAGTTGTGGTGGTGAAAAGGGGTTAGATAAATATACCTTTATAACTTTTAATGCACAAAATCTGGTTTTCCTCAGTTCTGTGTAATCTTTTTAATCATAATTCAAGTTAATAATAACCTTATTTTATTAGGTCATAATAAAATGGTATTATGTCAATAATAAATATGATTTGGTTACTTACTATTAAAAACAAGAGGCGCATTATGTTCTGCCAGGAAGCTCTCCATTCAGAGATGTGAGACAAACTATTCAGACTGTCATTCAACACATGAGCTATTCACTCCCCTTTTCTGAAGTTTCTATACTTACGCCATCATTTTTCTCAAAAATGGGCCCTTTTCTCAAGCAAAATTGTTTCAACTGCAAAACCTTGTGCAACTTCATAACTGATGGTGTTTCCACAGCCAAATTACTGTTTTCATGACCTGACATTTGAGAGATGCAGAAACCTTTTCCACAATCCTGATTTTATAAACAAAGCTGAGCTTAATTCATCTTTTAGAAAGTGACACACACACAAATCAAACATTCTAGCCATTCTAATGGTGTCTGTCTTTTGCCATATTATCTAGTATCTGAAAAAGATAACTCTTCTTTTTTGTTGTCACCATTTCTCTTCTCGGTTTTTAACAAATCTTAAAGCAGGGGGCGGCCAGCACATCCCTCAGCCCACACCGCTTCCCACAGCCCCCATCGGCCTCGAACGGCAAACCACAGCCAGTGGGAGCTGTGATCAGCCGAACCTGTGGACACTGCAGGTAAACAAACTGTCCTGGCCACCAGGATTTCCCTGACGGGCCACATGCCAGAGGTTGCTGATCCCTGTCATAGAGACTGACTGGCAGAATTGGTATCCACTGGTCCCTAACGAGATTTCCACCAGCAGCTCTCCTCTTGTTTCAGAGTTAAGTTGTGAGTCCTTTTCACTGTGCATTTTATACTCCAAGGGGGAGAAAGAAGGATGAATGACAGAAGTTGTGACAACTGTTCATATAGTAGAGGCAGGAAGGGATGAGAATCTCCTGGAGAACAGGGAAGTAAACTCTGCTCAGTTTTCTTTGCATTGTGCTTTGTGTCATAGCAACTGCACCTGTATTTCCCTTCAGTGCTCCAGTAAGGGCAACCACTCTCAGGCTTCCTCCATGTGTGCCTCTTCCTTCTGGCTACCATATTTCCAGGAAGCTCAGTTCCCTGCCTACACCGTGTTATCCCCAGCAGAAACAGGCTGCCCAAGCAGAACCTGCTTGCTTTCTCTTTAGGGACAGTTAACAGGTATAATTGCTACAGGTATAAAGTACCCACAGCACTTCTTATGCAAGCCTGCTTTATTCTTAAAGTAGAATGCTTTATAGAGAAAACATCAAAAACAAGAGAACCTACATGCCTGCGAATAAGCTAATAACCCTAACGAGAATTCTAGAGGGAGCAGTCCTTCAAACCTGCACCCAAGAGAGATTACTCATGGTTATAAGTTCATCACAGCTTCAGCTCAGAATAAACATTCAGTCTTAGAGGCCTCAATATGCTTAGTCCTTCCAGCCCTATGCTAAGGTTGGTGCCCTCCATGGAGGAGGGGACTTGTCCGTTTGCTACGACAGGAAGAAGGCCCTGAGCCAGTTGAAAATCAGGTTGTTTGACCTAAAACCCTTTGTCTAGGGTTGCTAAATGTCTAAATCAGGGATCGGCAACCTTTGGCACGTGGCCCATCAGGAAAAGCTGCTTCAGGGCCAGGGCAGTTGGTTTACCTGCAGCATCTGCAGGTTCGGCTGATTGCAGCTCCCACCGGCTGTGGTTCGCCGTTCCAGGCCAACAGGGGCTGCGGGAAGTGGCATGGGCTGAGGGATGTGCTGGCCACCACTTCCTGCAGCCCCCATTGGCTTGGAACGGTGAATCACGGCCCGTGGAAGCTGCGATCAGCCAAACCTGTGGATGCTGCAGGGGAACAAACCATCACTGCCTGCCAGCAGATTTCCCTGATGGTCCATGCGCCACAGGTTGCCGATCCCTGGTCTAAACACACAAACCTAAACACCCTTGTCCAGCCCCTGTCCCATCCCTTCTGCGAGGCCCCTCCCACTCACTACATCCCCCCTTCCCTACATCACTCACTCTCACCTCATTAACTTTCACTGGGCTGGGGCAGGGGTTGGGGGTGTGGGAAGGAGTGTGGGCTCTGGGCTGGGGCCAAGGGGTTTGGAGTGTGGGAGGGGGCCCCAGGCTGAGTCTAGGGTAGCGGGTGAGGATGCAGAAGGTTGCTAAGGGCTGGGGTAGGGGGTTGGGCTGTAGGAGGGAGCTAAGGGCTGGGGCAGTGGGTTGGGGTGCAGGAGGGGGATCCTGGCTGGGGAAGGGTTTGGGGATGCAGGAGTTGGCGCTGATTTTGGGAGGAAGTTTGGGTGTAGGATGCAGCTCAGGGCCAGGGCAGAGGTTGGAGTATGGGTGGGGGCTCAGGGCTGGGGCAGGGGATTGGGGTGTGGGAGGAGGTAGGGGGTGCAGGCTCCAGTCAGGCAGCACTTACCTTGGGCGGCTCCCAGTCAGCAGCACAGCGGGGCTAAGGCAGGCTCCTTGCCCCTTCTGGCCCCGCACCACTGCCGAAAAGGCTGGCCAGGGAAGCTCAGCACGCTGCCCCTGCCTCCAGGCACTGTCCCCACAGCTCCCATTGGCCATAGTTCCCTAAAATCTTCCATTTTGGCTTCAGTAGCCTCTGGGAGACAGCGCCCAATCCTGGGAGACTCCCAGCAAAACCAGGAGGTTTGGCAACCCTACCTTTGTCTGTGGGTGTCCTCAGAAAATTCAGTTTGAACTAGTATATGCACACCTTTCCAAGGGGATGCTTTCAAAGGGCTTATAATAAAGTATGTATGTTAGCATCCTCCTCCGTTCTAGAGAGGGAACATACAATGCCACAAGAACACGTGTACAATTGCATTTTTAATGCAATGTACCCTGAGAGTGTAACCCGCACTGAGTAAGATTTAACTGTATTGTTAATTTTAATTCCATAAGGTGTGTTCAGGATATTATGGGATGTTGTCTGTCACACCCTGGTTTTACTTAGAAGAAAGACCTGAGATGCCAACCTAGTTCTGGAATCTGAGGAAGGAAAGCCTAAGTTTAAGAAATACTTTGACTCAGATCTTGTGCAGAGAGACAGCAATACAGTAATGCAATGTCAGACTCGCAGGTGGGTTGCTGGCAGCATGGACCAAATCTAGTATCTCTGAATCTTAAAGTATAAGACATTAGTCCTTGAGCTAAAAGCCACATCTCTGTTAGCCACAGCAATAGCAGGCTCATTAACCTCTATGTATTGTCCAGGCACCACTAGACAGGGACTGAATGCCACACTAAGTGAGTGTGGTTTATCTTCGTTACACGCAGTTTAGTGAAAGGAGCTGAAAACAGAGCTGTTCTTGTAGAACCTTGGCAAGGGAACGGAACCCTTGGAAAGACCTGTTCTGTTTAGGGGAAGACTATCCTGGTGTTTCCCTTTGCTAATTTGTTTCTGCAAAATACAGAGAGAGAAGGAAACCTTTAGGGGTGGGTTATGCAAGAACCCAGGGGAAGAGAAAAGGCTGTGGCTGGGGAAAATGTTGATTATATTTTGAAAAGGATTCCAAAAGCATAATCTTTTATGTTTTGTGGTTTACTACACACTGAGAAGTAAACCTGTGGGGAGAGACGGAAAACCCAGAGTTCTGGGAAGGAAAAATCTTGACAAGGGAGTTTGTATTTATTGGGACCACTCCATAAGTATAGTCATTTGGCCATATTACCTGCCAAATTTAACAATGTTAGGATTCACAATAAAGGATTCAGTCTCCAAGCAATACTGGAAAACTCAGAAGGAAGTTGCATCATCTCAAGATTCTAAGTTTGATTTCCAAATCCAAAAAGTTTGGAAACTTTGGATAAACATGTAAAAAAAACAGATGAATAGCAGAGTGATTATTATTAAACTCCTAAACCCAGTTAGGTTACCTTTGCAGGATATGTTGAAATATTTTTTACAAAATAATAAGCTTCAGGGAATGCAGTACACTCTTTGTATTTATCTTTCTGCTATCCAACCTGCTCCTTGCTCATTTGTCCTGCCAATTACTGAGTTCCCTGACAGGCTACTTTTTCAGAGTTGACCCCCCTACACCCAGCATTGCCTCAAAGCACAAAACAAATACCACCTTCTGGCCTACACTCTACACAAACTAGAGAAAGCTTCTCCAGTGATGGAATATTATATTTAATTTAAACCAAATGTAACTTACTAAAGGTAGATCTGGACAACACCTGAATTATAAATGTTCCCAGATCTTTGTAGATCTGAACTTTGCATCTTGAGCTCTTCTCAATAGCTAACAGGCATAGTAGCTGAATCTTGTGAAATTTCAGGTTTTTGTCCAGTTCTAGAAGATAGGTGATTGACTATATGACATTTTTGATTGCAAATGTTTCTTTTCAATTTGCTACATATTGTACAAACAGCAGTAGACTACAGTGAATAAGAACAAAACACATTATGTTTTGTCACATAGGCCTACATCTGATTAACTAAGTTGACTAAAACTAAAACCACTGTAATATGACTCAGTAGATCAAGTCAGAAATTAAAGACAAATGTTCTTTCTCCATTTATAAATATTTAATTTTCTTCATCTTTTAACCACAGTTTAGCCACAGTCTCTCCAGAAATAAGAATGAAAATAAAAATATTCATCACAGAAAACATATCAACGTAAGTGATACTGTTGCAACTAAGCCAAATCTTATATTGAGGCAGAGGCGGTAGATGAGTACATTTCTTCTGCAAATATATGTTTTTCATTTATACAGCTAATCTCAGCATTTGTCAACTATACTGTACATGAAATTTAGGGCCAGATTCTCAGCTAGTGTACATTGGCATATCTTTCTTCACTTGACTGGAGTTAAAGTGATTTATAACTGCTGAGAATTTGGTCCATAGTGTGGAAAGTGTGGAGAACTGAAAATTACACACACACACAAAATCCAGATGAGTGCCATATGTTTTTCCCCATTCTTATCTTTCACTTGAATACCTGGACGCTTTGTATGGGAAAAAGAATAACGACACTTATTTTGAACAGTTGACAGGTATAACTGGAAGTCTGGTATGATTAATACC
Source organism: Dermatemys mawii (assembly GCA_007922305.1). Taxonomy (NCBI): domain Eukaryota; kingdom Metazoa; phylum Chordata; order Testudines; family Dermatemydidae; genus Dermatemys; species Dermatemys mawii. The sequence goes on along the minus strand of ML677341.1, from coordinate 24,166,845 downwards.
TTAATAATAGGATTCAGGTTAGTTAATCCCAGTAGATTCCCAAACTAAAGAGAATGCTGAGACACTTAGTAGTTAGACAACCTTGACTGGTTGACAGAATGCATGTTTTAGCTTGTTTTTACCAAAGAGACTTAACAATATTCTAAAATCCAATGGATCAAAAGCACTCTGACATAGACAGCAGTGTAGAGGAGCTAATTACCGTTACTTATACATCCCATTTCTTAGGCTCAGCTAGCTAGGAAAAAGTAATCTCCCCAGTAATTTCCTTTGGACCACCTTGAAATAGTTACCTACAGATACATTCCGAGCCATATTTCTTTCTTCTCCTTTTTTTTCCTTTTCCTAGGACACTCATCACTGTAGTCTTCCTGCCAGCCATACTGTAGGAAAATCAGAGGACTGTTTTAAAGGGATTCACATATGAAGTTCAAATATTGTGGGTAGCTCTGTACCGGTGCACATTGGGTCAAGACGCCCTCCCATGCATGCATGAGCAAGGAACATCCGGGGTCCTTTTTCTTGCCCTCACTAAGTACAAGTGTTATACCAAATAAAGACCAGCAGGATCTTATAAGGGGGAGAAGGCAAATGCCACTTTTATTGTAAGTACAGACAGAAAAGAAAAGGCAATCAATCACTAGTTTTCCTTACTGCTCACACACACATATACATGCACTCATTCATTCATGCCTATAAAGTTCTGCAAAGTTGTTATAGTTACCAGCCTAAACGTTGCTTGTGGCAAGCTACTGTCCAGGTAGCTTGTTCACAAGGACGGGGTCGAGCCTCGTCCACTGTGCAATAGATCCCCCTGGAGAATGGATGGTAGCAGAGCCAGACTCAGTTTCTCACCACTTGAGCTGGATTTTTACAGTAAATTGTCCCCATTCAAGTCTCTGGAAAGTGCCCTGTCATGGTGTTGCAAGACTCGAAGTGATAATCAATCAGCAGATGGCACCTTCATGACGACTGTGGGGTATCTCCATTATCTTCAGTTTTTTAGCCTCATCATCTGGTGATGGTTGGGTAGATCCAGACCTGTCCTTCGGGGTCATTTGGTTATTTTCATGCTGTGCATTCTTCGGCCTAGCAATGTTGAAACAGTAGTTTGGCTGGTTCTGGTAACCTCTTTGCTTTATTATTTAAACCATACGTACATTCATATGCATTCTTTTAACTGATTAACTTAACATACATTTCACTATCTTTACTCTTTCAGGTATTCTTTCTTTAACATATCTAATTTCAGGGCATAGCAGATCACAATAATCTGTTTGGCCTATCTATCACACAGAGTCAGAAACAAACAGCAAAGCATAACAGGGATAGCAGTTTCTACATACAATTGTTTTACAAAGTCACCCTCTTATCTCTTTCTCAAAAGAGACTTTCTGTCTTGGGCAGCATCGATACAATTAGGTTGGCCTTGCATGTTACAACACAGGCACAAGCATTTCAATTATCAATCTCTCTGATGTTTTTGTTCTGGTCTGGGGAAACAGTTCTTTGTACATTTCTTTCAATTCTGTGGTACTTATTAAATTTAGTTCATTCTCTGTGGTACTTTTTACATTTAGTTCATTCTTATATTCCATCTAGCTTTTATACAACACAAGGACCCTCACTAAACACAAAGACAAAGGGTTGTTTAGCACACCAGAAATGCAAAATTTTTTGAAAAGACCTTGTCCATAGACCTCACAAACCCCTGTCTGCATCAGTTGGCAAATGAAGAGAAGCACCGCTAATGCAATAATATAGTGCCAGGAAGTGCACTAATCCAGGGGAAACAATTCCAGAAACAAACAATAGTAGTAGTATTTGTAACTTGTATAAAGTAGTGTCTCAAGGCCCCATCCTAGATCAGGGCCCCAAAGTAATAGACAACCCCTGCCCTCAAACAGTTTACAATCTAATAGACAAGACAAACAGTGTGAGGATGGGCATAGGGAGGGATTATCATTATTTCAATTTTATAGCTGTTTATATGAGACACCAAGGGAGATGTCATTAGAAAGGGAAAGGGAGGAAAATTAAGCAAAATAAACTCATAAGAAGGGAAAGGCAAAGCTCTCTTGATCTTGGAAGGTTGTGATGGGAAGCATTCAATGTGACAGAAGATGGAGAGCCCATGAAGAATTCAGAGGGGAGAGTGGTATGGTAAAATTGACAGTGAAGGAAGATAATTTTCATTGCAATTTTTTGTACGGACTGGAGTGGGGCAATGTAGATTATAGAGACCCTAGGGAGGAAGATGTTGCACTGGAAAAGGCTGGATATAATGAGGGCCTGAATGAAAGATTTAGCTCTGCAAAGAGGAAGAAAAGGACAGATCTCAAAGATACCGAGGATGACAAGGTGCAGAATTTGTGTATAAAGAGAAAAATAACCATAAAGTTGCAGGCTTGATTTACTGGGGAGGAGGTGTTGACTGGAATAGAGAAACTGGCTGTTGGGGAATATTTGCAAGGGAAGAAAAGGAGTTGATTTGGGCCACTTTTAAGTCAAACCGACAAAACTGTAAACAGAGAACAATAAGAGAAATCTTGGCTTTGATCGCTCTGCATATAAACCTGGTATGTGCTGATTTTCCCTGAAGTTCTCTTTTCATAGGCTTGTGATGCAAATTATATGCTTATAAATGACAATAGATTTGGCTGTTATTAATCCTGCATCTAATGTCCACTCATTTTCTATCTTAAAAGACTACTTCTAGGGTCCAAGTAAACAATAGCTCTGTCCTGTGGATACATCAAAAACATGTTAGCTACTGCTATTCAGATTAACAGCTGGCAGAATGCATATTTGAGACCACAAGAGGCATAAATGATGTTCCTGACCACTCATCTTCATTATTGACAAAAATCAGCCAGCCATCACAGGTATGACCTGTTAACACTGGATAATTGTGTTAACAGTGTGAAACTTTGGCTTACTTCACTTGTGTTTCTAGCTTGAGATATTCCTCTATGATTCTCAGTCTTCCTTTTCATTTCCTGAGTTTCACTTAGGCCTTGGCTTTGAGCTGGTGAATCAATACTAGCTTAAATTCTCCTACCAGTGCTTTTAACTAGCACAATCTTTGAAAGTTAAACATTCTAGTAAATCACTCAAACAGTCTTGAAAGGTTAAACACAGCTCTGAAATCCTTTTCATGTTAGGCAAAGTTGTCATCAGCTTTTGGAATAACTGTAAAGGAGGCCCACAGTCTTGAATCTAGAAATGTGTTGCAGTAACTGGTTTTGCTTCCATAGCCTTAGTGATTTTCCTGTACCAAACATTCACCATCATGCTCACAAAGGATTTCAGCTTGTGATGCTTACAGTTTGAAATCACATGGGCCATCTCATTTCTAAGATTCTGAAATATTCTTTCATTGATGGGTATTTAAAAAAAAAAAAACACAACGACATAACAGAGCTTTTTCCTGCCTTCAGAGCCAGGAGCAAAATCTTTTCTTCCCTTTCAGACATCTTCTTTATTAACGGTCAGTTAAATCAAATGAGCATGGATCACATACTGAATTCATGCAGAGGAGCTGATAAGATCTTTATGCTGATCTTTACACCATTAACTGCTACAAAGGCAGAAGTTAAAAGTTTAGCGAGTAAATATAACAAGACTTATTTATAATCATAGCACATCTTCCCTCTTTAGCTTGTATACAGTGCGCCTCCTTTCTGAGGATACCATTCATCTTCACATAACCCTTTGACACCCAAAGGATGACTACTTTTAAAGTAATACTTCCAATAACTATGAACAGAGAATGTACAGCCCCCTACCACTGATACCTAGCACTGCCTTGTTACTCCATCAAATGTTTGTCAGCAAAGATTACACTATTAGCAAGATATTTCACATGTCCCCATATCCTCCTCCTCTCACCTGATGGGGAGAAAATTAACCCTATGTCATAACACGCCAGCAAACTTCCAATGTTTGCTATGTATCTGTGTCACCAGCATAGCATTATAATGCCTGAGTTCTAATTTTGGTTTTGACGTTGACTTTCCTGGTGACCATCTGTTGAAAGGACATAATACTTACTTGACTATAGGGACTGCATCTTTTCTGCAGGAGTCAAGATGAAACCTGTGGTAACACAGTAAGGTTACTACATCACACCTCACAGGAATGTTACAAGTATTCATGTCTGCCAAGTGCTCTGAAGATTTTAAGTGCTCAGTGTCATTCTTGGTATAGTATATTGCCTAAAAAATGCCTTCTAATGTGTAAGATATATACATAGTTGCTAACATTAGGACTACAGAAATGTTTAGCTTCACTCATTTATTGATATCTATATACATTGACTCAGAAAATTAGTGGCAAACTAAATGTCATTTCTACATTATATAGTTAAAAACCCACTGGGAGAAACTACTAAATGAAAGAGTGAGCTCTTGTAATGGAATGCTGTGTAGTGACACCTTGGAGATTGCTTTAAATGATCTTGATGTACTGAATTACTCACCTGCAATATTATGCAAAAGGCAAAAGCTGGAGAAGGGGTAGGAGATGTGGTTAGAGTAGGATCGGGGTGCGGGGGGAACTGTGTTTATCACATGATAATCAGTTCAATAGCTGAGGTGTGGAATACAAGAAACAGATGAATGCCTGTAATCCCCTAGGAATGGGAAGAGCATTGTCTATAATATCCACACTCTCTCTAGTGACTCTATTTTTTCCATTTTATGTGAAAACTATCAAGTGGAAAAAGTATTGTATTCAATAGCAATGTAGTTCAAAGCTCCTGGTATGAATTTAAAAAAAATCACCCAACTGCTTTGTGACTGGGTAATTCTATTGTTCATACATCATGACCTTTTAATTCAGTAGATGAGTAAAATGCACACTGCCCTGTCTGGGTCTATCCAGCTGAATGCTAGCATAACAAAGGTAACAGAAAATTATCAGTGACAACAAAATTAAAATGTTCCATGTGATTTGTTATTTTCATATAAGGTTGCAGACCTCAGTAGAGCTAGAAAGGCACAGTGTAATCTTGGCTCTCATTCTCACCAGACTGTTAAGTTATATTTTCTCCTCATCATTTTTATTCAAAGTGAAACAGATTATAAAAAAAAACTAACTAAACTATGCACCAACATTTCATGGTACATAAGAAAAACCTGATGCTGAAATGGTCAAAGGTACCATCTTCACTACACAAACAATCAAGTTTAACAATGGTTACTGAGCTCATCAGTGGCTTGATCTGATTGTCTCCTTCCTTCTACTTGTCTATAGGGTACCTGTCTTGCATAGAACCCAAAGCCATAGTATATAAGCGCTTTCCAGATAAGTGAGATCTGCACAGGAAAGTCTCTTGGAGTCCTCTGCTTTTCTCACTGTAAGCAGGTGGAGCTTTCGACACTCAGCATCATATGTAATTATTTAGGGTGAACTTTTCAAAAGCACTCAGTACTGCCCAACTCTGTTTCCATGGAAGTCAAGTGTAGAACTCCCATCGACTTCCATGGGAACTGAGTTGTGCCAACTCTTGAGCACTCTTGAAAAATCTCACCCTTTGTTTTTTGTTTGTTCTCTCTCTGGATAGGTTATAAAAACTTTCCTGTGTGAATGTAACTGAACCATGTGCCGGACGCTTACAAATCACTGTCTGACACCAGCGAGGCAGGTGGCCACCTGGAACTAATTCCTTAATACAATTGACCCCATCCATCCTTCCCACAACCCCCATCTGTTTATTCACTGTTATGTCTTATCATAATCCTAGACATTGACCTGTGTGGGTTAAGGACTACCTTTGTTTGATGTGGTTGTACGATGCTTAGTTCAATAAGACCTTATTGAAGCCTCTATGCACTATTGTAATATAAGTAATTCATAAAAGCAGCAACTTTGGTACTTTTAAAAAATTTACAGATACCAAAAGCCTAATTTCAGCCTGGAATAAGAAGGCACAAGTCCCATTATTTTTAATTGACGTTGTATCCCATTTACTCTAGTAGCAAATTTGGCCTTTACACTAGATTACATTGTTTGAACCCAGGTATAACTCATAGTAGCCTAACATGAGAGTTGGAACTGAAGAAAACTGCTATTGTGATTAATGTAAATAGGACCTTTACTGAGAGACTGGATTTCTTATTTATCTATGCACACTGACTTAGTACATAGAAAAAAATGTCTTGCATTTTTCAGTATTCATGATACTATGAATTGTGCCAGAGAATATACAGTTTGGAGCAGGCATGTTATCTTCGACAACCACCTACCAGATGGGATGCTCAGTCTGAGGTATCTAGATTTCCCAGTAGTAATTTATTACTAATGCTTTTTGTCATTAGAGCCAATGTGGTCTCAAGATGAGGCAAACAGTAAACACAATTTCATTTTATTGAAGTCAACACCAAATGAAATCCCACATTTAAAGCCTACCTCAGGGAAGCAGGCTTTCAATTTCACATTGTGCCTTTTGCACAACATACATGTGGTCAAAACACAGTAAGTGCACAACCTGAAGTGGTTTATTCCTTAATTATGGACATTAATCATTATTATACTATTTCAATCAGTAATAAATTCTACAGCTTTCCTAGATTAACACCATAATTAAAATTATAGCATTTAACGTCCACCAAACAATTAAGTAAGGAAACCATTTAGGTTTCCTTTCAATTTTTCAGTTTGTGGTCAGTTAGGAATATTTACTTGCTTTCTGTAAGTGAAATGAATAAATAGGATAAAATTCCATCTTACAAATAGCATAGTGAGTTAAACAGCATATCACACTACAGAATGAGATGGAGTGAGCGGGGAAAGGTCTAGTTCGGTACTGTATGCAATGGTTTGTTACAACTGTGGATCTTTACCAGTGACAAATAGTATCTGCAAAATTCTAGTACTAAACCATCCTGCAGAGAGTATTGGTAAAGAAGGTATAGCATTTGGTTCACTGCTTCTTTGTGCCAGTTCCACACTAGTGTCATTTCATAGAGCAAAGGGGACAGGGTGAGATGGGATGAGAAAGAAAAGCAGCTGTACAGGCAGGACCTGACTCTGCAGAGCCTTGAAGAGGAGTACAAAAATCTTAAACCTGAATCAACTAATAAGGCAAAAACAGAGTGCGGGGGGAAGGAGGAGGAATAAATACAGACATGAGAAAACAAATCAAGGATATTGTATTATATAACGTAGTTCTTTTATTTTGATATCTGACATTTATTTTAAAGTATTTAAAGATATTTTCATTATGTGAGCAAAAGTTATTTAGTATCTTTTATAAAAGTAATAAAGTGTTAGTAACATATCACTATCCCTCACACACACCTTGATCTGCTATTAAATCCCTGTGGAAAAGCAAAGTGGCATTCATAGGCTGGCAGATCAATGACAGGAGAACTAGTGAACATCTTCTGTACTGATCAACAGCTGCCCTGCCTTCTCCACTTGCAGATTCACATTCACTTTCAACATTTTTGGTTTTAGTCTTACATTCCTATCTGTCCATGAAAAGAACTCCCATTAAAACCAAAGTGCGTTCAGTTCATAGGAGGCTTTTGATATAGGCACCTACTTTACAGGATGCCGGTGGGTGCTTGTGACCCTCACCCCCAGCCCCGTCCCAACTCCCTGCCTTCCCTGCCCCCATTCCAACCCTTTCCCCAAATCCCTGGCCCAACCTCCTTCCCCGGATGCACCGCATTTCCCTTCCACCCCCTCCCTTCCAGGCTTGCCGCACAAAATAACTTTGTTTCGCGTGGCAAGCCTGGGAGGGAAGGGGGAGAAACAGAGCAGCGGCGTGCCCGGGGAGGAGGAGGATCGGAGGTGAACTGGGGCAGGTGGGGCGCAGGGAGGGCTGCAGGAAGTAACCTGGGGTGAGGGGCACAGAGAAACAGCTGTTTCACGCGGCAAGCCTGGGAGGGATTGGGGTGGAGGGGAAATGGGACAGCTAGGAGGGAGAAGCTGGGGGGAGAAGCAGAGCGGGGGCGGCACGCTCAGGGGAGGAGGTGGAGGCAGAGGGGCGGGGAGCTGCCGGTGGGTGCAATTTTTTCCCATAGGAAAAATTTCCCCCTAGGAGTCGGTGCCTATGGCTTATGAGAGATCGTAAATAAAAAGCAACAGTTTGCTTTGAGCTCTCTAAATTGTTCATTGCAATTTCTTTCCCTCCAAGTGGATCCAAGATTACTTGAGATATTTTAAAAATAGATATTTATTGGATATTAGTAACATTAAAGTTAAAGTCTTCTGCTTTTCCACTCTTTTTACAGCACCAGAGTCCACGGTCAGACCCTGTTCCAATTCCAACGAACAGAAATATTTGACATAAAAATCCCTCCTTTACCGGTGCTAATTCCCAGAAGACTAATTTTTAATAGACTATTTCAGAGGGCAACCAGAGAACAGCACCCAGTGATAAAGTCAGTAGTCTCTTGATTACATAATGCCAGAAGCAGTCAGATAAACTCAGTTCATAGGTTCACAGGAAACCTGATATAATTCAACTAAATTTGTATGGTTAAATTCACTTTATTAGTATTGCTCCAATGAGTGTTTACACAGTACCACAGCTTCAACAGGAGAACTTAAGAGTTACCCACATCAGTGTTCCCTTTATCCCAGTAGTTGGGACATTCACCTAAGCTAAAATCTCTTCTTCTCCTTATCAGGTGAAGAAAGGACTTGAACAAGGGGCATCCCACATCTTAGGTGAGTACCATAACCACCGCACTAAGAACTTTTCTTCCACCCCCTGCCTTCTTGTCCTGGAAGTTTACTTGGAGATAGGTGGCCTCTGAGCAGGCCTACCATTTCAGGTCCCGCAGATGAGGCATACGAAGAAATGCCTATCTTCTCCAGTTTGTGGATCTCTAGATCACACTGTGGTGTAGGTATCCAGACATCGACAGTGAGGGAGCATTACACATGTATAGAGGCAGAAACATAGACACCAAGGGAACAGTTGCTGCAAAGATTAAGGCACTCAATAAGTTTAGGCAGCAACAAGTTTAAGTGGCAGCTGAGTGGGAGTTTTACAAATGCCATTAGCACCTGGGACTACACAGACAGTTCAGGGCCTAAGTCTCTTTTTGAATCTAGCCCATTTTCTCAAAGAGTTTACAGCCTAATGACCAAGCGGTTGAAGACACAGCATAACAGGCAATTAAGAGTTGTATTTGTACATTATGGGCCAATCCAAAATCCACTAAAGCCGATGGGGATCTTTTGTAGGAGGAGTTTTACTATGATGGGAAGGAAAGAAGAAGGAACCAAAGGCATTTGAGGAGGAGGAGATGGTTGATACAGAATGGGGAGAAGGGCGATTAAAATACCTTGGGTAAGATAAACAGTCTAGAGAGCAATGGTGAAATAATGGGAGGACAGAGAGAAAAGAGTTTCAGCAAAGAAGGCTAAAAGTGACCAGAGCATGGACCAAGGGCTTTAGCAAGAATGGAGCATTTTGAAGGCTTAAGAGGGCATGGCCAAAGCACACGGCACTCCAGTGATCTCTAGTCAGATCTTCAGGACTGTTCCAGCCAGCATAGCCATTAATTGATTCTAACTGGCCCCAGGACCAAGGAGGCTGGATCAAGTGTGAGGTCAGCAGCACAGCTGAGGATAAAGCCGATATTGCTTATCAACAATTGTCACAGGGGATCTTTTCAAAGGCACAAGTGGGAGTCATAATGATCTGCCTTTTTAATATCTTAAACTCAGATATTTTCATCATGTTTGTGCACTCTGTTATTTCAGGGAAAAGGAGAATCTTTTTCTTTAGAAAACTTCTTTTTCAAATCCCTATTGTCTGCATAGTATTTCTCTATCTAACGATACAAGTGACAATTAAATTTCTATTGAGTAAAGAAGAATTAAGGAAAGCAGCTGAGAACGCAATGATAAATTCTTAGTTACTTTCTTTAGGTATTTTAAAACATTTAAGAATTTAGCAAGGAAAGGTAATCTTTTGTTCTAAACCAATTCTAAAAATATTAAATTTCATTATAAGAATAAATTGTTAGTGTTTCTGGCAGGCCACAAATACAAATATTATATACCTGGCTATTATTCTTCATAACCTCTATTTTATAGCATAAGGACATGCCATCTTTTATAATGACATCAGTTAAATGTTTTTTAAACTCTAATTTTGTGTTTCAATTCAATAGTTTTATGTTCCAATTTATTAGAGAATCATCAATAGCCCAAATCCTTTTTTCAAGGTCAATATTTTTTTAAATTATACAAATCTAATTTGGATTGTGACTATAGTTAGGCCAGTATGATACTAAAAGCTGCTTCAAAAGTAAGTTTAAAAGAAGTCTTCAGGCAATAATCTATATCAACTACAAGTACTACATCAAGTGCTGTGGCAGTAAGACTATATTTTCAAAGGGACTGTGGAGTGGGGAAGAGAACAGAAAGTCTGCAAAGGCTGGAATCTGAAGTTGGACATATTCAGACTAGAAAGAAGGTAAAAAATTTTAACAGTGAGAGTTTCTAACAATTTGAACAACTTTCCTAGTGATGTCACGGATTCTTTATCACTTGGAGTCTTTAGATTAAAGATTAAAACATATGCTCTAGTTCCACTAGAAGTTATGGATTACTGCATGGGCTCTACTTATTACAGATCCATCTCCTTGTGGCTAGGTCTGGGAATTAACTTTTGCCTCATATGTCTCCCTTTGTTGTCAGTCACTGCCTCTATGGTCCCGCTTTCTCTTTGTGAATCAAAGTGCTCCCTCTTTGTCACCTGGCCCTCCAGCCAGATCACAATATAGTCTCCCATTCTGGGATATCAAACTCCCACCAGACAAGCTGTCCACATATCACCTCAGACAGTCCACCTGTAGGCCCTGTGCCACTTCCCAGTGACTAGCCAGAGGAACCCACGTCTGCTCATAAAGCCAGATTCCAGTGTAGGGACCCTACAATTTACAATCCAAGTCTGCTCAGTCTCAGTCCCTATTGCTGTTTCCATGGGCACCTCCCTACCTCACCTCTTTCTCTTCTGTTCTATCTCTTGCCAGACTCCCTAATGCACGACAGGATCCCAGGGCTTATTCTCTCCCTGTATTTCCTCTGTCCCAGAACAACTCCCTCTCACTCTAGAGAGTGACTGTAACTCCTTTGCTGTAGCATCCTCCTGCTCTCACTTCCTGGCTTTGAAATCCTATCCCAGCTGGGCTTCCTCTGCAATTAGACTTTATCAATTCCTGACTTCCCTACAAGTATAGAATAATTGGTCCCTTCTGGCCCACATTATCTCTCACAGGGTTTGAATAGGGTGAACACCCTTCCTCACAGTTACAGTCAGGAATCACAGAATAAATCCCATGGCCTGCATTATGCAGGAGTTCAGGCTAGACACAATAATAACGGTCCCATCTATCCTTTAAAATCTATGAAACTTCCACTGAAATTTTATTAGGATTTGAAGGCTTTCAGTGAATTCTGGGATCAAGACATATATGAACCAAAAAAGTCCAATCCATTCTTTTCTAAATGAAGATATTGTGTTCATGTAAATAACTTTTATAATTAAAAACGGTGGGACAAAAAGTATAGAAAATCCACGTCCAACAAAGACTATCATAGTGCACACTACATAATCATCTACCTTTTCCATGTGGCATCAGAACAATTTAAGGTCTATATTTCTGAATCTGTGTACACGCTATAGCAATAAAGCTGGGAGTTATTACTACAATTGCTACACTATTTCTAGACATAATTCCTATGGTGAGACATTGCATATGCTGTAACGGATACATCAATAATAAAAAATTGTAATTCTTAAGTAATTACAGAAACCTATTGCATGATATTGCATTTCAGCCCACATACAATAAGTCTCAAGAGGAGTCATTCAGGCTGACCATGCTAATCAATACTTACTGATTTTTTTAAAAATATGAACATACTTGAGAACTTCTAAACCCAGATTAGTGTCACTACTGAGTAAATCCTCAATGTGTCAATTAGTGACAAACAGGTTAGACTTTAATGGCTCCTTCAGATTTATTATAGTACTTTCTTGCCTTTATTCTTATCCCATAAAAGTACTGCACATATCCAGATCCCTCCCGTGTCCCCTCCCTAAAGTGCTTTTCCAGCCAGACAACTGCACAGGGGCCTGGTAGGCTTTTAAGTCCTCTCATCAGTGTAGCAATAAGCAATAACTACTCCATGCTCTGGAGTGTTGTTCTAGACGAATCCAAGATAGGATCGAGGGGATGTTACTAAATCTGCAAGTAACAAAAGATTTTAAAAATATTTTGGAGGTGGGCGAAGCAAGACTAGAGCAAGACCTTAACCACCAAGTAGTTTCAGTGTTTCCAATAAACCTATACATGTACAGACACATATATCAGTGTTCTACAGTGAGTTATCCGTGTGGGTGCAGGTGTAAGAATACATGCACCAGTTAATTCAAAATTGGGAAGATCAGGGCAGCACTCATTATAGTAGACTTTCTGATAAGATATCTGCGGGTTTATCCCTAGCTGGTGTATATTGTCATAGCACCATTGATTTTATTGGCGTTAATGGAGGTATGACACTTTACTTCAACTAAGAAACTGCCTTCTACTACTTCTTAGTTTTGTTTTGGTAAAAAACACCCACAATAATAGCTTCATTTGATATTGGTTCTTCAAGACTTGGACAAAACAATGGTATTTCCAAGAAATGTGTATCTGTTTAAGGTTTTGGCAAAGGTTCAAGTTAGCTCATGTTTTCCTCAACTGGTTCATTACCTGTAGTCAACATGTATCTGATATAATTACACTCAATTTATACCTGGGAATACCATGATACCTTCTCTTTGTCTGAATCTAGGCCTCAGATCCTCAGACATGCTGGTCTTCCCCACGTTTGCTGAGTCCTCTTCTGGTATCATATCCTTGAATATAGTAATTGCAACTAAAAATTTGCTACAACAGTGGTTCTCAAATTTCATTGCACTGCAACTATGATTCTGACAACAAAAATGAGTACACAACCCCAGAAGGGGGGACCAAAGCCTATGTCCACCCAAGTCCCGTTGCCCTGGGTCGGAGAGACAAAGCCAAAGACTGAGCACCACCGCCCTGGAAAGGGGCAGCCCAAAGCCAAAGCCTAAGGGCTTCAGACCCAGGCAGGGGCCTGTAACCTGAGACCTGCTGCACAGGGCGGAAGCCCTCAAGCTTTGGCCTCAGGCCCCAGAAAGTCTAAGCTATGACTGGTGACCCCATTAAAATAGGGTTGCAACCTACTTTGGAGTCCTGACCTGCAATTTGAGAACCACTGGGCCACATATATTGACTTCAGTGCAAGAAGGAGTTTGTCCTTTAATAATTAGCTTTATATGCCTAAACAATTGACCATGGGGCCTATATCACATTCTGCTGTGCAATCCAGACTAGTGAGATTTGTGTTACCACCTGCCATGCAACTTCTGTGCCTCACAATGCTTTGCTATGGTAGCGCCTAACCTGGGTAACTCACAAACAACCTAATAGCATGCAGGTTACACCTTGAGTATCACTACAGCCCTGGCCCAGCATTTATGACCCCAGAAGCCTGTTAGCAACACTCCAGCCACACCCTGGCTTCCATCCTTGGTTACTACTTGCTGGGTGGCCCCAGCATACTCCCATTTCTGAATTTTCCCCAAAATAAATGTTCTGCCCTGTCCAGGCCTCTCTTGGGAAGTTCAGATATTAGACGTCCGTTGTCCCTGTATGGGATCAGTATGTAACAGTTTGCTACCATAACTAGAGTTACCCATACAGCTCAGTTTAAAAATAACACTGGATTAGTTTTGATAAAAAAACAAGTTTATCTAACTATGAAGAGATTTTAAGGCATTGAAGTTAAAAATGGTTACAAGAGAAAAAGAGAAAACACTTTCTGGTAGCTAAAACAAACTAGACTTGGTTCAAGGTAAAATCCTTACCACAGGTTCCCAGCAACATTGCTGACCAAATTCTCAGGTCCAGAATTCCCCCAATGTCAAAGGGCTGGTTCTTTTGTCTTCTTAGGTGAAGGAGAGGTAGAGAGATAGGGAGAGATCAGGAGAAATAGCTTGGGGAGCTTTTGCCCATCATTTGTATAGTCCAGTCACTCTTTGAAATTACTCCTAGACAAAGTTAATTCCAGCTGTGAGGATGGAGAAATGGAGTCTTATGGTGAAAGAGGTTCCATGTTGTTGTTTGCTAAAATGCAGAACAATCTGTTCCTGTCCCCATTGTTGACAAAGAATGACCACTTGATAGGTGATTGCCAATCAGCTTTGATGACACCTGGCTAGAGGAATCAGCTTTCCCTTTGTCTTTGAGAAACTAGTTGATCTCCTCACCAGACTTGTGTGGTAAATTCATTGTAGTCATAGTTTCAGCTTAGATTTGTAACTCTTAATGCATATTTTGTACATACATTTCATAAGGATAGTGATGATCAGTGTTACTACATTTTAAATGATATCACACAAGGTGTATTTTGCACAAAGATTATTACAATAGCTTGTATGGTGAACACAGGAATGTTTTCAGTTGCAGCCTGATCCCAAAAACCCTCGTTGACACAAGTAAACTTTCTCCCAAGTAAATGTAAATTCCAATGGTGTCTACTCACATAAGAAAAGATGACTGTTGTGATTAACATGTTGCAGTACTGGGCCCCATGCACAACCTAATTATTTCAAACCTCATTACAAAAATAGAGCCATACCAAACAAAAAATCCCAAACAATAAAATGTAAAAGGCAAAAAGTGTGACTTGAAGAAGAGAAGCATATTTAAAGACAAAAGCTTCACTTGTCTAGCAATCCTTTAAACAAATATATGCAATACTCTATATTTTCCCTATTTTGTAGTTGTGCAATTGATTTTTCCTTCCTAAGCGAAGTACATTGCACTTGTCTTTATTGAATTTCATCTTGTTGAATTCAGACCAATTCTCTAAACAGTGAAAGTGATTTTGAATTCTAATGCTGTCCTCCAAAGTACTTGCAACCCCTCCCAGTTTGGCATAATTTACAGATTTTATAAGTATATTCTCCATGCCAATGAAAATATTGACTAGTTCGAGATCCAGCACTGATCTCTATGGGACCCCACTAGATACCATTTCCCAGTTTGATTGCCAATCATTGATAACTATTGTCTGAACAGGTCTTACAACAAGTCATGCATCTACACTATGGTGATTTCATCAAGACTACATTTCCCTAGTTTGCTTACGAGTTTGCACATGTGGGACTGTGTTAAAAATCTTATTAAAAATCAAGATCTATCACATCTACATCTTTCCCTTAACCATTAGGCCAGTCAAAGAAGGACATTAGATTGGTGTGGAATGATGTCATTTTGACTAATCTCTACTGGCTATTTCTTATAATCCTATTATCCTCTAAGTACTTATAAACTGATTGTCTTATAATTTATTCCAGTATCTTTTCAGATATTAAAATTAGGCTGACTCGTCTGTAATTTCCTGGGTTCTCTTTGCTTTCTTTTAAAAATATAGGTAGTGAGAGTCATATCAATTATCCATACTCAAAGGCTTGAAATGACAGATTCCTCCTCAAAACTCACTTCTTTTGGTTTACGTTCCATGACTAATCGCTGATCCGGTGCCATCTGATACCATTCTTACATCTGCTATTTAAAACCAAAGCTAATAATAATGCTCTTCTATGAAGAGTATTCTTCCCCCTTTGTCCTCTGTATTCTCATCTTCTCCCTTCCTTGACTCCAAATCCCCATAATCCTGTACCCATGTAGAATCACATTAAATTAACAGAATTCCTAATATAGCAGCAGTTTTCAAACTTTTTGAGCTGAGGCCTTCCCCCAGCCCCCAACCCACTTAGCTTTGAGTTACAATTTTTAATTGTGCCCCCCAGCCCAGACAAAAATAGACACATGCAAGGCTGGGTGGACCACCGAAGTGCGTTGAGGGTGGAGGTGGCACTCCTTCACCAAGTCCCACTACATGGGGCTGGCATTACTGCTTACCCCGCAAACGTTCTTCTGTACCCTAGGGGAGCACATTCCACAGTTTCAACACCTCTGCTATACAGGATTTGGGTATAAGAGACAACACATAGAAATTTTTGTTGCACTTGAAATTCTACGCAAAAGGTTCAAAAAATTCCACTCTCTTCTCTCTCAAACCCCGATCAGAATTGGCACTCATCCCACAAAAATGCCTCTTTCCCTGGGTATCTCTTCCTCACATTTAAAGCAAATAATGGGTGAAATCTTGGTCCCACTGAAGTCAATTGCAAAACTCACAACTGACTTGAATAAGGCCAGGATTTTGGCCAATATATATAGGACTGGATGGGCCATTGAATGGTATTGAAATATGTGTCATCTGCCTTTAGGATTCCATTCAAATCCAGGTAAAGTCTGACAGGAGATCATTACCTCCTTCACGGATGTCTGGCACCCTTCATGAATTAGTTCAGGACAAAGAGGAATGTGTCTACATCAGCAGAGGCACCAAAGACTGAAGGACATAGTCTATGAAAGTCTTGTCATGCTTCAAGGGATGGCAACTCCTGAACAGGCTGGAATGACTGAAATTGGCATTGATTCAGCTTATCTGTTCTGTGAATAGAAGACTCAAGTCTCCAGTACTGCCAGTCTGAAACCTATTCCAAGCATTAAAAATGCCCACCCTTATTGAGTGGGCAAATTATACCTTCCTCATAAGGCCTGCTCTGACCTTTGTTTTGACCACACTAAAGCTTGCAGTCCCATTCTCTTACCTCCCATTTTGAATTATGTAAATCCTAGTGGTACAGCTCCAAAAAGGAAACTTGAAGAAGTGACATTAGAATATTGACCAATCCCAAATGATTTATCCTGAGGCATCCAGTCTCATCAGCAAAATCCTTTAGGTGAGACCAATGAAGTTATCAGTCCTGGTGCTAAGGGGACCTTTAATTGCTTATAAAGTTAGTGAAAGGGTACATATGGGCAGTTTAATGGGATGCAGGGGTCCATGCTATACTATTTTGTTTTCAAATGCCAGTTTGACTCTACCACTCCAACCAGGATAAATTACACTAATTCACACACTTTTTAAAACTCATTCTGTTGTATATTGTTTCAGTATTGCACAGGGTCTCCAAATGGCATGCAACACAAGAAAGTGCAGCTATGTATAATCCAACATCTGGACACAACTAGAGGAGTTAAGATTAAACTAGGCATGATAATTTTGCTTTTCCTTACATTTTCCTTGGACCTTCTGCATTATTTAAATGTAACTGTATTTAGATGTAACTTAGGTATGGCTTACTATTACAAAGCAACAGAGTCTTGTAGCACCTTATAGACTAACAGATCTTAGGGATCATGAGCTTTCGTGGGCTAAGACCCACTTCATCAGATGAATGTTGTGGAAATCTCCAGAGGCAAGTATAAATATGCAGACAAGAAAGCAAGGTAAATTCAATCAGGGGCAGGGGGGTGAGGCCCACTTCCAGCAGCTGATGTGGAGGTGTGAACTCCCAGAGAGGAGAAACTGCTTTTGTAATTGGTGAGCCATTCACACATTCATACCTGCCTCTGGAGATTTCCACAACATTCATCTGATGAAGTGGGTCTTAGCCCACGAAAGTTCATGATCCCTAAGATCTGTTAGTCTATAACAGGGATAGGCAACCTATAGCATGGTTGCCAAAGGCGGCATGAGAGCTGATTTTCAGTGGCACTCACACTGCCTGCGTACTGGCCACCAGTCTTGGGGGGGCTCTGCATTGTAATTTAATTTTAAATGAAGCTTCTTAAACATTTTTAAAACCTTATTTACTTTGCATACAACAATAGTTTAGTTATATATTAAAGACTTATGGAAGAGACCTTCTAAAAATGTTAAAATTTATTACTGGCATGTGAAACCTTAAATTTGGGTGAATAAATGAAGACTCGGCACACCACTTCTGAAAGGTTGCTAACCCCTGGTCTATAAGGTGCTACAAGACTCTTTTGCGGATCCAGACTAACACAGCTACCCCTCTGATACTTACTATTACAGAGGCTATTAGAGCATGTTCACTGCCAGCACTACTGCAGAAAATTTCACATTTTTTGAAGTGTAGTTTTGAGGAGAGTTTGGTATTCAAAAGCAGAAATTTTACTCCTGTGCTTTTGAAGAGTTGAACAATTCACTTTACAGGAAACTTCCCATTTCTCATCCTCACTGTGGATCACCGATGCACTTTCTTCCACTCATTTCACCTGTGTCATTGGACATTCCAAGTGTTGAACCCTCACAGAATATTCAACTGAGATCACAATGTGAGTTATAGGAGAAAGTTTTATTTTTAGTTCTTCTGAGCTCTGCTTTTATCAGCTGGTAAAGGCCAAGACAAAAAGATAGGAATGTTACCTGTGCTTTGGGGCCTTCCCCCATGATTTCTGCAGCAGGTTGGAGGAAAACTTATTCTAGACTGTTTTGCTTTTATCCTTTGGCTAAGAGAATTATTGGAATATGCTTCATCTGGAGATTTTTGGCAGAAAGTGACTGGAACTAAAAGAAGGTAAATGGTTCCTAAAATGGTATAAACAGTAGTTTTTAAGCCAAACAAATACCACTTGGGGTATTTTGTTGCTTGCTTTCTTTGTGCCTTTTTCCCCCTCAGAGAAAAAAAAAAACCCTAGAGAATTACATTAGGTTTTCTTTTCTTTTCTTTTCTTTTTTTCTAAGCAAAGTAATTCGGAGGCACAGAATTACTCACAGAAAAAGAGCATTTACGTTTGAATCAGCTCAGAGGTTGTAGCAGCTCCCTGCTGATTCTCTAATAGATGAATTCACTTCTCATGAATAAAAGAACATAATGGGATAAGCATCTACTTAAAAAAAATTCAGCTGTGTGCAGGACTTTCATTTGCAGAGGTTTTCCCTCCATACCCTATTACCAAACTAAAGGGCATCAACTCATGATCAACAGACAGATGCTATGCCAAAAAAGGTAGAAATTGTGGAGCTTCTGAGTTCAAATTTCATCACAGCTATGTGTTTAACTCTAAAATGTGATTTATGTGATGTCTCATAAGCTTGTATACTTAAATATTTAAACTTGGGTTCCTGAAATTAGGCACCCACCTACATATTTAGGCACCGAAACAGATGTCATGATTCTAACAGTGCTGAGCGCCCACTGTTTCTGTAACAGCAGCCACTGGAATCAGTAGAGATTGACTTCTATCATCTGACAAGGTGTTGCTTTTTATCGGCCTAAAACAAATCACCCAAGTTTTGAGATAATGTTAATTTTCTTATTCACTCAAAAATGTGCATAAATCACGATACACACATTTATTTTTATTGTGTGAAATGCAAAAGGAAGTTTAGTTTTATCTAAGTAAATGTTTTCAGTACAGTACAGTGCACATATAAAACCACTTCACTGAGTCCCATTTTGTGCCTGCTCCTGCTTCCATTGAAATCAACGATTAAACTTCCATTAACTTCAGTGGGAACAAGCCCTTCTAATGTAGAAATTAGTCCAAACCACAGATAGAATAGCTCATTCCACAACCTGTATCAAAGGATGTATTGGGCTACCCCAGGATCGAGCTAGTTAAACACCTGCTTCCACAATTACCGAATTTCCACATGCAGTTATAATATTTGTACATGCAGTCATGTTATGTGCCTGAACCTCAGCTGGAGATGATTCTCAAAGAAGATAAATGTTATAAGAGTACAGAATAAAGGATACAAATCACCTCTCTCTTCCCTTTCTCTCTGCTCAATGACACCTGAAGGAAAGCTGAACTGGGAGAGGGTTCCTCTAAACCAGTTTGTGTTTGGATTGAAGTATTTGGAACCTCCATTTGGGATAACGGGGTGTGTGGATATAATTTTCTATTAATGAGATGACAGACT
Source organism: Dermatemys mawii (assembly GCA_007922305.1). Classification (NCBI taxonomy): domain Eukaryota; kingdom Metazoa; phylum Chordata; order Testudines; family Dermatemydidae; genus Dermatemys; species Dermatemys mawii. Next base: position 24,146,982 of record ML677341.1, on the reverse strand, counting down.
TTCTATGAGTTTGTGCTGCCCAGAAGGAAAGAACTGAGCAATACAAGATGCACATTTCTGGGGACAAGACTGGGACTTGGAATATGCTGGTGTCACACTGCAATATAATTCAGGAGTGACTGGCTAAAAGCAGTTATATAATTCAGTTAAGAGGGATTTTGCATGCTAGAGGCTGTGTGTAAACATAAAAGAAGTTATTGTTCTCACAACTAAACAGTGTAAAAGGCACCCCAAGTGGAGAGTGGAAAGGACACAGCTGTCCATCAGTCCAGATTGTACTTTGGGGGATATCACAAAAGCTAAACTGCATGACACATTTAAAGCTAACTTGGAGAAAGTACTAGAAAATAAAGTCTTCTTTACTCTGGGGGACAATCCTACGCTAGCAGAGAGATGTCCTAGATAATCTAATAGATATTTTCCAGCTTTAACTTCTTTTAATTCAGAAAGGAAAATGCCCTTAAAAGCTTACTTTCTGACTAAAGATCCACTTGAGGCCCAGTTGAGCTTGCATGTATTCTCAGAGATCCAAATTATATGTGACTTTCCACCACTTTGCACTTCTGGTAATGCTCCAAAACATAAATCTCAGATTGATCCATGTTTCAGCCCCAATCCTAGAAGAACATAAAATAATCCTTACAGTTCCAACCCTGTGTCTCTGTTGTGCTTCAGCAGTGTCACAAGGTATCCCCTAGTGGACCAGGATGATCAGCCCATCACAGAAGGAGTATGAAAAAGGAAGACAGAGATGGGCAGTTCTTACAAATAATATATAAGTGTTTATTTCATCAGCAGATACATTCAATTCCATTTCACTATACATTTGAGAACTCAATGTGCCCCAAGTCTTTTGCCTTCTGAGGAATCCATAATCTCTTTAAAGAGGCAAGCCCAGCCCCAGCCCATGTACCCAAAGTCCCAAATCCAATACCTTATTTTCAGATGCTTCCTCTCTTCATTCTGTAAGCACATTTTGACCTGGCACTTTTCCCCTAGCACAACTTGAATCAGTGCCCCCTTTTCTTTGGTGATAACTCTCCTTATCTTCACTTAGACAAGATTTATAGGGCCCTAGTCCCCCACCACTGCCATCATACTTTGTGCTAAAGGATACTAGTAGCAAGGGCATCTCCTCTCCCTTTCTCAGTGAGTGAAACCAGTTGGACCACTCTCTACTTCTATCCTAAAGTAGACAAGTTTTCTATAGCCTGCTTCCTGATTAGTCCAGCTTCTAAAAGAGCTTGTGGGGGGCAGGGCAATTCACAAAGGAGACCTAGTGACCTAAGTCCAGTGTTTAGATGCCACTGGCATTCACAGAACTCCAACTAGTTGCCAACTAACTCTGCAAGCACGTAAAATCCCTAGTTTCCTATGTTTCTGCTGTTAAAGTCCCCAAGTCAGCTACGGTTTGGCAGCTGGCATGCACACAGCCACCAGAGTCCTGAAGTTGCCCAGTGGTGGGATACCTAACTCAATGTAAGCCCCTGCAGGGTTCACAAACTACGCATGCCACTGCCTATCTTCTCTTCAGTTGCTGATCAGAGAGACATGCCTAAACTTATGCAAATGGCCAGAGCAGTGTGAGGTGCTCTGGCCATGGGAGGTTCCATTCTAACCTTTACCCCAGGGGTTAGAGACCTCTTCTAGAGGGTGTGAGACCCAGGATTCAGTGCCCCTATTCCAATGAATATTTAATTATTCATAGACAGTGAAACAGCTTCAAAGACAGACATTGAGTAAGACCTACCCTAGACTACTCCATAGCCCAGTGGCTAGTGCCCTCTGCAGGAAGATGAAGCCCTAAGTTCAAATCCCTGCTCTGTATCAGGCAGAATGGGGCAACTGAACTGGGATTTCAAATATTCTAGGGGAAGTACACTAACCACCAGACTAACTGGGGCATCACTTCCTGGATTGTTCTTGAAAAGGGGCTGACTGGGTGCAGGCACCTAACTTCTTCGAGGAGGAAGAGATCCAGAGCTCAACCTGCAGCTCAGGCATGTATATTGCAATTAAACAGCCCTTTAGCCCAAGCCCTGTGAGACAAAGTCAGCTGGCATGGGTCAGCAGTGGGTTTCTAATTGCAGCACAGACACATATCAACAAAGGCCTGGGGGAGGGGAGCAGAGTCACTCTGAATACAGGCATGAGGCAGTAACTTTAGGATTAAGGTTTAGGATGAAAGCAAGTGTTAGTTGACCCCTCCAACATGACCAGCACCAGCTGTGCCCTGGCCCAACTCTGGCCATACATGGCTGGGTGGGGCATGGAAGGCCAGAGTGTGAGGCAGCAGCTGGCTGAGGGAACTAGCCAGAAATGGAGAGTGAGAGGAATGGCTGGGTGTAAAGTTCAGCCTACATAAACAACACAGTGTGTGACCCTCTACTGTAGAGATCAATAGTACTGTCCCTGGCAAACAGGGGTAAGAGTTAACTGCTAAACTATACACAGTATACTGACAAAAAGACAGCTTGTAAACTGGTTTCAGATTAAATGTCTTCTAAATAAATTCACAGAAATCCAGTGAATTTTCATTAAATAAACTCGGATCAGAGTGGCTGTAGTGGGGTGGCTACCAGCTCCCAGAAAGGATTAAAGGCAGCCCTGGGAGAAGGCTGGGGCTGCAAGTGCAAAGCCCAGGCTGATTAGAAAGCAGGCTCAGCTCAAAAAGACTGGCAGGCCCTTATAAAAAGGTTGAGGGGCAGGGGCCTGAGAGAGAGACAGTCTCCTCTGGTCACAGAGGCAAACAGGCCTGGCTGCTGGGGAAGCTTAGGATACCCGGAGTGAAGCAGGGCTGGGGGGAGGCAAGAGGAACTGGGGGCGCTCCAGCCTGGACACCCCCAGGCTGCAAGGCCTAGGGGATGGCCCACAAGGGGTACTGCGGTTGTAGGGGGCAGCCCATGTTTAGAAAGGCAGAGGCAGCAGGCCAACCCTCCTTGCCAATGATCAGTGGCAATTATACTGCAGTCTGCCCCAGTGAATGGGGGCAAGTGGTGACTGGCAGTTGCCTAGACTGAGGCAAGGTAGGGATAGGGGGTGGGGGTTCCCCAGGGAGGGGAGACCCTGAGACTCTGCGGGTACTGCTGGGCAGGGCAGCACCCCAGGGAAGAGGACACCCAGGTCCAGGGAGGGACATGGGACCAGAAGCAAGGGGGACTACAGCTGACAGAGGGCACTCCGGATGCTGATGAGAGCTAATTCCCTGGACAACCAGCGGGAGGAGCCATGGGGTGAGTTGCCGCATGCTTACAGTGGCATTTTAAAAAGGAGGAAAAGGCAAAGTGTTGGGAAAAAAGAACGTTTTTTCAGATTTTTAGTTTAACTGAAAAATAAGTTAGGGACTTTAAATCTTTCTCTATTGAATTAAAGGACCAAATCTTCAGCCCCATTCCAAAACCAACTATAACATCCACTACCAATCCCTGGAATAGGGGAAAGGTTGTCATGGCCAGGAAAAAGGTCATGTGACTGCAGAGCCACTCTACACCTGCCCCTTGTAGACACAGCTGAATAGCACAGAGGGGAAGGATAGTCCAGTGATTTAGCCATTAGCCTAGGACTTACAAAACCTGGATTCAAATCAAATCAAGACCACAGACTTCCTGTGACTTTGGGCAAGTCATTTAGGGTTAGAGTCACAAAGGAATTTAGGCACCTAAGTCCAAAATTTAGATCCTCAAAACCTCTACTCAGCTGCTCCCTGACCTTGCAGGCATCTGTGTTTCCTCTGGCAGAGTCCCCTAGGTATCTAAAAGTCTGTTAATTGGGATGCACAAAGCCACCTAAATCCTGGCACCACTGAGATTCTCAACATCTATGCCCCAGGAGTATTTCACAAACTAAACATTCATGTGGGCCCAGGTTGGCGGGTCTTTGTATTGCAGATGAGGCACTGTGCGAATCAGGGATTCCTGGAAGTGGAACTTCCTCAGCGGATTTGGTACAGATTTTAAAACATTGAAAAAGAAAACAATTCTCAAGTTCACTTTTCAGTAAGAAAATGGCTATATTCACCTTCAATTCCAGTCACCCACGTGTTGATGACTCCCACTCTATTTCTTCCACTTACCAGAATTAAAAAAATAACCACTAAAGTCCCAGATCAGTAAAGAACTTAAGCAGATTCCTAAATCCACCCATATTCAGCATTGTTTTAACCCAACAAAAGAAATTTTAATTTGTATTTAAGTTCTTTTTCTGAATCGGGGCCTAAATTCTTTAAACCAAACTTCACTTTTCAAGATGTTCTTTTTATTTCACAAAGGACAATCTCCACTGTCCTGTAACAAGCACAAGAGTTTTAGGTTCTTTCTGGATCAGCTTGGATTTATAATTAAGTCAGGTGGGATTTTATCTGTTTTTATTGTAGCACATTAATAAATGACAACTGCCACTGAGCATATGTTTTGTGCTAACATATGATGAATGTGACAGTCTCTAACAGAGAAAAACTTGGGGGAAAGCAGGAAAAAGACAGACACAAATGTTTCCTCTGGGTTTTTCAGTCTTGTTAAATACCGGGCATTATCTTTCTGCAAGATGCAGTGAACTTCATGAGAATGTATCTATATAACTGTGGTGGGGCGGCTGCCCCACAGAGGCAAAAGAAAGGGAGGCTATGCAGAACCCAGCCAATTAGAAGAGGACTTATTGAGCCAGCCAATAAGGAGAAGGCTTAGTGGAGCAGCCAAACAGGGCCAAGCTGGGCCCTATAAGAAGGGCTGCTAAGCAGAACTAAGGCAATCTCTCCCTGGAGGCCAAGGGAGGAGGACTGGTTGCCCTGTAGGAAGGTTGAGAGACACAGCACCATGGAAAGAGCAGTGCTGAGCAAGGTTGGGGGAGCAAGGGGGAACTCAGCCTCATGGATGCCAGAATGAGGCCCCAACACAAAGGTGGAAACGGGTGCAAGAACTGCAGGGAAGTGGCCCAGGGAAACAGATGGTGGAGTAGGAGGAGGGGCAGTTTGCAGCTGATGGCTATAGGATCCCTGGGCTGTGACCTGTAATAGCAGGTGTGCCCGGATCAACTTGCCACTGAGAGGAGTGGCCAGTGCATGGACTACAGTTTGCCACTGAGGTGAGTGGCTAGACCAGAGGCTGAAGTTTGCCACTCAGGCAAGTGGAGATAGAGGAGTGGGGTCACAGCCAGAGGACTGTGCTCAAAAGAGGATGCTGTGGTCTGGGGAGCAAGGTGGGCCCAATGAGGGGAGACAGCAGTGATGGCAGGTGTGACACCACTAGCTAAAGGTGGACTGGAAGGGCTGAGAGCTAATTCCCAGGATGATCAGCAGGAGGCACCACAGTGGTGAGTCCCACTTTGTTACAATAACTGAGGACAGAATTGATACTCAACATTTTTTCCTAGGTTTTGTATTTTTTTCATTTTATAGCTGCCACATTTTTCTTACTGCCACTATTCAACAAATTTTCTCACAAAAATCCGAATAACTTTGGTCAAAAGCCATATTTCATACTTCCCTAATAGAAGACCTTGCCCTAATCATTTGCTATGCCATATACAGCATATGTATTTTAAGTACAATATAAGTAACTAGGATTGTTACTAACTACAGAGCAAATGCAAATGGATTACATAATGTATTTCTGAAATGCATGTATTTTGAGCCAATAAAATGACATTTGGAAATCACTAAGATGTGAAAATGCTATTTACTATAATAGGGGAATCAGCAAAGGAAGGTGAACTGGAGGTGATTCTGAACACTCCTTACATTTTCAAATCTAGGAAGTGTTCAAGAGATATGATATTAATATGCATCACATTTTTGAGGTAAACTTGGCACATATATACCATGCGAAAGAATTAAGTGTTGTTTCTGTTGCTCACTTAAACCAACATCCATTTTTTTCTAATTTCACAGTATTAACACTAAGTTCACATCTGGACAGAAACTGATAAAAGTTCTAGCCCAGGCAAAATGGGAACAAGGAGCTCATCTGGAGGAACAGGGGGACAGAGGGGAGGGATGAGAGGCCCAAGTAAGAGACGGCTGGTCAGAGTGTGGCAAGGGACCCACTAACCTGAACCCTGTGGACTCTGCCTCAGTCCAGTAGCCAGAATGACCAAATAACGATTTTAGTGAAAATCTGGCTTTTCTAGATTTCTGGTTTTCACCAGAAATCAGCAGGGTTCTGCACATTGTTACCTAGAGTGTAACTGAAATTTTGGAAATTATCAGATAGGGTTTTCAAAAGTTATTATTTTAGACACACAGACACAAATAGAAAAAATACCATTGACATGAGTGTAGGGCCTCACTTTGCTCAGCCAAATAGATCACCTGCCAAGCTGCAGAGATATATATGCTACCCTCATAAAGTTATGAAGGAAAAATCTGGGGAGTTCAAGGGATAGACCATAGCAAAGTCGACAGGAAAAAATTGGCAGAACAATTCTATGTGAATTCTAGCAATAGAACAAATCGAAAATACACAACAAACTATTTTTTTGGAACCAGTAACTGTTACCCTCAATGAATTCTCTCCCACTCCCACAAGAGATAGCTTTCACTCACTGCTCTCTCATACTGAGTTCAGGGAAGTAAAATCTCTTCACATTCCCCATGAGGGTAACAGGTGGAGGCTTCTTCTCTGCTGGTTGAAAACTAGACAGCAGAATTTGCCTTCTGGTGACTGACTCTAAGGGGGAGGAGAAGATATACCTCCCAGCAAGAGGAATAACAGAGCAGGCTGCTAACTGAGTTCCTTATTAGCTGAGGCATTTCAAAATCTCCACAAGTTTCAGTTTGAAGTATCACTCTGTCTTGGTCTTCTGGCTTGGCCTGTCCACGGAAAGACAGGTTTAATTTGCATCCAGGCCTCCATAGGAGACTCACCAATGGCTGATTTTGTCCCTTCATTGGTGGTATTTGCTCAAGTTCTTTGGTATTGATGCCATCCCGCTGGAGACTCCTCTTCAGATTATCTTTGAAGCACTTATAAGGATGACACTACTTTCCTTTGCCCTGACTCAGCTCCCCATACAAGAAATCTTTTGGGATACAGCAGTCTTCCATTCTGATAACATGTCCGGTTCATCTAAGCTGTACTCTCAATTACATTTTTTAATGCTGATTGTGTTTGCTCTCTCTAGGACCTTAATATTGCTTAGTATGTCCTGCCAGTGAATGCTCATTATTGAGTGGAGGAAGCACATGTGAAATTGCTCAAGCTGTTTAATGTGACATTTATACAGAGTCCACATCTCAGATCCATACAGGAGAGATGTTAGAATCATTGCATTGTAGATTTTCAATTTGGCGGACAGATGGATGTTGTGTTGGTGAAAAACTTTTGCCTGAAGTCAGCCAAGGGCCTGGCTGGCTTTACTAATTCTGGAGGAGAATTCTTTATCAACTGCCTAAATATTTAAACGGATCCATATTTTTCAATTGTGTGCCTTGGATGAAGAAGGCCAGCACTGGGGCATTGGAATGAGGTGCTAGTTAGAACAAGACCTCTGTCTTGCCGAGACTGATGGTGAGGCTAAAGAGCTGGGATGCTTCAGACAATCTATCAACAATGACCTGAAGGTCACGTTGTCTATGAGCCAGCAAGGCATAGTCATCTGCAAAAAGTATCTCAATGAGAAGCCTCTCCAGTGTGTTGGTCTTAGCACTGAGTCTTTAAAGATCAATGAGGGAGCCATCAAGTCAGTAGCGGATGTATATCCCCTGATCCAAGTCCCTTGTTTGTTGTTTGAACACAAGCAAAGAACAAGGTGAGCAGCACTGGAGCAAGTATACAGCATCCATTCGAGATTTCAAATGGTTGTTCAAATTACCTGGTTGGGTATGGAGTGAGCTCAAAATCCTGAGTCCTGGTATATGCTGCATTGATTGGCATCCATCATCATAGTTACTGTGCTGCTCCAAGCTCCTGTACTTGGTCTAGGCTGCTCCCCTGGCTTGGTCCTCTAGTCATAGGTTCAGGATGCACTGCTACCTGTCCTCTCTCTAGCAGCCACTTCAGCCAATAATTCAGATGTAGTCAGGGCTCATTATTCTCTTTAGAACCACTCCTATTCCAGCTGATTGACTCTAGCCCAATCAGGTGCCTTTCAGCCAATCGCCTCTCCATGTGGCCCCATCCCAAACATCTTCTCTGGGGTGACATACCTATCTTTCAACAAGAGGCAATATCGCAACAGAAAGTCAAGAGTGAGATTAGCTTCCAGATCCTAACCAATTAAGTCACTGATCAGAGCTTTCTGGAGGTGGGGATTTTTCTTTTCTATGCTGCTATTCTGGGGATCAACAACTGCACATGCCTTTGTAAGGGCTAATCTAGACACTCAACAAATGTTGTCTTACAACAAAAATATATGCACTTTTCCCAAGAGCAGAGTAGATATCACAGTATCACTAATTACTTATGAATAACATTTGTATGGATTTTAATAGCCACTTTCAATTTAAGTATACATAAAAAATATATGCTAAGATGCAAGATAGGTAAATAAGCAACAAAGCAGCTGGTTTTATATTGTGGCATTTGAATCCTAAAGTCCAATATCCCTGTCATCTACCTATAATTTCTCACACAGGTCACACGAGAGGATTCAGAGGATGGGGGCTCAGTTTCAAGCAATTTTTCAAATAAATTATCACTTGCATTATTGTGGCAGCATCTTTATTGTTTGCTGTTCAGTAAAATGTGTTTTACTTAATTTACTTGTATAAAGTATTTTGTTCATAAATAAGAGTTAAAACTTTGTCTGCTCACAATGGAGGAGCCTAGCACCTCAACGTATATATCTACTATCAAAGTATTAAACAACAGTTCTGAGGTATATTGAGCTGCTTGTATTCTCTTTTCCATGGATTCTAGTTGAATATTCCACTTGTTAGAGGTTTTAAAAACTGACTAATGTCTGCAGAAATAAGGAAATGTAATCTCTTAATCTTTTCAATTATGAAATAGTGTAGATGTAGATTTCAGTTAGAAAGAGAGAGATTTATTCCCAAAGATCATGACAAAATTCTTCTGATCTATTTGCAAAATTCTTTGTCATTCTGCCTTATTGGTAGTGGATTTAATTAGTGTTCTTCACACACAACACAAAAAAGTAATGGTTATTTGTCAGTAATATCAGTAAATGCAGTATAAATATTTTTGTAGACCATTTGAACTATTACAATTTGTATATATCCTGCCATAAGGCTTAACTATATTTTTTCCAGTATTTAACATTTATCATTCAACATTTACTAATGAGAAGCTAACCTACTAGCCATTGCCTGCCTTCTGTCATTCATCTGTATTCAACCTAATTGATAATACAGTGTGCCATACATTTGCAAGGCTTAAGTTAGTGGTAGTCAGTTCCATTATGGGTTGTAACTCATAACTTCATGGAGGTAATACAGAGACTTAATACGAATGTATAGTGGTGGAGCACAGAGCACCAGTGACAGGAGCCGGAAGTGCGAACATTGGTACATGAGCCTGTCATTGGGAACAGTTCCCTTGTTAAAAAGAGGAGGGAGCTGCTGGTACAACATTCTATCTAATGAGTCCTTAATTTTGGAAAAGTAACAAAGAGTCCTGTGGCACCTTAAAGACTAACTAAAGTATTAGAGCATACGCTTTCGTGGGCTAATACCCACTTCGTCTGATGCATGCAGTGGAAGTATCCAGGAGCAGGTATAAATAGGTAGGCAAGAACCAGGTTGGAGATAACAGGGTTAGTCCAATGAGGCTGAACCAGCTTGTTATCTCTAATCAGGGAGGGTGAGGTATTCCTCTAGCAGCTGAATTGAAATCATTGGCCCCTTGGTCTGCCAAAATCTGGACTTGTTAAACTCCTAAGTATTCTACAAAGCTCAATTGAAATCATTGGTCCCTTGGTCTGCCAAATCTGGACTTGTTAAACTCCTAAGTATTCTACAAAGTATTCTACAAAGCTCAAGTTGGTTTATTGCATTATCCTCATATTAGATGGTAGGTATTTATTACATGCTGAGGTGGGATGAGAAGTCCTTCACATTGCATTTTATACTGGACATCTTAATGTATAGAGTGGGTATTCATCAAGGTTACTATAAATCTAAATCAAATATAATCTTAATATTGCCTATAGTGATCACTGTCATATTTTTCTGCATTTAAACTAGTCTGGTATTGGTAGGATACACATAATTGCACTTAGAAGCTGCATGAAAAGCACTACATAAATGCCAAGATTAAAAACAACAACAAAAAACCAGCCATGATTTTCATAACATTACTGCAAAATTTCAGAAATACAGATTGCACAATCACCCATACAAAATATAAAAAGCAAATTACTGGAAGATGAAAGAAGCAGGTGGATGTGAACATGCCTGGGAATCTAGTTGATTAAATGTATTATCCATGAATGCCTCTTAAAAAACAAAGGAACAAAGGGAAAATACATACTATTCTGCTTCAAATAAAAACTTAAAAGCTGCTCCCTAAATTTTTCTCCTTGATATAAAAGTATTGAACAAAGGCTTTTTCCTTTCCAATAAAAGATAAAGTTAAAGATATGTGAAATCATTAGAAGCCTTACTGAATCATCTTTATGGCATAGATGTGATGGTTGCAATGAAAAATGGTGTCCATGTTTTGTTTAGACAGAAAGGTCCATCAAACACTACTCCTTTTCTTTAACCATAACTTTGCAACCTAAAAAAACCCCCTGTGATTTTATAATGCATTGTCAAACAAATTTGATAAGAACAAAGTGTTAATACATTCCTCTGATTGAATAGAAAGGATATAAGAGGAAATAATTGCATGTATGCCACACAAAGGTATATCTTTTCTACTTCAAACAAAAGTGCTTTAGTCTTTTATCAGGTCTGAGGCTGTTCTTTTGTTTTTTGTAATGCTTTTACTAGTGTTTTGGGGGGAGAACAAATCTATAAGATGATGTACTGTATTACTTCCCTCTGTTATTCAACAAGATCATGTTGTCATATTCATTTAAGTCATTCAGAAACCTTGCCCAGAAAGCCAGTAAAAAAGTATTTTGCTGTAAATTAAGCTACAATAATCAGGAATAAAAATAAACCTACAAGGAATAAGCATTGAATTTAGATGGTCAGTTGACATCTTTCTTTTTTTTAAGAGAAAAGTTATGTTGCATTGTCCATCTATGAGCACTTTCCCTTCCTAATCTACAGGCAATGGTTAACCGTGCTCACATTTAGAGCCTCAATAACCCAACATAAAGCTGCACCTGTTTTGCTCAGTGCGGCATACTGAAAGGTCGCAGAGTAACCTAGTGAGAAGCCCTTCCTGATTTGCTACTTTGCATGTACTGAGCATGCTCACATGGACTGAACATGCTCAGTCAAATGGCTGAAGTCAGCTGCCCTAACTGTGTCCTCCTCACTATCAGCAAGCATGGGTCATCATAAATTAACATGAACGTTTTGAGCCATCAATATTGTGCTGCTGAAAACTATCTCAATCTGTGACCAGCAATGTGAGGGCCTAATGTCACAGCTTATAAATAAGTTTCCACCCAGCTTTTAGTACAATTTGTCAGTAGAACTGTACTGTTTAATATTTACATATTAAACAGTAAAGTTCTGTGCTTCTGATTAAGACAATACTAAAGTCCAATGGCAAATGGTTGTAGAATTTCTAACATGAGATTGCCACACAATGTCAGCAGAGAAGATACTACTTTTCAGCAATGCAGTCACTTCCAGTAGATGGTGTTAGAATATAGATATTCAGGCCTGCTTGTAAAGACCTATACATTAAGAACTTAGATGTATTTTTATCACTTAGCTAATTACAGGAGTATAAAAACAAAGAATCAAAATCACAAGTCCACCTGTGTATGGGCCTTCTCTCACTGGGCTAGTTGAAGGCCTTGTTCTTAGGCTAAGGCCATTGGCTAAGCATCTGGGAAGACATAAAATGGGAAATGTATGGTCACATTCTCATGTTCCAAACCAATCATATTGTGGTATTGGGCTGTTAGAAGACGGTCTGTCTTGATAGTGCTCATCACCACCAGATAAAGAAACAGATCTTAAAATGATTAAAGGAAACTTAGTTTAACAGCAAAAAAAAATCACTTATCAGTGGTTCTGAAACCCTCATTTTTGTATTTTATCTTTATGCCCCCCACATTTCTATTGTTACTCTGTCTGGTTCTCTAATTGCTTCTGTCTGCTATATAATTAATTTTGCTAGGAGTACATTAATTAGGGTAGTGGGATATAATTGGTTAGAGAATTATGTTACAATATGTTAGGACTGGTGAGTTAAATTTCAGTAAAATGATTGGTTAAGGCATAGCTGAGAATATTACTATATAAACTGGGGACAAACAGGAAGTTGAAGGGAAATTGGAATCATCTTTGCTAAGGGGGATGAATGGGAACAGGGACATGGGGTAAATGCTCTGCAACGTTGGAACTGGGAAGGAGCACATGGGGCAAACATTCTGTGGGGTCAGAGCTGGAAAGGGGGTCATGGGGTAAATGTTCTGTGTGTCAGTGCTGGGAACAGAACACTGGGGAACAGATTGTATCAGCATATAGAGATAAGCCTGACTGGTGTGAAGGGCTTCGAAATATGAGTGCTTGGAAACTAATCCCAATAAATATTGCATTATTTGCACTTTGGACTTCTGGTCTTCTGCTTTCTGTCTATATGACAAGAACAAGGGGAGAGGGTGAAGAGAAAGCCCTCTATCACAGAGGTGGGCAAACTATGGCCCACAGGCCACATCCGGCCCACAGACCTGTTCTGCCTGGCCCTTGAGTTCCCAGCTAGAGACACTAGCCTCCAGCACCTTCTCTGCTGTCCCCCATCCCCCGCAGCCTCACCTCACCACAGTGTGCCACCAGTGCTCTGGCCCACTGCTCCAGCCAGGCAGTGCGGTGGCATGGCTGGCTCTGGCTGGGCGGCAGGGCTGCGAGCTCCTGCTACTCTGAGCAGCATGGGAGGAGTGGGGGTGGATAAAGGACAGAGGGTCCCAGGGGGCTGTCAGGGACAGTTGGATGGGGAGAAGGTTTGGATGCAATTCTCTTTCAAAGGTGTGCAACAGAAAAGTCCCCACCTACAAACATAAATAGTATATTCATTCTGTGAGTAAGAAATATAGAATATCATGAGTTCAGTCAAAAACCACCTTACTTCTGCAACAAAGTTACACCTACTTTTTAAAAAGCATAAATGTATGAATTTTGTTGACCATATATGACAGATTGGATGACAGAAAACCCCTTAGGAACTACTAACTGATGTGCTTAGACTACCTCTTAGCCATTTCCCCTGTTAGCTTGGGACTTCAGAACACTGCCTGGTTTGAGCCAGACAGTTGTCTGCTGTGAACCCAGCCCCAGGTCTTAACCATATCCTCTGAATGCTGCTTAACTAAAAACAGCTTAGGAAGTGTTCCTGTCTTTTAGGGTATGTCTTCACTACCCACCAGATCAGTGGGTAGTGATTGATCTATTGGCGATTGATTTATCACGCCTCATCAAGACATGATAAATCGATCCCCAGACGCACTCCCTCGACTCCAGAACTCCAGCTCGCCAAAAGGCATAAGGCAGAGTTGACGGGGAAGCCCACTGCTGACCACTGCCTCAGTGAGAATGGCAGGTAAGTCAGCCTAAGATGTGCTGACTTCAGCTACGTTATTCACATAGCTGAAGTTGCGTATCTTGGGTCAACACCCCTCCCTCCAGTGTAGACCAGGCCTTACACTCAGATGCCCAGTTCCCAATGGGGTCCAAGCCCCAAATACATCTGTTTTACCCTAGATAAAACATATACACGATAAACTCATAAATTGTTTACCCTCTATAATAGTGATAGAGACATATGCACAGTGGTTTGCCCCCCGAGGTATTAATACATTCTCTGGATTAATTAATAAGTAAAAGATGTTTTTATTAAATACAAAAAGTAGGATTTAAATGGTTCCAAGAAGTGACAGACCAAAGTGAATTACCAAGCAAAATAAAATAAAACTCTCAAGTCTAAACCTAATACACTAAACCTTGGTCTACACTGGGGGGGGGGGGATCGATATAAGTTACGTGAATAACGTAGCTGACGTCAATGTACTGAGATATACTCACTGTGGCGTTTTCACTATGGTGAGTCGAATGCTGCTGCTCCTCTGTTGACTCTGGCTGCGCCTCTCACACTGGTGGAATACAGAAGTCGATGGCAGAGCGCTTAGGGGTAGATTTATCATGTCTAGACTAGATGCAATAAATTGACCTGTGCTAGATTGATTGCTACCCGCTGATCCAGTGGGTAGTATAGACATACCCTAAGAAGCTGAATACAGATAAAATCTCACCCTCAGAGATGTTTCAATAAGCCTCTTTGAGACACTAGCTTCCTTCTAGTCTGGGTCCAGCAATCACTCACACCCATACGGTTACTGTCCTTTGTTCCAGTTTCTTTCAGGTATCATTTGGAGATGGAGAGGCTCTCTCTTTAGCCAGCTGAAGACAAAATGGTTGGGGTCTCTCAGGGGCATAAGTGGACTTTCTCTTGTGTGTGGAAACCCTCTCCTTTCTTCTTCCAGAATGCAACTCCAAGATTGAGTTTTGGAGTCACATGGGCAAGTCACATGTTCATCCATGACTGAGTTCTTACCAACCAGGCCACATTCCTGGGAAAGCTCCAATGTGGATTGGCATCTCCAAGTTCATTATTGGCTTAAAAGTTTCTTGACTGGGCACTTACTGAGAATAATCTTTGCCAGGAAGCTGATCAACTGCTTCATTGAAGCTACTTAAAATTAAACAACTACACAGCCAATATTCATAACTTTGAATAAAAAATGGTACATGCATACAAATAGGATGAGTATATTCAGTAGATCATAACCCTTGCAGAGATGTTACATTGCATATGCAGCATAAAACACATTCCAATTATGTCATATATACATTCATAAACACATTTCCATAAAGAATTATGAGGTGCAACATCACACCAGACAAGAAAATTTTTAAACAATTTGATTATATAATGCAAGCTATTCCCAGCTAATTTTGTCCAGATTAGTATTGTGACAAAGTTCCGAGTCTGTATTTGTGGGTCCTGCGCTTCCTGGCAGATTTAGGGGCCTCAGAAACTCATCCAGGCCCCAGAGTGACCTCCCTTTCTCAGTAAGTAATTAGGGGAGACAGAAAGGGGGGAGCCCGGGCCCGCCCTCTACTCCGGACTCCAGCCCAGGGACCCTAATAGTATCAGCTAAGATGGCTGACCTTTTAGCCACAAAACACAATACAATTCCCTAGGCTACTTCCCCACAGCAGTCTCCACTTCTTCAAACTCCACTTCACCCTTACCTCAGGGCCTCCTTCCTTTTGTACAATATGTTGTCCAACACTCAGTCTCACCAACAGCATAACTTCCTTCCACAGCTCCTGACACCCACAGCCCACCTGACTAACTGGGAGGTTTTTATCTGGTTTCAGCCAGTCCCTGATTGGCTTCAGGTGTCTCAGTCAGGCTAGCTGTTTCTACTCCTTTCTAGTAGGTTCTTAATTGGCCCCAGGTGTCTTGATTGGTCTGGAGTAGCCTTTGTTTGGCTATCCAGGGAACAGGGACCTACACATCCTGAGGCTGATATACCTGCCTTCCAGCACTCTCCTATACCCTTCTGGTCTGACTCCGTCACAGTATGCTACACATTTTGAGGTGTTTGTGTTTTATGGCTTTGATATTTAATTGCTTTTAATGATACCCCAACAGTTTATTTCTTAATTTAGTCCTATTAAGAGTCAAATCCACACTAATAGTGGTTGATATGGAGAAAATAGTTACTTCATTAACTGCAATGTGTTCTCACTGGCTCGTAGTGTTCTAAGTCTTCTTGATGACATTTTTACCACATGAAGAGACATTTCTTTTGTAACTCTTGCTCATGGCTTGCTGTAAATCTATGGAATTTCAGACGGTTAATGGCATTTATATCATAAATGGGAAAAGCTTCAAGGTTTAATCAGATCATTACCACTTTACAAGAGGCTCTTACAGTAGATCAAGTCTGACATTAATAAAGGTTTGAAAGTTGTTAATAAAGTTTCTCTAAGCAAAACTTCTTTCATGACATATTTAACCTTTTGCTAAAGCTAAATGCCTTCGCTCCCTGATCTCTCTCCAGCTAAGCTGCAAAAGAGTACATTGTTCTATTGCTATCTACAGAATTTTAGATGGTTCCATTAAATCTAACCCATAACAGCCTTCTACGGCAGCAGTAAGAATCCAATGTCTACTACATTTAATGGCAATTTGACTAACTTAGGTCACCACATTAACTTTAAAGGAAGTTGTTGCAGACTCAATCAAAGTTAATAAGTTAATACTGAAAATTTCCTTTCTCTAAACAGTTCATTGTAATGAGATGTTTCTACTCGTTCAAGTGCAGAGTGGCTTTTACTGAACAGCTCTGCATGCTTTTAGTGGTTCTTTAAGAGATAAAAGTTATTAAAGAGTTGTTGTTACAGAATGCAAATGTCCCTGGAACATCTACCTGTGGTTTTTGTTATATATGTTTTATTGATACAGTCTTTGTTTTCTTCTAGACTAGAAACTAACAGCGGCACACAGGGTCGAAGTCTGTCCTTCGACATTGCTGCACATGGCTATTCCTGAAACTGCAAACAGCATACAATCCACCATCCCATCCCATGTAATGTCTGTGTGTCTTGCCAGTAGGGTGATCAGATGGCAAGAATAAAATATTGGGACACTGAGACAATCACAGGCCCAGATCACCCACTGGAGCCATGGGGGTGGGGGCTGCACAGCCTGAGGAAGCTGAAGGTCGGGGGCACACAGCACCAACAGCAGTCCCCAGCCACGGGCCCCAACACAAGCCACAGGTTGGTCAGGGGCACATGGCCCCAACAGCAGGCCGTGGCCCCTGCCACAGATCCGTTGGGGATGCATGACCCCAATAGCAGACCCTGGCTACGGCTCTCACTGTGGGTCGGGGTCACACAGGCCAAACAGCAGCCCCTGGCCAAGGCAGACACCTAGCACATGGAGTAGTTAAAGTTTGGTAAAATTATAAGTAACTAACAATGAGGTCTTATAAGAAGAAGAGGCAGGCCACCTTAACTAGAAGTTTTGCTATCTATGCACCTATAATAATAAAGAAAAGAAGATAAAGCTGTTTGTAAAACAAAAGAAAAAAATTCCACAAACATTTGTCAAGCATAACAATATTTTTTCCTGTTTTTTCTTTTCTGAAAAATGGGGAAAATATAACTATGATTTTCTTTGATGACATATTCTTTGATTTTTATGGATTTTGTAAACCAAATGTTTCTAAGAATGCTAAAATAGAAATACTGCCCCAGTTAATGACAAACTAAATTAACTCCTTGGCTCAACATTTCTGACTGAACCACTTGCTGGCAATTAACATCATGTGAAGTAAAAGTTGGCTTCCTAATGCCAAGGAGAAAATGTGTTATTACCAGAATCAATGGTCCTTTTTCTGTTAACCTCTGCCATGGACGGCTGGTCCCTCCATTCTTAAATAAAACATTTCTCTTTTCTGAACATTAACCAAGATTCTATCCAGTTTAAAATCTGAAATCAGCAGAAGCTGAATATGGAAACCCCCTTGTGAAAAAATTCACTCTGTGTTCCAATCATATTGCTGCACAGAAATGGCATTGCTCCAAATCTGCAATGCCATGTTATTGAACTTGGATTTAGATTATCCATCTATATGAATTGGATAAGATTTGACAACAGCTGCTGACTATCAGTAAATGTTTGCATAAGTATGCCATCTATTAGATTGTCTAGTACCCACTAAAATGGCTTTCAAACTTCCTCTCCTATTGTAGTGTGTTTGAGTCAATGATGATTCAAGATTGTCGAATTACAGACTCAGTTGGAATTATTTTACAAAAGATTATCAATCAGATATTGGTTGAGCACTATACAGAATACAGAAAGAATAGATACATTACTCCCTGGAGGTGATAAAGAGCTGGCTTTGTCTCTCTTCCTCAGTATATCTGGAAGGATGCTACAGTTTCATGCCCTAATAAATTCCAACATCATTATCTTTACATAGGATTTTTAAACAAAGAAATGTCTCTTTGCCAAAAGAATCATATGTTCTGATGTCATTTCAATACATTCTCAGTTTACCTTCTTTATGTTTGATGGCATAATTATTTACATCTCAGAGGACTAACAATTCTTCAAGATAATATCTTTCAGTGGGTCTTTCTCCCCCTATCATCATTCTTCTTTGTTGATTTCTTAATATGAATCATCTACTCTATCATCCCTTATCAGTTTCCCAGGTTTATATATGCTTATGTAAGCATTGTCTATCTAGATCTCTATCTACATGAGGACACCAAGCATTAATAAATACAGTCTAATGCACAGAATTCCTGAATATGATTAGTTATTGATCAAGAATCAGTGTTCTGGGCCTTAGAATTCAACATTCTCTGTTAATGTCATAAAGATTCTAAAGAATAGTTAATATATAAATGAATCAAATATACTAAAGGAAAAGGAATAAAAGGGTTAATATTTACTAACAGATACTAACACTATGAAATGTCTAATTAGAGAAGATATACAATCCAAGTCACACCACAATTGTGCTTATTGCAGTAATAATGCCTGACATTTTTATAAATCTTTTCAGCTTGAGGGATCCAAAGAGTGCTTTGTAGGCCTATGCAAATGTAGTGCTCAACCTTATAATCCTTAGTTAAGATAGATAAGTGCAATTTAGGGACATAGGACTGCAAGGTACCTCTGGGGTCATAAAGTCCAGCCCCTTGCTATTTCAGCTAATACCAGCATATAATACCTTTCATAAACTTATCAAGCTCCATCTTAAAAACTAGTCTGGTTGTTTTCCCCACTACTCCTAACGGGAATATTGTTCCACAACCCCACTATTCTGATGGATAGAAATCTTCTAATTTCCAGCTTAAATTTATTTATGGCCAGTTTATACCCATTTGTTCTTAAGACAGCTTCATCCTTTCATTTATATAGCTCTGCTTCCTCCCTGGTGTGTCCTCTGATGCATTTATAATGAGCAATCATATCTCCACTGCACCTTTGTTTTGCTAAACCAAACAAGCCTCTCCTTTTGAAAGATAGGACCTGCATTCTCCTAAACATCCTCATACCTTGTCTCTTCACTGGCTCCAGTTTGAATAGGTCTTTTTTAAACATGAATCACTGGAATTGTACTCAGTATTCCAGATGAAGTCTTACCAATGCCTTTAATACTCCCCTCTCTCTCTTAAAAATACCTTGATATGTCCTGTCATCACATTTGCCTCCCTTTAATAGCAAGGATAAATTTGTCCATTATGTCTCTCTACTTTTGGGGTGAACTGACCGCTGTAGAGTTAATCACTCAAGTCCAATTTATGCAAAATTGTGTTGGCACTTCCCACAGGCATGAATGGTATCCTTTGAGAGGAGTATAAGAACTTCAAAATGTCATGGCAAAGGTTGCTACATACACTTCAGTTCATTATTTTACTCACTGTTGTTTAAACTCCTAAAGAATTGAAGCTGAAATCTCTTTCCTCACTGAAACGGTCTCCCTCACACAAAGAAGTGTTGGTGCACCAGCAACCATGTAAGCTGGGATTTGAGTGATCAATGCCAACATCACCAAAACATTTTTTTAAAATATTATTCTGTATAATGAATTATGTGGATATGGAAACAAAGATGAGGATAAAAAGCAAAGAACTTTTGAATCAATCAATTCTAAATGTTTCCTTCCAGAGTAACGAATTTAAAGAAAGTAGAAATGGAATAAGTATTAAGCCATGTCCCTGCCATTGTTCCTTAAACTATATTTTCAGATCCTTTACCCAGTCTACATTTCAAATGTTTCAAGCAATAAGATTCCACTACCTCTCTAGCAATGTTATTCTACCAAGTTGTCAAAAATACTTTTATTGTATTTGACACTTATACAAGCATTTCATGTAATTGTCCTGTGCTTTGCTACTATAAGTCAAGATTTATTGACTCATCGACTTTAAGACTAGTAGTGGTTTGTTTATATAATCAGCTGATATGAGAGGACACATTCGTCATTGACCTAGGCCTCAAGCTCAATGGGGTCCTCAAATTTAGACACTTGTTAATTTTTTGGCATTTGATAAGTTTCGCAACTTGTTTTTATGCACATCTCTATCAGACCAAAATGTGACACACACTCTCAGTTTAGAGCTGCAAATTTAAGCAAATAAGAGATGTGATTTGGTAAAAGACATGATTTTTTTGTTAACTGATCTAGATTTTGTCGTAACAAAGAGTTTAAAATGTTCATATTAATAAAAATATATTGGTTCTGGTGGCACAAGATTAGACCATGATGAATGTGACCTCTCATATCAGCTGATTATATAAACAAACCACTACTAATGGCTGGCGCTCAGTCAAGTGCATGTTGAAAGGTAGAGAATTGTTACATTTTAATGTCTTTATAGTTTTACGTCTAGTTGACTAAGGAATTATTTACGTGTGAGAATTCCTCATTATTATCTTCATATGGTAGCTAAAAGAGGTGACTGGTTGGTTGGGTGAGCCCTAGCTTGGTAGCTTGGCCATCATCATAGGCTTTGTAGTCTATAGGTCCAGATTCGAGATGAAAATCTGTGAGGACAATCTTGTACAGTGAGTTTTGTGAGGACACACATTTGAAATTTTTGGACATTATCCCTCTGTGTATCCGTGTCTGTGTTTACTGTATATAGTTATCCCTTTGTCTTCAGCTCAGCCTGTTATATTTGTTAGGCAAGAGTTAAAATTCAGTTAGCAGTAAGATAGAAACAAATGTAACTAATAAGCAGAAACACTGGAAGTCCAAGAACATGGACAACTGTAAACACTTAATAAACTTATATGATTAAATGTCCAGCCAGTATCTTAGCTTTTAAAACTGAAAAAACCCTCCCTCCAGAGCCCTCCGGATATTTGTAAACACTTATCCCAACCCCAACCCCTTCGCCTAAAGATAATCATGAATAATTGATGTGTATGTTTTGTTTCTGTCACTGTTATGTTAAGTGCATCCTTTATTTTTAAAACAACCTTTGTCTTTGTAAGAACAAAATAAATTCAAATAAAGTAAAAAAAGGAATGTATATAATTGGTCACTGTAACCCCAGACCTTTGAAACTGCTTGTCAGTCTTCCCGGTACCATACATAAACACCCTTCAGTATTGTTTATGCCTGCCTGATTCTTGGGGAAAAGAATCTCTTTGCTTCACAATTTGGTGCAGCGAGCTGGGTGTGATCGGGAATCCTCAGAGAGTTTCTCACAATCAGGGATAGAGGTGAGTACCCTTTTACTTACCACCTCTAGTGTGCACCTTGGTTTGGGACTCGCCAAGACATCCCTTTGCACCCCTTTTTTTAATACAAACCACACACAGGATGCACAGACAAGAGGACTGAATGGGATTGTGTTTGTGGCCAGGGTTTTCAGGTTGCAGGAATCGATGTTAGATGAAGGCTGCAATACCAGGGGTTTTGGGTTGCAGGGATTGCTATAAACAAAGTCTGCAATACCAAGTGCTGAGCACCAGAGTGTGCTTCAGTAGTGCTGAGTACAAGGGTGTGCTTAGACGGTTCCCTTGAAACGCCGCTTGAGTGGGTTTCAGGAAGCTGCATGACAATGTCAAATGACTTGCCTCACTGTGTATCAATGATACCCTCTACAGGAGGAAGACTCATTGATTTTATAAAAGAAAAAAATGGGAAGGTTCAAAAGACTATGCCCTGGTCTACACTGTGCGGGCGGAGGGTGTGGAATTGATCTAAGAATTGTCACTATGGGAATAGTGTAGCTGAAGTCGACATATTTAGGCTGACTTACCACGGCATCTTCATGGCGCTGAGTCAACGCTGCTGGTCCCTCGTTGACTCCACCTGCTTCTCTCGTGGCGGTGGAGTACCAAAGTCAACGGGAGAGCACTTGGGGATCGATTTATTGCGTCTAAACTAGGCGCGATAAATCGACCCCCGTAAGATCGATCGCTACCCACCAATCCGGCAAGTAATGTAGACCTGCCCTGAAGCAAAGAATGAATGGAATAAGGGTATGAGTGTGAAGGACAGCATGTTTGGTGGTCTGCTCCAACGAAAGGAAAGTTACTGGGAATATGAAAGGAAGTTACAGGAACTGGAAACGCTCCAAAAACTTCTTACATCAGAGCTGAACCAAAAGACAAATTTAAACTGCAAATTGCATGAACTTCAAACAAAAAACAATACGTTAAAAGAAAAAATTAAAAAAGCAGTTCCTCTGCATGCCATATTGCTGCTAGCATACAACAGAAGAGTAATCTTACTAACCCTGATTGAAGCAGCAATACTAATAAAAACCAAAACAAAATTAATTGGAAGCACCTTAAAAAACAAATCCAAGATTAGAACCTGGCACACATGGGGCAAAACTGGGCTCCTTCTCCTTCTCCTTCTAACCCAGACTTAAGTGCCAGTGCTCCCCTGGCTCCTCTCCAAGTAACTATGCAGTGGTCAGGGCCAGCAAATAACAAAGTGGCTCATAATACTTATAAGTAGACTCTTCTAAGCACAAAAGAAATGAAAATCTTACTGAAAGATCTCCCTGCTTTAAAACCAAAAAGTCCAAATGTGGTATTCTAAAAAAAAAAAAAAAAAAAAAAGGAAAGAAAAAAAAATGAAGTCAAATGCTTACCACCTATACCTTACTTCCCAGAGAACTTCATATATTAACTAAGGCTAAATGCCTCAACCTTTCATAAGTCAAGATCCCCGCAGAGCACCAGAATGGCACTTGGGCCTGCGTCAAATTTGAGTCAGAAAATGATATGATCCATGTCTGCACCGATTTGAAGAAAGCCATCCAAAATGCCTTGGAGAATGGAGCCAGTAATTGGGGACTAATAGTGGGATGCATCCAAGGCAAGCATGCACCTGCTGCTCAATATGGTAAGCAAAAATAAAAAATGTTTTCAAGTAACGCAGACATTGTGAATCCCAAGAAAACTAATCAGGTATTCTAAAAATGTTACAGGAAGATTTTAACTCCCACCTGCAAACAACCCTTAACTTGGGAGTGAATCCAGGCTCTAATTATGAATCCATCTGTATGTGGGCCTTTGAGTGTAAAGCCAACAAAGCTAAAAATACAAAGAGCAAGACTACTTACATTTCTGTGGTAACAGCAAAAGTAATGTAACCTGTTTTAATTGTTGGTGTCTCGGGCTTACCCAAAAGAACTGCAGGCACAAGGCCCAATAGCCTAGTCAGGGACAAAGTCTTGGCCAGTTAAATCCCTCAGTACCTCACTGCCCATTCAGTCTAGTCCTGGTCCCATCCCCACTGCCCCTCCTATCTCACAACGTTTTGTATGTGGGGAAACCGGACATTGGACAGTCACAGCATAAAATTTTTAACAATCTGTTATTGCAGACTCATGATGGTGTAAGAGATATAGAATGATTAATAACTATTAATTTCTCCTGCCCCTCAAATATTAGACAAGCTATCCACATCTGTTTATCACAAAATAGGATCCAGCTAGGAAATAAAGGAAATAAGAAAATGGTTGATGTCAAATGAGACACTTTGCCTATGGATCCACAGATCAGCCAAGGTTGGGACTTCTGTTTCTCAAGAAGAGAAACTAAAATAGTTAAATTAGATTATTGTTAAACACCTAAGCAAGATTTAGAATTTCTCATAAATTGCATAGGAATAACACCTTTCTCCCTCTCAACCTAGCTAAAAAGAACTCCAAAACCATTACCAAGCAAAGTTGGTTGATGAACAGCTAGCTGAAGCTGAACCTGAGCAAGACAGAGGTGATGGGCAAAGGAAAGTATTTTGAAAAGTTTGCAACCACCATGTAGTTTGCATTAGTTGAAGATACCACATTCACAACTGGTCAGTTTGGTCCATTCTTTAGGACTACTTTTGGACTCCTCATGATGCTACGCACTCACATAGCAGCAGCTGTGAGTAATGTTTTCTATCATTTCTCGGACCAGTTGGCTAGGAGACTCTGTGCTGTACTGCTGAATGATGATCTGGCCACAGTTATCCACACCTTTGTCTCCTTTCAGCTGGACTACAGCACTTAAGAAACTCCAACTAACACAGAACATTGCAGCTACACAGACTACTATGAGCAATCACACCTGTCCTGTGCTCTCTTACACTGGCTTCCCATAAAATTTTGAATCAAGTTCAAGGTCTTGGTCCTTTTTCCCAATAGACCTTCCTGTCAGGTGTCAGCTCCCCTGCTTAGCTTGCCCCCTCACCAGTATTGCTCTGTTGAAGGTATCCTGTGCTCCCAAGCAGCCCAGTCCTTCCCACCCCAAGACTGGAGTGAGACTGCCTGCCTCCTAGCTCACAGCTTTTTATATACCAGCCCTACTGGGCATGGACTGGCTGCTAACTGCTTTTGCCTGATCGGGGCAGCCCTTTCCCAGAGCTGGTTTTAACCCCTTTCTCCCTGGAGCAGGGTGCTTGCCCCACTACAGATGCCTTCCATATAAAGGCATCAGCTAGCTTAAATTTCAGTGACAGCTTATGGTAAACACAGTGATGACACCAATGGATCTTGAAGTAACTGAGATTTTTTATAGTTGTGATTCTAACAATGAATGAATTTATTCATTCTAAAGGAATTAAAATCTGTCTTAAAAGAACTTAGTAAATCTTGTGTGTTTAATATCCTCACCTTAACAAGCCTAGTTTTTCTGGAAAAGGCAAGTAGTTGTTTTGAAGATCTATTAATTTGCTTGTCATCTTTTAGTCATCTTCTGAGGTTCTATTCCAGATCCTGGAACAAAGTGGCTGTGTTCTCTCCTTGGACATATGCACATGTCCTTCATTGTTTACAGAAACCTAAGTTCATGTGAGCACAGAACTGACCCCATAGTGTTTGTATACAGTTCTGGTGATTAACACCAATCATGTGTTATTAATATGCCTCTAATGGTGGACAATTTCCACCAATTGGGAACAATTTCTACCCTGTTCCCAACTTATTTTCAAGATGAGACTGACTTTAACAGTCTTGTTTATGGCAGATTTATACCAATCTAAACAGAATAGAATGTGGTCCTTATTAATAAGCCCCTACCAGTTTTGCCATACCACGTATAACTCAAAGAGGATAAATACTCTCTTCAAAAGAGATACAACTGCAAAGGCTCAACTACCAAGAAACTCCAACTATATTTTTCGGGTGACAGGATCCACATTCTAATCCCATCCCAGGAGATGAAAAGTAGATGATGGGAGGGTGTAATAGCAAGGAAGGTGCTTAAATACCATAAAGACTGATAAACAGGGAGACAAGGAGAACAAAGAGGGTGAAGAATATGCTGTTAGACACGGAGGGAGAGGCAGGAGAAACACATTGAACATAAAAAATGTGTATGCAGATCAGAAGAAAAAAGTTCTGGAAGACAAAAATAACTATATTTTTATAAGGAAAACCTTATTTTCAAATTAGGATTTGAGAAACATGTACATTGAAGAAGACTGAAGGAAAAGAGGAAGGACAAGGGAGATATGGTGAAGGTTTGTTTTTTAATTCTAGCAAGTTTGCTTTATTCAGTGTTGAAAACTATGATTTGTTGCTGGCTTGTCTGTTTCTAGCACAAACCAAAATGTGCAAAGTTTCCCACTTTAGAGAAGGAAAGGGATGCCACCCACGTCCCAGAACTGACTTGACCCTCCTCCCTTTGAGATACTACATATCACCCTCATTTTCTTCTTAAAAAGCTGAAGGTATGCCCTCTAGCTCCAAAATCACTGTGGCCAGGTCTGCCATGCTCATGGGCATAAAGGAAAGATGTGAATGGTTTGATTGGGGGTTTAAGTCAGTCAGGGGTTGTTAACTCCAAATCAGTTGATTGTCTTGTCTCTTGCTATGGAGTGCTAAACTGTATTATACTGTTCAATCACTAAGTGGTACAATGTATAAAATACCTTATTTAAATAAACCTCAGCCCTATCTGGTACAGCATTATAGGACTTTGTGATGAGCACATCTGTTGTGTATAAGCAAGCTCTGTAGCTTATATCGGGTACAAAGGAATATGACAAGGTGTCAGAGTGGGATTGGAATCCTTACACTGAACCTATCTGAAGGACTGAGAGAACAATTGATCCTGTCTTTTCAGTCTGAAGTCCTTAAATCACCCAAAATGCAACAGAGGGTAAGCGGCTTTTTAGGTCAAATTAGAGCTTAAAACCCCTGTGACAACATTTTCCCCATTCACCTTTCATAGCTATTCATACAGGTATAAAACCATGGTTCCACTATAATTAGAAGGTACAAGCATCTCTAATAGCATACACACCATATAAAGATGTCTGTAACAGATAGGGATGGATACAGTGCAAATAGTTATTAAAAAAGATATATTCAGTGAATATTGTCATTATTCATCAAAAATTATCTGACAAATAATATTTCACCTACCATAGAACTGTTTCAGTAATGAAAATAACCATTTGTCAAATCGCGTATATCCAGAGTCAGTGGTTCTCAACCAAGGGTACCCAGTGATCTTCCAGGAGGTACATCAACTCATATAGATATTTGCCGAGTTTTACAACAGGCGACATAAAAAGCACTAGTGACGTCAGTACAAACTAAAATTTCAGACAGACTGTGACTTGTTTATACTGGTCTATATACTATATACTGAAATGTAAGTACAATATTTATAATCCAATTGATTTATTTTATAATTATATGGTAAAAATGAGAAAGTCGGCAATTTTTCAATAGTAGCGCGCTGTGGCACTTTTGTATTTCTATGTCTGATTTTGTAAGTGAGGTGAACCTTGGGGGTATGAAAGACAAATCAGTCTCCTGAAAGGGGTATAATAGTCTGGAAAGTTTGAGAATCACTACCCAGAGTGATGGCAAAAATTGGCAAATAGCATTAGGTAATCTATAATGATAATTTAGCATAACAATGCATTATGGGTTGAAACTGAACCAGACAAATATTGATTCCTTTCTTGTTAATACTAATATTGATAATTTTCTCTATTACAGGGCATAGAACCTAGTTAATGATCATTGCCTCCCTGTATAAGACATTGTACAACACAAGGAACAAAGATAGTCTCTGCCCCATAGAGCTTATGATAGAAAAAAGTCTGATCTGGAGCTCAATGGAATCAAACTCACACTGATTTCAAAGGTCTTATGCACGTATATATATATAAAAGAAAATTTCAAGCTGATTTAAAAGTTTAGTGAATGAAAAAAACACATTTGAGAAGTTTCCCTGCATCCTGAATGATTGTTTAGATTTTTTTTAAATAGAAAGCAATTAGTTCACAACAGTCTAATTGCTTTTAGATCCCTTTCCTTCTGAAATAAATGTCTCAACTGTCTGTAATGTTTAACTTGAAAAATGTAGCTGCTAGAAGAGTAACTAATTTCCCTTTTTTAATATGCAGACTGAATATGATTTTTAAAAATTATTTAAATATGTATTTACATGATGAGCTTTCATAGCTCCCAAAAAGCTATTACAGTCTTTAAATCAGTAACACACTTTTAAAATGACTAAATACTTATTTACAATGCCAGTCATAATAGCAGCCCAGCTGTAGTCCATTTTGCATTATCTAGTCAATAATCTACATTTTAAAAGTCACACGGCATGCATTTGCAGGACCTGATTCCGCATGGGGCTGAGAAACTCTCAGAAGGTTCTGAGTGCCTCACCTCCCACTGAGCGTGCCCAGATGTTTGGGTGAGGGGAAGACTTAGAGCATGGTTACACTTACAAGATTATAGCGCTATTGGTTATAGCGGTCCCCTTATACAGTAATATGAATAGCGCTATTGTATGTCCACACTGAGATGCTCCAGCGTTATAGCATGGCCACATTTGCGGCACTTAATGCAGCATTGAGAGCAGCGCATTAGGGCATGTATCCCACAGTACATCTCTTCCCGATCTGACGCAATGCCTTGTGGTAGGGGGGGCGTCACTTGTGGGGCATTCTGCATCCTGTTTCAACTACCCATGATGCTTTTTGGCATATCCCAGCAATCCCTGTGTTTCCTTCCACCTCCGGCGCCATCTTTCAACAGTTGCAGCAAAGCGCGCTCCGTCTCCCATTGTCGTGTGCCACAATGAATACAGAACTGCTGTGGAACATGCTGATGACTGTCGCCAGCACATCTCTGTGTGCAGTCGAGTTAATCCTTGACATGCAGGATGACAGTGATGAGTCTGAAGATGAGATCGAAGCGGTAAATGCGCTTGACACGAAGTTTCTTGTCTCATTAACGGACATGCTCATGGCCATTGAACGCCGCTTCTGGACATGGGAAACGAGCACTGAGTGGTGGGATCGCATCATCATGCAAGTCAGGGACGACGAGCAGTGGCTGCAAAACTTTCGAATGAGAAAAGCCACTTTCATGGGACTGTGTGCTGAACTCGCCCCCACCCTGCGGTGCAAGGACACCAGACTGAGAGCTGCCCTCCCGGTGGAGAAGCGGGTGGCTATCGCGATTTGGAAGCTGGCTACCCTAGACAGCTACCGATCGGTGGCCAACTAGTTTGGGGTTGGAAAGTCAACCGTTGGGAGTTGTGCTGATGCAAGTGTGCAGGGCCATTAATCGCATCCTGCTACGAAAAATCGTGACTCTGGGTAACGTGCATGACATTGTTGCTGGCTTTGAAGAAATGGGTTTCCCTAACTGTGGAGGGGCGATAGTGGGACCCATATACCTATTCGGGCACCCGCCCACCTAGCAGACGAGTACATTAACCGAAAGGGGTACTTCTCCATGGTTCTCCAGTCGCTTGTGGATCACCATGGGCGTTTTACTGACATTAATGCTGGCTGGTCTGGAAAGGTGCATGAGGCACGCATCTTCCGCAACACCGGCCTGCTCACGAAGCTGCAAGCCGGGACTTTTTTCCCAGACCAGAGGATCCCTGTGGGGGAAGTGGAAATGCCCATAGTGATTCTTGGCGACCCCGCTTACCCTTTAATGCCCTGGCTCATGAAACCCTACACAGGGAGCCTGGACAGCAGTCAGAAAAGGTTCAACTACAGGCTTAGCCGGTGTCGAATGACTGTGGAGTGTGCTTTTGGGCGTCTCAAGGCGCACTGGCGCTGTCTTTATGGGAGGCTAGACTTGGCCGAGGGTAGTATCTCCGCGGTTATTTCCGCATGCTGTGCCCTACATAATCTTTGTGAGCGGAAGGGCGAAGGCTTCACTCAGGCATGGTCCTTGGAGGTTCAATGCCTGGAGGCTACATACGCCCAGCCAGAGAGCAGGGTTCTTAGAGGGGACCAGCGCGAGGCTGTTAGGATCAGGGAAGCCTTGAGGGAGCATTTTGAGGCTGAAAGCCAGTTCTAAAGTGAGGTGCAGAGGGAGGGAGGGAGGGAGCATTCTTTTAATAGGAACAGGCATTTGCTTTTCTGTGGCCTGTAATAATGTATGTACACTTAATAAAGAAACACATTTATTAAGAAGACAATTCATTTATTGAACAGGTACTTCAGTTGCTGAAAGAAAATATTGTGATGCGTGTGAGGGGGAAGCCGGGGGAGGTGCAATGGGGGTGGCATGGGGTCAGTCAGAGATCAGAATATGTCCGGGTCTCTGAGTCTCCAGTGCCCTCACAGTGGCCATGTCCCCCGAACCACATTTGCGGAGGGCAGTAAGGCATGTTATTAGGGGTTGACTGCAGTGGATAATGGTTCGGGGTTTGGGGGTTGTTCGGTGAAGACAGAGGGGTTGGAGGCAGCTGTGGATGGTGATAATCATATAGCTGATGATAGTGGCCTGGAGGGTACTGAGGCACAGAAGGGGAAGGGTTTGGGGGCAAATAATATTTGGGGTGGAGAGCGCGGT
The DNA here is from genome assembly GCA_007922305.1 of Dermatemys mawii. Classification (NCBI taxonomy): domain Eukaryota; kingdom Metazoa; phylum Chordata; order Testudines; family Dermatemydidae; genus Dermatemys; species Dermatemys mawii. The sequence continues at coordinate 24,117,068 of ML677341.1, read as the reverse complement.
GCTTCTCCTCCTGAAGGGTGGCAATCCGCTGCATAGTCTCCAATTGAAGCTGCAGTAATGAGAGCAGCTTATTGGTGCTTTTCCGGAGGTGAATCGCATTCTCCTGCCGCACCTTCTCCCTCAGCTTGCTCTGGTCCTCCCTCCACCTCTGTGCAACTTGATTCTCTGTTACAGCCTGTTGCATTACTTGCTGTACAAGATCCTCTTTGCTCCTTCATGGCCGCTTCCTCAGTCGCCTCAGCCTCTCAGCTGTTGATAAGAGCGATGGCACAGGGCTCAAGGACGATCCTTCTAAAATAAACAGATACATTTAACAGTGGTTCCCTTGTAAAGAGCAGGCATGCCTATGATTCTCCCGCATTCCCTGTTTGCCTGTCCCGCAGAGAGCACAGATACAGCAACGGAGCCCCTGCCATGGTGAGTGCACTCCAGAGGCAAGGAAAATGATTTTTTCCCTGCCCCAGACAAGCTGTGCCGGGGGAGGGGGTGGGGAGTGCCGGTAAGTTGCAGGAGCCTCACTCTGAGCAGCAAGCAGGGGGAAGGATTTCTTCCCTGCCCTGAAAAGCTGTGGTGGGGGTGGGGGGTGGAGTGCCGATAAGTGGCAGGAATCCTACTCTGAACACTGTTCCAACATTCTCCGTAAGTGTCTGTCCTGGAAGATATCTCGTTGCTTCGAGTCACTGAGGAACAAAGGGAAGGGATTTTAATGAGATGCGGCTTCCGCCCAGGGCCATATGCAGCTTGCCTATGTGCAGCAATGCTCTCCCCACCCATTGTAGCACAGTGGCGGGGACTAGTGACTGTGACCGGGATGGGGGCCACGCTGGCTCTCCCGGGAAACCTGCGCAGGCGCATTGCAAGCGCTCTTATTGAGACCTTTGAAGAGATTACTGATGATGACTACCGTGAGGTGATAGACTACATCAATGCTCTATTCCACATGTAAGCAAGCATGCAAGCATCCCTTTCCACCCCAAGCTGCCTGCCTTCCCCATAGAAAAGCAGCTTTACTTCCGCAATCCGCTGCTGAGCTGGCCCCTGCAACCGCCAGATGCTGTGGCTGGCTGCCCTCCTCCTGGCTTTAGAGGAGAGCTCCTGGCTGCATGCCCCCCTGCCCTCTTCCTGGCTTGAGAAGAGCTCCAGGTGGAACGCCCCCTGCATCCCTTTCCACCCCAATCTGCCAGCCTTCTCCATAGAAAAGCAGCTTTACCTCCGCAATCCGCTGCTGAGCTGCCCCCTGCAACCACCGGACACTGTGGCTGGCTGCCCTCCTGGCTTGAGAAGAACTCCTGGCTGCATGCGTCCAGGGACTCCTCCGTGCCCTGGGTCGTTGCCGCCTCGTCCTCATCCTCCTCCTCTTCTTCATCCTCCTGCTCTTCGTCCTCCTCCTCACCGCCCCCTTCACTGGTGGGCTGGGAAGTGTCCGTGGTGGTCAATGGAGTGACCGTAGGATCACCACCAAGTATCGCGTGCAGCTCCTTATAAAATCTGCAAGTCACCGGGGCTGCCCCGGAGCAGCCGTTTGCCTCGCGGGCTTTGCGATACGCATTCCTAAGCTCCTTTACCTTAACACGGCACTGCAGAGTATCCCGCTCATGGCCTCTTTCCGCCAACGCCCGTGATATCTGCCCATAGGTATCAAAATTCCTGCGGCTAGACCACAGCTGAGACTGAACAGCCTCTTCCCCGCAACAGCTGATGAGGTCCAGCACCTCGCTATTGCTCCATGCTGAGGATCATCTATTGCGAGGAGGCATGGCACATGGAGTCATGATGATCAATCAGAATGATCACTTGCAACAATTCCCTGAGACCACACCACGCAATCAATCAGATCTATGAGAATGATCACCTGCAAAGATTCCCTGAGAGCACGCCATGCTTGGCTGGAGCAAACTGGAAGGGGATTTTCAAATTTCCCTGGAACTTTAAAGGGCGGGTCTGATGTGTGGTCACCTGAGGACAGGACAAAAGAGTTTGCAAGTGATGACCAAAGTGGCTCGAATGGGAATTATGGGACGGGCTGGAGGCCAATTAATGCGCAGTGGGTGTCCACATTCTTGCTGCAGCACTACAGCAGCTGTGCTACAGCCCTTATTCCCCATGCGGAGGTGGATTAACAACAGCGCTATAACTCAGTGGTTATAGCGCTCTACGTGACTTGCCAGTGTGGATGGGGAGGAGGTTATAGCACTCGTGGGGGCTTTATAGCACTATAAAGTGCAAGTGTAACCAAGCCCTTAGAAAACAAACCTAGGTTAATGGATTGAAGCTATGGGAGTTGAGAACATTTAAGACCTTGTGAGTAATGGTAACGCCCAATCTTATCATATACAAAACATACAATTATAATGACCCATTCCTCTTCTCTTCTTTTCTTCCGTCTTCCTTTCTTCCCCACAGCATGTATTGTAATAGTTCACTTTGACATACCATCCTTTCCACATAATCCCAAAGAGCTTCATGAATGTATGCTACACATACTCCACCACCTCTGAACTGCCATCACCTCTGGAGAGAAGGATAACAGCCAACAGAACCAGAGAACTCTCCATAACAAAGGCACTTAATGGTAGTTTCTCACTTTTGAAAAGCATGTTGTGATCTATGGATTAAAAGCTGTATAGGTCAAGTGTTCTTACTCTTACAAAAAGTGTCATGACCCTGTAGTGTCCATGCAGAACTAGCAAACCTCAGGTTTTAGGTTTTCATCCAAAATACTTACATGTATAATTAACTACATGAACTCGATTTAACTACTTCGAAAGGATTAAAGGTTTGATCCATGCTGGAATCTGAATGCATTTCCAGGGGTTCTTGGTACTCCTTGCCTGTTGCTTAGATTACTCAGTTCTCTATTCCCTCCCCAGTGCATAGTAAATGGATAGCATATTACAGTTCAATTATGTTCAGTCCCATTCCATCTCTGTCCTATTCCAAGCTGTGAATAGAGCACATTTTCAATAAGAATAGTATAATACCTGTTGTCATTCCCTGTGTTTATTTATTACTGGTATTGTGATAGTGCCCAAGATCCCCAGTTTGAGAACGGGATTCCATTGTACAAGTACAGCACACAAAGACAGACCCAGTGCCCTGAAAAGTTTACAATCAAACTATTTCCTGTGCTATAAAATCCACCTACATAGTCTGTGGTTCCCGTTAATAATTTTCCACACGGTCATTATAGGCAGAGCTGGTAGCACCATCTTTTATTAACACTTCCCAGAATAAGAACTTGTTTTCATTTGCTTATAACTTTGCAAAACTTTAAGCATTTAGCAGAAATTTTCTGTGTCAGGCATCTGCCTTGGGTTGACTTTTATTTTAGGGAAAAAGGAGACAGGGAATTTAAGAGAAAACAACACAACTGTTTCTGAGAATGAGTTTAGGAAAAACTATTTTGCCCCATCTTAAAAAATTCTGCCAATCTTTTCTTTGAAAAGCTCTAGTACTCCCATGATTTGGAGCAGGAACATGAAATTTGGCAAGGAGGCTGGGAATGGGAGTTAGGGCAGTCTGGGACTGGCTAGACAGTCAGATTAGTGTTGTCAGATGTTCAGCTGTGTCTGTGTGTTCTCTCTGTGTGCTGTCCCAGCTTTGCACAGACAGCTGACACAGCAGACCTTGAGCATACTTCCCAATGACCAGAAGATCCATTAAAGTACGAAGGCACCTAGCCAAGTTTATTGCCAATAAAGCACAGTCTTAGCTCCTCAGGTCAATGTCTACAGTTACACTAGCACATGTATGCCCATGACAATGAAGGTAGCTCAGTCAGTGGTAGGACTTTCCACTGCCCCCTAGGCTGGCCAATGACACTCCCTCTGAGATACCTCTTTATACGCCGATACGAACAAGTTATGTATTGCCCCTGATGTATCTGGGTACTACCCATTGCCTTGTACCTGTTGGTTTGATCAAAATATCTCTATTCATCATGCTGTCACCCTGACCTTATCTTTATGATAGGTCAGCATGTTCCTGTTATCTTTGGGGCATCTGTTGGTATCGGGGTGTTCTGGTATCAGGCATTTCAAATGGAAAAAAATCAAGACATTTCAAATTTAAAATATCAAAATATGTTCCAGGATTTTTTTCATAATTTTTTTTCAATAAACAATTAGTTGAAATTGATATGAATTTACAAAATGTACGTGAAAAATTTCAGCCAGCTCTAATTATGTTCCCTATACTCATGACTCTGATAGAAGTGCATTTGAATAGACATTAAATGACGCTCATAAATGGGTCAGTAACTCACTCTGTAACAAAACACAAACATATAACCAGATTCTAAGCTCTGACATGCAGTAATAATCACATTGACCTCCTCCTCCCTCCAAAAAAAGTGTTCCTGCACCAAAAAGTATAGTACCATAAACAGGCTAGAATCCATTGCAACAGCGGTAAGTATCTGTCCCTTTCAATAAATAAATAGTCCACGCTGGTACGGAATGATGGAGTTTTGCTATTGTGACGGAGTCAGACCAGAAGGATATAGGAGAGTGCTGGAAGGCAGGTATATTAGTCTCAGGATGTGCAGGTCCCTGTTCCCTAGATAGCCAAACAAAGGCTACTCCAGGCCAATCAAGACACCTGGGGCCAATTAAGAACCTTCTAGAAAGGAGTAGAAACAGCTAGCCTAATTGGGACACCTGAAGCCAATCAGGGACTGGCTGAAACCAGATAAAAACCTCCCAGTTAGTCAGGTGGGCTGTGGGTGTCAGGAGCTGTGGAAGGAAGTTATGCTGTTGGTGAGACTGAGTGTTGGACAACATATCATACACAAGGAAAGACGCCCTGAGGTAAGGGTGAAGTGGAGTTTGAAGAAGTGGAGATTGCTGTGGGGAGGTAGCCCAGGGAATTGTATTGTGTTTTGTGCCTACAAGGTCAGCCATCTTAGCTGATACTATTAGGGTCCCTGGGCTGGAGTCTGGAGTAGAGGGCGGGCCCGGGCTCCCCCCTTTTCCATCTTCCATACTGGCCTGTGATGAAGGTAACTCACTAGGTGGTGACTCTTGCCAATTATACTGAGAAAGGGAGGTCACTCTGGGGCCTAGATGAGTTTCTGAGGCCCCTAAATCTGCCAGGAAGCGCAGGACCCACAAGTACAGACTTGGAGCTTTGTCACACTATTTATATATTGTTGCTGGAATATGATGTTTTGCAGATATATTTACCTTTTCTCCTAAACTTATTACATTGTTTACTCTGTCACTTTCAATCATACTTCATCGTTAATCCCTGCATTATTTTGAAACAATGAAGTAAAAAACTTCCATTATTATACTTACCATGAGAAAGAATGCCCAGGAAAAATATTCTGCCTATTATATAGTGGTTTTATAGGTACTGACATGGCATCTCAAACAAAATATAAAATGATTCTGTTCTTAATTTTCATCCTCATTTTTCAGTTTATCACTCTTCTCTGTAAATGAGACTGATGATACATAACTAACAGATATCATTTGCCTGTCAACAACAAATAGACTAGAATATTCTTTAATTCAGGTGTATGCATCATGTTGTATGTCTGAAGCAGATGGATGTTGCTGTACTAAAGATACAGAAGATACTCAAGGAAATGAGTAATTTCTCTTTGGGAACAATTATTTGTCTTAAAGAAATCTTCATAAATTCAAATGTAAATTTGAGTTTGATTTTCCCCCAGGAATTCTATTTCTAAATGGAATTTTTGAAATTGCTGTCATCAAGCTATATCTCATATAACTACCCACTTTCCAGAAAGCACAGCAATTTCATCAAGCATTTATTAACAATTTCACTGTCATGTTTTCCCTTGTGCTCACTGTAACAGTCCAACAGAGCACGAACACACTGTGAAAAACCAAAACTGATTCAAAAAGGAAAGCAAATAACCTCACCAAAGGACTAAATGGAAGACCCAGAAGAGGAAAGAATGAAGTCAGTCACTTGGAGAGGCAGGGACAGAGTGGTGGGGGTGGGACTGGAGCAATTCCCAAGTTTTCATTTATTTCCTGTGTATTGGGCAACAACAACAAATAATAATAATAATGTTTTGTGTTAAAAGACTTAGCAAATGTGCTATAATTAAACAGATCCAGGTTTAGGGATTAGCTCTCAGTGCAAGTTCCAGGACAGGTCGACAATAGAAGCTGTGTGTTTCTGGGTGAGAGAAATAAGACTTCAGCAAGATGGGAATACAGCAGATCTCTGGAGGCTTTACAGATGAAAGGCAATCAGCAAAATTGTTGGTAAAATATCTGTCAATCACATGACCTCATCATACTCTAAAACAATAGGTTTGTCAATGTTTGTCCTCCCAGGAATTTCTAAAGCCGTATCTTCAGAGTAATTTCCTGGTATCACTTGTCACTATCAGAATGAAACACTGTGTGTTTGAGTTTCGCAATCATTTCTTATGTTATCCTTATTGACATCTAAAAATCTGATGTTTTTCCCCCCTCAAGTGTACTCCACTATAAGCGATCCTGAATGTTTATACTATCAGCTATGAGGAAAAGTTGGTCATTTTTAAGTGAGGAATTGTAAATCAAATTAAAAGTTTCTCCTGCAAACTCTCACCCGAACATTCATCTCTTTTCTCAATATGTAGGGATGAGATAAAGCCTAGTCCCTCATATGGTAGGTGAAAATAGGGGAATACAGTCCCATTTTTTCCTGGGATTAATTGCTTTAAAAGGCAGACCCAATTTATGGTGTTCACTTGCTTTCAATAGTTTGCAAATTGATTGACTCAATTTCACCCCATCTGAACTAGATTATAACTCCATGTATTATTCCATCAAAAAATAAGCCAGAAGGACATTACGGTAACAGGGCTATACTCTCAAAAGTTAGAAAATGTCCTTTTATATATGTGTATTATGATACAGCCTTTAAATACATAACCACATGCTGTTTCACATCTGATACAATAGAGTATCAGACCGTTCAATGTGCTACCATTTTTTTTGTGCCAAACAAACAGAATCTGTGAAAGCCACATCAAAGAGGAACAGAGAATGATAGATACCAAGATTCCTGTAGGGGTTGCTTCCATCACCATGTACAATGCACTTCTGAAAAGTACCTATCTTAAAAGTGAGCACCTGAAAAAGTGCATTGAATGAGGCTGGGCTGGGCTCTCCATATACACACATAAGTCCATGTGTGATTTCATGCACTGGGCTGATGTGCAAACTTTACTGATACCTTGTACAAGATACAGAAAGAAGAAAGCTGGGCTCTACTCTTTTCACCTGGCCACACAATCTGCCTTTTCTCCAAACACTGCTAAAACTGCTAGAAAAATCAGACCACTTGTATTGTGCCTAATTGAAGTGGTAGTGTCAATGGTTCATAACTGTCACTTATCACCAGAACACTCAAATGCACTTCTCCTCAATAACTATTTCTCAGTCAAATTTCAACTTTCGACCATTAGATTCAAAAACAATTTTTATAAAGATCATATTTTATTACCGAGCATGGAAAGAGGGGGTGGGGGTTCCCCCTCATTCTTCTAGAATGTCTACCACTCAGAGTTGCCACTGCTCAGGCAGACAAGAAGTCTGAAAGGTCTCAACCTATCTGATGAGAGTTTCAGAAACATTTTAGCAGTTGAACACCAAGGCTTGAAATGAAAACATTTAGGCAACCTGAACTACAGCTGACTCTAGCCCTCAGTCTATAACTAAAGGATCCCACACTTGGTTGCTTACTTTTAGTCCAAGGTGCCAGGTGGTGGGAGGGGCAGGAACACAGTCTCTATCCCCGAACCTGTAGCAATTTTACAAGATACTGACACTAAACCTAAATTTTATTAGGTCATCTAAACCACTCTGTTTTCTTGTTTTATTGGTTTCATATCAACAACTTCCCCTTGACGGTCCCTTGGAGGTAGAGCACCCTGAGCAGTGGCATTGTTACATCAGAGGTAACTGAGATAGTCATCACTCACTCTCTTGAGTAACACTAACCCTACCTAACCTTAAAGCCTATCTCTGCTACTTGGCTTAGTAATCTCTCCCCTTAATGGTGCCCATTCAGTGCCGCAGGCAGAGGAATCTCAGCATCAAAATTTTAGATGAACTAAACTAGTTTTGACTGTGCAAAGGTAAATGATCTTGCCTGAGCCAAGCATAATGGGTGGAGAGATACACAGTGCAAATTCCAGCTTCACACCAGTATAGCTGCTGAGCTGAAGCAGCTCTCACTTTTATGAGGCTCTGAAAGAGCTGCAGGTTCCAAGTCCAGTTCAGAGTACTGTCAGCAGAGAACTTTGAAATCCTCAGGAGGAAGCTATGACTACATAGCTCTACAGTGACACCTGGTGGACAATCCACAGGTGTATGTGAGAATCAGTTTTGTACAGAGCTGTTTGCTTGATTACTCATGCAGAACTTCCATGCTACAAACAAAGAGATATGATATGGAGAATTTTTTAGAACACTCGTGTTTGAAGGACAGAAAGAGGGAAAAATCTGGAGCAAATAAATTATATAGTAAAGACCTTAGTAAAGGCATCACTGATGAGAGCTTTGAGCACTCAAGAGCTGGCAGAACTGGGTCCATATCACATCTCTCATTTGGAGATGTGAGGGGAAAAAAAGAACCTTTCCTAGATGGATGCCCTCAAATAACAACAAGAAAAACTTTGTTTTGTCTACTAACTTATTTGGGAGGTTGGGTTCATTCCTAGTCTTCCATGAAGTAATCTCTGAAGAATGCATAGTGATTCTGTAAACAATGTAAATACTTCTCCAAATAAACAGTCTTGTACTGGCAAAAATATGCCAAAGTTTGAATCAACTTCATTCAGTACTAACTAACTAGGGATTTTCTTACATCCATTAACATAATTCTGGTTTCATTTGTCACAACAAATCCCCAAGTGAAAATACAAAGATACTGAACTCTGTATGAAGAAAGACCATGTTTTAATCACTCAATTAGTACCGATAAGTAGTTAATTGATAATCTCTTGTATCGTTTACTAGAAAAGTACAAAATGAACAAAACATATGCTTTGTAAAACACAGTGCCTAAACCATCCATGTAATACAGCAGATGATTTAGCGCATGTACATATTGTAGGATTGCCTGAAGACAATGGTAGCCTTTGAAAACTTTTTATTTTAATTATGATAAATATCTAAGGATACCTTGGAAACTGCAAGTGTCCCATACATACTATAGGAAATACTTCAAATATTGCAGATGTTGTCATCATCTACCTGAAAGTCATTAGCACGTTTTTAAGGGTCACCCTTTAACTAACTGACAACACCTTTTGTTCAGTAGTTTGGTTAAAACTCCTTTAATGTGATTCTTTAGTATCAAGCTATAACCTATTTTACAGCCTGTCTCTCACCTCTTCAATGAGCTTGATATGACAATACCATCCTATGCTTATAACAGACACCTAAATGATTCATGTTAATGACATAATATCTTATATGTCAGTCACGTATCATAAATGCCAGTTAAAAAAACACAAAGCATGGTACTGAGTTTCAAGTTATGATACTACATTAGACCAAGAATTAAAAAGTATCTACAGTGTTTTGATCCTATTTTGCTCATCTTCCTGTCATAGGAACATCCTCTTTTGAAGCTTGTCTCCATGGCACTGATGGAATCACCATGCTGCAAATGTTAGAAAATCTGGCTCTCTGCTTCCTCTCCAGATACGGAACACATCACCTCGGGGATATGTACAGATTCTATTAGTGCAAAGCCTGAGGCCTTACAATGTCTTTCTGAAATGATTGTCTCTTGTGAGTGAATAGTTACCCACACAGATTTAATTAACAGCAGCAGTAGAATATTCACTGTTATGGAACTGTGTGGTAAATTGCTAATCAGAACTGCAGGCACACTAGAGGGAATAGAAAGCAGAGGAAATGATGAGAGCAGTTTTATACAATATGGAAAAAGCATGAGCAACATGAACATCTTTTATAAGTAATAAATGCAGAGATGGCCTGGGGCTGATATGCCCAGCAGCTATCACCTAAATCATCATCAGTAATCTTGCCTATTTAATACCTGAAACAATGACATTAATAATTACTTCAGCAGCTTCTATTGTGTAAACCTTGGAGAATGCATTTTATTTGGTTATAATGGCAGTGCCTGGCCTTTGCTGTGCTGAGGATAGTGGCAGCTCTGGGTTAAAAAAAATTAAGTGGGTTTTGTAACCTTCTTTAAGATGCACCTTTGCTCATTTTTTTTTATCATTAGATTTTAGACTTACAATGTACCCCCGGGTCTTCTACTGAGTCTGCTGGATTATTCAGTGAAGCCTTGCTGATGCTTCTCATGTGCACTACACAATCTGGAGTGCTGAAGCACATGGATTTTATGTGTGTTTTCCAAAGTGCTACAAGGGCCCGACTGTGTCACTGAAGAGGTGGTGTGCCCCAGGGGCAGCTCCACAAAACCTCAGTTGAGAGGCAATGCTTTCTGGAACTCCTGGAAAGCACAAATGATGAGCAGTTCACTCTGCTGACTGCCAGGGCCAAAAGTGGCCTGACACCCTCTCCCCTTCCTGTGCTGGCCCATGACAGGGCCAGCCAGGAGTGAGCAGAAATTGCATTCAGGAGAGAACCCAGGCTGCTGCCACAGCTACATGGCTAGTTTTTGTGTGGAAAGATGGAAGGGCAGGCAAAAGTTCCCTGAACATTCCCTCCATATGACCACTCATGAACAGGCCACAATTTAGTCCTTTGTGTGCAAAGCACTGTACAAAGGAGAAGATACGAGGGTTGAAGATTGCAGAGGCAGGACTATCAACTCACCCTTGGACATCAGTTGTGGTGTTTTGATTTTTTCAGAATCAGAACACAAAAAGTCTCTTCACTGCTATAAATACTTCCCAAAACACTTGCAGCCCTTTTCTGTGAAGTCTGGATATCTGCCTCACAACAGGCATCAATAGACATGTAAGGATTTCTATCCATGAAGCATAGAGATGCAGGCTGTGGCTTGAGTCAAGAAATTCTATTCCAACACACTAACATTTTGGATTCACCTGAAAATCTTTCTAAAAGATGTGTTCTAGCCCAACCAGAAGAAATTGGGCTAGATGTAAGAAGCACTGAGTGAAATTCTATTGTCTGAGTTACGCAGTATCTCAGACTAGATGATTCCAGCAGTCCCTTCTGGCCTTAAATCTATGGAAATGCTCTGCAAACAACTTTCCTCTTTTGAAAATCTATGAATTGTTAATACAACAAAACATGGTCTTTTCTGATCCATTCAGCATAGGTACAACTCCTCTCATCCTCATATCACTTCAGCATTTTTGAAATGTGGAAGTTTATTCTGCTGAAGCTTCACTGACACCCTATCTGACACACACAAAGGTCTTCTGAATTCTTTTCCCCGCATCAGTTCTCACTCCTTCAAAAGTTTAAAAAAAGATGGGTGAAGTTCAGGTGTTATAAGTGGTACATTGCAAACCCAATAGGTCTTTGCCATTTTTAACTTGTCTGATTTCCACCAACAATGGATAAACACATTAGATGGGCATTCTGTAAAAAGATGAAAATGGGCATATTTAGGACATGCTTTAAGAATGCTATTGACATGACTTCCGCAGCAGGTGATAATATGGTCACCACTTGAAAGAGAAAAAGAGAATGAAGGTATGTCTTCACTACCCACCGTATCAGTGAGTAGTGATCTATCTATTGGGGACTGATTTATCACATCTTGTAAAGATGTGATAAATCGATCCCCAAAAGCGCTCCTGTCGACTCCAGAACTCCAGTTCACCAAAAGGCACAAGCAGAGTTGAAGGGGGAGCCCTCTGCCGCTGTGAGGACACCAGATAATTTGACCTCAGATGCGCTGACTTCAACTACGTTATTTATGTGGCTGAATTTGTGTATCTTAGGTCAACACTTCCCCTCCCCGCAGCTAGTGTAGACCAAGCCCTCAAGACGCATTATGCAGAACAATAGGAAAAGAAGCCAAGTCCGTCAACATAGCAATCAGAAGCCTGAATGGACAAGCAGAAGACTGAAATAAATGGTGGAAACTAGCAGAAGCTCTATGCACCTGATGATGTGTGAGGATAAGTAAAAGAATTAAATTCTGGAGAAACTGAGGGGCAACCACTTAAGAAGTGGCTCAGCAAACCTATTGTTACCCATGAAGATGTGAGTTGTGTACCACATCTGAAGAAGATGCCCAAGTTTCCAGCCTTTGGTATGCTTTGCCCTCTTTTAAAAATAAAGATGATTTTATTTAAAAAAGGAAACATATCAAGCTAAATAAAGAAGCACAGAGAAGGTAACAAAAAAGCATTCACACAATTAGGAAGTCAGTGTTCTAGATGCTTAATTTTATACACCACTGAAATAACATTAATGCATCACAATATGCAGGTGGGATTTGGATGATCATTGAACACTTTGAATTCCCCATTGCATTAAAATTATAGAAACAATGCTGAAAAGCTTGGTACTGATCCACTATGAAAATCCCAGTGCTTACTGGTCCTGAAAATGTTTTTCTTACCTCCAGTGGTTTAATAAACCAGTGGCAGCACATTAAACTGAAACACAAAGTACAGTGTGCCTGGTTCAGAGCATCTAAACAGGCTGTTATCTTAAAACACTTCCTGCATGATTCATTTGGAATTCTTTACTTATGAATAGTTATTTTGTTGCTTCTGCTTTTGCATTCAGCAAACTGAAAATGAGCAAAATAAACCACATAGCACAAGACTATAGGCAATAGTACTAGAGTACAGAGAAGCCAAGAACAGACAGCAAGAAAATCTTACAGGAACACAACTGATAGGGAGATGAAAACAGGATTCTGAGGGCTATGATAACAGATCTGTCCAGCACACATAAGGCAGAATTAAACTTGTGCTTTTGTTTTATATTTGGAAACCTTTTATTCTTTACAGTAGGGATATTTAAGTAGACGATCATTCCAAATATTAAAAAGCCTTTGAAAGAGGACACATTAGAATAGTGAAGAAGAAAGAATGATAGGATTCATGGGTGGTACTCACCACATGCAAAATGGTGATGCTTTCACTGAAGAGTAAGGATCAAATTTTGTTGCTAGTTACTTTTCCCACAGTTTCTGCAGATCCTCCATCTATTGCCCAGGCTTCCCTTGCCTCTTTCATCAGTGATGCAACTCCCCACAACTAATACATTTTTCTGTGCCTCTGATTGGTACAAAGTGCATTTCTTGAACCAGGGGCTGAGAGAAACAAATTATGCGGATTCTCCAGTGACCGAAACTCAGCTTTTCACTCTGCCCATCAGAAATACTGGAAAATGGACCATATACATACGGATCTGTATGAACAACAGTCTTCTATCACTAGGGATCTCAGAACACCAGAGAAGTACTTGGGAAGCTGACCATGCTAGGAGACATAAAGAGTATCTGCTGCTCTAAAACCAAACAATGTTAATTTAATTCAGTATGGTGGTTTAGGAAAATCAATGTCTCTGTATAATTAAAGATGTTCCATTTTGCTAGGCACGGAGTAAGTATAATTCTCTTCCTATGAAAATAAAAATAATTTCAAATGTTCACAATATTATTCAACGTAGTTTACAGACAACACTAAAGATTTATAAAGTTTGAGTGACAGGTAAAGAACTTACAAATTCAGGGCCCAGTGCTGCAACTTTTAGTCATGCAGGAGTAGTCCTTACTAAAACAAATAGTCACATCAACTTTCTGTTGAGGTCAATGGGACCACTGTGAGTAAAGATCACTAATATGAATGAGCATTGTGGTATCAGAACCTAAAATGTTTCCAGAGACAAGTTTTTAAACAAACCTCATATATACTTACTAATGAAGAGATGCAAAGCCATTCTCTTGCACCTGTAAATAAGAAAGCAAAAGTGTATTTGGGGCATCTTATTTTGGTTTTTATCTTTGCGGTTTTAAAATGAGGGAAAATATTCCAACTTAAATAAATTAACTTTCTCTTTCTCGCTCTCTCTGGTCTGTTGTGCTTATGATGTTCCAGATTTAGGAAACTCATCAGAACCTTTAGTTAAAGATTAGTTAACCTCCGTTTCCTCTTTGTTAATTAGGAATCGTTAATCATCCAATAAAGAATCGAGGAAAAAAAGCCAGGAAATATTTTGCCTAGTTCACATGTCAGATGGGCCTGTGCAGAGACTAAAGATTTTAAAGTAAGATGAAGAGGGTGTAGAATGCACATCCCCAAGACTTGTGTGTGAATTGGTGCAGCACAGTGCAGAGATGAAAGAGCATTCCAATTTGAAATGAAGCACAGCAGGTAGAAAGATTCAGCATGAATTTCAAACAGACATTCCATGTGCTTGTGTGCTAATTAAAGCATTTTTTTAAAGAGCTGTGATCACTACAGAATCCAATCCATATTGAATATAGCTCGCTAGCTGGTGAGACAGATAATATCAGCAATGCTGTTGCTATCCCAGCGATTTCTTGGCAACATATTGAATCCATCTTCAGAAGTGGCCTCAGGGCAAATTTCTCCCTGAGCTGGTGGAGCTCAAGCATATCAGAGAGGGGACACAGTGCAGTTTGAAGGTCTGAGTTATAGACATTCGCTCTCTGTGCATCTCCTGCTGCCAGGACACAGCACAAGATTTTTATTACCCTTACTGAAGGTTGCCCATATAAAGCCGTGCTATAAAAGCATGAATACAAATAAGCTAAATACAACAATGATGGCCTGTTAGTAGAAATCATAGCCACAGAAGGAAGGGAATGAAAAAATCTCAGTTGAATTCTGGATCATTATGAAATGTGATGAGAGACAGTGAGTTACCGGATCCTTTGGCAGAAGCTGGTTCCCTGTCAAAACAAAAATAACAATAAAGCAAAATAAAGGCATTACAAATACCATACTGTATGTGATTTATAAGCTATACAGAAAGTGGAAAATTCACTTTGCTGATGAGTTGATAATAATGTACTGATCAAAAAGATACCATTCTATTCCTTTTAACTTGAATGACTGATCTGGAAAAGCCTATATCATTCAACCACATATGAAGAAAAAAGAAAGAAAAGGTAAATAGGACTGAGAGAAATTTGACAGTAAACCCTTATCTCCATTGTTAGATACTTGGAAAATGTGGTTCATTATCTTCATGCTTCATCAGTTCCTAGAAAATCCCACATCTGATTGGGTTTTAAAAAAATACCCTAACTATGGTATATGATGCTACAATCAGACCGGTGCAGTAGTGAGACAACTGCCTCAAATCTAAGCTCTTAAGAGCTACATTCTGTCCTTCATCCATGCATTCCACTACATTTGATATCAATGGGAATTCAGTAGGAATTGAGTGCATGGATCAAAAGCAGTATACATACATACAGCAGACATCATTTCCAATAAAAAAGTAATAAAAATGGGCTAAACTGGTTCAGAAGGAATCCAGTACTATACCTCCCCATATGTATGGTCAGAGACTTGTGAGAATCAGGGGTATTTTGTTAGTTGTTCCTGTTCTGAAGAATAGTTAGCACTATCATGTGTTTGACACTGTTGCTGAAAATGGAGTGGAATAATGCCATTGCAGCTCAGTACAGAATCATAGAAATGTAGGGCTGGAAGGAACCTGAAGAGGTCATGTAGTCTGTTCCACTGCACTGGATAAAGAATATCTAAAACAAAAGAACGGCCCTACTGGGTCAGACCAAAGGTCCATCTAGCCCAGTATCCCGTCTACCGACAGTGGCCAATCCCAGATGCCCCAGAGGGAATGAACAGGTAATCATCAAGTGAACCTTTCCTGTCTCTCATTCCCGGCTTCTGGAAACAGAGGGTAGGGACACCATCCTTGCCCATCCTGGCTAATAGCCATTGATGGACCTATCCTCCATGAATGTATCTGATATTTAAGTGTAGTAATATACATTCAGTATTATGGATATAATCTTGTAAGTAATTAATATTTGAATTCTGGGCTCTCACTACTAATAGAGAGAATAAATAGTATTAAACATTTCTTTTCTTATTAATTCTAATCTCATGCAAGATCAAAGACATTGGCACAGTAATTACTAAAACAGGGTTTTCTTATTTTGAACCACCAGTGCAAACTGCTGATTACATGCTTTCTTGACAATGTGTATATGAGTACGAAACAGCAATCATGCTGTATGGTGTATATAGTGTGTATAAGATGACTATCTCCAAAAACATTTCCAGGGCAGCTTTACTCAGGATGTTCTTTCACTGAAAGTAAAATAAACAGGTCTGAATTTACTGGAGTTTTCTATTTGCTGACCAGTAAAACCTTATAGCTTCTGGGTTTTTATACAACTAAGATTTATAGTATCTATTCTCAGTGTGCAGAGTCTCAAGATAATGTTAATAGATGGCTAGTTTTGCCAATAAATCCCACAGGGAGCAGAGAGAAATATCTATTTCAGATGAGTTATTCAAAACTAAATCCACATCCCAAATGGCACATAGTACTTAGGCTTAAGAGACTCAACTCTAAGAATGTAGAGGCATTTCTCTCCCGATTTCTATTAGGAAAAAAAAACAAGGTAAAGCAAAAGTATATGCCTCCTAACATTTAATGCATTTGATAATCAAAGGCTAGAGTAATAATTGTCTTGAAGCGAATTTGCACTACTTTGTCTAAAAGACCTCACAAATTTCCCAGGAACTTTGCAGCAGTTTCTTCTAAGAAGGTTGGAAAGTTCATGTCAGATGAACCAATAAGGCTACCACAAACACCTACAATACATCAGAAACATTTGATGGCCTGAGAATTTGGAAATCTACTGAAATACTGTGTGTGCTATTTACAGTGAGAATGGAGATCTTCAGATGAACATTCCACAGTGAGGCCGTACTGAGTCAGACCAAAGGTCCATCCAACCCAGTATCCTGTCTACCGACAGTGCCCAATTCCAGGTGCCCTTGAGTGAGTAAACCTAACAGGTAATGATCAAGTGATCACTCCCCTGCCATCCATCACCACCCTCTGACCAACAGAGGCTGGGGACACCACATTACCTTTTAGTCTGCACATTCTTTGGGGCCTGATCAAAAAATCAGTGAAGTCAATCGGAGACTTGCTATTGACATCAAAAGCCTTTTAGATAAGGTCATAGAGCATAGGAGAATTGCCATCATCATTCTAGGACTATGTAGAGCTAATAGCCATCCTTTTTTCAGTGAAATACTCATGTGGACTAGTTCTGAGAACTATACAATATGCCAAGCGTGCTTTTTGTTCTGCAACAATGGTGTTGTTGTCATCTGACAATACCTAATTAGCTTGTTCATGAGCCATTCCATTATGTCAGTGCTCCCAAAACCTCTACTGCAAAAGTTAACAGCAGTCACCCTTAACGTGTATCAACTGCCTGAGTTCATTTAAAAGTCTTACCTTAGTATTTGTAGCATTCCTGAATATTCCCTATGCTAAATGAATTCTTTGTATCAGTCTTCAATGTAGAATAACCACGGGACATTCCCACACCTGAGCCATTCTTCTTAGGTACAAAATCTCATGAATTGTCCCAGATTAAGGTATTAATAAAGGAGGTTTTGGAACAAATGGATAAATTCAATAGTTATACGTCACCAGATGGCATTGACCCTGGATTTCTGAAGGAACTTAAATACATAACTGCAGAACAACTAATTGTGGTATGTAATCTATCGCTTAAATCACCTGATAACTGAAGGATACCTAATGTAATACTAGTTTTTAAAAGATTTAAAGAGGTGATTCTGATAATTACAGGTTGGTAAGGGTAACTTTGGTACCATGTAAATTGGTTGAAACTATATTAAAGAACAGAATTATCAACACATAAATGAACACAATATGTGGGGGAAGATTCAACATGGCTTTTGTAAAAGGAAATCATGCCTCACCAATACGTTAGAAATCTTTGAGGATGTCAATAAGTATGTGGACAAGGGTACTTTCGTTGTTATTATGTACTTGGAATTTCAGAAAGCTTTGACACAGTTCCACTCCAAAGGCTTTTAAGCAAAGTAAGCGTTCATGGGATAAGAGAGAAGGTCCTCTCATGGAGTAACCAATTAAAAGATAGGAAAAAACACATAGTAATAAGTGGTCAGTTTTTACAGTGGATAGAGTTAAATAGTGGAGTCCCCCAAGGATCTGTACTAAGACCTGTGATGTTCACATATTCATACATAATCTGGAAAAGGAAGTAAACAGTTAAGTAACAAATTTTGCAGATGATACAAAATTACTCAAAATGGTTAAGGCCAAAGCTGACTGTGAAGAGTTACAAAGGGATCTCACAAAACTGGGTGACTGGGCAACAAAATTAAAGGTTAATAAATGCAAAGGTTTGCATTTTGGAAAAAAATAATCCCACCTATACATACAAAAAGATGGGGTGTAAATTACACAGGTCTACAATTTTTTAGAAGTCGCCTGCTTCAGAGATAAAATGTGATATTTATTATGTATTTTGATGTGCTGAATTCAAATATGACAATTAAAACAACTGATTGGCTACTGTTTCTAAGATATTTAAGTTTTTACATTTTATGTCTATGTATATTGTATAGATAGTAGAGTTTTAATCATAAATTGTAAACCTAGGTCTTTTCATGTGTTTATGGTTGCGTTACATGATAATATTTAACCTGTCCTGTTTATGTAACACTTTAAAAATCAGCAAAAGGGTTATATAAATGTATTATGAAACAAAAGGCAAAAAACTATTATGTACACAGTTTAGTCCTATTCAGTGTCTACTCGGCGCTTCTTGGCTTGTCTCTTGTATTCATTAAATGGAGCATCTCTTGTCACTGTCCAGCAATAGTCTGCAAGTATTGATGGGCTCCATTTGCCCTAATAGCGTTTCTCCATTGTTGCAATGTCCTGGTGAAATCGCTCGCCCTGCTCGTCGCTCACTGCTCCGCCGATCGGTGGAAAAAAATCTACATGAGAGTGCAAAAAGTGTATCTTTAGTGACATGTTGCAACCAAGGTTTTTGTATGCCTTGAGGAGGTTTTCCACCAACAACCTGTAGTTGTCTGCCTTGCTGTTTCTGAGAAAATGTATTGCCACTGACTGGAAGGCTTTCCATGCCGTCTTTTCCTTGCCACGCAGTGCATGGTCAAATGCATCATCTCAAAGAAGTTCACGAATCTGAGGACCAACAAAGACACCTTCCTTTATCTTAGCTTCACTTAACCTTGGAAATTTTCCATGGAGGTACTTGAAAGCTGCTTGTGTTTTGTCAATGGCCTTGACAAAGTTCTTCATCAGACCCAGCTTGTTGTGTAAGGGTGGTAACAAAATCTTCCTTGATTCAACAAGTGGTGGATGCTGAACACTTTTCCTCCCAGGCTCCAATGACGGTCAGAGTGGCCAATCTTTCTTGATGTAGTGGGAATCTCTTGCACGACTATCCCATTCGCAGAGAAAACAGCAGTACTTTGTGTATTCAGTATGCAGACCAAGCAAGAGAGCAACAACCTTCAAATCGCCACAAAGCTGCCACTGATGTTGGTCATAGTTTATGCACCTCAAAAGTTGTTTCATGTTGTCACAGGTTTCCTTCATATGGACTGCATGACCAACTGGAATTGATGGCAAAACATTGACATTATGCAGCAAAACAGCTTTCAGACTCGTCTTCGATGAATCAATGAAGAGTCTCCACTCATCTGGATCGTGAACGATGTTGAGGGCTGCCATCACACCATCAATGTTGTTGTAGGCTACAAGATCACCTTCCATGAAGAAGAATGGGACAAGATCCTTTTGACGGTCACGGAAAATGGAAACCCTAACATCACCTGCCAGGAGATTCCACTGCTGTAGTCTGGAGATCAACAGCTCTGCCTTACTCTTGGGTAGTTCCAAATCCCTGACAAGGTCATTCAGTTCAGCTTGTGTTATGAGGTGTGGTTCAGAGGAGGAGGATGGGAGAAAATGTGGGTCCTGTGACATTGATGGTTCAGGACCAGAAGTTTCACCTTCTTCCTCTTCCTCATCTGACTCAAGTGAGAATGATTCTGGTGCATCAGGAACCGGCAGTCCTTCTCTGTGGGGTATTGGGCATATAGCTGACGGAATGTTTGGATAATGCACAGTCCACTTTTTCTTCTTTGACACACCTTTACCAACTGGAGGCACCATGCAGAAGTAACAATTGCTGGTATGATCTGTTGGCTCTCTCCAAATCATTGGCACTGCAAAAGGCATAGATTTCCTTTTCCTGTTCAACCACTGGTGAAGATTTGTTGCACAAGTGTTGCAGCATATGTGTGGGGCCCACCTCTTGTCCTGATCTCCAATTTTGCAGCCAAAATAAAGGTGATAGGCTTTCTTAACCATAGTGGTTATACTGCACTTTTGTGATGCAAAAGTCACTTCACCACAAACATGGCAGAAGTTATCTGCCCTGTTCACACAAGTACGAGGCATCTCTGCTCACTTTGGCTAAACAGAAATGTGTCCCTTTGCAAAATCAAACACTGACAAATAAGAGAGCACGACACTATGATTTCTAGAGCTGATAGAAGGCAATTTGTTCAGCAGAGTGATGTAAGCTTCATTATGATTGTATCATTCATGACTTCTAGGAATAACATGATGCAATTCATATCATGTATGACGCAATACCAGCTTCAGATTGCATCATTCATTGTTTTGCCTAAAAAGCAAGTACTGTCCAAACCCAGTCATAGATTTATTCATAGAGCCAGTCAAAGATGTATTTTAGTCATTTCTGGTTTAAATTGAGATCCCTTCCCTTTATAACTCACTTATCCTCTGCCATTCCCATGTCAAGGGTCGTATATACTGACCCAATAGCATATCTTGAAACCTAGAGCCAATCAACAATTTTAAACATCATTTTCATTCTCAGTGACCCAGAATTAGTAAAGTTTGACTACATTTATTTCAGAAGCATTTTGGCTGTAGAGCAGTGCTAGCTGTTACATTTCAAGAAAGATCTTGGAGTCATCATAGATAGTTCTCTAAAAAACATACATGCAGTATACAGCAGCAATAAAAAACAAAGAATGCCTACGTGGAAAGGAACAGAATATACCATGATGCCAATATATAAATTCATGGTATGCCCACATCTTGAATAATGTGACACGTCTTGTTGCCCCATCTCAAAAAAAAAATGAATTGGAAAAGGTACAGAGAAAAGCAACAAAAATGATGAGTCATATAGGATACTTTCTATATGAGAAGAGATTAAAAAGACTGGGACTGTTCATCTTAGAAAAGATGACTAAGCGGGGATATGATAGAAGTCTATAAAATAATGAATGGTTAGGAGAAAGTTATAAGACAGTGTTATTTGCCACTGCATGTAGCACAAATACTAGGATTACCCAATGAAATTACTAGGAAGCAGGTTTAAAACAAATTTAAGGAAGTTTTTCTTCATACAATGCACAGCCAGGCTGTGGAACTCATTGCCAGAGGATGTCATGAAGGCCAAAAATATAACTTGGCTCAAAAAAAGAATTAGATAAATTCATGGAGACTAGGTCCATCAATGGCTATTAGCCAAATTGTTCGGCGATGCAACCCTGTGTGTCCCTAAGCCTCAGACTGCCAGATGCTGGGACAGGATGACAGGTTATGGATCACTCAATAATCACCTTATTCTGATCATTCTCTCTGAAGCATCTGGCACCAACCACTCTCTGAAGGCAGAACACTGAGTTAATGGAACATTGGTTTAGTCCAGTATGGCCATTCTTATGTTCTTATTGTCTAAATACATAGAATGTTAAGTAATATTTTCCAAATGCAAAGGCAAAATGTGGAAGTGTGTAAAGTTGAGCACTGTGTTTCTTTTTGAAGCAGCGATATCCAGATACTAGACAGACACTTCACTGCTGTATGTGTGCCTATCTCTAAGGTTTCTCACACTTTACTGTATGTTACTCTCTTACAGTGAAAGGATTTATGGACCACAAAAGTAACCTCTCTTATGTAGTTGTTTATTTCTAAGTGTAAAAAAGTGACATTCACTAAGATCTGACGGTTCAATGCCAAATATAAATCAACTTGTTGAATGGCAACAGTGTTGGAACCTTTCTTTATCACAAACAATATGGAGATCAGGACTGGGTGTCACAGATGCGATTATGCTGACTTTACTTAAAACCAGCTCATTATGAATATTTATAATGAATAATGTACAAACTAAGAACTATGAATATAAATTATCCAGAAAATAAGGATCAATTCATGAGCAATTCACAGACAAAGGAAAGAGCTAATTGACAGAATGTATTCACAATCTGTAGTCCAGCCAGTTCTAGCTAAATTTGTTACATAAATGACATACAATGAATTATTTGACTTATTTTCTGATTAGTTAATCCTTCTTTAAGCTTTGATATTATTTGCCAGCCATGAATGTGTTCAATGACCAATAGTTTTCTATAGCTTGTGTTAACATTTTAAATCCACTAATCTGAACAGTTTAATACTCTTAGGTGCTGTTACCCCTCTACAGTCACTTCCTCTCCTGAGTTCAGTGGTGCAACTTAGCTACCCAATATAATATATGAAATAGATTTAGAAAAGCAAATTCCTGTGCTTTAATACAAAGTAGATAAAATCAGGATGTCTTGGGAGGGAAAACCAACGTGGTTTGGCATCATTAGACTCTAATCGTTATAGAGTTACTGAGCCTGTGGCAATCATCATTAATACTAATAAACTGCACTGGAAAGATTGTAAATATCCTATCACATAGGAACATTTGAGAATAATGAATGTTCCTTCAATATACCTTCTCATAGACTTTAAGGCCAAAAGAGACCATCATGACCATCTAGTCTGACCTCCTGCACATTGCAGGTCACAGAACTTGCCCACTCACTCCTGTAATAGACTCATAACATCTGGCTGAACTACTGAAGTCCTCAAATCATGATTTAAAGACTTCACACTACAGAGAATCCACCATTTACTCTAGTTAAAATCTGCAAGTGACCCATGCCCCATGCTGCAGAGGAAGGCAAAAAACAACAACCCTATAGTCTCTGTCAGTCTGACCCAGGAAAATTCCTTCCTAACCCCAAATACAGTGATCAGTTAGACCCACCAGCCAGATACCTGGGAAAACAATTATCTGTAGTAATTCAGAGCGCTCCCCTTCTTGTGCCCCATCACCAGCTGTTGGAGATATTTGCTACTACCAGTTACAGATCAGCTACATGCCATTGTAGGCAGTCCCATCATACCATCCCCTCCATAAACTTCTCAAACTCATTCTTGAAGCCAGTTAGGATTTCCGGCCCGACTACTCCCTTTAGAAGGCTGTTCCAGAACTTCATTCATCTGATGGTTAAAAACCTTCATCTAATTTCAAACCTAAACTTATTGATGGCCAATTTACATCCATTTGTTCTTGTGTCAACATTGGCATATAATTTAAGTAACTCCTCCCCAGCCTTGGTATTTATTCCTTTCATGTATTTATAGAGAGCAATCATATCTCCTCTCAGCCTCCTTTTGATTAGGCTCAACAAGATTAGCTCTTTGAGTCTCCTCTCATAAGATAGGTTTTCCATTCCTCTGATCATCCCTAGTAGCCCTTCTCTGCACCTGTTCCAATTTGAATTAATCTTCCTTAAACATGGAAGACCAGAATTGCACATGGTATTCCAGATGCGGTCTCATCAGTGCCTTGTATAACAGTATGAACACTTCCCTGTCTCTGCTAGAAATACCTCTCCTGTATTAGCCTTTTTCAAGGCCACATCACATTAGCAGCTCATAGTCACCCAGTGATCAACCAATACACCCATTTCTTCTTCCTCCCCTGTCATTTCCAAC
The DNA here is from genome assembly GCA_007922305.1 of Dermatemys mawii. Classification (NCBI taxonomy): domain Eukaryota; kingdom Metazoa; phylum Chordata; order Testudines; family Dermatemydidae; genus Dermatemys; species Dermatemys mawii. The sequence continues at coordinate 24,093,252 of ML677341.1, read as the reverse complement.
TGAGACATCCCCAGCTTGTAGAAAAACTTCTTTTTAGTCCCTGAGTACATGACCTGGCAGTTTGCACTATTAAATTTCATCCCATTTCTATTTTTCCCGTTTTCAAGGTTGTCCACATCTTCTTGTCTGATATACTAGTTTTTCCTCCATATTGGCAATAGCTTTCAACTTTGTCATCCACAACTGTTATTAACACACTCCCACTTTTTGTGCCAAGGTCATTAATAAAAATGTTAAATAAATTAGGCCCCAAGACCAACCCCTGAGGAACTCCAGTAGTAACCTCCCTTCAGCCTGACAGTTCACCTTTCAGAATGGCCTACTATAGTCTCTCCCTAATCCAGTTCCTTATCTACCTTTTGATTCTCGTATTAATCTCTATCTTCTCTAATTTAACTAATAATTTTCCATGTCAAACTGTATCAAATGCCTTACTGAAATCCAGGCGGATTAGATCTACTGCATTTCTTTTTTCTAAAAAAATTCAGTTATCTTCTCAATGAAGAAGATCAGGTCAGTCGGCACAATCTACCTATTGTAAAACCATGTATTCCAATTATTGTTTACTTCTAGGTCTTTAATTACTTTCTCTTTCAAAATTTCTTCCAAGACCTTGCATACACTTTTTCCTTTTCTTAAAAATAGATCCTATATTAGCAATTCTCCAGTTATAGGAAATGGCCCCCAACTTTACAGATTCATTAAGAATTCATATGCCAGTTCCTTTAATATTATTGGATGGAGATTGTCTGGGACACCAGTTCAGTCATAGTAAGTTGTTTGAGTTTTACTTTCTCCTCAAATGTGATCACTTCTACTTCCATATCCTTATTTCCATTACTTACCATGCCACTACCCCTAAGCTCCTCATGACCCTTATTAAAACCTGAGGCAAAGTATTCATTTAAGTCAGGGGTCAGCAACCTTTCAGAAATGGTGTGCCGAGTCTTCATTTATTCACTCTAATTTAAGGTTTCGCGTGACAGTAATACATTTTAATGTTTTTAGAAGGTCTCTTTCTATAAGTCTATAATATATAACTAAACTATAGTTGTATATAAAGTAAATACAGTTTTTAATATGTTTAAGAAGCGTCATTTAAAATTAAATTAAAATGCAGAGCCCCCCAGACCAGTGGCCAGGACCTGGGCAGTGTGAGTGACACTGAAAATCAGCTTGTGTGCCGCCTTTGGCATCGTGCCATAGGTTGCCTACCCCTGATGTAGGTGTTGGGCTGTGCCCAGATTATCTTTAATTTTCATGCCATCCTCAATGTTTAGCAGTCCTACTTCTTTCCTTGTTTTCTTTTTACTTACTTGGCCATAGAACCTCTTACCATTGGTTTTAATCTCCATTGCAAGCTCCAACTCTGCTTAGCTTTTGGCAGTTCTCGCTTTTTCTCTACTTTTTTAGGACCTCCAGTGGTAGCTTTTCTTGCTGATCCATCTCATCTTCCATTCCTTGTAGGCTTTCTGTTTTCTTTTAATAGCCTGTTTGGGATGCTTCTTCATCCAGCTTGGTCTCCAAACCTTCCCTACAATTTTTCCCCCTTGCTTGGAATACAGGCTTCAAATAACTTCTGCAATTTTGACTTAAAAGTAATTCCAAGCCTCCTCCACATTCAGATCCTTGAGTTCCTCAGTCCAGTCCACTTCCCTAATTCCCTTATTTTTTTAAAGTTTGCCCTTTTGAAATCAAGGTACCTAGTTGCAGGTCTATTTGTGTTTATCTTTCCACCTAGTTTAAACAGAATTAGCTCATGATCACTTGAATAAAGATTTGCCCCTAAAACCAGGTTTTTTATTAGGTCCTCACTACTCACTGATACCAAATCTAAAATAGCGTTACCTCTTGTTGGTTTGGTGACTATTTGGTGAATAAATTGGCCAGCTATCACATCCAAGAAAATCTGAGCCCTCTTATCCTCCAATTTCTATCTGGGAAGTTAAAGTCTCCCATAATTACACAAATCCCAGTAGTATTTATTTCATTAGAAACATTAAAGAGGTCTCTATCCTTTTCCAGATTGTATTCTGGGAGTCTGTAGCATACCCCATGCACTAATCTATGGGAACCTCTGGTAGCTTTCTTCCCCAAAGTGATTTTGACCCAGACAGGCTCTGCTTTATCCATGCCATCACTTCCATATTGCCACAGAGTGAGAGGAATTGTGATTAGATAAAGAAATGAAGAGACCAATCAGTGTTTGAACTCTCTGATATCTGATATCAGCAATTTCCTAATCACATTGGGCAAGCTTGATTTCCTTGATCACATAGAAAAATGGTTTTTCTGCACCACAGCTCAGAAATTATGGAGGTCTAATGGATAAGTCATCAATGGGGAAAAACTCTTTCCAGTATTATTTTGATTACTTCCAGTATTAACACAAATCCAATAACATCAAATATGGCTTCAAATCTTTGTTTCTAATTTTCCCTTGGAAACATGGATAATATCAAGTAGCAGTTTCTAAAAGTTACATGTGATGCTTTATTTTGTTTTCCTGTGTGCAGTTATTAAGTATACATTATTAGCAGGCATAGTATATAGATAACAAACCATATACTGGCATACCATATAGATGTCTAATTTCATGGTGATGCCTAGACATTCAACTCCAGTTGTTTTATTCTTCATCATCTCTGAGCTTTAAAGACTTCCATTAACTTAATAGGTTTTGGATCAGGCCCACAGTGAATTAAAGTGAATAAGTTATATAAATCCTTCAAAAAGGTTTTTGACTGACCCTAAGGGCACTTCTTCACTGTAGCAGATGAACTTTAAAAAGGGTAAACTTTCAAAGCAATCCATTGAAAAAGACTCATTCAAACCCCTTCATTTACACTCAAAATGTATCTACTTATTTCTCTTGTGTAACGCTTAAAATTTATCCCAAAGTATCTTGATCATATTACACTTCAAAGTTCACAGAAACAGAACTTGAGCAGGCAAATGATTTGAAACTTACTCTTTTTGTTCTTAACATAAAAATATTAAAATCCCCCCTGGGTTATGCATTATATTGCAGAGAATTTGAAATAATCAAAGAGCTTGGCACTTCTCCTCATACTCTTTATACAAACAGTATAGAATAGCTTCACTCAACACTTTGCCAAGAACTATTCAGTTACCAAATGTACATAAAAAAAAGATTCTAAAGTATTAAATATATTTAAATACAAAAACACATTAAAAATTCCTTTTAAATAGAGCCATTCAAAATATTCACAGTGAAATCCCTAACCAAGTAAAGATCCCCAGGTTTCTGGTTGAAATAAGCTGGGGAAGGGTGGGGGAGGCAGACGGTAAATGAGTCTGATCTGGTGTGATTAACACTATATATGAAAGTCATGTTTTTTGTGTGAAACTCATAATCAGGACTATATCAATAGTTACAATAGAATCAGTACCCACAACTATAGTATCAGGATTTCCAAGAATTATGCCATTAAAAACTACAGCAGCCACCAATTTAGCGATCGGATGAGTACTCAAGAAACTCAGCCTACAGTACTTTCCTTTTTCATATAGGTCTCTTTGGAGCAGCCAAATTAGAAAAACAAACAAACAAAAAACAGCCCCTGCTTCATGATGATGTCTATTCTTTTTCACCTGACTAAGTCTTCACTCCAGACAAATGAGAAAATTACTTTCTTCAGTCGTTATTAGAAACAGGCCTGAGCTGTTACATCCAAGAATGGTTCAAATCAAGAGTATCTTTTCAGCCCCTTATAGGGTCTGGTGCCAGAGGTGAAATTTGATGAGAACTTCTCCAGAGTTCTGGAGTGTTCAGATCCAGGCTTTCAGTTCAAATCCTGGTATCTTTAGATCTCTGATCATTACAGATCCATGTACAATTTTCAATGCTTCAGAATTATCCACCCTGAAGGAGGAATCAAGATCCTGCATTCCCCCTGTTGTGGCCCCAGATCAGGTGCTTAAATGCTTTGCTGAACAGGGATGGATTTCTGAATCATGGCTTCTGAAAGGTCTCTTCCACAGGAAAAGATATTACAGAAACTCCTAGATAAAGCAAAGTGTTATTCTGTCTTTTCTTTTTATCTGTGGGTTTTATTCATATTATGTGCTGTGTGCTGTGAAGGCAATGCAATGAAATTCATTATACTAACTGAGCATCCTCTTCACCTTGTCTCTAATAATTTATTTTTACCACACTCATCTCCAAGTGTGCTAGAGAGAATTGCAGCTGACAGATATGAAAAAAAATTCAGCTACACTTACTTAAATACCTCTGCTGGTAAAATATGAGGAGAACTGAATATATGTTTGTGTTATTACAAATTTCCCTACTGCTGAGACAGAATGGCAAATATTTTGTTACACATTATTTCATCTGCTATCCTCATGCACCCTAGCATTAACTGAAAAACTTGCAAAGATTGCTGAAAAAAATATTTCTTTGGGTTTTTTTTTATTTCAGTTTTTTATGTAAAATTGGTAAACTCCTGAACACAAAATAGTCACTGTAACATTTAACAAGCAGTCAGAAAGCAGGTTGGTTTGAGAGAAGACACAGCAATCTTCTGAGCTGAGCTACCATAGTCCTGAAAACATTAATTTACACAGGCATCAGCTGAGTCACTCATCATCATTATTTCATATACTAAGCTAGCAAAGCAAAGGCCCCAATCAAGACTAGGGGCCCCATATGCCTGGTGCTATACAAACAAGTAAAATGAGACCATCTTGGCCCCTAGGAATTTACAGGATTAGATTTGAACCTGTAAACGCATATATACAAGTAACTTCATACATGCCTATTCTCTTCTAGACATAAGCAGACCAATACGAACATACTCCTGTACTAAGGGCTGAAGAGTTAGTGTTTGGGAAACTAGGGCGAACATCTACAGTGCACTAGCATGTCACACACAAACTGTTTATGCAACCTAAATCAAAGCATACTATGGAACTTCAGGTGCCTGGCAGCAGGGTCCATATGGACGGTTAGTGTGCGGCACATTAGTGCACTGTTGATTTACCCCCCTGAGCTTGCCACACAGTAAATGTTGATCTAAGACACTACATATTGCTATTTATTGTTCCTGAGGGAATTCTGCACCAAAATATTAAATATTCTGTGCACATTTTAAAATTCTGTAGAAGTCTTCATATTTTATTTGTTAAAACACAATAGATTCATACCATTTTCAATTATTTGCTGACAAGTATTTTGAAATCAATTACCAAAATAATTGAAAATGGTGTGATTATAGTTATTGTGTTTTCATGTTAATTTGATAATTAAAATATGTAGAACTTTTCAAGAATTTTAATTTTTTAAATTTTTTAGTGCAGAATTTCCTCAAGGCCTCCGGGGTTGTGTGTGGCACAGTCTGGGTGTGGGCAGTGGGGGGTCTGGATGCAGGGGGAAATCTGGGTGCACAGGGGCTCAGTGCAGTGCAGCTAGTAAGGTGGGGGTCAGGGTGCAACTGGTCGGAGCTCAGTGGGTTGGGGTAAAGGTATGGGGGGCTCGTGAGGCATGACAGGGTAGGTGTTTAAGGGGGCTTGATGGAAGACTCTGGGTGTGTGGGGCTCCTCATACGGAGGAGTCTTGTGGGGGGGTTCACAGGTGAGGGAAGGAGTCACTGTATAAGGAGGTGCTCCCCGTCTGTCCAATTCCCATGCATTCAGACTCCCCCAGCACCAAATTCTGCTGCGCCACTGTTGTGCAGAATTTCCCCAGGAGTAAATTTAATAGCTCTCCTTACAATAATCAAGAAAAGATATTTAGAAGATGATTTAATTTTACAATTCGGTATTTTAATCAATATTGTGCTGACATATCATTACCCTGGGAACAGGGTCTAATAGTAATGTAGAGCAAAAAAAACCATTTAAAATATTTTGAAGACATTAACCAGCAGGTAGAATGGAAATATGAAGCTGCTTCTCAATTGTGCATTTGTTACTCCATATATCCAGGATTGCCAACATTTTATTAAGAGGTACAATTGCTAAGAGATATCCTACATTTCCAGATTACAGGACAAACACTCCTGCTAGTCACCCATCATGAATATACACAAACACATTCTATGACAAATTAGTTCACTCCTACAAATGACCTGCTAATGAAGAAGTGAATGTAATTGCCAAGAGGCTGTATAGCATAATTTGAAATCTCAGTAGTTGTCTTAGAAAGCTGGTGACTTAATACTCGTATTTCAACCAAGCATTTGTAGGAAGCACAATTTTGACCAAGAGCAAAATCAGTTTGGATACTAAAGTGTGCAGACCCTGATCTTCCCACAGTTATGCTATGGTCAGAGACTACAAATGGGTCTCAAAGGATTCTCCTTTTGCATCATGTTCTTTATTTTTTTATCCTTATTTAGTTTTTGCCTCCTGAATGTGACTACTGTACAATTTTTAGAAATATGTTTATTGGAGCCTAAACCTATTGCTTCTTATTGTGGAAAAGATCTACAAGGAGAAAAAATATTCTGAGGAAATAAATATAGATGATTTTCCATTTAAAATGTTTCTTTCAGTTTTTTTAAACATAAATTAGATGAATATTTATCACTAGAAAATGTTATTGCAAGAGAAATAGATACATTATTTCCTTAAAGAACATGATGGAACTTACGCTTTTCTCTAGGTGCACCCATATACAGAGAGTGATCAAGAAGTGCACAGTAAATCCCTTCTACACTTTGTCTGCATTATCTTGTGGCAAGGAAAACACTCTCTCCTTAAGTTAGGTTACAATAATCAAACTGATCTGCACAACTCAATCTCAAGCTACTTTAAACTTTATTTCCAAGAGTTAGTCTGGGTGTGCTGCTCAGTTCCAATAACTTAAATACCTTACCATCTTCAGCTCAGTGCAAATTCCTAGGAGAACAGAGACAGCAGACAAATACCATTAAATGTTTTCTTATTACACAAAACACACACAGTTCTGGCTGGGCTTTGAATGAAGAATAGAATAGCAGTCAGAACTCTAATAAAGTTCTTTCCCTCTTGACACATTAGGAAGACTAAAATAGTCAGCAACTTGCTCATGGACAATGGATAAAATTTTGACTGACTTATACCCCCATGCAGCCCCACTGATGTAATACAGGTCACACGGTGACAATCAACATGGAATTTGACCTAGTTCATATCCTTTTCCCATACACAATAAGGGATTTATTCACCCTTGCTGACTTTGAATCAGCTTTAGTTGTGAAGTTTCCCCAGTGCATCCCCAGTGGTATCATAAGAACACCAGAGCAAATTTTGACCTTTTCTATAGGCTAAAAACAAAGCAGACACAAGTTGATCCTGAAAAACTGTGTCTGCCAGGTTGTCTATGGGTAGCTTTGAAGTATCTTCCCTAGTTATGAGGCTCTAAGGATCATCATGATTTTGGTACAGGATGCAAGCACACAACCTCTCTCTACAGCCTACCAGATTTCTCTGAAATTTCTCCTATTTCAGCTTGGCTTCTTTACCTACACTTTGTAAAGTCTCTTCACTTCTGCTATGTAACTGTGAACTATATTCTAACTGATCATTATCCAAAACTGTGTTGACAAAATGGCAGACTATGGCCCATTGTCACTCAATGAAAGATGACTATAAAACATCATAGTCTATTATGGCAGTAAAATGCTTTCTACAGGTTTGGAGTAAACCATGTGGCCAATGCAGGGACTGGGATGTGGAGCCATAGCCCTGTCCTTACTCTATCCTTTTTCTAGCACCTATAATCTATTGGGGCTCAAAAGCACTCACTGCTGATCCAGCTCTGCTCCTATTGAAGTCAATAGGAGTTATATCTTAGATTTCAAGGGGAGTATCCAGTCCTAGAAAGTAACAGGGACTACACTCCCTTTTGGGGATTTTGTGAAAGAGCAAGAAATATCTTTGCACAGACAACAGGGTCTGGCCAGAATTTGACTATTAATAATTTTCTGTTTAGGACAACGCCCTCTAAATTTGAATTCACTTTCTCTTGAGAGCAGCTACAAAGCTACTATATCTTCTACATGGCACATTATCACTGGATCTTATTTATATACAATCAGAACAATTTTCTAAAATGTCTGGGATGGGAGGAGGATTTTTGACTTTGAAATATTTGATTTTGGGCTCACAGTGCAAAACTTATTTTATTATCTATTTATTTACATTTGGTTCATAAAATGTCACAAAAGTTTGCAACTCAGATCTAAAATATGTCACTATCTCACTTTATACATTCAAGAAAACAGTACCTGAAGAGTTTGAAATGGTAGAATTTTCAACAATTTTCCTACTTTATAAAATTAGCATGAATCCTAGTAATTTGGGATAGTATTGGGTTGCTGGAGATCACTTAAATATCTGCTGGATGCTCCTGAATTTCTGTCCAAATTGTTTTCTTTCATTTGTCTTCTCCAGCAGGAAACAACATCACTAAAAATAAAACAAAATAAATATATTTAATAAAAAATAAAGCCGTGAAAATAATACAACACATGCAAATGATGCCTTTTAATTTGCATCCTATTGCCAATATTTGTAGTGCATGTTACATCCAGAAAAAGTATGTTAAAAGAACATTAAGGTTAAAAAATTAAGTGCTGACAAGCTAGGAATTCTTAGAAGTAAGACAGACTATGCAACTCTAATTTGACTCCCTTGTGTTTATACACATTATGATATAGTCTTTAATTACTTGATAATGTACTATTTTTTCCCAGAGGTCTCAGTGTTGTTCAGTGAATAGGTAGTTATTAAGTATTTTATTTTATATTCCACATTCATTCACACTCCAGCCAAACCCTGGTACTAAATGCAAAATTATTAATTTCCTTGTGAGTATTACTATGGTGCCTTACCATGTTATAAGTGTTTCATAAACACTAATAAATTTATCTTCACAACACCTCTGTGAAATTAGGTGGAATTATTTTCCCCATTTTCTATTTTCTCTGTTCTCAAATCTTCTGCCCGGCACCATATTGGCTATTAGTATCTCAGAGGAGCAATTTCAGGGAACATTACATTCTGCCCCTATAGACCTAGGATGGAGCATGTTCAGTCACTCTGTGGGAATGGTACATGTGAACGCTCGACTTCATGTATGACCTGTGTGGACATGGAGCATTCCCATTGTGGATGACATAGATAAATTAGCTTCTGTACTCTAAAAAGTTTCTACTGAGCATGTGCAAACTGATTTTCAAATGTTCATGAGTCTGGCAAAAGGCATATCCCATTTATCCTTGACAAATTTGAAGTTTCTGCTCCAAAGCACAGAGGCAGAGATCTTCACAATGAAAAGGCTGTAAGAATTTAACATGAGAAAAACAACATATTTTCCACTTACCTCATTCTCAGAAAATAGCTGGATGATTTTAGTGCAAACTTTCCAGAAATGTTCCTTTTGAGTCAAACATCCATCAATGAAAATTTCACCCCGAATGGTTTATCTTTGGCAAAGTTATAAGCAACTGGAAACCAAAGGCAAAGATACCAAATCAACCTACAATATTGCCAATTAGGTTCCAATTCTGTAGAGTGATGATTCTCCCCTACAAAGTTAAGCACCTTTGAAGTCAATTGATATCAAAAGAAATTGAAAGCACTCAGGACTTTCAGGCTCTAGCTGCCTTGAGGCTGGAAGCTCTTCGAGGCAGGGACTTTGTTTTTACCTGCTAATGGAATACATGGCTCATAAAATCAAAAGTATAAATAATAGAATTGCTTTCCCTCCATTTACTACCAAAGACTGAGGTTCTACTGCTGAATTTTTCCTGCCTTTGCTCTGGCTTCCAACTGTCTCAACTGCAATTATAGGAAGTTTCTCTTATCCCAGTTGTGTGTCTCAGCAGAGCAGGAAACTGCCAAATCCAGACAAAAAGAGAACAGGCAGGTGGTCTGGTGACAAGACACATCCCATAGATGCTGTAAGGGGGCAAAGTGAGGTAGAAATCCCAGGAAGAAAGGAAACATAAAAAGGAATGTGGTTATCACACCCAGATGATCTGCACATAACAGGAGAGAAATGCTGAAAGGAGCTGAGGTCTTGGCAGAGTGAGTGTGGAAAAAGAAGGGAGGTGAATTTTCAGTCTGAAAAATACAAAAACAAATGGGAGTGCAGGGTGGTGCTTTTCTAGCAGAATTAAAAAACTGCATTACAGCCTAAAACATCCCCTTTTAGGTGCATTCATTTATACTGGTGCACAAGGAGTGTAAAGCTACCAGTAAAGACTGTTATAATTTTACATCCACTTTCCATTCACTTTGTATAAGTTCAAATAACGACACAAGGTGCAAGACAGCAGAGAAGCAGGCCCAGTGTATTCACTGAAGTTGCACCTGTGAAATAAATCCAGAATATCCATCCAAGTGGCATTAACTCTCATTCTTTTAACAGCCAGTAACAAGATACTTACTACACTGGGATGTACAGGATGAAAGAATTTATCCCACAGAAGTATGGCAGCTATGCAGAAACTATTGAAGGTTGGATTTGAACCCACAAGTGACTGTAGGTTTAAAGACAGATCCCTTATTTAAAAGATACAATAAAATGTAATAGAACTGATCATCATTCTATAGAATGTTCAAACAAATCTATAGATTCCTAGATCAAGGATATAATTCTCAGCCAGTATCAATAGGCTAGTGTAAAACTTATGTACAAAAAAACCCAACAATCCCAGCACCACCCCCGAAAAACCCCCCAAACTTAGGGATTTTATTAAAGGATCCTAATAATGATTTAAGATTAAATCTGTGTGGTTTATTTTATTTGGTTAATTTCTGTTAGAAAAGAGATGAGGTTTGACAAGATATAAATAACTGAAACTGACAAATCAGGGCAATAGTTATGGAGAGAAATTATAGACCATTTCCTGTTGGGGTGCAGCAACTGATAGAGAAGTATAATTGGAATAGAATAGAATAGAATATTAGACTGTAGTGGGAGTGGTAGGTGCTTGGTAAGTCGTCAGCATGTCTCCTGGCCAGGCACTCACATAGACAAGACAAAGAAAAACAAGGCAGAGAACAATACTTGAAGTAAGTCTGGTTAAAGTAGACAACATATCGTACATATATACAATTCTGGATACCTATTAGTGATAAAAGTATTGATAACACATCATATGAAAAGTAACAACAAGTGAAAATGACTACAGATGAGTCAGATGCTCAGATTTGCCTTTTCAGAACCACTTGATTGGTTGCCAGAAAATATAGGCTTGAAGCTCCAATTTTGCAGAGTAACAGTATCATCCAGTGGCCATTTAGAATAATCCAAAATAGAGTATATATTCCCTATGGATCTATGAATGAGAATATATATACAACCCATTTCTTATGTTAAAGAGGGGCATTTGGAGCTATCTCAGTTGAGCTGATTTCTAACTATTAAGTCCATGTGTCTTGCTATTATGCTGCTTTATTTTTATTGCCCTTCATTTACTACCATTGTATTTTAGCTCAAGGTAACATTACAATGAGCATTTTAAAATATTCAGGCTACAAGGCTATTAAATTGGCTGATCAATAAGAAATAACTGTGTTTGATATTTAGATCTAAGTTTTGCTTTAAAGGCTCAGGGAAAATACAAGCTGCAGCTGCAGCAGTTTTGCCACTCTCAAAATGTACTCTGGATGCCTTTCATGCCATATTTATTGGCTCTGCTGGCCAGTATAGGACATGTCTACACTGGAGCAGGAAAATATAATTAACAGCTTGAGGAGACATACCTATGCTAGCATGCATACAGCAGGAAAGCTGAGCCACCACAGTAGCATAAGCACAAAGCCACAAGTAAGTATTTTGTCGCGGCAGCATAAACAGCAGGAGGGCCTAGCTGCCATGACTATAATCCTACCTGAATCCTTTGGGGAAGAGAGCCACTCATGTCTACTTGATCTCAGAATGGATGGGGCCATTGCCCTGCCCTCAGACTTTGTGAAATGCTGTTGCCATTGCCACTGGCACTAGCACAGAACAGTAAATTTCTTCTCTAGATGGACTCTAGCACCTGGACAGGAGCACAATAAGTGTGAAGGGGATGCATAGGGTGAGCTGCTTACATTGAGCCAAAAGAAGCTCCGAAAGAGGTTCCATATGGACCCTGCAATCTGCTCAACCCTGGGAGCTGAGAAATGTTGGCCAACCACACCCCTCTTCCCCAGTTGCAGCCACCTATTGCCCCATGACAAGTGTCTCCCTCTCTTGCTGCTGGAACTGTTCACCTTTCACATCTGGCTTCATCAATTTCTCCCATCCTCTGATGTGAGTGTGTGGCGTGTAACTCTAAGATAGCATGCAGGTTTATTTATCCTTTCCAACACTCTTACTTTGGTGGTGATGGTGGATGTTTATTTAATGAATACGGATATTAAGAGTTATGGAAGCATCATCTATCTGCCCATTGTAATGCATAAAGAAAAATGTAATTACCTGCTCCTTTGGCTTCTCGCTCAAGTAGCAAACACTGTACTTCTGCAATGGAAAGTTAAAGATTGGGTTGCACATCCCTCTCTTTCTAATTTGCATGCTAATCAGTACTTTTACTGAGTGCTAAGAAAATTTTAATGTCAAGCAAATCAATGTGAAAGGCCCTTTGTGATTATTGGAAGAGTTTCCTGGAGAGCATATTGAAAGGCTTATGGTGGATGATGTAAAAATCTTATGAGGACAGATGTGAAAGATTTGTGGCAGATGCATTTAAAGCCCATGGAGACCGAAACAAGAGACTCAGGATCAAGAAATGTTTAGTCATAATTAAAGTATAGGCAACAACAAGTATTCATCCTTTCAGGAATTTACATTGTATGATTTAGCATTCTTGAAATTTTGACTTTTTGCTAAATTTTAGGAGAGTGAATGTTTTTCATGGTGATGAATGTGACATTTTGAAAAGCTACTTTCATATGAAAATTCCCATTTGTGACTACTGATGATGAAGAAGCAAGAGCAGCAGCTGCTGGGGGATTGTGCACAGGGCTAAGAGCCAAGAGCTTCTGAGTTCTATTCCCATTCAGCCCACTTGAATTACCTATTTAATAACTTTCACTTGCACTCACCAAATGTTATAATCATGATCATCCTCCCCCGTTTAGGGATGAAGAAACTGAGACTTAAATCTAGGTTATTAGGCCCACGGTCACACAGCATGGAAAAATCAAAACTAGGATTGAAACCCAACAGGCAAATTTTCCTCTATAACACCACCTAATCCAGTGGCATTTAATCAAGGATGAATTTGGCCTCAACTCTCTAGACTCATATCCTATACCTAAGCCACAAGACTAGAGTGCCCTCTTGACCAGCACTTGACAGCAAAGCTAGTCACTTAAACATTAAGTACCTGTGGATTTCTTAGATTCTGACTATTGTTGGATTATCTCAAAAATAGGATTAACAAAGATGAAGCAAAGCTTTTATACATTGAAGAGCCCATCGTTTCAACCAGCTGCTGCCAGCCTGTCTATCAGTGTGCCACATATGTGTCTCCAGTCCAAGATGTCTGTATCACTTTAAACAGTGTAGATATAGCTCATGAAAGCTGCCTGCTCAGGAATCCATTAGAATATTGGCATAATATAATCCTGCCCTAAACCACTGTCATCACAAACCCAACTGAATATATTTAATATAGCTCCTGATTCATTCTAGCCTTCAAGAGATGCAAGACTTATGCAACATCCTCTTCTTCCTATTCACTTCCATTCCTGCTATCTAATCACTACCCTTAAAGCAGAACCTTTTGTTCTCCTGGCCCTCTTGTGAGTTGTTTGGTAAACATATTAGTATAATTTCTTCATTCAGAAATTTATATAAAAGTGCAGCTATTTCACAGAATTATAAATCTCAGTTCCTGTTGGATAGAACATTAAGGTCTCTCTGTGCTGCTCTGAGGTTACAAAGCAGCCCTGAATCTGGTTTAGCTAATCACTGAAGAACTTCCTGTAAGTAGAGGACCAAAAGAAAAGTGACGTGGCTGAGGCATACCTGCACCTGGTTGGTTCCTTCTGTACTGGCTCCTGAGAGAGTAAGGGGAGAGGGGACATTGTCAACCAACACTAATTAGAACAGTTCTAGCTGCTCTAATTTCCACTGAAGACCAGACCAATGCCAGGACGGTCCAGCGCTGACTGCTTTTTCAACATACACACTCCACAAACTTGCACTAAGAGTCTTAGCTGGCTCTGAAAATGAAGACCCAAAATCAGGAGCCTAGCTCAGCCTACTACACTCCTGTCGTGCTTCGTGCTGAGCATCTTGTACATGTATATGCTGTGGCTTTCAACATGAAGAAACTGAAAGAGTTTCACGATTAGCACAAATGTGTTAACATTCAGGACAGTAATCCAAAGCACACATACCTCATTTCCTGACTTCTTTTAAATGTTGCTATAACGTCTCACACTTAAAGTTACTTTTCATACAACTCATTGAGAGATGTTACCAGATTTCCCAGCCATGTTGAAATACCATAGTTCTGTGAACTACATGTTATGTGGGGATGGATAGATAATGGCTTATGAAAGCTTGTAGCCCATATTCAAAATGTATATGATGAAAGGTGGATGCTATGAGAGGTTATGAAGCTTCTGGGTTATGAAACTGGGCAAGGTTATTTTTGAATATGCAAGATGATATTTTACACATGTACATTTCTTTAAGTAACTGTGTGAAAGGTGAGAATATTCTTCCCTCTCTTAATGGCACATTTTCATAATTTTTAAATGCTTATTTTTCTTAATATTACCATTCCTTGGTAGATATGCTTTTTAACTTTTGTGTTAACTAAATTCTTGTCTGCTAATTTATAATGGCATTACATAATTGAATACATTATGAAGCATTTATTCACTTTCCCAGCAGAATTTTTCCAATCAGTATAATTAGCATCTAACATTTAGCAAGTGGTGTTGACCTCCTCTTCCCCTAGCCATTTGCTGACTGTGCAGTATTGCTACCTTCTGATTCTCATGCCCTCCTTTCCTATTTGCCTGTTCAATAGAATTGCTTTATAATTATCCTATCAATCTTCTGCTCATTGTTTGAAACTGTTCTTCCAAAATGCACCTGCTTTTTTATTAGAGGGGACTCTACTCTGGACCACTCTTTAAAGCTAGTTACTTTGTGTATTGCCCCAGGTTTGAATGCCAATTAATACTTCTTCCTGGGTTGGAATGTGGTTTTAATACCATTATGTCAACTTTCACTTTAGAGTCGACTGATTTGATCCAAGAGCTAATTGTATTGACATTAACCTGTTTTAACAAGCCTTAAAGTATCTATAAATCATTTCTTTAGTAGCTCTACTTATTGCACTACTTTGTTAACATACTGTGTTGAAGTGACAACTGGGCAGAAAAATCATTTCCATCCTGTAATATAAGTTGCTTTCCTGAGCCTCTCTTTCTATAGACAAGGAGGTGCTTTTGATAATATTGATTTAAGGCACACAAGAACACATAATCCTTGCCCCTTTTTAAAAGTTTCAGTCTCAGTTACTTGGATTTATCCAGTTTTATCTTTCTGTTGTATTATGACAAACCGAACAGTTTGCATTTGCAATCTCAAAATTATCTGTACCAAGAAATCATTTTATTTTCCTTGCATTTATTTTTGTTTCAAGGTAAAATACAGTTCTACTCCCTGGCTTCTTCATTTAAAAACTTTTAACATATAGTTAATTCAGTATCACACTCTCATTCTGGTTTGTTTGCTGCCCATTTTTGATCCAATTTGTTCCCAGGTGATTTCATTAATATTAAGTAAAGTTCCTTGAAAGAAAGTATTATATAAATATATTATTTATATATATATATTAAATGTGAAGGACAAGCTGTCTGTTGCAACATAGCACTTTCCACATGAACTCAAATCTTCATTTAGCATATTGGCACTAGTCTTCTTTAACAAATCACTATTTACTGCCCACAGTTACCATGGAATTTACATTATTTCCCATTCTAAGTCTTAACAGTGCCACAAATAATATAGTAAAGTGAAATAGCAAATTGCAGTAAATGCTAATTTTTAAAATGATACACACCATAACCCTCTTCCAATCCCTCTGTTAATTTCTTCATATTGCTTCAGTCACATTGCTTCAGTCTCTCTCTCTCTCTCACACACACACACACACACACACATACACGGCTTCCAGCACTGGTTCTGTGTGTGTATAACCAACTCTTTTCTGTATTCCTCGGGAGGTGTTAATCTTTGATTTAGATAACCCATGGACTCCTGCAATGTAAGCCCTGTGACCTGAAGCCCTTAGAGAGCAGAGAGCTCGCCACAGGAGAACAAGAACCAAGCTGCTTGAGATCTCCAGATGAAGAGAAGTTCCATAGGGCAGGCAGCTCTCTGCCAGCATCTGTTGGGAGCAGAGAAACTGACTGAATGCACATTATATATTTCAATGAACAGACAATTACTCTAGCTAGGTGAAAAGGTTATGGAAAACAATCATAAGATTTGGAATGAGAAGAAATTATAACCATCATTCTATCAATACTGTGGGGGGGATTTCAATTGAAAAAATGACCAACTTGCTGAATTGTACCAAAGCCATACTGTTTGACCTTATCACAGTCTCTTCTCCTAGATGTCTTGACATAGCATAAATTCAGACTAGAGCACTAAGGAATGCCCAAGATTGCACCACAGTAAAGTGTTGTAGCATGTGAATGGCTTTACCAAGCTATAGGTTTTGTGTTTCAAATATTTTTTAAGCTAATGGGACAAAATCATCATCAACAGATAATAGATTTATGTCATTGACAAACTTCCCAATTCTTTCTCTTCCCCTTGCCAGAAGTCTAAACTTTAAGCTCATGAGAGTACCCATTTGTGTCCATAAGTTAGAAACTCAGGATGAAACACTTGTGCAGAGAACCAGCACAAGATCTGCCCATCTCTCGAGTAGGTTTTTCAGATAAAAAGAATGAGATTTTTGCATGTATTTGTGAGATCCTGTGGATTTGTTTTCATGTAATTTTTCCATTCGCACACCAGTGAATCCAGTCTGCATGAAGAAACCACAAAATTCCATCCTGCCAGGAACTGAATAACATTGTTATTTATTAACCACACACAGTACCCTTTGCATTGTATACTGCTAGGGAAAACTCACCATTTGAGGATGAGAGTGGAAATTACTGCATGTTCACAGTGAAAAGAATTGTGTTTCTTTTTAATACAACAAAAACATTCACTTGAAACCACAAACTAGTTTTCTTCACTCATGAAAACCTTTTACCTAATCCTGCCGTCACTGATTTCAATGGCAGTTTTGTCATTGCCTTCACTTTCCCATTGAAAGGTCCTATGATCTTTCAATAGAAATCAACATTTTAGCAAAGGGTTGTATTTTGTAAATAACGACAGGGAGACTAGTAACATATTTGACTGATTAATATTGTGGCTGTTAGTATATAGGTCCGTTTGTTAGCCTGGGATACAATGGGAATAAATAAGAGCAGTTAAAGTGTTACTCAGAGCACACTTTAAGATTGCCTCAACCCCTATCTGAAGGCAAAATCAAGCAACCAGGCAGAGGGGCTTGGCAGGGGGAGAGGAGGATAAAATATTAAAAGACCAAAGAAATGCCCGACCCTGACCAGAGCACAACATCACTCCTTACCCCTCCCATGGGGTACAAAAGAGGTGGGATGAAGACCCCAGGCCCAAAATGGAACCTGACCCTAAGTTGTAAGGGGTGGGACTGTGGGCATGTATTTCAAGTACAATTATGCTTATTCATGGTGCTGAGGAGCAGGGGATGAGACAGTGGGAAACAAGGGTCTGCAGCATCAGAGTTATGAAACACATGTTTTCTGGAAACTAACCCTAATAAACATTGCATTATCTACACTTTGGACTTCTGGTCTTCTGCTTTCTGTCTGTGTGACAAGAACCATGGGGGAGGATGAAGGGAAAGCCTTCTAACAGCTGTAACAGTAATTTATACACATGTATCTACTTCACACTGTGTCTCTATTACATGTGTGGACAGTGTCTCTACATACATACAGAGGACATACACTCATATCAGTGAACACCTAATTGGTGCTCATGGATTAAATGGTCTTAATTTCAGAATATAGTGTAATTTTTTTAAAGCATTGCAATGCAATAGAAGAGTTAACTATTTGGTTTTGTTTTGTTTTCCCTTGGGACTCACTGAATCATCCTTGATATTAAGCATAGCACTGCAAAGCGGTAGCTACCAAAGATCATTTTGTACTTTAGACAAAATGGATTAACATAGTTTCTGTTTCAGATTCTAAGACTCTGTGCACATATTGGCTTTTAAATACTTAATGAAAAGATTCAAGTCTTGTAGCAATGATGGAGACTAATACCATATCTTATAACACACAAATTTTCCAACATGAAATCAATAGCATGTATTTTAATCTTTTAATCAAAGACCATTTGCTATGTGATCTACATACTAATTAGCAAGGTTACACTAAAATGCTTTAATTTAGTGTGTGATAACCTTAAGAAAACAATATCTATTTTGTAAGTGCAGCATTCATAAAGTTCAAGAGGTATGAATTTCTTAGCACCATGAATAAGCTGGGGACTAAGGCCCAGATTTTTTAAAGTATTTAGGAATTGCTGAGCTCAGCACTATAGTGTCTAACTGATATAGGAGCCTAAAGATTTTCAAAAGGGATTTGTGTACTTTAATCTCTGCCTATATCTGAAATATAAGGATTTTATTACATCTCACATTTCTAAGTCTATGAATGCAGTCTTTGTGAAAAAGTAATATTATATGTGTTGTGTATTTCATGCACAAAGGGTAACCAAATACATCCAGTCTTATATTTTAGATTAAGGAAAAAAATAAATCTACAACAGAAAGTACAAAACATGTACAGTATACAAATCTCACAAATGTACTGATTTGGCCCCCATTCAAGGAAACACTTCATTACATGCTTAAAGTTAAACCCTGTGATGAATGCTTGGATGTGCTATAACAGTTAATGAATACTGTATATGACATGATTATGGGGATGTTTACTGTATTAATATGTTGGCTTAGTATAATAGGAAGTTGTCAGAAAAAGAAGAAGAAAGCACAGCTCCAGATAAGCCACCTCCTGGTAAACCCTTCAGAGTGGTTAAGAGACAGTGTCTGAGTTAACTGTGAAGATCCTACCTCCAGTGTACAGCCAAGTTACAAAGAATGTTTAGCCCGTGTTGGGTCCCAAAAGGACTATAAACCTTTGAAAAAGACACTGTCTGTTCAGAGGTTAGGAAGTTGTTGTGAGAAGTTGTTCAGACTGAGAAACACACAGACACTGCTGGGATGTCAGAAGAAGCTAGTCTGAGTCACATCACAGAATGGCACGACTTTTGGTAAGATAGACAATTGTATAGACAGTTTTAAAACCCCTTTTCTCTTACGTTATTTTTTATTTCTACTGTTCCGATGAGGCAATACTTTGGTTGAAGAAGACTGTCTGGTCCTGGTCTTCACGACTGGTCACATACACTTAAGGAAAGAACCTCGTGTGCTGAACCCAGTAAGACCTGCCCAGGTAAGCAGATATATACCCATCCGTCAGAGATGTCCTGAAGAAGAGCACAGTGAAAGCTTGTCTGTCTCACCACAGATCCAATCTCACTCACCTTGTCTTTTATGTATGTTCTACATACATTTAATCCTGCCTCAGCATGTGGGCAGTGGACTAGGTGACCTCTTGCAGTCCCTTCCATTCCTTCTTCTTTATGCTTCTTTAAAAAAAATGGTGGATGTCTAGCATTATTAGTTCTTCCAGCCTTGCTTCCTCTCTGCATTCTTCCATAACAGTTACATTTTTATTTGGGGAATTGATATCTTGTGTTTTGTAATGGTAAATATCAAGAGACTTGGTTATCAGGGAGAACACATTCCATTTTTTTCTATTTCTGCATTAGGTTGAATGCAAAAATTTTACTGCACAATTGAGCTGTATGACTTCAAGATTATCTCAAATGTAAACTGACCACTTGTTCAACATGTGTTATTAATGAAAAAACATGATGACCCTCTGCTTGGATAAGATTGTTTGATATACTTCTGCGCACTTCTCCTTAAATCTCTGCAGGAGTTTGCTTGAAGAATGCTCAATAACTAATTTAGGGACCTGGGTGCATTGTAGCCATGAATGTAATGGCAAAATTTCCCAGAAAACACAGAAAATCGAATCATGAGTCAATATATCAGGTCCGTAATGTTCCTCTTTTTTCTCAGGCTGTAATGCTGGGTGATATGGAGTGTATTGGCTTTTTACAACCACTATTTCACACTCTGTCAGCTGCCTTGTATATTACAATGACACAGTTTTAGAAATCTCTTTTCTTTTCTTTGCTCTTTTATGTCTCAGACTTATCTCTCTCTCAGGCATTTCCCTGTGAAGAAAGGAAAGTATGGGGAACCACTTCTGCATAAACCTATGTCATTGGAGATGTTATAATACAAGTGTCCGTGACTTGGTTAGGAAAAAATAACCACACTAGCAGAAAAGGTTTGATAATGTTAACCCAAGAACTGACTTTTTTTTGTTCCCTGACATAGTTTATGGGCAAGGTATATTCTCAAGGATCAACTACATTTAGAGACCTCTTTTTGAAGACTAATCACAAACTGAAAGTAAACTAAGACAATGGATGCCCATTCCATTTTGTTTTTTTTAAGTGACAGTGGAGACTTTAAGAAGTCAGATTATGGCAATCTACCTTCTCTCCCTGTCCCCTCCATTTGAACCAATGAATAGGTTCAGTTTCACCACCTTGGTACATTTTACCAAAAAACTAAGCACTGAGTAGATGTTACCAACTTTGAGAGACTTAGGGAAACAGCAAGAGAAGGAATAAATTAAATGCTAACAAGCAGTAAAGAACAAAACAAAAAGGTTTCAGTATCTATAGCCATTTATCTTCAGAAAGCAACCAGCTAATGACAAGTCAGGTGTGAGTGTGAGTAAAATTCAGGGATCAAAATGAAAAATAAAAAGACTTGTGGTGCTCTTCCAAGGTCCATCCACAAATCGAGGTCCACCCATAAAGAAACTGCTCACCTGAGACACCAAAATGAGATTCCAATCACAGTACATGGTTCTGCTGTTCAAAATATAATCATATATGCTCTCTGGACTTTGCTGGAGGTCCCTGGGCTCAGCTTACCCAGCTGGGCCTCACATGTCCTACTGAGCTCCTTGGATTTGCCTGCCATGTAGTGGAGTCTAAATGTTTTCCTGCATTTGTTGGGCTTCTTATGCTTGGTGTCTTCCTGACTGCAGTGGGAAAAAGTTGTGGTACTCTCCAAAGCCACCTAGTCATGGCAGCAGAATGAAATATCGTTTAGCATAGATCATGCAGAGCTACATATGAAACTCCCTCTCCTCTCTTACATGCTTTAGTTGGCAGTGAAATAGTTGGCAATGCTGACAATTAACGTATCAGCAATGGGCATTTGACTAACACCTCACTTAGAAGAGGAGAATGTTCATCCCTCTCAGAACTGTTATTTCAGACTGAAAACTCCAGCTGGCATCTCTGATTCATTTACAATAAGTTCACATTTTCTGGGCTTTCTTCATGATCACAACTGCTAGAGACATTGTATTTTGAGGAATGAATGTCTACATTGTGGAGAACAGCTTGAGAGCGGTACTAGTCCATTGTACACTTCAAATTTCAGACCTGATCATAACAAATAGAGAACCTACCTATTCTTGGAGGCAGATACAGACTGATGACTTAAAAGTCAGTGTTCTTGTAAGCTTGAAAGCTCATCTCACTCACCATCAGAAGTTGGACCAGTAAAAAAAAAAATTACCTCACCAACTTAACAGCCAGTCATTTAAAGAGAAAGGAATATTGTATATTGTTTTTCTCAGTGTGCAAGCACATGTTTGGTCTTGGAGAGATGTGCTGTGCTGCTGTTAGGCTGGGACTTTGCAAGGTTCTGTGTAGAGATTGAGGTTATTGGAGTGGAGGCAGTGTGAACAGAAGTATTTGCTCTCTCCTTGGGTTCTCATTGGAATCCATTTCTGAGGTAGAGATGCTCTCTAACAAGCAGGCTGTTGGGTTGAGATTCCTAAAAGAAGAGATCGCCTATGTGTTGTGTGACCACCTCTGAACCAGAACTGATGAACATGCATCAATAAAACAAGTTATTCTTAGAACATAGACTCTGCATCACTAATTATTCATCTACTGGGACGTTGACCTGTAAGGCCTCAGACACCACTACTGCTTGGCAGTGGAGTGATGGTGGTGTCAGAACTGGAAACTAGTGCTAGACAAAGAGGCAGCAATTTCAAAGCTATCAAAGGACCATCTCTGAACTCAAAGCACTACTGACACTTTACACCCCTGAAATATCAAACTTGGAGTATGATTATACCAATTATCAGACGTAGTGGGAGAAGTGGAGACAAGCTCAGATCCCATACCTTGGGAAAGAGACCCAAGCCAAGAAGGAGAAGAGGGATTGAGTAGCGAGGCTCTATATTGCCTCCCCCAAATAACAAAAGGCCAAACTTAAAAACACAGGTTTAAGATTAGCAGCTGTGTTTGTCCGTAAATAAGACAATGAAGACTTGTGGCACCTTAGAGACTAACCAATTTATTTCAGCATAAGCTTTCGTGGGCTATAGCCCACTTCATCGGATGCACAGAATTGAACAGAAGTAAGATGTATTTATATACACAGAAAGCAAAAAAACAAACAAAAAAAAACAAAAAAAGTTGTACATTAGCATACCAATTCTAAGAGGCTGTTTAATTTGGATGGGCCGTTATCAGCAGGAGAAAAAAACACTTTTGAAATGGAATCTCTATCTGACAGGAGATAAGAACTATTGAAGGTAAATTAACTAGGGAAATGCAATCAGTTAGTATAATGAGAGAGCCATCCACAATCCCTGTTTAGCCCTTTGTTTATAGTGTCAAATTTGAAAATTAATTCCAAGTTCCTCAGTTTCTCGTTGGAGTTTGTTTTGGAAGCTTTTCTGTTTTAAAATTGACACCTTCAAATCTTTAATGGAATGGCCAGGGAGGCTAAAGTGTTCTCCTACTAGTTTTTGAATGTTATGATTCCTGATGTCAGATTTATGTCCATTTATTCTTTTGCATAGAGACTGTCTGGTTTGGCCAATGTACATAGCAGAGGGGCATTGCTGGCACATGATGGCATATATCACATTGGTCGATGTGCAGATGAATGAGCCTCTGATGGTTTGGATGATGTGATTAGGTCCTACGATGGTGTCAGTTGAATGGATGTGAGGACAGAGTTGGCATCGGGCTTTGTTACAAGGATAGGCACCTGGGTTAGTGTTTTTGTTGTGTAGTGTGTGGTTGCCGGTGAGTATTTGTTTCAAGTTGGGGGACTGTCTGTAAATGAGGATTGCTCTCTCTCCCCAGATCTGTGAGAGTGAGGGATTAACTTTCAGGATAGGTTGTAGGTCTTTGATGATGCATTGGAGAGGTATAGGTTGGGGGCTGAAGGTGACGGCTAATGGTGTTCTATTTTTGCCTTTGTTGGGCCTGTCCTGTAGTAGGTGGCTTCTGGGTTCTTTTCTGGCTCTGTCAGTCTGTTTTTTTCACTTCCCCAGGTGGATATTGTAGTTTTAAGAATGCTTGGTAGAGATCTTGTAATTGTTTGTCTCTGTCTGAGGAATTCGAGCAAATACGGTTGTATCTTAGAGCTTGGCTGTAGACAGACTCTTAGAATTAGTATGCTAATATACAACTTTTTTTTTGTTTTTTTGCTTTCTGTGTATATAAATACATCTTATTTCTCTTCCATTCTATGCATCTGATGAAGTGGGCTATAGCCCACGAAAACTTATGCTGAAATAAATTGGTTAGTCTCTAAGGTGCCACAATTCTTCATCATCTTACTTGAAAACACAGTAAATATGTCAGCCTAACTCCTGGCTAAGAGAGGCAACTTTTAACACATTGACATGAAACCTGACCTTGACTATTCCCCACGGGGTAGGGGGTAAATTGTGAGAGAGGGAGAGAGAGACTAGATTTAATACAATTCTTACCTGAATAGCTATTATAATATTTAGTTAAAGTTATTTTAATTTCAATGTGTTCTTTGCCTAAATTGACTGTGATTTCCTGCATGTAAATGAAGGTTCAGATTGTTCTTCTACTCTTTTTAAGACATAGCATAGAAAAAATAATGTGTAGTTTTGCACTACAATGAATTGGACTTTACCAACTGATTTATGGTTAAGGTCTTTCTGTCTAAATGGCATTAATTAAAACAGAATGTAGTTTACCAGACTTAATGAGTGAATTTACACATTTAACTAACAAAGCAACCTTCTTACAAGCTCCTTATTTAAAAATTTGATTGAATGAGAATATTAGTTTCATTTTTACCTGCATTAGGAGGAAAATTCAGATGCCCCATCTTTTAGAAAGTTGTATTGGCTCTCATTGTCATTGCTACTTCCTTTCACTTCTGGTCCATAATTTCATGTATGTTTTTCTACTTCAGTGAGTATTTCTCAACACTGACTCAGTTGTCCACCCATCCTCCCTTAACTAATAACTGTGAAGTAGATTACAGTATTAGGAAGTGATGTATATAATTATTAAAGAACAAAGCATCTACTTCTGACTTGCATGCTGCATCCTGAATAGTGCTTTATTGTGCAAGCAGTCCCACTGATAATAATCAAAGCCAGTACAATCTGGCCCTTAATTTCTCTTATTTTTAATATTTCTATTTACATTTGCAATAATGTCTACACAAAATGCATTATTTGAATATGAAGGCAAAAATAAAGAATTAAAAACAAGTGAGTCAAGCAAGTTGTTCTCAGAAAAAATCATTTTTGGAAAAAAATATTTTAAAAGATGAATAAGTAAATTTATAGAGTGATGTCTCTAAGAAAATACTTCTTGACTACAGCCTTTTAAACTATTTAGAGAATTATGCTATATACATTTGCTATGTTAGCAGCCACCAAATAACTATACTTGCATATAAATCCTTGCCAACAAAGGTTTAGTATTAAGTACATCAAAACAAAAGCATGTGCTTCAAAGACAACTAAGATTAATTCTATAATATCCTTCAGAGAATGACAGAAATCCCATCTTCTATCCCATTTAAGGTCACTGTCACTTAGGATTTAGTGTTTAGCTTCTGAAAACAGTTACACTCTATGAAGGTTTATATTAAACATGATAATTTTAGTGTTATTGCCTCAGATATTACATGTTCTGAATTGTAGCAAAAATCAGTCTTGCTATCATAGAAAATAGCACACAGCAGCAGGAATGAGATTTTTTAAAAAGAATGTTAAATGTGAAGTTAAAACAAAGTTGTCTTTTGTAATTTAATACACTTGTTCTTTATGTTATTCACAAAAGATGTAGGTTAACAAAGTCAGGAGAAAGTGTGAAAAGCAGACCTAATCCTTCCCTAAAGGGTTTCCTTGCAGAGCACAATTTGTAAAACTGCTAACGTGCTTTTAAGAGATTTGGAAAAATCTTAAAAGAAAGCTTATAGGCACATATGTTAATAATTAAATAAATCACATTCTGACAAAGATAGGTGTCAGGAATTAGACTGACATAATCAAATGTACATAGACTTTTCAAAACTGGTTATTACTCTGTCAGCAGTCTGTCAGGTACCCAAGCCTCAACTACTAAACTTAACAGAGCTGCAGAATAGTTTAGAAGAATGAATGCTCAGCTATTGTGTTAAAAGGCAGTGGCAAAAGATCTCTGTTTTAACCAAAGTGACTATTTTGCTCCAACCGGCCATGTCTTGTGCAGCACAGTAACTTAATGTGATCCTTAGTAAAACATGGACACTTTTAGAAAGGATATTAAATTGACCCAAAATGAAGACACTGTGACCTAGTCCAATCAAGCTGTAATTATCTAATCTAATCTAATCTATCTCAAAAGGAACTTTGTAAACTGTTCTCCTAGCCTTTGCCTATGAAGCTAGATGCCAGCTTGCTCATGACTGCCATATCTGATCATTTAAAGAATTTGTTCTGTCTGACATTAGAACAAATAGTAAAATATGGTTGTGGGATTTTTGTTTGTGTGTTTGTTTTTGTTTCTACATTTTGTAATCACATGAGCCAAATTTTCAGCAGTGGAACAATGTGTACAAATGTGGGTGCAAAATGTATATGTGTAGATCATGCAAGTTTGTGCAGATCAGATAATTAACTGACCATGGAAAGCGAAAGACACACAACTAACTGTCCACTTTCCAGGGGCTAACACTCATTTGTATGCACAGACACAGCAGCTAAGCATGCATTCGGCTGAACACTCCAATAGTATTTGTGGCTTAAATTTGCTCTTTAATCTGCACTCCTCTCTTTTCCTGGGCCAGCTCTTCAGCCGGTTGTATGGGCACAGCTTCTCTGTTTTTGGTGGAATTACACCAATTTATGGTAGCTGATGAGAGGACTTCAGTTTCTCAACTGTTGTATAATTTAAGTATAAACCATTTAAATAAAAACAATTTGGGGCTGCAATTCAGCCTCCGAGTTATTTGTTGTTACTATATTTTGCATTCAAATAAAAGGTTATGACTGTTCTATTAGCCTATAGTCATGTCACCATTGGCTAGCCATTACTTTGCAGGTAATGTTATGTGAAACCACTTTCCTTACTACGTTTCCGGTGTCTTTTCAGAGTCAATAGTTCTAATGATTATTTCCCCACTTATATGTAGCAGAGTTGCCACATTGACTTTTCTGTTTCCTTGAGGAATGCATATATCAATTGCTTGTTACCCTACAGCTGTAAGAAGCAATGGTACCTTTTGTTTGCTAGACTTTTCCATTTGCATCAGCTGCTGTGCAACATGGCAGAAATCTTGCTTAAAAAGTTCTCCAGTTATGTGCCATTATTTTTCACCACTTTCAACAGCTGGATGCGTGATTTCCTGTACCACAGAATGGAAGTCTTTTCTCTTTTTGGCAACTATGCAGTTGCAAATCTTGTGGCTTTGAAACTGCGCCACAAGTATAGATTAGTCATCTCTCCCCAAAGACCTTGTCAACAAGAGCAATGGAAAGTACTTATTACAGAGTATTCAACAGGTCGATGATTCTATTACATAGTTACTTTATTGCAGTAAGTTTTGGAGGACCATACTGCAGTACTATTATACATAAGTTCTTGAAAACGACTAATGACAAATGTATATTTTCAATCAAATAAGTTCTGTATTCATGGATGCTGGATTTTTAAAAAGATAATATTTTAATATGATAGTTCAGGTTAACGCTTTTGACATTAAATCTCAGGGTAGCTCCATGTTTCATGATTATAAAAAAATTCACAAACATTTCCAGTTTTTGTAAAAAGTGAAAGCACTCGTGAAGTACCTTTAAGGTTGCCGAGATGAATCTCTTAGCAATTTATTCTAAATAACATACTGTACACAGTGCATTATAAACATTAAGTCATGCCATTAAAATGCACTTAATTCCTTAGAAGTTGTTTGTGGAATTGGAGCCTGGTGTGAGTAGGAAAGGACGTGCTTCTCAGGAGATTGAGAGACCAAGTGGTTCTTCTCCTCCCCGTCTGTGTACATGCTGGGAATTTTGACTGAGCTGAAATTCAGTTGCATAATGCTTTCTGGTCTGGGTGAGTACTGCTCTAAAATAGGGGGATTCTACAGGTGTTTCGTCTTCCCATACCCTACTGCTTCACCCACATAAATATCCAATCTAACTACCCTTTCCACTAGCTCCCCTAATGAGCTCCTGTCATCTCCCTGCAAAACTGCATGTGAGTTCTTAACCTTCCCATTCATGGGTCTCTGTAGCACTCCCTAGAAAGAAGAGGCACTATAGATATAGTACAGTGGCCATCTGTAGAAAGCAGAGAATGAGTAGTGGACCTTGAAGAGAGAGGGCTTAATCTGAGAAAGGCTGAAGTGTCAAAATTAGACAGAGTAATCAGATTTTCAGAAAAAAACCTAGGATTCCTATGCAGATGAATGTCGGAGGGTTTCATCATCTGGGATGGGACAAGGCTGCCCATTGTCCCCTCCCCCAGTGTTTCTCATTCTCCCCTTTCTGTAATAGAAGTGATAGAGAATACTAAAAATAATGTAGTGGTATAAATTAAGGTACATATGGAGAGCCAGAGGCTCAGCTAGTGTAAGTCAGCCTAGCTCCATCGAGTTTTGTAGAGATATGCCAACTAGTTGAGGATCTGGCCCTCATTTCAATGTTGATTACCCCATCTCAAAAAAGGAGATAGCAGAAATAGAAATTGTCCAAAGAAAGTAAACAATTAAGGAGTTAGAAAAACACAGAGGGCAATCTTAAATTTCTACCCAACGTTCAGATACTTTATACCAGTCTCAGCAGTATTTCCCATTATATGTATAAGGTAACTCTTCCAAACTAGTAGAATCAGTCACAACAAAAGAAGTTAAACTTTCCCATTGAATGAGAAGAGTTAGAAAGATTAGATCTATCTGATTTGGAAAAGAAACAAGAGGAGAAATAGAAGACAGAGCAGTCGAATGCTCATATTGGCACAACCAATTAATTTAAAGTTTGTTTTTTTTTAAATAGACAATGTATAAATAACTTCTAGAAATCACTGCCACAAGACATTAGAGACCAAGAACTGAGTGAGATTCAGAAACTCATTTGGCATTTATTTGAACAAGAATATTATCCACTATTAGAAAGTGATATTTAACCCACATGTTTCAGGACACAAATCAACTTCTTACTCCCAGAAGTTAGGAACAAACTTCCCTGTAAATACGCTATTCCATAGTCACTTATCATAGACAATTTGTACTTTCCTCTGAAGCATATGATACTGGCCATTGCCGGATGTTTGATTTGATTTGAGTTGATATGGCAAAATGCCTACATGGTGAGGAAGAATGTCCAGCTAAAGCACTAAATGGAGAAAAGGGTTTTAAAATGCATTACCCCCACTTTGGAGCATTAATAGATTTGTGAATCCAAATGCATCACAGATCCTTCCTCCTCTACACTCAATGAAAGAAATGCTGGAAATGACGTTATGCTGAATACCTTAACCTCAGTAGGATGTAAAACCAAAGACAGAGAATAAAAACTGGACCATCTGGAAAGATGGTTAGATATCTCAGCTCTCCCATGGGCAAATGGGAACCAAACTTCAGAAATATTATGGCCAAATTCAGAAATGTGATGGCCAACTCACAGAGAAGTCTACAGTATCAAGAGAAATCTAACAAAATTGGATAACTTGCAGATGATTGTAATATTGGGAATATTAGTTCAGTAAAATACCCCCAAACCTAACTAGAAGAGGAGATTCCAAAAGGAGAGAAAGTGCTTGTGCATGTGCATACATGACAGAGGAAGAGGAACTGTGTAAAAAGAGAAACAAAAATTACATGTGTGTGTAAATGTTTGGATAAAGAAAGGGAGGGGCTTTTGACCTGGAGATGTATAAAAAGAGAGGAAACGCAAAAGGCTAAACGTGGGCAATTTAATACCTTTCTCCTGGTCCCATAAGTTAACCCTAAGGCCTATAAAGTCATCAGGAACCAGAAATTCCTCTGCTGAATCCCACTGTACTCTCTTTAATGGTAAAAAGTCTCTATTAAATTGAAAAGACCAACAAAGGGATACTACCGCTTATTATTCGAGTAGCATTATTATTATTATTGCAGGAGCATTCACAATGAACTAGGCCTTGTCCATACATCAAGGAAAACAACCCCTGAAGGTTTGCAATTTAAAAGGAAACAAACACAGAAAACAAGGCATAACAGCATGTTTCCTTTGGGTAAGGGAAAGGGTTGGTATGAGTAAATTATCTCACTTATCAGTGACTATTCATTGATTATTTTCTTGTAGAAGACATAGGTTACAAGAAGGTATAAGACTAAGAAGACAGTGGCATGGTATATCAGCTTGAGGGCGGTGTTGCGTGTATAGAAGCAGCCTGGAAGACTGGAATTAACTGAGGGAAACTGATAAACAGGGCAAATCTCATCACTGGCAGAGCCGAGTAGGCTGTGATGCAAAAGATCTTGTGTTACATAGGGCCACCCAAGTGGTAGAAAGGAAGATGGACTGTCAGCCCATCTCCTACAATATAGTCCTTCAGAAAGTCCATTGCTGTGAGGGAAGCAGTAATTTCCAACCCCAAAAGGACAATTTTCCAGGGAACAGCCATGCATTCTCACTAGTAAACAATGAGTACAGTAGCCTATTATGAGCTTGCAGTGTTTGGTTTATGGTTCATACCTCTTTATATATAAGAACGTGACCTCTATCCAGACTGATAGCAGATATCTTTCTGTCCAAACTCCTGCACTCTGCAAGGTATGGCATATCTGATTGTAAGATGTCCATGTCCCTTAAATTCCATAATTTCATCATTTGATGTAAATAACTATGTAATATGCCAGCAGAACTGCAAAGGGGAAAAAACAGCCATTTTCAGATCCTAAAACCCTAGCTAGACTGGGCTCTAGAAAAGGAAACAATATTTCCCAAGTTGGAGAGAGGATGATGAAAAAGGGTCAGCAAATGGCAAAAGCCACAAAGTAATTAGTTTAGCTGGCAAACTCATTTTCTGGAGTAAGAAAGTATATCATGATGTCCGCTATTACAAATGATCCTTTTTGTACATATTAATGTATTAGGCTTCAAATACTTGTGTGCAAGTCAGTCTCCCACTCAAATCTATTATTTTAATTATAAGCGACATTTGTGGCTTAGATGATGTTGGAGATAATCATAACATATGGCTACAACATAGTAATTGCACTTTGAAGAGAACCTTTTACTGTCAGTAGCAGTATTAATCAATAATTAAATAAGAAGTGAAGATGAATAACCCAATAAGCCAAATTGGTTTTGTAGCTGGTTGCTAATATTGATGACTCAATTACAGGTGAAAAGTGAAAGCATATCGAAAACAGGATTTTTGAATAATTCTTAACTTATCAGGAATGTAAAACACCAACTTGGAGAAAATATATGAAAGATGTCATGGCTGGAAGAGCATTTTAATTACCATGGTTCATTTTTGTTTGTACTCACAAGAATATTCTAAATGTCCTCCTGGATGAAAGCCTACAAAGTATTGATAGGTGCACTTCAACGCAGTGTAATTGAAGGAAGCTAATAAGGAAAAATTAAATCCCATCTTTCCCCTCAAGTTACATTTCACATTTTGACAATATGAAAATACAGTTATTAAAATATATTTCCAAGTAATAACATGATTACAGTGTGTGATGCTGGAAAAGCACTGAGCATCAAAGCTTTTAGGTATTAGTGCACTTCGCATCACTTACCTCGTTCACAGCACTGACAGACATAGCTGAATGAGCACATCAAGCACTGGATAGTAGACAGCAGCGCAGTTGTGAGTTTTGTCCACAGTAACACTGAATACAGTATTGGAGGAAGCTAAAAAAAAATCCACAACCACAGGTTATATAGGGTGGGGGAAATATAACTATTGTGGGCTAAGCTTCTGAAAATACATTCTTGAAATGCAGTGAGGAAGCAGGAATGCATGGGAAATATACAACTATCACATTTAACTTCAGGGAAAATAAAATACCTTGTTCAGTTAAAAAGAATGAACCTTGAATAAAGTTCTCTCTGTGATTAAACTTCAAGGTTTAAAATGAGAACCTGCAGATGTAAGGTTTCATGGATAGTATAAAAAAAGAGGCCTCTAAAATCAATTGCTGTCATGTTCCTCTGGATTACCTTCTTATCTAGATCTGACAGCTAATTCAGATGTCAGTGTACGCACTTCAGCTTCTTAAAAGAAACTGATGTGACCCATCTACCATCCTGGAATGAATAAACAGATGCTTTAAGGAATAAAAAAGGTTCAGAATGAAAAGTATAGAAATTACATAAATTCACTTATGAATGTATGCTTGTAAAAACACATAAGAGATCGAATCCCTGCCCTGAAGTGTTGACAATCTAAGGGCCCACTTCTGAGTTCCTTGCTCTGAAAAATTCTCATTTAACTCTGGCCTGTGGGATTAGACCTTTCAGTAGAATTGATGTTTGTCAGAGTACCATGTTCTCAATAATGAATTATCACAATCAATATCTGAAGCAGCATTCTCCCTTATAATATTCTGAATACCGTCACCAGATCAGAATCTTGCAGTTGTTTAGAATAAAAGTACTCTGATAGTGATACATTAAAGTTTACATTTCAGTGTACAGAAAAGAGAATATGCCTTTGCTGTCCAGAATCCAAGAGTGGGATTCAATAATTTACCATTCAGTTGTGCTATATAGGCACAGCTCAGAGCATGGTGGAGTTGCACTGCCTCAGGCAGAGTACGGGAAGGCATCCTCAGGCTGCCAGTTTAGGTTGGACTTTTTCCTGGAGATTTCATCACATGGTATTATCTTTAATTAAAGATTAATCTTTAATTCCTGGAGACTCCAAGACAACCCTGGAATCCTACCTGATCTTCCCCCACACAGGGGATGCACACTTGTTGCTTCAGGGGTTATTCCTCACTACCTCTGAAGTATTGGGTCTGCTGTGTGGCCCTGCTTCCTTCCTACTCCTACCTATCCCCTTTGTAGTCTTTGGTGTTGCAGCAGCGCTATGTAAAAAGAGAGAGATCTGTATTGTGACGGAGTCAGACCAGAAGGATATAGGAGAGTGCTGGAAGGCAGATACATTAGTCTCAGGGTGTGCAGGTCCCTGTTCCCTGGATAGCCAAATAAAGGCTACTCCAGGCCAATCAAGACACCTGGGGCCAATTAAGAACCTTCTAGAAAGGAGTAGAAACAGCTAGCCTGATTGGGACACCTGAAGCCAATCAGGGACTGGCTGAAACCAGATAAAAACCTCCCAGTTAGTCAGGTGGGCTGTGGGTGTCAGGAGCTGTGGAAGGAAGTTATGCTGTTGGTGAGACTGAGTGGTGGACAACATATCATCCAGAAGGAAGGAGGCCCTGAGGTAAGGGTGAAGTGGAGTTTGAAGAAGCAGTGACTGCTGTGGGGAAGTAGCCCAGGGAATTGTATTGTGTTTTGTGGATAAAAGGTCAGCCATCTTAGCTGATACTATTAGGGTCCCTGGGCTGGAGCCCGGAGTAGAGGGCGGGCCTGGGCTCCCCCCTTTCTGCCTCCCCTAATTAGTCTCTGAGATTGGGAGACAATAGAGACTGTGCCAGGAAGGATAGCTTCTCCTCACTGGTTTGTGATGGAAATGGCTCAGTAGGCTGTGACCTTGTCTCCAGAGAGAGAAGGGCTCCGTGGAGGGTCACAGTGAGCCGCTGAGGCTAGTAAAAATCCACCAGGAAATGCAGGATCCACGAAGATAAGGACAGAGCTTTGTTACAGTATATAGAGATGGTTAATATAAATAGTTTCATCTACTGAAACAAGAATTTGTAGCATTGTTCATAAATCGGTAGGTTCAACAAAGTGGTCATGCACTGACAATGGCTTCTTCTTAACACTGTACATCCTCCTGGCAATAGGAAGCAGCAGGTCCAGTGTCCCCTTCAGTGCAAAGACAGCAACTGTGCCTCTCCCTTCCACGGGCCATGCAAGTGTCAAGAAGGCTTCATGCACCAACTTGTTCTCCTCCATGCACGTCAGCATGAGAACCAGGCATAATCTGGCCCATAAATATTTTCTGAATGTCTGTATCATAAATGTAGCTAAAAGCCCATCAAAAATGCTGTCTCCAGAGCCAGAAAGTTTATACAAGCAAAAATGGGTTTCAGATTTCCAGAAGTTCCTGATTTTTTCAGAATGTTCAGCAGGTGAAATTAACCCCCTGTTTGTAGGCCTTGTGTTGGCCTGACCTTCACCAAAAATAAGTGAGCCATCCTATGATGGTTTTATATATAATATTCTCATTTAAAATATCAACAGACAGTGGAATATGAGAAACCACAATTATGTCCTTTTCCAAGTCCAAGGAGACGTTGGTATCTTAGATACAGCAGCCATGGGTAATGCTTTTTTAATGGCAACCACTATTTTTTCAAGTTGGACAAATAATGGAGATTATCAATGTATGCAATTGACTTTCATTGTGTGAAAGCTCTATGACACAACTCCATATACCAACTCCAGGTTTATAATGTGCTCTAACTGGAAAATAGAAAGGGAATAATTGACATAAATCTTGAAAAATTGTCAAGACTAATGCAGTCCATATCAAATCACCACATGGGAAAGTCATATTTACAATAAAAACAAACCAGCGACTTGACCATTACTCTGCATGCAGAGTTATGCAATAAAGTCTTGTGAATGTGGAATTCTACACAGATCCCTCACTAGAATCTGCATTATATATTTCATAACTGATATCTTAGCTCGAGAAAGACAGCACATCAATTGGACTGTCTACTGCATGGCAAGTGAAATTAGATCTTCCCACTTTTATATATGCTAAAAGATCTGACATACACAAAATTAAAAAGTGAGCACCAAGGCACCAAAATAGACAGGAAATTTAAACATAGTGAAACATATTGTACAGTAAGAGAAAAACCGAATATTTTAGCAGTAATATGAAGTAGTTGTCCAGCACAAGAAGCCCTGTGTCAATTAAGCAATAAAAGACATTGGGCCGGAATCAGATCTCACGCCGAGGTAACTTCATCAACTCCAATTGAGTTAACATCTGGGTTGACATTGGTCCGATGTTACCATCAGAGCCATTCTTTTCAGGAACAGATTTCATTAACGAGAAAAAAAGGCAAAAACAACACACCCATAAATTGTACAGCTGCTGACCACAGAGCTCTTCCTGGAACTTTTAGATAAATTAAACAAGCCAAACTGGAGAAGTATGAACAGGAAATTATTCTTGATTAGCGTTAATCTTTCTAATAACATTTCTTTACTATGCCATCTACTTATTTGAAAATGATTAGACAAGGTGAGAATCTGTTAAAAAGCATCTTCAGTTGAAAGTATTAGATTTTTACTGTGCTTTTGTTTCTATTTTTATTGTAAGTACTTGCTTCTAAAGAACCCTTAACTGGAACTGTGTGAAGCTATTATTTGTTGCTTTGACAATATTCGCATGCACAAACTGAGATTTTGTTCACTTTTAAGAGAAATTCTCAAGTTTGCCCCAGGATGACATTTTCACATATTTGCCCATGGTTGATGTATCATTTCCATACACATACAAAAACATCTTAAACATATCCACAGTAAAATATTTTTTTTTGTCTATGAATTTCAGCTTTTGAGTTTGAAGAAGATAGCAACCAAATTGAGGGGAAACCTGTAAAAAATAATTCAATTGGCACAAAACCATGGAAAACATGTTTTTCATTAGTTTTGTGGGTGTTAGTCTAACCATGTCAGTCACACTGTTAATTACTACTCTCTCTACATTTATGAATTTTTCAGGGCTGAACTTTGATGTCACTTTTTAATTTGCATTGAAAGTGACGTTTATTCTGTACAAACGTTTGGTTCTGCTTTTTGAGCATAAGGTGTACAGAATCATAGGGTTTAATCAAATACATAATGGAAGATAAAGGTGACTCAGGAAACTGTTCCTGAACCCTTATCTGTATTAGTGGGATGGAGTTCCTATCATCCCTGTAAAGGGATGAAGCCTGGAATTCAGTGCAAGGATCATTCAAATATTAAATAGAAACATAGTCTGCATGTGAACAAGTATTAAGGTTTGCAACAATTATGAGAAACCTTTTATCTTGTATGTCAAGCATGATGCAAGGCCAGTGTCTACTCTTGCCAAATCCTTACACTTTTAATATGCAAATACAAGAATATTGCAACATAAGTTTACTCTAAATCCTCGCAGTCTCAGGGAATAGATGACTGTGGTTTCTATTCTGTTATTGTTATTTAAGTTATCAATAAAGTCCCAGGTAGGGAGTAAGTTTTGATTTTTATAGAGTATATATAATTTCTTCAAGGCAGGAAAGAACAAATTTCACCTATTTATACCTTCATAACAATGAGATCTCTCCCACATTTTATTGGGATCCCTGGGGAAGTAGACGAAGCTGTTCTCTTCATTTATTTGAAACAAGACTGCAAAACTTGAAGGTATATTGTAAAGAACAATTCCGCATTGACGGGGAGATAGAGAAGACCTATTACGAGATGCCATCTATCTTGACTATGAAGAATGATACAAAGCAAGAGGTGGTACAGGAAAGCATGACACAAGTAAAGCTACATTGGAGGAAATGAATAACTGCTGGATTCAACCTGGAATATTTGTGAAATTAATCCTCTCCTTCATTGGTATTTACATCCCCAGATATACACTAGATAATTATGTTCCTGTTCCCTTTATTATTTGTTAGGTGAGCTATACTTACTCACGTATTTTTAGGCAGCACATGCAGTATAGAAAGATTTAAGACTGTTGCCACAGAAATATGGGAATACCATTCTCAAACCATTTTTGTCCCTTTTCCCAGATGTAAAAGAAAAAAGATCTCTAAATAGATTAAGTGATCTTCAGGCATCTTGTCAGGACCCAGTATTGAACTCAGGACCACAGTCAGTAGCCTTTGCTGCTGAGTCACAGTAACACATTTAAGTGGTGCTCCTGATCAACACCCTTAATGCTCAAGGCCTACTGACCACAGCCGCCAAATCCCGATTCCTGATTGGACAGACAGGCAGCACTCTCATTGAGTATCTGTACTATATAAAGGCCCCAGCAGGAAGAGGAAGCTTGCTGAACAATGGACCAGTAGCCTGCAGGTTGCTCCCCAGACCACCTTGCCTTGCTGCTTTGCGCAATTCTACCTTTTTGCCCTGCCTGACCCAACTTGCCACTTTCTCTGACCTCACCAGTTCAACCCACTGACCCAGCCCCCTTGGATTGGATCTTCTAGCTACTGACCCCTGAAAGAACTCAACCATTGCCTTGGACTACCTCTGATATGGATTGACCTGCCGGCTTCCCAGCCAACCCCACAAACCTGACTACCACACTGGAAACAGGGGCGTTGGGTGTAATGCCACACCTCTTCATTTGGAATGGTTTCCATTATGTACAGGGCTGACGGTTTTGTTCAAAGACTCTCAGCACCCCCACTATAAAAATTGTTCCCACACCCCTGCTACTATACAAACTTGACTACTGCTCTGACTGCCTCCTAGCCCGCTTTGGCCACTGGTCATTACATATCTCAATCTGCAAATATCAAACTTTAAAGAACTTTTTCCACTAAGTGTTTTGCTTCTGAAGCACCCCAAAGCTCTGAAATACATCCTGTTTCTTTTCCCACACACATCCTAGGAAAGTGATGATGAGAGCTAGCAATAATTTCAGCCTTGTATCCTTCCTCAATTTGACATGTTATTCCTTGGACTCTCAACAACCTTACTTCTTGTTCATGGCTATTCTGTTTCAGCCATCTGCACTAGCCCATGACCCAGATCAATAACAACCATGGTAGAGGATGTAGGGGATGGAATGTGTCATTCCCCCTTTGTTGAGTTTCTCACAGATTGTTCTTTGGGTGGATATTGGACACCCTTCACAAGTCCCTTCAGAACAATCAGCTGCTCTCTTCCCAAACCTCACAGATCCTGAGGGGATCTGCAGTAGCTCAGGAACTGTCATCCAGCTTCAGAAAACCCATGTCATCTTAATAGCATCTGGACAATCTAGCCCTGTGACATCTGGACTCCCAAATATGATAAATCATGATACTTAGTATTTACTTTTCACATATGTGCATACCTGCCTTTTTGAAGGCTATGTATGGCTTTCCCCCAGAGGTCACCTAGTAATAACTGTCAGAGTCTTCTTCTGGATGAGAACCAAGCCTCCAGGACATCAGACTGCACTTTTACAATCCTTACACTATTCTAATCTTTTCCAAAATATTATTTTCATCCTTGTTGCAAAACTGATTTTGCCTTTGTAAGGCCATAATTAATAAACGCTGGTGCCATGCAGAAACTGAATGGTCTAAAAAGTGGACACTAAACAAGCTCATGTGACAAAGCTCTAATCACATAAGTAATTCATTAAGCACTGGAATTTTGAATTAGCAGGCCAGGCGGTGATCTTTTGCCTACATTACAAAGCATTCTAAAATTGCTGATCCTTCAATGTTTGCTCAGCCTAAATGCAGGAAATGAAGCAAAACTGGTACAAAAAACCTGAAGTATTTTAAGGAACAGGATTATTTAAAGATTCTCCTTCATAATTATATGAATCTTAGTATAACCTCTCTGATCCCTCAACCATACAAAGATGCAGTAACACTCAGAAATAAAGTAAAAGTTGAATTTAGTGCCCTATTACATTTACATATGATGGAATAAAGTCCACACACAAAATGAGTGAGTTTACAGTATGCACATAATCCCCACGAAGTCTGAGATTCATAAAAATATATGAGCTGAAGCAATTTAATTCTTAAATTATTTCTTCACCCAGCACAGATATCCCTTAGGGATTATTCCAGGTGCTATCAGATGAATAAGTCATTTAATGCTTTTGCATCAGATATGCATCTTGCACCACAACTCTGGAAAGGAGAATAGTTCGCATATCCACAAGACAAGAAATGGTAGGATTCTAGCCTGACCTATCTGGACTGAGGGTGGGAGAATGGCAGGAGAACTGGAGGGACATGCAAGTAGTTGGAACTTCATGCAAATTTTGTTCTGGTCCTGCAGACCAGGAACATGCTTGGCAAATAGTGATTGAAGAGTGAGCTCTGCCCTGTGAATCAGATGGCACCAGAAAATTAGAACAGAAAGTGGCACCCTCCCAGGAGGCCAATCACTCTCACTGAAATGAGTGGATATGAAGTCCTTGGCAAGGGATGTACAAGAAGACAGCCAACTTTCTTTGTTTCCTGTCCAGAGTGCCAACAAGTGTCTCTAAAACCAAACTTTGAACCTCCTTAACTCCCATGGTCTTTGTCTACACCTGGTTTGAGCAAACTGGGATAGGCATGCAGCTGGACCTTTTGAAAAGAATTGGAGAAGACACCAGTATATTTTAGTTATATCAGATTATGGTGCTTATTATTCTGAGGCCATTTATCTGACACCTACAATTGTTCAGCCTGTAGCCAAAGAGTTATTTCAAATGCTCAGATGAGTCAAGCTCTCTGTCAGGGTGGTCACAGAATAAGGGATAAACTTCATGTCTCATCTAACATGGCTGGCATGAGGCTGCTGAAGATTAGATTGTTTCCCACCTCAGTTTTCCATCCTCCGACTGATAATTTATTGAGAGGTTCAATGAATTCCTCACAAATATGGGGGGCGGGGGAATTGTGACAACAGATGTAAAAGGTTGGGGCAAGCTTCTCCCTTGTCTCTGCTTCATAATTTGAGAAGTACCACAGACCTTAACAGGTTTCTTACCCTCCCTGAAACTACACTAACATGAAGTAAAGTATCCCATTAACTGGGTATAGGCGGTATGGCCTAAGCTAAAGAAATGCAGGCTGGGCATCATAACAGATGAGCTTAAGAAAGTGACTTTCACCCTGGAGAGTAAGCCCTCCTCTTAAATTTCAAAAGCACTTTAACAGAGTGAGGACTCATTGGCACAGCGCCTCCTGCTGGTCATTTGGGAATTAGCTCATCCAGCACTCGGGGCACATCCTGGTGGCCAATATCTCATCTGCCTCAAGCCCCAGTGTCCCTCCCAGACACCGGTGCCCCTTACCCTGGTGTTCTGCCCTTTGCAGTACCCCTATACGCTAGGTCTCCTCTCCAAACTCTCCCCAACCCTCTACTCCCACATGGCCTCAGTGGCTACTGCCAGTTGTCATCTAGCCCCCTGTCACTGTGGCAGACTGCAGTCTGTAAATGCCATGCATCATTGGTAAGGGGGTCAGACCAGCTGCTCTATCTATCTCTGAGCTGCACCTCCCAGCCCCAGTACCTGCATAGGCCTTTATCAAGGCCTCAGCCTGGGGAGTCACCAGGCTGGAGCTCCCCAGCTCTTCTTGCCCTTTCCCAAGTACGTTATTCCCAGGCCGCTAAGTCCTTGTCCCTCCAAAGCTGAAAAGGGACTCTGACACAGCTCATCCCTTAGGTCTTCTTATACTCCCAGCCCGATCCTGATTGGCTGCCTCAAGGCCACTCCTGATTGGCTCCTGGGGCACTCCTTTCCCAGGGTTGTTTTTCACCCCTTCCACACTGGAGCGCGGGTGACCGTCCCACTACAAGCCCCTATAAAAGGAACAGGTCCTTAGAAAGGTTGTTGCTACTAGAAGAAGTAAATACTGTCCATTTCCTGAAGGATTGCTACATATATATGCATCTTCATTTGTTTATATGTGAGTTATGAGCCTTATCTGAATAAATATCCAAGAGCAATTCAGGACCACTATGAAAGGACGTTTTGCTTTTTTCAGTTTTCTAAATAACTAGCCAAGCATCTATCCTCAAGAGATCTGTATCAAAAAAGGGTCTCCTGTTTTTTGAGAGGGAAGTATGGGCAGAAGTACACCTATGTGACCGACTGGACTGAGACAGACTAGAAAGACATATCTGCTAGATTTCAAAGTACATTTTGCATATCACAGGTTTCTGCATATCTCAGTTGTCTTGGATGGTAAATGTGCCAGCTGGCAAAAAGCATGGTTGATTAGAACACGCCATGATGAAAGTTACTTGATATCAGTGAAACAGCCTCTAAAGATGAGAAGGTTATTTCCCAAAGAAATGGCATTGATTATATACGCCTATGTAAAACAAGCATGAAAACAGCACAAGGGGTATCTGGCTGACAAGGTGACACTAAAAAGAAAGGGTACTGTGACTAGAAAAGTCACTTCAGTGGAGAAACAGGGGAATTGGTTGTAACAATCTGAACTCTTAAATCAGGAAGCCTCCATAACAGACGGTGCCATCGTTCCCTCAGTAAAAATGATCCTTTAGACTCAGAGAAAATGAAAACACATTGCAGTGATAGGAAATATGACAATGGTAAATGCCGCTTGCACTTTTCAGGCAAGAATGGAAACCCCCCACAGGCTAGCAAGAATAACAAGCTTTTAGTCAGAAGGATTTGAAGCTGTCATTTTGCAAGGTGAAAGCCCAGTGGTATATGCCTCTAAAGTAATGGGAAAAAATACAGCAGAAATTGAGGAGAGATTGCTGAAGCATTTTTATTAATGCAAACATATAGTGTTATCTTGATTATCCAAACCCCAACAAAAACTCCCAGTTAAATGAAAGTATGATATGTCCCCTGAGGTCTGAATGGCCAGCTGAAGAAGGCAGAACGATGAGCTGGCTGAGCTCAAGGACAGAACAAAAAATTGAATTATATACAGCGTCCACAGGTACACCAGTGGAATAGATTCTCTATCCTAACAGGAGCAAAGCAGAGCTCTGACTTCACACTACAGATATTTTGACTATGACAAATATGCAATCTTACATAAACAAGATA
The DNA here is from genome assembly GCA_007922305.1 of Dermatemys mawii. Taxonomy (NCBI): domain Eukaryota; kingdom Metazoa; phylum Chordata; order Testudines; family Dermatemydidae; genus Dermatemys; species Dermatemys mawii. The sequence continues at coordinate 24,051,833 of ML677341.1, read as the reverse complement.
CAGATAGATAGCTTGTAGATCTTGAAGTGACTTGAGATGGCTCATGGTCGGCCATCTACTGCCATGTTGGCATGGTGAATCTAGACGTATTCCTAAGGTGCCAAGTACTATAAGCCTGGACAACTCCAGAAGTACACAGAAAATAGCCAGGGAAAAAAACAAGAATATCTCATCATTTAATACCTTCCTGGGGGTTGTGCAGTTGAAATTTCTGTGAGATGCTACGCAATTAAAATAAGTGATACTAAGTGGAAATTGTGACAACACGTTGTGAGGCAAGATGCTGAAAATAACTCATAAAACACATGTGGGCAATAGGAAACGTGAAGGGAGAGCAAAGCATGTAATGGCACAGAGTAAATAGAGGAATTAAAGATCCACAGAGAGATTTTTCTCTGTATGGATACTTCCCTCCTGTTGACACAAAAGAGACTTATACACATGTATGAAGAATAGATCTCAAAGAATCCAAGTGTGAAAAGCTCAATAAATAGAAACAAAACATGACAGAGGCATTAAAACCAGGTAAGTTCCCTAAACCAGCTTGATCCAAGGTTGGTGCAGTTTTTTTTTGAGATCAGTGGGAAGGATTATGCTGACAGACTAAACTCCATTTCAAAACAGATATGCTGCATAATACCGTACATCAAATAGCACTGTAATAATGCATTATATATGACAACTCGCATGCCATAACACTGCAGATGAATTAGTAACAGAGCACTCCACCCTATAGTGACCTCATCATTAGCAATTCTGAGCACCCTCTAGTTCCATTGACTATAATGGAAGATGTAAGTGCCTCGTAGATTAGGCCCTTAGGTAGAAAATGGTCAGATTTAGGCTTTTTGTAAAATACAAGCTTCTAAACAACTAACAATTCCACAAGACCCCATCCTCAGAAACTGTGTCGCGATTACTCTCCCACTTACAATGTTTGTGTCTGATTTCTGCAGGCATTTGTCTCTTAAAGGCTGTGGATTTTTCATCCATGCTGGAAAAAAAGACAGGAGGCACTGGATGTAGTTTAATTAGGCTGTAACTTTATTCATTTAAAATATCTGCCTGTACCTGAAAACAAATGAGAGAGTTTGGGACAGGGTGTCAGCTCTCCAGTGCTCTAGACGTAAGAGCCCCAAACTCCATTCTTCAGCTCTCTTAAATGAGGCTATAAAAAGGGGGGCTGGCTTGCTGTTGTACTAGACATAGGAACCCCAACTCCCCCGCCCTTACTCCAGTTCATTTTATCTGATAACCATATTCCTTCTAAATTGCGTACTTGCCTTGAACATCTGCCAAAAGGAGGTGCCAGCAAAATGCTTGGCTGCCTCTCCCCACCCACCCCTCCAGATATTCACAGATTCCTTCCTTTTTTAAAAAAACAAAGTTAACTATATTTGCCTCCAGTGTCCGCTCCCAGGACTGCATAAACCCTCCCATACACAGACATTCTTCCGGACAGCAGGGGAAGCAATGCAGTGACTTTCTCCTGACCAGGCCCCAGTAGCTTCCTGCTCTTATCATCTATTCATTTAAGCTTTCTCCATTCTCCTCACTGACCATAAGGAAGTCCTAAAGGGGCAACACCTCTTTTCTTCCACTTAGCTGGACAAAGACCCATTTGCATGAAGGCTTCAGTGGGCAAATTTTCATTACAGATACAATAGGAGATATAGCATTTGTTAATACTCCTATGAACCAATGGTAAAGATAGGCCAAAACCTCAGACCAAATACTCCTTAAATTCAGCATGTATGAAATTTAAACCTTGATCTGGCTTAAGCCTATCACTAATCAATACTTTCTCAACCCATTTCGGTTGATCCTCTGCCTTCCAAAAAGCCATAATGGAGGGCATGAAAGGGGAGAGAATATAACAAGCTAGTTGTAAAAGAAATTAAAGGATAAAACTGTCACTATCAGATTAGAGTCATAGAGTTTAAGTCTAGCAAGGACTATTAGATCATCTAGTCTGATCTTCTCTATATCACAGGCCACCAACAGCACCCATCACCCATGCGCTAAACCCAACAACTGAAATAAGACCAAAGTATTACAACCTCCAGGAAACTAACTATTATGTGCCACAGGCATAGAATAGGCGGGACCAAAGGACATCAGTGCATGAGTCCCCCACAAGGCAGGGAAATAATTAAATGAGATATACCCCAATAATCCTAAGATCTGTACCCACACACTGCAGAGAAAGGCAAAACAAAAAACAAAACAAGGCCACAAGATTTAAGAGTTGCTCGTCTCAGTTACTGAATTTTCATAACCTAGTTCAAGCAATTTTATCCATGGATCACTATAGCTTATGAAGAGGTAATGAGTCACATGGGACAGGCTCTCTTCCCTATTTCCAGCTAAGGAAATAGAAGGAGGAGGATGAATTGAAAGGCAAAAGTAGACTGCAGGTAAAACTTCCTAAAGCATGTGAGTGACTTAGGATCTTGTTTTAAGAAAATCCTGAAATAATAAAATTCATATTTTTTAAAAAAAAACTACCAAAAATGCCAAACCTTTGTCAGTCATGCAGGTGATTGAGTGAGTGGGCTCCAAGGACACAAACAATAATGGTAATAAGATAAAGGAATTTTTAACCTCCATAGTATATGCAGTTCAGTTATGTTTATTGGCGTATGTAATAAAAGACACCCTTCCGCTTAAAACCTGATAGCATAGATCTGATGAAACCAGGAATAGATACAAGAGAGCTACTGAAAGAGTGTCAGTTCGGGAGAAGTAATTCCAGGCTCCAGATGAAATACCGATATCAAAGCAGCAACAACAGAAGGAGCAATACTGAGAAATGCACACTGAAATATGATAAGTAAGCTTTCTAAATGTAAGAAGAATGCATTTTGACAGATGAACAAGAGTGAGAATAATCCTCTCATCTGTTTGGCATGTCTGAGGCAGACAAAGCTGACCTCCTACATTATATTTATGTCTGAAAAATGTCTAAGCAATATCTTTGCAACATGATTTATATTTACCCATTGTCTAAGAAAACAAAAAAGCCTACATTAAAAGAGTATGAAGAGCCTGATTTTGTTTGCTAATTTCCTCGTATATATTTTGGATGGGACGTAGGGTTAGAATAATTAATTATTACAAATAAACATGGGCCTGAAGAAAATCCCCAAATGCCTGAATATTAATCATCTTAAAAACTCCTGGTCCGAATCTGGGTCCAGATTTTGTAGCTTTTCCCATTTTTAACCTCAAAAATCTATTTTTTTTTTCCTGTATGCCTGCATTTGTTAGTTCAACATAAGTTATAAATGATTGGTCTTTTCCATTGTACAGCACTAAAAGTCACCATATACCAGCTAGTTATTGGTGTCAAAGATTTTACTTTGCAGGGGTGCGTGGGAATTCTGTGGATTCTATCCATGTAGATTTACAACCTCCATTTTTCTTTGCTTTTTGAGCTTCCGTAAATAGAAAAATAAAGTAAAAGTTAGAATTGCTGCATTTTATCTAGTATCATATGAAAAATCAGGTCATCCTGAACATTTCAAGTGAAACTATAAATTGGCACAGATTTTACAAAACTTAGTGAACTTTTTTAAGAAACCTGGTCTGAGTTCCAAGTATATAATAAAATTCCAAACCAAGTGAGTATTGTGTGGTTTCAGGTTTTGTTTTGAACACTTGGACTGAAAATCCTCATGCTTTGCCTCAGGCCAAGCAATGAGTTATTTTTGTTGTGGAAATTTTGAAGCAAATAAGTCAAGACATTTCTGAGTTACAAGGTTCTGCAAAATTAACATGTTTTGGACTTCTGCAAAAAAATGTGTCTAATAATATTTTGGGAAATCACTCAATCCATAATAAATGTCTTTTATTATTTCAAACTTTCTAGGCACTGAGAATGAATATAAAGAACATTTTTATTGTTTGCTTGCTTGTTTTTAAATCTAACTATAAAGTTTAATTGCAAGTTGTTTATGCATGAATAACTATACTGGGGAACTGGTTGCATATCAAAATCCTTGCAAAAATGATCATGTGTCAGCAAGTCTGCAGTAAAATAGCTAACTGTATGAAAATTAGAGTAGGTCTGACTCTCCAGTGTCCTCCAGATGCTTCGCTTTGCTCTAGCTGGTTAAAGTAGTTGTAATCCTACTTCGAATGGCCCTGAGGGGATTGTCTCTATGGAGACCATCACAAGAACTAGGGGTTAACACAATAATTAGGGGTCACCAAATGAAATTAATTGGCAGCAGGTTTAAAACAAACAAAAGGAAGTATTTCTTAAAACGCAGTCAACCCATGGAACTCCTTGCCAGAAGATGTTGTGAAGGCCAAGACTATAAGAGGGTTCAAAAAAGAACTAGATAAGTTCATGCAGCATAGGTCCATCAATGGCTGTGGGACAGGATGGGCAGGGATAGTGTTCCTTTCCTCTGTTTGCCAGAAACTTGGAATGAGCAACAAGGAATGGATCACTTGATGATTATCTGTTCTGTTCACTCCCTCTGGCATTGGTAACTATCAGAAGACAGGATACTGGGCTAGATGGACCTTTAGTCTGGTGCAGCATGGTCATTCTTATGAGAGGAATCCTTGGGTAGTACAGAGCCACTGTAGCAACCATCTACCAGCTTTGCACTTGCTCCAACAGAGGAGAAGTAGCTAGTGAAAAGTGGGTATGACTGGGGCATATCTACACATCAGTAATCACCAGCTGCCAGAAGAGCAAAGATATGTTAAAGTCACCTCTATGCCCCTGACAGCCCTGCCTCTGGACTTGCACCGCACACACACAGGTTGGCCAACATGAAGGGTCTGAGCTAGTGTGTCTGTGGGGAATCAGCTGTGTGTGCCAATGCACCTGTGCAGGATGCTTATATGTCAGATAACTGGCTCACTTTTCCCTTTTTTCACATTTTACTTCTTCCCTCTCTCGCTCTCAGCCCTCTTATTGTGTACCTCCAATCACTCATGCCAAGCCCCTCAACAAAAGGCTGTGAGCTGCTGTATGTGGGGGAGGGTGATATGCAATGACAACAAACAAAATAATCACATAGTTATCTTATACTGTTGAACAATTAACTTTATTATAATGAGAGAAATAGTATTCTTGCCCCTTTCTGACCAAGCGGTTAGTTGAAGTTACCGTTCAGGGTAGAAACTGATGATACAGTCTGGGATTTTCTTTGATGCAATCTTGTTCATTTACAAGAAACGTGCAGGTCCTTGATTCTTTGAATGGAGAAGGAACCAGAATCAAAAGAATAGTTTCTTAGCTTATAGCCCCAACTTTTTAGCCACACCAGACCACAAAACACACTTTTTCCAGAGTCACACATCATGCTTGTAGGCTGCTGGTTATCTTTCTCACTTTTTGCCTCTCTCTCTCTCAGGGCTTGTCTACAATTGAAATGCTCTAGTGGCACCGCTGCACCACTGCAGCACTTCCATGTAGACAGTACCTACCGTATATACTCATTCATTAGCCCATTTGTTTATAAGCTCAAGAGGGAAAGATAAAAATAGCAAAAACTGTATGACCCTTTCATAAGCCAACCCTATATTTCAGAGGTTGGCAAACTTTGGCTCCTGGCCCATCAGGGTAAGCCACTGGCAGGTTGGGACGTTTTGTTTACTTGAAGCATCCCCTCGGCACCCACTAGCCATGGTTTCCCGTTCCCAGCCAATGGGAGCTGCAGGAAGTGGCACCAATTCCCGCAACTCCTATTGGCTGGGAACAGTGAACTGTGGCCACAGGGAGCTGAGGGGCTCCATGCCTGTGGGCACTCCAGGTATACAAACCGACAATGTATTAGATATTCAATTCAATAATTCCATAGAATTTAAAATCATCAAATTTTGGTGTAGACTGTTTATAAGCTGACCACCGCTCTTTGATGCTTCAGTTTTTTACCAAAAATATGCAGCTTATGAATGAGTAAATATGGTACTCCAAAAGGAGGGGAAGAGCCACACCTCAGAGAGGTGTAACTCTTCCGATTTTATCCTCAGTGTAGGCAGTGCTAGGTGGATGGAAGAATTCTTCCATTAACCTAGAACATAAGAAGATAAGTATGGCCATGGTTATCAGGATCAGACCAGTGGTCCATCTAGCCCTGAAACTTGTCTTCCAACAGTAGCCAATGCCAGACACTTCCAAGGGAATGAAAAGAATGGGGAAATTATCAAGTGATCCATCTCATCATCCAGTCCCAGCATCTGGCAGCCAGAGGTTTTAGGACCCCCAGAGCATGGTGTTGCATCCCTGACAATTTTGGCTAATAGCCATTGGTGGACCTATTCTCCATGAACTTACTAAATTCTTTATTGAATCCAGTAATAATTTTGGCCTTTGGCCAAGTTCCATAGCTGACTGTGAATTGTATGAAGTATTTCCTTTTGTTTGTTTAAAATCTGCTGCCCATTAATTTCATTGAATGACCCCTGGTTCTTGTGTTAGGTAAAGGAGTAAATAACACTTTTGTGGTGAGGGACCTTGTCAAAGGCTTTCTGAAAGTCCAAGTATACAGTATCATAGACTCTTAGGACTGGAATCATAGACTCTTAGGACTGGACTTCGAGAGGTCATCTAGTTCAGTCCCAGCACTCAAGGCAGGATCAAGTATTATCTAGATCATCCCTGACTGGTGTTTGTCTAACCTGCTCTTAAAAATCTTCAGTGATGCAGATTCCACAACCTACCTAGCAATTTATTCCAGTGCTTAACCACCCTGACAGGAAGTATTTTCTAATTTCCAACCTAAACTTGTCTTACTGCAATTTAAGCCCATTGCTTCTTGCCCTATATTCAGAGGTTAATGAGAATAATTTTTCTCTCTCCTTCTTCCAACAATTTTGTGTGTACTTGAAAAATCATGTCCCTGCTCAGTCTTCTCTTTTCCAAACTAAACAAACCAATTTTTTCAATCTTCCCTTATAGGTCATGTTTTCTAGACCTTTAATCATTTTTGTTGCTCTTCTCTTGTCTTTTTCCAATTTGTCCATATCTTTTCTGGAAGGTGGTGCCCAGAACTGGACACAATACTGTCGAGGCCTAATTATCATGGAGTAGAGCAGAATTACTTCTCGTGTCTTGTTTGCAACACTCCTGCTAATACAGAATGATGTTTACTTTTTTTTTCTTGCAACAGTATTACACTGTTGACTCATATTTAGCTTGTGATTCACAATGATCCCCAGAAACCTTTCCGCAGTACTCCTTCCTAGACAGTCATTTCCCATTCTATATGTGTGCAACTGATTGTTCCTTCCTAAGTGGAGTACTTTGCATTTGTCATTATTGAATTTCATCCGATTTACTTAAACAACATTTCTTCAGTTTGTTCAGATCTTTTGAATTTTAATGCTATCTTCCAAAGCCCTTGCAAGCCCTCCCAGCTTATCATCTGCAAATTTTATAAGTGTACTCTTTATTACAATATCTAAATCACTGATGAAGATATTGAACAGAACTGGACCCAGAATTGATCCATGCAGGACCCCGCTTGATATACCCTTCCAACTTGACTGTGAACCTCTGATAACTACTCTCTGGGAATGGTTTTCCAATCAGTTATGCACCCACCTTATTAGATTGTAGTTCCCTAGTTTGTTTATGAGAAGATCATGAGACACAGTATCAAAAGCCTTATAAAATCAAGATATGTCACATCTACTGCTTCCCCCTTACCCACAAGGGTTGTCAAAGAAAGCTATTAGGTTGATTTGACAAGACTTGTTCTTGAAAATCCATGCTGATTGTAACTTATCACCTTATTATCTTCTACGTGTTTGCAAATTGATTGCTAAATTATTTGCTTCATTATTTTTCCAGGTAATGAAGTAAACCTGACTGGTCTGTAATTCCCAAACTTGACCTTATTCCCCCTTTTTATAGACTGGCACTATACTTGCTCCTTTCCAGACCTCTGGAATCTCTCTCATCTTCCATGACTTTTTGGAGATAATTGCTAATAGCTCAGATATCTCCTCAGTCAGCTCTTATAGTATTCTAGGAAGTATAGCAAGTCTTGGTGACCTGAAGACATTTAATTTGTCTAAGTAATTCTTAACTGTGTTTCCACTATTTTAGCCTCTGATCCCATTTTATTTTCACTGGTATTCACTGTTAGATGTTCAATTGCTACTAAAATTTAGTTGAAAATTGAAACAGAAAAGTAATTTAGAACTTCCGTCATTACCACATTTTCTGTTATTGTTTTTCCCACACATTGCGTAACGGGCCTACCTTGTCCTTGGTCTTCCTCTTGCTTCTGATGTATTTGTAGAGTGTTTTCTTGTTATCCTTTATGTCTCTAGCTAGTTTAATCTTGTTTTGTGCCTTCACCTTTCTAATTTTGTCCCTACATACTTGTGTTACTTGATTATATTCACCTTTTGTCATTTGACCTAGTTTCCACTTTTTATAGGACTATTTTTTGACTTTCAGATCATTGAAGATCTCCTACTTAAGCTGTTTCTCTTGACTTACTTCCTATCTTTCCTATGCAGTGGATAGTTTACTCTTGTGCCTTTCATGATGTCTCTTAGAAAAACTGCTAACTCTCTTGAACTGTTTTTCCCCTAAGACATGCTTCCCATGGGAATCTTACCAGTTTGCTAAAGTCTGCCTTCTTGATATCCATTATCTTTATTGGACTGTTTTGCCTCCTACCATTCCTTAGAGTCATGAACTCTATTATTTCATGATCACTTTCGCAAAGCGGCCTTTCAAATTCTCAACCAGTTCCTCGCAATTTGTCAAAATCAAATCTAGAACAGCCTCTCCCCTAAAGCTTTTTCCACCTTCTGAAATAAAAAATGGTCTCCAATACATTCCCAGAACTTGTTGGATAATCTGTACCCTGTACAGGATCTGTACAGGAATCAGATGATTCTTGACAAGCCCACCGATATGGGCCCCTGAAAAGCAGCATACCTTCTTGGATGCCATGTAAGGATGACAGATGGGTGCTTCTGTTTCCCTCAGTAGAGAGTCATTAGCCACCAACACCATACATTTCTTCCTGGGAATGGTGGCTATGATCCTCCAAGCCTAGGGGGTACATGCCTTCTCCTCCATGTTTGAGGGCAATTTCTGATTGTTCATTGTCAGGGCAGCATAATGGTTCTTTACCACTGTGATGGATGGGTTAGGAATAGGAGTGAAGCACTGCCTACTGCCAGAAGTAACCAGCAGCCAGTGTCTGCATTGTGACTGAGCCATATCATCATTCCCCAAGGGAGTGATGTTCACTGTAGCTGAATAGCTTCCTCAGTCTTGGACCTCTCCATATGAATTCTCATAATGAATTTCTCACATGTATGGATGCTCCTCAGCCTACCCACCCTCCTCCGGTAGCTCTTCCACATGCTTCCTAAGAGATTTCATTAGAAGACACATTTCACGCTGGATGGTCCCACCAGCCTGCCTTTCTGAGAGTGGGAAATTCAGGCCACAGTTTCTGCAAATCCACACCATGATCTGGGTAGAGGTATCCATGGTTAGATGGACACAGGTGCAGGGGGAGGAGGCAGGAGCAGCATCAACACTGGTGATACGGACCTTCTTAACCACAGTGATTATATTACAACTCCCTCTTATAGCCTCCCCTGTTTGCGGTCCCCTGTTTGCTAGCTACCCTTGATCGCTGATCCACTGGATCACCCTTGTCAATAAGTTTGTTGACCCCTCAAAAATTCTAACAGATTGATGAAGCATGATGTCTCTTTACAAAAGCCATGTTGACTCTTCCTCAACAAATCATGTTCATCTATATGTCTAATAATTCTGTTCTTTACAACAGTTTCAACCAATTTGCCTGGTATTGAAGTTAGGCTTATTAACCTGTAATATCCAGGATCTCCTCTGGAGCCTTTTTTAAAAATTGGCATCACATTAGCTATCCTCCTATCATCTGGTACAGAGGCTGATTCAAGTGATATGTTATGTGCCATAGTTAGTAGTTCTGCCTTTTCATATTGGGGTGTCTTCAGAATTCTTGGATGGACATCATCTGGACCTGATGACTTATTACAGTTTAATCCATGAATTTGTTTTAAAACCTTTTCTATCGACACCTCAATCTTGGAGAGTTCCCCAGATGTGTCAGATAAAAGGAATGGCTCAGATATCGAACTCTCCCCCACATCTTCTCCAGCGAAGACTGATGTTAAGAATTAATTTAGCTCCTCCATAACAGCCTTGTCTTCCTTGAGTCCTCCTTTAGCACCTCAATCATCCAGTGGCCCCACTGATTGTTTGGCAGGCTTTCTGCTACCAAGTCTCAGGAAGGCAGATTGGTTATGCCAATGGGAGAATCCCTCTCATTGTAGGTAGTGTTTACTCTGAAGAAATATAGCAGCACAACCACTGTGACACTGTAACTGTTCAAGTGTAGATATACCCAGCGTTTCTGGCTGGAACTTCCTCCCACCCTTGCAGGACCTGGCTTCCTTCTACAGTTTTATGCAAACAGTAAAAATGTCCTCACAAATTCCTTTGCTTGTACCAGGCTAAAATCCTTAATATTATCAGACAATTTTTTCCAGATAGAAATTACATGTTTTAGATATCCCGTAATTAATTCCTTACTCAATAACCTGTAATAGCTCTTTTTGAGCAAATAGGAACAACTAAGTTAATACAATTTGTAGTTAGGAAATTTTTAAAATGCCTAATATTCACTACCTCATTTAATTATGTAATTATGGAGTTATCAAAGTGGATTCTTGACATGATAGACTAATGTCAAGAATCAGAGGGGTAGCCGTGTTAGTCTGGAATTGCAGAAGTGACAAAGAGTCCAGTGGCACCTTAAAGACTAACTAAAGTTTTAGAGCATAAGCTTCCGTGGGCTAATACCCACTTCGTTGGATGCATGCAGTGGAAGTATCCAGGGGCAGGTATAAATAGGTAGGCAAGAACCAGGTGGGAGATGACAGGGTTAGTCCAATGAGGCTGAACCAGCTTGTTATCTCTAATCAGGGAGGGTGAGGTATTCCTCTAGCAGCTGAACTGGAGGTGTGAATAGTGAGAGAAGAGAAGCTGCTTTTGCAGTTAGCTAGCCACTCGTAATCTTTATTCAATCCTTGATTGATTGTATCAAATTTGCAAATGAATTGCAGCTCTGCAGTCTCTCTTTGCAGTCTGGACTTGAAGTTTTTTTGCTGCAAAATGTTTCTGAGGCTGTGGATAGCATTGCGTTCTGCTCGACTTAGGTTGTGAGGCAGGCGATGTTGTTAACTCACCGAGCAATATCGTCAATCTATCCAGCTACACACTCAGCCCGGCAGAAGAGTCTGTCCTATCTCAAGGACTCTCATTCTGCCCCACCACTCCCACAAACATGATACAATTCTGCGGTGATCTGGAAGCCTAATTTCGCCGTCTCCGACTCAAAGAATATTTTCAAGACTACACAGAACAACGCACTGATACACAGACACCATCCCACCAGCAGCACAAGAAGAACAACAACACATGGACTCCTCTTGAGGGTCGAAATGACAGTCTGGACCTATACATAGAATGCTTCCGCCGACATGCATAAGCAGAAATTGTGGAAAAACAACATCACCTGCCTCACAACCTAAGTTGAGCAGAATGCAATGCTATCCAAAGCCTCAGAAACAACCCATACATCATAATCAAAGAGGCTGATAAAGGAGGTTCTGTTGTCATCATGGACAAGTCTCACTACCAAAAGGAGGGGCTACCAGACAACTCTCCAACACCAATTTCTACAGGCCACTTCCCTCAGATCCCACTGAAGAATATACTAAGAAGCTCCACCCTCTACTCAGGACACTCCCTACACTAACACAGGAACAAATTAACATACCCTTAGAGCCCCGACAGGGGTTATTCTATCTTTTACCCAAGATCTACAAACCTGGAAATCCTGGACGCCCCATCATCTCGGGCATTGGCACTCTCACTGAAGGACTGTCTGGATATGTGGACACTCTACTCAGACCCTACGCCACCAGCACTCCCAGCTATCTCTGTGACACCACCGACTTCCTGAGAAAACTACAATGCATTGGTGACCTTCCAGAAAACACCATCCTAGCCACCACGGATGTAGAGGCTCTCTACACAAACATCCCACACAAAGATGGAATAGAAGCTGTCAGGAATAGTATCCCTGATGATGCCACAGCACAAGTGGTTGCTGAGCTCTGTGATTTTATCCTCACACACAATTATTTCAAATTTGGTGACAATATGTACCTCCAGACCATTGGCACCGCTATGGGCACCCGCATGGCCCCACAGTATGCCAACATCTTTATGGCTGACCTAGAACAACGCTTCCTCAAATCTCGTTCACTCACGCCCCTCCTCTATCTACGCTACATTGATGACATCTTCATCATCTGGACCCATGGGAAAGAAACTCTGGAAGAATTCCACCATGATTTCAACAGCTTCCACGCCACCATCCACCTCAGCCTGGATCAGTCTACACAGGAGGTCCACTTCCTGGACACCACGGTGCAAATTAATGACGGCCACATCAACACCACCCTATACCGAAAACCTACTGACAGCTACGCCTACCTTCATGCCACCAGCTTCCATCCCGAACACAACACACGATCCATTGTCTGCAGCCAAGCACTGAGGTACAATCATATTTGCTCCATCCCCTCAGACAGAGACCAACACCTACAAGATCTCCACCAATCTTTCTCAAAACTACAATACCCACACAAGGAAATAAGGACACAGATCAACAGAGCCAGATGTGTACCCAGAAGCCTGCTGATGCAAGACAAGCCCAAGAAAGAAAACATCAGAACACCACTGGCCATCACCTACAGTCCTCAGTTAAAGCCTCTCCAATGCATCATCAGTGATCTACAACCCATCCTAGACAACAATCCCTCCCTTTCACAGGCCTTGGGAGGTAGGCCAGTCCTGGCCTACAGACAACCTGCCAACCTCAAACATATTCTCACCAGCAACAGCACACCACACCATAATAACTCTAACTCAGGAACCAATCCATGCAACAAACCTCGATGCCAACTCTGCCCACACATCTACACCAGCAACACCATCACAGGACCAAACCAGATCAGCCACACCATCTCTGGTTCATTCACATGCACATCTACCAATGTAATATACACCATTATGTGCCAGCAATGTCCCTCTGCTGTGTACATCGGCCAAACTGGACAGTCCCTACGAGAAAGGATAAATGGACACAAATCAGATATCAGGAATGGCAATATACAAAAACCTGTAGGAGAGCACTTCAACCTCGCTGGACACACTATAAAAGATTTAAAGGTCAGCATTTTGCAGCAAAAAAACTTCAAGTCCAGACTGCAAAGAGAGACTGCAGAGCTGCAATTCATTTGCAAATTTGATACAATCAATCAAGGATTGAACAAAGATTACGAGTGGCTAGCTAACTGCAAAAGCAGCTTCTCTTCTCTCGCTATTCACACCTCCAGTTCAGCTGCTAGAGGAATACCTCACCCTCCCTGATTAGAGATAACAAGCTGGTTCAGCCTCATTGGACTAACCCTGTCATCTCCCACCTGGTTCTTGCCTACCTATTTATACCTGCCCCTGGATACTTCCACTGCATGCATCCAACGAAGTGGGTATTAGCCCACAAAAGCTTATGCTCTAAAACTTTAGTTAGTCTTTAAGGTGCCCCTGGACTCTTTGTCATGATAGACTAATGGCTCCTATCAATTCACAGCCTTAGAGAAAAATCAGCTTGCAGATCTCACCTCAGACATTCTAAATTATTATGTATAAAATGCTTAAAAAATGAGCAGCTCTCTAGTTATACTATACAAATCACCAAAAGCACCCTTAATATAAATATTGGTCAATAAACAGCTATTTTTTCTATCCTCCATGGACTTCTCCGCAGATTACCTGGGCAAAATGTTCAAACTTGAAAGAATAAAGTTAAGCACAAAAATCCATGTTGGGGCATGTAAATACAATGATCACTCTTAAAATAGTTCTGCCATTTTAAAAGCCCTTACACGTCTTTTATTTTCTAGCCATAGAATGGAAAATATCAGTAGAACCAATTAAACTTTCAAACTTTTAAGGTTGCAATAGCGTAAGCTTTTCTAGGTGCTTTCACATCCCCAACTGTCATAAATTATACTAACTAACATAAGCTGCAGTGTAGACATAGCCTGAGAGAGCATTAGGTCTTGTGCATTTTAGTGAAGTTAATAATTGTAATCAAGGGGAAACACCTGAATCAGGTGGGGACAATGGCATTTTGGGAAATATGAATTATACAAGGTCAAACCCTGTGTGATTTTCATGAATGTTACTTCATTGACCTTATTAAATGTATAGTGAGATTTAGACATCTCCCCAGAACTGTAATTGAATAGAAAACTATAAAACTTGAATCTGTATATTCAATCTAAGATGTTACACAGCATTCATGCACTTTGTGTAAGATGCATGAATTTCACAGGGCTCTACGTCTAACAAAGAATTATCTTATTATTATTGTTAATCTGTAATGTCAATCATAAAGATTGAGAGATTGTCTAAAGAATAAATTTTAGCTTGGACACTCTAGTTACCACCTCCAGACCTAAGGAAAAGCATCTCTGTGAAGCCTGAACCAAAAGAAGATCGTCCAATAAAAGATATTACCTCACCTACTTTGTCTCTCTCATATCCTGGGATTAACTCACCTACAACAACACTGAAAATCATAAAGCTTCTTTCTCTCTCTCAATATTATTAAATGTCAGCAATAACATATCTCATATACATGGTTTAGTATTCTTTGTGTATTCAACAACTGGGCACAATCCTGCCCAATTTAGGCCAATGGGAGTTTTATGATTGACTGTAATAGCAGCAGAATCAAGCCCATAATATTTCCTATACTAACAAAAGTATGTAATGTTGTTAGATGAAATGATATGCTTTTAAATTACCATTACATGAAAAATGAGTATTTGTTGTATTTTTGTAATTATAAGATTGTGTTTAGATTTATGTGGAGTCTTAGTTTGCCCTTAAATAGTCGTCTTATAGACCTAAATATTTTTCAGTTTGAGCAGCTTTGGTATATGTGATGTCTTTATTTCAAAGTGGAGGAAGTCCACATTGGGCTTCCACAACTGTTCACATTTGTATATTCTTATGTGTTATTATCCACAGGTGAGAGTTCTGCTTTCAGAATGTATGAAGCCAATCACTATTCCAGCAGTAAAACAGTATTATAGTGGGTACTTCTGTAATCAAAGTTTAGTGGGTTACAGACACATACTTCACACCTGGATATAAAGGCATGCCTGAAAGGAGCCAGGGAGTGCATCTACTGGCCAGGCATGAATGCCCAAAGGAGAGCATACATGGAACAGTGTGAGGTGCTGCACAAAGAGTATAATGATCAAGAATGGAAGGAGAACCTACAGTGTCACCCTTGGAAAGGACAGATCTGTTCATTTTTAATTACACAAATCACTGTACATTACTATTCCAGTTTCTGGGAGAAGTCCATCTGAAGCATACTCACGCAAGAACTGTAATCAGAAACTGAGATGCATTTTGCAAGGTAGGGCATACCTGACACTTTGCTTTGCTAAGACAATGTGCCACAGTACACAGCAGCAGAACTCAAATGATTCAGCACCACCTGGGAATCTGAGCACAAGACATTTTCATCTGGGTTCCCACAAAGCAATAGGAAGGCAGAGTTGGCAGTTAAGACAGCCAAGAGACTGATGTCAAAGGCAAAACAGACTGGAAGGGATGGATCCTTTCTCAGTATTGGACCATCTCAATATACTTTCCTAGTGACTAGATAGTTATCTATTATAGAGACTGATGGGTCAGAGAACCAAGATTCTGCTTTCTATGAGGGATAATCGGCTGAAGCCCAGGGAGAAACAATGAACAGGACACAGAAAGTCACAATCATAGAATTTAAGGCCATAAGGGGCCACCAAATCATTCAGTCTGCCCTCCTGCATGTCACAAGCCACCAACACCACCCAGCACCCACCCACTAAACCCAACAACTGAAATTAGACAAAGGTATTACAGTCCACAGAAGACTAAACTATTACATACCCAAGAATAGGTGAGACTAAGGTTCACCAATGCCTAAGGCCCTTGCAATAGCAGGAAGCTGATTACGTGAGATGTACCTAGAGGAAATTGGCAAGTGATCCTAACTCCATGCTGCAGAGGAATATGAAAAACCTCAAGGTCACTGCCAATCTGACCTAAGTGGAAATTCCTTCCTGAACCACATATGGTGATCAGTTGGACTCTTCCCTGCACCTGTAAACAAGAGCCAGCCAGCCAAGCACCTGAGAGAGAGGATGCTGGGTGGCACCTCAGAACACCAGCCCACCTCATCCATGCCCCATCTCCAGCTGTGACCACCCTGATGCTTCAGAGGAAGGAGCATTAAAAAAGAGCACATTCCCTTCCTGACCCCTGAAAGTGACCAGCTGAAGCTGTTGGGCCAAATTTCAGTGAGATGGTGCTACAACCTGGCCATTGGAGAATGTATTGCTGTACAGTAGAGCACAGGGGAGCCAACTGAGAGCTCAGCTCCTGGCAGCAATGACTCCTGCACTATGTGGGTAAGAGAGAGGGGAAACTCCCCAACTGAGGGATACCTGGGGTCCCTGCGGGAGAAGAGTGCGGACCAGAATGGAGTCCCTGAGTGGTGGGGAGGTCAGGGACCAGAATTTTCCCCTCTCCAAAAACACATCTGCACAGGCACCACATCAAAACTGCTATTCGAAGGCTGTTCCAGAACCTCATTCTTCGACTGATAAAAAATCTTCTAATATCCAGCCTGAATTTTTTCATGGGCAGTTTTTATCCATTTCTTATGTCAAAACAGTCCTTCAGCTTAAATGGCGCTTCACCTTCTCAGTGTTTACCCCAAGATGTATTTATAGAGACCAGTCATATTCCCTCTCAGACTTCATTTTGGTAGGCTAAATGAGCCAAATTCTTTTAGTCTCCTCTGTTAAGAGAGGCCATCCATTCCCCTGATCATACTAGTAGCTCTTCTCTGCGTTTGTACCCATGTAAATTAATCTTTCTTGAACATGGGTGACCACTACAGTATTCTAGATGAGGTCTTATCAGTGCCTGTACAGTGACATTAATATTTCTCTATCTGTACTGGAAATACCACATCTGATACATCCTAAGGTCACATTTGCCTTTTTTGCAACCATATCAAGTTGGCGGCTCATTATTATCCTGGTTTCTCTCCTCCTCTCTTGCTTCCAACTGATGAACTTCTAAGTCTTGCTCCATACAAATAGCCATACAAAGCAATGGCAAAGACAACAATCCAACCTATACTGGGACACAAGTCGTATGAGGAAACCACAGACTCTTGACAGAAGTGGAGACGAAACCAAAGGCAACTGTGAAGTTGTGGCAGGCAGTCAGCACACCCAGATAGATGGGGCCAAGGCTAGGACAAAGAGGGCATAGAAAGAGATTCATCCATCATGTGGCATAGCATAAGAGAGTCAGGAAAAACAAACAACACAGAAGACCAACAGGACACCACCCAACAGACTGAAGGCAGAAACAGTGCGGAAGCTGGTTCCCCACCAACAGTGATGATACAAGCAGGAAATGGCAGACAGGTTCAAAGATGAACAGACCTGAAGGACTATGAGGCTGCAATGGAATGTCAGCAAAGGCCATATCCTATAGTGGGCTATGTCACTACAGCTGATTGGAAATTTTTCAACAAAATGTTTGATAGTTCAAAAGCTGACTATACATCATCAATCCATAGTTCAGAAATAAATATACAAAAACATGTCTACAGTGTTAGAGTTATGGAACCTTAAAAGTCCCTGTCATAAGTGTGAAGTAGGCTAGAATTAGTGTTTACCTGTAAAGGGTTAAGCTAAATGTAATCTGAGAGGTGGACAACTGACCAATGAGAAATTCCTCAGGAGACAAAGGATTTTAAGTTTCAATTTCTCTCTGGGTCTCTCTCTGTGTTCAACTCGGCTATGGGATGAACATCACAGCTATTTCTTTCACTATAACTATAAGTTTCTATCAAGCACTGTAGTCAATAAGTTTACCTTCTTTTATCACTTGGAGGGTCTCAGTGGTGAGTGTTGGCTGGGTGCTTCTTGATATTGCAAGATTCAGCAGAGATATCAACAGTGGGAGAAAGTTGCCTCGGGGGAGAGGTTTGGTTTCTGAATCCTTTTGTTGATTACGGTAGATGCTGTTCTATTGATGGTTATAAGAGATTTATTCCTTTCTTCTTTTCTTTTATTAAAATCTTTCTTTTAAGACTCTGACTGCTTGTTTTCCATTGTGTAAGATCCTGGTTTTGGATCGGGCACGTCTCGCAGGAGCAGGCGAGGTTTGGTTTTTTTCTCTTAAGCTTCCCAGGGAAGGAAGAAGTTTGGGGGGTTAGTGAAAAGGGAAAGAAGGGTCCCAAAGTACCCTAAATTGAGTTGGTGGTGGCAGCAGTTAGTTCCAGACACAGAAGAAGTTCTGAGGAAAAACATTTTAACCCAAGCTGGTAAAATAAGCTTGGGGGGGCGGTATTTCTTTTTTCATGCGGGTCCCCACATCTGTACCCTAGAGTTCAGAGTGGGGAGGCAATCCTGACAGTCCCATTGGGCTTCAGAGGCTTGGTATAACTCAGTGCAATATCCTCTGAATGCCAGGTGGAATTGTGAAGTCCTGCACTGCTTTTAACTTTGGTTTCTTTTTAAATAGCTGTTCCCCTGTGTAATGATGGCTTTAGCCACAGCAAAAAAACACAGCACAGAACATGGTATTTTTAAGCCTGCTGGTGGTGGCAGGGTGACCAGATGTCCCCATTTTATAGGAGCAGTCCCGATTTTTGGGGCTTTTTCTTATATAGGCTCCTATTACCCCCAACCCTCTGTCCCAATTTTTCACACTTGCTGTCTGGTCACCCTAGCCTGGTATGCCATAAAACATAGAGAATTTACATGTCACAGTGTCTCCTGTGGATACAAAACAATGTGGAATTGCTCAGAAAGTCTCAGTAATATAAACTGCATTCCACTTACGAAAGAAGGAAAAATGCATTACACACATTGGCGTAACTCTGACAGTGCAATGTTCTTGAGCATTATAGCTATCCTATGCCACATAGAGATTTATCCCCATCAGCCTTCATTCCCTTGGCATCCATTTTATATTAGTCCTTGTACATGTTAAGGATCTATAATCTTAAAATGTCTGGCAGGTTCTTCTGACAACTTTCTGATAATACCAACAGAATTAGTCTGTGAAAATGAAATGACTTTACAGGCTGACTCAGACAATTTCTCAAAGATTTTTAAACCAAAGAAGCAAGACAGAAAGAAAATTAGGGTGGAAATAGACAGACTCTTTAATGAACGATTTCATATGTGAGCAAAATACCATTTTCTGTTGCTGAGATTATAGGGGTAGGGCTGTCAAACTATTTCAAATGCATGAATTAGATATCTGTGATAAGACCATCTCTGTTGGAGAACTAGGTTATTTTTTCCCCACTACAATGGTTAACATTTTGCAGCCTGCCTTATTTACATTTTAAATAATGGAACACTTACCCAAGAGTGTAAAGCTCTTTTCCATTGCTCCTTTGTGCAGCAAGAATATTAATAACATTTTTAATAAAGCTGAGATGACTGCAATAAAAAATGTCTCTGTGTTTAAAACAACGGCGCCTCATGAAGAGCAGATCAGATTTTTCTGACATCAGTAGCTTTGATAGTGCAAATATGGTTAAAATGTTCTGTGCTAGTGGACTAGAAATGCCTATTTGTAAGTAAGAAACAGGACAAAAGTGGTAGGCATATTTGTTCAAAGATAACACAGCTTCGGTTGGTTACAGAAATTCTTTTTTTCACATGGTACCTGAATTTCCTTTTGCCTACATTGCTGTAAATCAGGAGTGATCCCCACTGCAATCAATGAAGTTACACCAGTCTAAAACTGATGTAGAAAGAGAATCAGGGCATTGGCATTATAAACGGAGGCATGATCTCACCATTGTACCAGAAGGTAGCATTGTTAAACTTGGCTGAAAACAGTTTTGTTTCCTGCTTTTACAGTTCCTTGAACATTTTAATAGTTTTTCAACATTTTATACACACGTTTTCATCTATTTGGAAACAGGAGAGCAACTTCAGCCTTGGCATAAGTAAGAACAGCTGTATCACTTCAACTTCATTTAGTCGCACATTCACCATATAACAACTTCTCTCAGAGTAAGTATGTCTATACCACATGCTCTACAGCAACGCAGCAGCAGCTACACTGCTGTAGCACCGGGGTTCTTTTATTGCTGTACTAACTCTACGCTCTCAAGAAGCAGTAGCTAGATCGGCAGTAGAAGCCTTCCATCAACCTAGTTGGGTCTACGTTGGGGGTTAGGTCAACCCAGTGGTTTTTCAAACCTTTTTTTTTTCAAGGACCACTTGAAAATTGCAGGGGGTCTCGGCAGACCACTTAATGATCTTTCCCAAATGTTAGTACCATTAGATAGCTATTGTAAAGTGCTGTGGATAAAAATGCTATATATAATATAAACCTTAATAATAATTAACTTTTATTGTTCTACAAATAAAAGCACACAATTCATATTTTAATATCAGTAGTCTGACCTTTCTAATGCAATGGATGTGCCCTCTCTCCCCACTGGGGCTGGGGAGCAGGAGGATCTCTCCTTCACCACAGCAGCCACAGAGCTGAGGCTGGGAAGGAGGGCCACTTCTCCACAGAAGCCGCAGCCCTGGAGCTTGGGAAAGTCACCTCTTTCTCTGGCCGCCACAGCCCTGCACGTTCCAAATTTCCTCCACCCCCTCTTCTCACTCCACTTCCCCCTCCTACCTACCCCCCTTATTCCTCTCAAGGCGACCACCTCACCTTACATATGTATCTTCTCTACAGTCGAGGCATCTAATTAGTGGAGCGACACCTGCACGGCTCCACTAATTAGGTCAGTGGCTGTTCATTGTCTCATGTGTGGCCACCCAGGTGAGCATGTAAGGGGGAACTATCCGCGGACCACCTGAATGGAGCTCACGGACCACAGTTTGAGAACCTCGAGGTCAACCTAACTATGTCACAAAGGGTCCAACATTTTTCACAGCCCTGAGCAATACAGCTAGGTTGACCTAAGTTTCCAGTGTAGACTAGGCCTTTGACTGTTATATACCAGTTGGCTCTTTGCCAAGTCTCTTTTTGTTCTGTTTGTACAGCACCTACTACAATGAGTTCCTGCTCCAGGACTAGGGCTCTAGGCGCTACCGAAATACAAATAATAAATAATTATCAATACTAAATTTTACAAGGTTGATATTTAAAGGTACAAATGATAGTTATGTGCCCAGCTCCTATTGACGTTCAACAAGAGATCAACTGCCAACTCCCACCTGTGCCTTTGAAAATCTACCTCTATTGCCTTCATTTAACTGACGGCAGGTGCATCCAAAGATGGAGCACAGTACATTGTTGCGGGTGGAAGGTAAAGGATGAAGCAATGTTAATGCATTTTGGTGCACATTATTTGGTGGGAGAGAACAGCCTATCTATCTTAGTTTCAAAATCTGCAAGAAAATAATAGTAAACACAAATGATTTTAAAACAGTCCTGCACACTGTCACGAGGTAGAAACAATCTGTCTCTATAACATTGTACCCCGCCTGAGAGAGACAGAGTAGCCCAGTAGCCTGCCTTGCAGGTGCTCTGAATTTTGGCTGATCTGAGGGAAATGGCCCATTTTCATGGTGTCGATATCTTAGGAACCATCAAGAGTAGAACCTAATGCTACCTGTCATGTAAATGCTGAAATCAGCAGCAACCGCAAAGAGTTCAAGTGACCTCTCAGACTTTAGCTTCTACCTTACCCTGGCCCTATAAAGTTGCACAAGCGAGGCAGAAGCAAGGGCCCGCTGTAATGGCCAGGATCAAAGACAACGACAGTTGTTGCTTCCTACCAAGTATAGGCTCATAAAGTACCCCAAAGGGGATAGTGTGGGCAGGAGTCAGGCCCTAGCTCTTCCCATGGCTCTGACTGGGCCCATAGCAGGTATGCGACCCCATCCCAGGAGATGATAGAGTCTGCATTGCAATCCTCGAGGAATTATAGCTCCTAAAGCACTTGTAGAGCATTGTGGCTCTGAACCATCCCTTGCGCAGGGTCTTTGGTGGAGGTGGAGGTGGAGAAGGAAGGTGGTTTTCTTCCTGCCTTAAGAAGGAAGTATGCCAGCTGTGGCATAGTTTTGTAGCATAACTCCCAGGCTTGTGACCTAGCCAGTTCAACCCTGGTACCTGAAAATTGCTTTGAAAGCTATGAAAGATTTTCAAATCCCTCACTCTTTCCATTCAGTAAGTGCATTTTCTTTCATTCTATGCTTTATTGTCACTTCTTTCAAACACATCTGCTGGCAGTTTATTTGCTATTAGTACAAGATTAACTGATTCTCAAATTTTTGAAATTGCCTGGGGTCTCTCTTTAAAACTGTGCTATCTGCTTAACAGTGCTTAACACTTCCTGTAGATAGTGCAGCACATTTTCAGATCAATTGCTGGTAGAGATATAATTGAATAGGCTCTCAGGTACACATTTTTTGGCATACGTACATGGAAGAGCATAACACTAGTGTGGGGGGAAAGACAGAGGAGCAGAGGGAGGAAGGGATAGCTGCATGACCATGGATCTTCCCAGTGTCTACTGTAAGCATCTGCTGATGGATGCATGTAAAACAGAGGGTGTTATCTTCAAAGCTACACACCTTCCTTTCTCTTGCTCCTAATGTTCCCTGTAGGGCAGCCAGTGAAGGAGTAGCCCATATGTTCAGGTGTCAGTAAAAAAAAAAAAAAGACTCATATCAATGCAAAAGAGAAGAAGAGATCATCCTGCTGCCCAGTACTGCCTCATTGTTTCCTTCTGCAGCCCAGTCTGGTGGTTGCATCTACCTGTTGTATCTCAGCTTATACTTAGATTGCAAGCTCTTCAGGGCAGGGACAGGGTGATCTGTGTACAGTGTTTCCTAGCACAGTGGGGCCTTGATCCATGATTGAGGTGCTACCAAAATACAAATGAGAATAAGGATAGACAATCCCTGTATTAAATATGCAAGAGCATAATATATTGGAAGGTGCCTGTGAAATAATGAGATATGGATATGGGATACATGCAGTTTTGAATTGTAACCTCCACTTTTTATTGGGACAGCAATTTTGTGCTATGTGCGGAGTACATGTTTAAACATTGTCAAAGGCCAGTTATTGTAATGCATTCCAGACCAGGAAAGATGCTTGATGCTTTGTGGAAGATCCATCACTGAGGAACCATCACAGAGAAATCTGGAGCCATCACCTTTGATTCTTTCTCAGGTGCTGGCCCA
The DNA here is from genome assembly GCA_007922305.1 of Dermatemys mawii. Lineage (NCBI taxonomy): Eukaryota > Metazoa > Chordata > Testudines > Dermatemydidae > Dermatemys > Dermatemys mawii. The sequence continues at coordinate 24,028,451 of ML677341.1, read as the reverse complement.
ACCTCAGAATGAATTTTGTACACAGTCTGGCTGGTAGAACTGCAGCTTCTCAACCTGGGCACACGGCAAAAGGAGAGAGACTGTATTTAAGAGCGTGGGAGGGTGCTTCTCTGGCTTTTTGCTATAGGGAGGTGATCATCGCGACGTAAGCAGGACATGTAGGGAAAAGAGGGAAAGTGCAGGAGGAACTCTGCCCAGCCAGAATATTGACAAACTTCAAACTCACCAAAGCAGTGAGGGGAGGGTGCATCTAATGACTTCTGTTATTCTTTCAAAAATCTGTAACTCTTAAGTGTTTTCGAAGAGCAAAGTGTTTGTAGTTAAGAAATTCCTAAACCCATCATCCTTCTAGAAGCTCAGAGCAGCCACTATTAGGTGGAACTTGAGGGAATGTTTGTAAGTAATGAAGGGGGGTGTAAAGCAGCTGGAGTGCAGACTCTCAGAGAAGGGGTCTGATAAGAGGCCTGAGCCTGGGATTTTGCACTAGAGACCCAGAGCTCGGTGTGATTACTAAACTCTGCCCAAGCCTACATGCCTTGGAAGTATGTGGGATCATGTGACTGGATCAGTGCTCCTATATACTATGAAGTATCCTACATACTTGCATCTAAGTATTTTAAATATTCTGTACTTAGTACATATGTATTATTTCCATAGCATACATATAGATATTTCTGCAACTGCATACCTGACACTTATACTTGAGTCCCTTTTTATCAAAATGTGTGGCAACTCTGGTTTGGGTCCACTCCATACAGACTGGTTGAGGGGTACAGACAGGGCCAGTGCAACCACTAGGAGAACTAGGTGGCCTCCTAGGGTGCCAAGTGGCTGAGGGCACCAAAAATCGTGCTCATGGGAGGCGGAGTGGAGGTGAGCTGGGGCAGGAGGGCACGGGGAGGACTGCCTGCAGCAAATAACAGGGAGGGGCATGCAAGGAAACCGCTCCCCACCCCAGCTCACCTCCACTCCACCTCCTTCCCTGAGCACACTGCCCCCTCTGCTTCTCCTCCCCTCCCAGGCTTGCCTGCCAATCAGCTGATTGGCGCTGCAAGCCTGGGAGGTGGGAGAAGTAGAGCATCAGCAGCATGCTCAGGGGAAGAAGTGGAGGGGAGGGGAGGGGAGGGGAGGTGAGCTGGGGTGGGTAGCTGCGACAGGGCTCCCCAGGAGCTGGGGAGGGAGCTGCCACCACAGGGCTCTCCAAGTTGAGGGGAGGAAGCTGCCGCCAGAGGGCTCCCCAGGTGCGGGGTGGGAGGGGAGCTGCCACCGCAGGGCTCCCCGGGCAGGGGAGAGGGGCAGGTAGGATGGGGGACGCAAGGTGGAAGTTTTGCCTAGGGCGTGAAATATCCTTGCACCGGCTCTGGGTACAGAGGGGAACTGGGCTAGGTTGTGACCATACCCATTTCACAATCCTTCACAAGAGGATGTCTGACGAAAACTAAAAGCCTAGGTTTGGTGATCCACAGACTAGAACATATCCCAGTAGGAGGAAATTAGCATATTTACCAGCCAGTCAGATTCCCTGATGATCTGAAAGCTACACAAGATGACACTCTGCAAAATTAAAGTGCTTCTGAATGCTACAGAATTCTAAATGTGGGGTTGTCTCCTGAGTTCTAACAAATTGTACTCTGGAGGTAGACATCTCCAGAAGGCGGCACTTTCAGAAATGACTTTTCTTTGGCAACAAATCAGCCTCTCCAGCAAAAAATATTTCTTTTCAGCACCACATCCAGGGAAAGTCTCTAGAGAATTATGTTGATGAAAGGGAAATATTTCTGACATCAGTAAAGGACCATTCAGGAAGAGAGAATCATTATACAAAAAAAGGGAAAGGGAAGTTTATAGTTAAACCACACATGTAGCATGTAGACAAATGAGTGACACTGTCAAAAGAGTACACACCACTAGAGCATTATCAAGGGAATGTGTCCAAGAAAAGTAAGGATGGGCTATATTTTTAAACTGGAAAAAATGTTCCTGTGACCTAATAAACATAAGCCTGAAAGATAATCCCTAGAAATGAAGGACCTAAATTTTGGGACACCAAATGTCAGCCGAACCGGGTTAAAATAAATGTAAAGTAATCAAATGCTTCCAGGAATCCTAAGAATTCTCCCTCCACATAGTTAGCTGCATAATTTGGCAATGCATCCAATGTAGGAATCAGAGAAACATCTCCAAAAGAGCATTGCTGACAGTGCAGTGCAGTCCAATGAAGTATAAATACTGCATGAGTCATCTGCAAACATTACATATTAAAACTCATATAACTTTGAATGAATCAGATCCCGAAGCAGCAGCGTATATTTAAGGAATAACAGTGAGCCAAAAGAAGAATGCCTTGGGTATCCTAGAGTATAACTCATGGAAGAAAATTCAAAAACAGCTTGTTAGTCAATAAAAGAATCAGGTTGGTGCCATGTTAATAACAACAGCTATATATTTTGCCAAATCAAATCGAATTCAAAGCTCCTCAGCCTCAAAGGCAACAGTAAAATCAGCTAAGATCAACAAATGCTCTAAAAGATAACAGAGGGAAAGAAACTGCCCTTGAATGCTCCTGGAACATCTCATGACTTAAGGGAAGGCCCAATTAGCCAACACGGTGAAGTCTTATGACTAATAGCATTTTAGTGGAGCTATGCCTAAAGTCTAGCTGAAATCATTGTGTATCACAAAGATATTTGCGCAGTTACCATTTAGGCTTATACTTTGATTGTCACCTTATTCCATGAGTGGCGCTGTTGAAGAAAATAGGATTATGTGTGACATATAGTACTACTCCATGTGTGTAAGGATGACAGAATCTATCCCATTTTGTTACAAGAAACAGAAGTTATTTGAGGCTTTAATATTCCAGCCTTGATTACTACTTTTTCTTTTGCTATTTTTATTTATAGCATGCCAGAACTGTACACAGTGCTTCTGCAAGCTCTCAGATAATACTGTGATGGGTGCCACAGGGAGAACAAACAAACAAACAAAATAAAATAGCAGGGTCCCAACACTAAAGAGTTTACAATACCTATTCCCTGAGCATGCTTTATGCAGAGTGGAATAGCACTCAATGTAGAACATATAATGTAACACTTAGTGGGTGATGCTCCAAAATGTGGAAAGACATGGATCCCTGTTCATCAAAGAATTTAGGACTGGGGTTAACTTGAAGCACATACTCAAATCCAATTAACTCCAATGAGACTTAAGCATGTGCTTAAAATTCAGTGCTGAATAGGGATGGATTTAGGGCATATGATTAAAGTTAAGCTAGTACCTCAGTGCTTTACTGAATCCGTACCTTTGGTTGTTACATACGGGCTAAAGAAAACTTCTACCTGTGCAGTGGGATATAAGTAGGCCAATCCCCATCAATTTCTGGGGCAGATGACAACTCTAGGGAAAGAACACACCAAACAAAATCATTGACTTCATCGCCTGAACTGTCTGAGAGCTCTCTAGAGAGTAGAGGAATTATTTTTTATTATTATCCAGCTTAGAGCATTTCTTTAGTATAGTTAAATGAATTTTTCCCCAACAGAAAAATATTGTTTTACATTAATTGCAAACATAAAACAAAGGGAAACGTGAATGAACATTGCACAAAAACATTATTTGAAAATAAGAGCACTAAATTACCCTTTATTATATTATCTAACTGAACAAAGCAGTTTTTATAACAATGATATACTGAATTAATACAGTTCCACAAGCTTAGATGAATTCTGTACTGAATCCGTAAGTATATTTTATTATTTACTAGAGGCAACCAAACTGCCAGTCTCTTTAACATGCAAGCAATTAATAACCCCCTGATTGTTTCATACAACTGGAGGAAATGCTACATTTAACAATTTTTTTATATAACAAGAATAATTTTACCTCTAAGTACTTGATGTTTTAACGTTGTTTCACTAAACATTGCTAGGGCTGATTTTCTCAGAAAAAACTCTAAGCGGGTTTGCACAAGCAATCACCATTTAATGTTAAACTCTTTGCTCTTACGATAATGCAAGTACTGTGTTTGTGAAATGCCATGGTTTTAAGATTATTTCTCTTTATGTTGGACTCTTATACAACAGAATATCCATCTATCACAGTGGCAGGATGAACATTCTTCGAAGCAGGTTAACCTTTAGGATGTCTGATAAAAAGCTTGTTCGATTCAATTATTACTTGAGTACCTGCCTCTCTCTGAGGATGCTACCCATCACTAAGCAATTTAAATGGTCTTATTAATCCAATGTGTTTAGCGTGCAAGTCAGGAGGGATTTTTACATACTATTCAAAAAGGAAAAATGTTAAATATTTAAAAGGTATGTTTTGGCTTCTATGTGTGTCCACAGTTTAGGCAATATTAGATGTTTAGATATCAGGTAAATAAAAGGCATGATGTTACAACCATGTTCCCTATGCAAAACCTGATGCAATGGTTAATGATGGAAGAGATACCATATGGGGAAATTAATTGCTTTTTTGGCTGCATTCTTGCTTCTGAAACAATGTCTTAAAAGAAAAATGGATGACATTTCAATTCTAATAAAGAACTGATTAATTTTAAGGAGAATGGATCAAATTCATCTTTGCTGGTATTTGAAGTCAGTGGAATTAATAATGAATTTGGCCCTGGTACATATGAAGTCTTTAAATTAGGCCGGTAGACACTGGAAAAACACCATGATGAGCAATTTGTCATGAAATTCTTTAAACATTCTCTATGTTCCACCAGACTGCAAAGCCTAGATGCTGGAATCAAGACTACTTACAGACATTTTTAAAAAATGGCAAGTGGAATGGCAGTAAAAAAAACACTTTTAAAAACTAATATTAAATTACTCTCAAATGGCCCATGGAAAAGTCAAAAAACACCCCATACCAGTCATTATAGCTGAGGTACTTAACCAGGAAATAGAATACCACCAAGGTACTATACAGGGAGTACATCCTCTCCTTACTCCCCCAGACACACATTCAAGGAGTAAGTATGCTTTCCTACCTTCAGACATACATCTTAGCACCTCCCACTCAAAGCCCGCTCCTCATCCACAGGAGAGAAAGTATGTATGTCCCAATCCACACACGCTATTTTCAGAAGAATTCAGCATTCAGAACTGGTCTAGATTTTCGAAAGAGCTCGGCATACTGGGTGCCCATTGGGTGCTGGGCTCTTTTGAAATCTGGTGATAAGTATCATAATTGAAAGTATGAGGAGTACTTGTGGCACCTTAGAGACTAACAAATTTATTTGAGCATTAGCTGCTGAACACTTTTGAAAATCTGGATCTTTTGACTGCTTGTCATTATGGCTCTCTTTCTACCCTGCTCACATCTCAGATACCACCACAACTTTAAACTGAAATGTACCATTTTATATCTCAAATTCCTTTTATTGCCTTCAATTTCTTGTTTACTTTTAAAAACTAAAACTAAAACCACATAAAGGATTAATAGCCTCAGTCCTGCATTTTTTTCTCTTCCTCATGGTATAATTTCTAATTTTAAAAAAGCGGAAAGAAGAAAAAAATTAAAATATTTAAATTGTTCATGTCTAATTCATAATTTCACCACAGCAATGCATGCACTAGAGATTAGATAAGCAAAGTGCTATGTGACCCTTGAATGACAAGCTGGTACTAGCTGATGTTACATGGATGTCAATAGTCTGTGAATGAGGCAGTATTGACATTTTTGGCTCTATCATATTTTCAGAGGTAACAATGGCGTGGGCTACACTGGGCGGGGGTTCAAACCAAGATACGCAAATTCAGCTACGCTATTCACGTAGCTGACGTCAAAGTAGCTTAGTTCAACTTACCTGGGCATCCCTACGGTGGGGGATCAACTGCAGCCACTCCCCCCACTGACTCTGCTTACTCCTCCTGCTGAGATGAAGTACAGCCATCGATTCAGGGATCGATTTATCGCATCTAGATGAGACACAATAAATCTATCCCTGATACATCAAGCGCTACCTACCGATCTGGCAGGTAATGTAGCCATATCCAATGTCTTTATCTCTCCTAAGGACATTGTACAGCCATTTTGCTAGCCTAATTCCCAGAGCATCAGTGGTCACAGCTCCCTATTTCGATGGTCTCCTTAATTTCCCACCCTTCATCTCTAATTTCATAACCTTATTCCACCCTTTTAATTTTACTAAACCAATATGACACATACCATCCAGTAGATGGCAGCAGTACATCCACATCACCACACTTTATTGAGCATAGCAAACGAAGCAACCGAATGAAAAAAAATTCTGAGATGATTATTAAAACTCTTTTAAAGACCATTTGAGATTATCCTCAAATGATTTGCCTGTTCCTAGGTAGGAAATTATTTGCCTTGATGTTTAAATTAAGAGGAACACAGTCTGCACTCCAGTTCTGAGCAGAGTATGTTAGAATAACTGCCTATTACATGTGAATAAATAAGAGCATTTCATTTGCCATGTCATAGTCAGTTACCATTAAATCATATTGATGAAGAGATGTACATATGGAAATTATGAGTCTGAATGGCTCCAATAGCTTTTTACATTGAGGTTGCTGGTTTGAACCTAGCCCCAGTCAACAGTAAGTGAACTCTGATAAAATTAGATTTTTGTTCTGTGACACTGTGAAATGAGTTATGTGAAGTAGAAAGAGCTAATTTTAAGTTGTTGGATGTCAAGTAATTGTATTTTAAAAATTACTAAAAATATTTAGGTTAGAGAATCTAGTATGGTAGATGTGCTCTTAGTAATTGTTTCTTATGCTGCCAACTCAGCAGTGTCACACCCACTCTTTTAGTGGCAGACTATTTTTACATACCTTAAAGATTAAAATTAAGCAAAATAATCAGAATTGCTAACCATAGGGATTTTATTGGAAAAGAAAGCACGAAACAAAACAACAAAAATGATAAACTGGTTACTTCCATTACTATCTCTTCTGTATGTCTCTCTGTAGACATTTTTTAACAGAGATTACACCTTTGAGAGTGGACTGCCCTTGAGATATTCTGTGTTTGGTAAGTTAAGACTAATTTATTTTGTTTAACAAATTTACGAGATATGTACCTTGTAGATACTTAAACTGTATATAATTTGGCAACATAAGGGCAGATGGAACCTATTTGGTATATCACTGATAACTTAAAAAGTTTATTATTGGGCAAAGCATGTACTCATAAGTAAATCTTATAAAATCAAAGAAAATATTAAATCAATTACTAGAAGAAGCCATCTAAGGGGTGGTCTTGAGATAGAGTAATTACAAACATTAAGAATATTCAATCCAATTAAATCCCAGTATTTCTCTATTTACCAGTGTTTAGCCCCTGTCTCTTCTCCAGGAATACCTGGTGTAAGTATTTGGTAACTGACAAAAGCAACTGTTAGTATCTTAAATTACAACAGCATTTCCAGCTCACAATTGAATCGTTATGAGCATTTTAAATCTAATCCCTTGGCAGTGTCTTAGTTAGCTTCCTCTCATCACTCCATGTTGAAGTCTTGGTGAGGTTTACTTGGGCTGGTTTCTTCTTTCTGTTTTTCTTAGCTGTCTGTAGCAGTTTGCTTGTAGATGTGGATAGGATATGTTGATGAGAGCTGTGTGTTGTTGAGCAGGGAGTGTGTGAGAGAGGTATGCTCAGTTCAGAGTTTTTCTATATCATTATAAGAAACCACACCTCTTTGGGGCTTATTTAGGTTCAGATTGGCTGCTGTCATCCATTATTGGCTCAGTACATTATGGACTATCCTTAGGAACATCTTCATTTTATGAATATGCATTTGTTAATGCATATATGCACAAAGCCTGTAATTCTTTCTGGACATTAATATTGTCTTTGTGATGGGAGATTCTCAACATCTTTAAAGTTTGAGTTTTAACTTTTTCTTTTGATTCAGTCCATTTCAGAGATCTCTTTCTAGTTTTATTAGAATTCAAAAGGAAATGAAATTCTGCTTTCAGTAAGTCCAAAAAGTCCTATTCCTTATAGAAAGATTTTTAATTCTCAAAACAGTCTTTTTATAATTCAGTAATTCTTAAAGAGGCTTTACAGAATAAATAGTTATTTAAAAAGTTGTTGATCCTTTATAACAATTTTTGGAGAGATGAAACTTCTTGTCTTCTTGAGTTGGGTGAGGGAGTTGCTTGAGCACTGCCAGTAATAAATTTTCATTAATATAAATTGTTGTGTTGTCTGGAGTGACTCACAACTGTGAGTGCCTGCCTCGGGGCAGACTGTCAGAAAAGAGGGCAGACATCCCAAACCGGTGGTGTGTTCTATAACCAGGCCAATAACAAATCTGAACTCCTGGATAACTATACCAGTCCTATCGTGGAGTCACAGACAGCTCTCTTAGATACTCTAGTCCATCTTGCCACCCAGACAAAGTGGACTTTTTTATAAAAGTTTACTCAAACCAAAATTCACATCACATCAGATTGCTCCCAGTTGCAAAAGACCAGTCACTTACCTCAGATCAATTGGTATTCTAGATCTTACACCAAAGACAATGTTGGCAGCCATTTCTGTAGTAAACTAACTAAAGATTTATTAGCTAAGAAAAGGAAATGAAATATTTTGAAAGTTTAAAGCAGGTGCAATATACGCGCAGGTGAGTCATAGTTTGCAATTCCAAATGATGGCAGTGATGCAATAAACTTCCAGTTTCCCAGAAATATTTTCAGTCACCAGATTGCCTCTGGGGATCTCCACTTTGCATCTGGTTCACTTCCCTGTAAGAGTCCAAACAATCCAGAGATGAAGGATCTTTCCTTGAATCCATATTAATAGCTTCTTCTCACAGAAAAGAAACTGATAGTGTCACTACCCACATGGGCTTTTCCTTTGATGATGGAGAATGAGGAATCCACTTGGAGTCTTTGTCCTCCACACATCACACACAATGGCCACTTGCTTTGAAATTAGCTCTTTTCTGTTAAAGTGCTTCATTTGCATTCCACAATTCTTCGTTCCATTTGATGGGTTATTTAGTTTCATTGATATATACAATGTAAATGTTTGCTACTACACTATAATAGGATACTGATGAATTTTAATTCCGCAGTTCCTCTTTTTTACCCATGAAAGCTTATGCCCAGATAAATCTGTTAGTCTTTAAAGTGCCACCTAACTCCTTGTTGTTTTTGTGGATACATCAGGAATGGTAACATACAAAACCCAGTAGGAGAACATTTCAATCTTCCTGGACATTCTAAAACACATTTAAAAGTGCCCACACTTGAACAAAACAGACTTCAAAGAGAAACTGCAGAACTAAAATTCATTTGCCAATTTAACACTATTAATTTGGGCTTGAATAAGGACTGGGAGTGGCTGGCTCATTACAGAAGTAACTTTTCCTCTCCTGGAATTGACACCTCCTCATCCACCCTGATTGTATTGGCCCTGTCAATGCTGGTTCTCCACCTGTGGGGTAACTCTCTTCTCTTCATGTGTCAGTATAACAATGCCTGCATCTCTAATTTTCACTCCATGCATCTGAAGAAGTGGGTTTTTTAACCCACAAAAGCTTATGCCCAAATAAATCTTAGTCTTTAAGATGCCAGTAGACTCCTTGTTGCTTTTCTGAATGATGTTTTTAGCGTAAAAGTCTAATATAAAAATTTCAACAATTCATTGTGTCGGTTTACTTAGAATTTTTTCTTGGGAGACTGAAAAAACTCAATTTGTATCTAGATTTATTGCTCTGATCCCACTTGCTTTTGCTTTGTCTGTTCCTGGGATGAGAGAAAGAAACCTACTGGAATTCCTTTGGCTAGCTTGAATATTTCATATAATTAAACAAACAAAAATATGAGCATGTGAGGTACTTTTCTTTAAGTACTATATGTGTGAAAACAATGATGAATATATCCCAAACTTCAGTAAAGACACAGACAAGTTTAATGACCTCACATTAAAAAAAGGTTACAATATTTTTGTAATATAATTTTTCATTAATATTGAGGTCTTTCATCTACAGTGAGATGATCTCGGTCCATACCCCAGTAGACCAACTGTCTATATCACTAAAACCACTGCCACAACTTAATCTTAGGCTTTGTCTACACTAGCACTTTTGTTGGCAAAACTTTTCTCAGTCAAGGGTGTGAAAAAACCCACCACAAAACATAAGTTTCACTGACAAAAGTGCCAGTGTGGACACTGTTATGTGAGTGGGAGAGTGTGTGGGAGAGCTATCGCTGCTCATTGTGTGGGAGAGCTCTCTCCCACCTGCATAGAGCAGCTACACAGGAGACCTTACATCAGTGCACTGGTCTGTAGTGTAGAAATAGTCTAATTGATACTCTCACTAATAATCTCAGCAGACAGGACAAGGACTATATAGACATGGAGTATGAAGTATGTTTTGAGACATAAAAGAAACGGTCAGATACATCCACGGTTAGATTTGTGGAGAAGCTTGTACTATTGTTGCCTTTTCGGTGGACAAATTCAGTGTCTGGGATGCAATCAAGTATCTATCACAAGCAGAAAGTGGTTCCTATACACAAATGGGGTGTGTGTGTGTTAGAATTCAAACTTGTCCTGAGCAGTTAAAATTACATACTGTCATATTTGAATTTGAAGGACCAAAATTACCAGGTCCGCCTCAGTTGTGAGATGACAACCAGCCACAAACTGCACAAGGTATCCACAAATTCTCTTTGCTCAGGGGACCCCATACTTTGCCAAATGTGTTTGGCTGTGACTCTGAAGGGAGCATAGTTAAAGCACCCAGGAACTGCATTAATTCAGTACCTGCACCAGCAGGAATACTGGGGAACCTGCAGCAAAGAACTAAGCTGCACTCCCCCAGTCAGTGGGTCAGGCTAGAACAGGAAGGTGAAATTTGCCTGCTGCAGAGATGGCTCCTCGATTATATAACCTGTGCAATCTCTGGCTCTGAAAAGGGGCTGCTCAGCAGAGTGAAATGCAGCATGACCTAATGCACTAAGACAGAGTGAAAGGGACTCTTGCACACTATTGCCTTCTCTGACACCAACTTCTCTGTGGTTCTGGGTCACATAACCTTTCTACTCTGGTTTCCCCATGTGCTGAATGGAAATAATACTTATCTGACTCCGCACCACTCCACCCCACTCATCATCCATGTTGAAACATCAGAGGGATTGCAGGGAGGCAAATGTGTGCTGTAAATTGCTTTCTCCAAAAAAAATCAGAGCTGAATTTTTAGGGAGATGGAATGTTAAGTACCTATAGATTTTCCTTAAATTCAGCCCCTGATTGCACTAACACAGAGGGTTATAACATCAGATTGCTTCTAGGTACCCAGAGTGCAATTTGGCTCTTTAATCTTCATATGCTTGAAAACTTTAGAATAGCAAAAAAGCAGAGCAGCCACCTTTCTTGGCATTTTGACAAGAAAACTGACAAATTAGTTGTGAATGAATCCATGTATAAACGGGAAACTTGTCTTCCCTTACAATATCAAAACTTAATCTGATTTTGTTATTCAGCTGGTGCTTGTCCCATCTGTCAACTAATAAATGTAGACAGTGGCCTCCAAATGGATTATTTTAGGTGTTGGCTAAGAGATAAAGTACATCAGCAAGACAATTATGATCCAGTTGTGGCAACACTCACTGCTATTTGAGATTTTGCACCAAAGGCTATGAAGTTTGCATGTGTGAGAGGACTGCTGATTCTTTGGCCTCAAAGTTCATTGAAGATAGAAGATCTTGCAAGCCATGGCATCTTTATTAAGGAGTTCTGTTCTTCTCGTTCACTAGGGAAAGAAAAAGATAGAAAAAGGCAGTGTTACCCAGCCATTGTTCACTTCTTACTCCAATTCCTCTGTGGTGAAGTCATTTCCTTCTTCCATAGCTGACTCTCATGAAGATCAAAAGAGATTACCTACCTAACAACGTAGACTTACAACGTAAAAGACAGACTTACAGCTTCAACGTAAAAAGGCAGCAAAAGGAAAGTGGATGAGGAAAACGTATTTTTAATCTCTTACAAAAGAATCAGAAATCAAGTGCTGAGGTGATAGAATCTGTTGTTTCTCTGTGTGTATGAGTCATTCATTCCTGCTTGTGCATTACAATAAAATATGGATACCAAAATAAATAATTGTTATCTAAAGCTACACATGAGGGGGGCAATTAAAATAAACACATTTTATTTTAATGTATATTGACATGTTCTCTGGATTACAGATTAGAGGCGACATAACAACAGCAATTGCAACCTTTTAAAACTGCTTAGCCAAAGTCAAATTGCAGCTTTTATAGAACCATAATATTTTGTAGTAAGTGACTGTAAATACAGCACTACTTATATCTATCCTTCACTTTGATTAAATTCCTTCTTTAGGAAAAAATGCATTGAAGTATAATTGCTCTTTCAGAGAAAACCAAAAGACAACGTACCAAAACAACTGATCGATTGTTTAAATGTAAAGAGAATGCAGTAAAATCGTTAGGAGATGGAGTTATGTGCCTTTTGAATATGGGGTAATAAATAAATTAAATCACACAGAACAAATAGCACCAGCTGCTTAGTAGATAAATACAGAAGCTTTGAAATTTTAAGGATAAACTTCAACTGTTTAAAAGAAAAAGAGGGAAAGACTAAAACAATAAGAGCCAGTGAAACATGTCTGTCTGAAAGTCTTATGTTCCCCATTCGTTTTGTACTGAGGCCATTTAAATTTCACTCATTCTGTCTCGTCTGTGCACACAGTGGATACTAACCACTATCGGATGAGTTGTGTTATGAAGCATTAAAGCAACTCTCGCTTACTGTTTAAACTTGACAGTGCCAGAGCTGATATGGCTTTTCAGTTGATTCAGACCTGAAAAATTCAGCTCACATAGAGTGGGTCACTACCTCTACCTCCTCCTCTCCCCCCCGCCCTCCAAATACACGCACACATTTTTTGGTCAAAGTCAGCTCTGCTCATTTACTACAAAATATTACATAACATCAAATGCAGCACATGGATCATCATCAGGATGCCATAGCAAGGCCACTCTTTGTCTGAGCATGCAGCATCATGGACTTCAACAGGAGTATTTGTGGCAGTAAAGTACTAGTCAGCATGTGTATGGGTAGCAAAACTGGGCTGCCAATGAGTCAAAAGAGCTGAATAGTTTACAAAATTGCTAGTTATTAGGATCTTATATTGATATAGCACCTTTTGCTCCACAATGTTTTGCAATCTATGGCTTTGATTTTGGTTTAAAGTGAGCTTCTAATCTAAATGCTACTGTGGATCTGTAGCATATGCTAGTAGTGTGGGGCTCTCTGTCCCCATTTAGTGGCTAGTTCATATAGGTTGGAGTACACTACAGCCTTTGAGTTAATATACCTAGCTCTTTGGCTCAGGTAATAGTGGCTCATGCTTTACAATGCACGGCTTCAATCCCCAAAACAACCCCTGAAAGAGTGTTATTTTACATGTCGATGTCATAATAACCCCTGCTGTTTACTCAAAACATTAGCTCCTTGTGGGTATTTTTTAAAACTATCTGCTTACTAGACAATTAGAAAATAAAAGTTTAACCCCTATCATCCCCACACAGACAATACAGGCTAGGGGGAGTGAACTGGATTCTATTCCTTCTCACAAACCATCAAAACCATTCGTAACCTAAGTTCCAACTGTGGGGCCAAATGCTACTCTCGTTTGCACACATGAAACCCCGCTGAAGACAAAGGGTGAAATCATGCCCCCATTGACTTCCATGGTGCCAGAATTTCACCCATAGATTTCAGAGGGAGGCACCCAAGCACGGGTGTGAAGGCAATAGGTTCCTGTATGATATTAGTTAGGGTACAATCTGGACTGTTGAACAGCAGTGTCCCCTCAGTTCTCCAACCTGGGGTACCTTTTGCACAGCTTCACTGTGACAGCAATCACTTCTGGTCTGCCATGCACAGCATGTAAATTACTCCCAGCTATAATGTATGAGTGCTATGGCCAGCCACTCTTGAATCACAATAAAGAGCAACACCAGCAAATTCCCAGTCCCAGACCTTCTCCCAGAATTGTGCTTCTTGTACTGCACCGATCTCTTCTGGACAATACAAGCTCATATAAAATCCATCATTTTATTAATAGAAGATAATCTGCACAGATCTGTTATCTCGAATGGAGTTTCCCAAATACTTCAATCCAAGCACACTGGTTTAGAAAAAAATAAAAGAAGATTGTTAACTACAGGCAGATAGATTTTAAATGATTATAAGTAATCAGGCATAAAAGTAAAAAAAATAAACATCCTAACCTCCAAATGGCCCCCCTTTTGCTGCTTTGGCAACAGAAAGGGACATAAACTTAACTGAGTAGCTGATGATTCCCTCAGTTTTGGGAAACCCCAGACTGGCATGGCCAGCCTTACATCATCCATCCTCACAGCCAGCGCTACGATAGGGGCATGACTAGGGGGAGAACCACCTCTTGGCAACCCTGAATATCATGGGAGTGCGAGAGGTGTGATCTGACTCACAAATACGGCATCAAGCACAGTTTGGCCACATTAAATGATTAGGCCTATTTCTACAGCAGTCAAACTAGAGCTATACACACACAGACTGACAAGTCCATCCCTGGTGTAACTCCACTGAAGTAAAAAGTTGCACAAAGGTTTAATTTGGTTGATTGAATATTACCAATTCATTTTATTCCAGGATGTGAAACTTTCATATGAATAGTCCATATTGCATTGGCTTATTTTGCTGCTGTAGCAAACTGCAAATTCATGTCCAATTTGCTGTCCACTGTCACTCTTAGATCTTTTTCAGCTTTACTGCTTTCTCTGTACCACTGAGTATGTGTTCTTCAAATTGCTTTCCCCAACTGTATTAGCTTACTTGGGGCCACTAGTCCAGATCTTTGTAAGCCTCTTTATAATTAGTTTTGTGATCTCTCAAATACACAAAAAGGATTGCATATATTCACAGAATCATAGAATATCATGGTTGGAAGGGACCTCAGGAGGTCATCCAGTCCAACCCCCTGCGCAAAGCAGGACCAATACCAACTGAATCATCCCAGCAAGGTTTTTATCAAGCCTGACCTTAAAAACCTCTAAGGAAGGAGATTCCACCACCTCCCTAGGTAACCTATTCCAGTGCTTCACCACTCTCCTAGTGAAAAAGTTTTTTCCAATATCCAACCTAAACTACTCCACTGCAACTTGAGACCATTACTCCTTGTTCTGTCATCTGGTACCACTAAGAACAGTCTAGATCCATCCTCTTTGGAGCCCCCTTTCAGCTAGATGAAAGCAGTTATCAAATCCCACCTTATTCTTCTCTTCTGTAGACTAAACAAGCACAGTTCCCTCAGCCTCTCCTCGTAAATCACGTGCGCCAGCCCCATAATCATTTTTGTCTCCCTCCGCTGGACTCTTTCCAATTTTTCCACATCCTTCTTGTAGTGTGGGGCCCAAAACTAGACACAGTACTCCAGATGAGACCTCACCAATGCCGAATAGAGGGGAATGGTCATGTCTCTTGATCTGCTGGCAATGCCCCTACTTATACAACCCAAAATGCCATTAGCCTTCTGGGCAACAAGGGCACACTGTTGACTCATATACAGCTTCTCATCCACTTTAACCCCTAGGTCTTTTTTTGCAAAACTGCTGCCCTCCCATTTGGTCCCTAGTCTGTAGCAGTACATGGGATTCTTCCGTCCTGAGTGCAGGACTCTGCACTTGTCCTTGCTGAACTCATTCCAAGGAAGAGTTTCCCCCAATCAAGAACATTTTTGGGTTTCTTTTTTTTCTCTAAATGTTGAATTTTGCCAAAGGAAGTTCTGATGAAAACATTTCTTTTCATTTTTATCAACATTTTCAGGGTGGGGATAGGAATTTCCAGCCAGCTCTAATCTCTATTCATTTTCCAGCAACAGGCTGGTTTATTTACAGTGATATGGCCATGACAGCTGGAATGTGGGTTTCGACAGCCTATGTGCTGCAAGTCAGTCTTTTGCAATAGGAAATAGGACATGTTTTCCCCTTCCCACTCTCAAATACAACGTTTTATCTTAGATTAGGTTTAGATAACTGGTGGTAAAATTAAATAAATCCTATCTACATTGTAACTTCTATCCTTGCTACTATATGCCCATGAACTAGGGCTGCAAAGTTTGCTAGTGTATATTTTATAAGATTTTACAGTATCTGCTTGAACATTTGAAAATCCTTTGTAGGATTTTGGGAGTGCTTAAGTTTATTCCCCTGTAAGATGATCAGTACTGGACTCTCTTTCATAGCACTAAGGTCAAACATTAGGAAAACAAGAGGAAAATCAGGTTTCAGCACTGATAGTTATATAAATTCTTATGATGTGATCATGTTGGTTTTAACTGCCTTTTCCTTCTCTAGGATGCCTTCTGCTAATAAAATGGTGAATAAGTTCTCCTCGGAGTTTATTTACAGTGACATACCATAGTGACAAGAGATTTGGAAATAATTGTTAATTGGCAATGGTTGTAAGTTAGCTGGAAATCTCTACTAAATGAATAATGGACAATAATTCACTTGCTACCCATAATATTTCACAGAAAGAATTATCTCTTCCCTTCTTCCTTACTACCTCCTAGTTTCTTCAAACATGTTGCATCCCAGTTGAAACAATTTTTTCTCATGATCTGTAATGTCATCCACATCTTCTCTGTTGCTGATAAAGAATCATATAAAAATCATGGACGATTAGGGTTGGAAGAGACCTCAGAGGTCATCTAGCACAACCCCCTGCTCAAAGAGGGACCAACCCCAAAGCCCAGCCAGGGCTTTGTCAAGCTGGTCCTTAAAAACCTCTAAGGATGGAGATTCTACCACTTCTCTCGATATCCCATTATTACACTGCTTCACCACCACTCCTAGTGAAATAGTTTTTCCTAATATCCAACCTAGACCTCCCCAACTGCAACTTGAGACCACTGCTCCTTGTTCTGTCATATGCCACTGCTGAGAATAGCCAGCTCCATCCTCTTTGGAACACACCCATCAGGTAGTTGAAGGCTGCTATCAAATGCCCCCTCACTCTTCTCTTCTGCAGACTAAACAAGCCCAGTTCCCTCAGCCTCTCCTCATAAGTGATGTGTCCCGGACTCCAGCTCATTTTCATTGCCCTCTACTGGACTCTCTCCAATTTGTCCACATCGTTTCTATAGTGGGGGACCCAAAATTGGATGCGATATTCCAGATGTGGCCTCACCAGTGCCAAATAGAGGGAAATAACCACTTCCGTCGATCTGCTGACAGCGCTTCTATTAATCCAGTCAATATACTGTTAGCCTTCTTGGCCACAAGGGCACACTGATGACTCATATACAGCTTCTCATTCACTGTAATCCTCAGGTCCTTTTCTGCAGAACTGTTGATTAACCAATCAGACCCCAGTCTGTAGCAATGCATGGGATTCTTCCATCCTAAGTGCTAGACTCTGCACTTGTCCTTGCTGAAACTCACCAGGTTTCTTTGGGCCCAATCCTCTAATTTGTCTAGGTCCTTCAGTATCCTATCCCAACTCTCCAGTGTATCTACCTCTCCCCCTCATCTTAGTGTCATCCACGAACTTGCTGAGGATGCAATCTATCTGAACGTACAGGTCATTAATAAAGATGTTAAACAAAACCGGCCCCAAGTCTGACCCCTGCAGCACTGTGCTTGATACTGGCTGCCAACTAGACATCGAGCTATTGATCACAACCTTTTAAGCTCAACAATCTAGCCAGATTTCTATCCACCTTATAGTCCATTCATCCAATCAATACTTTTTAACTTGCTAGCAAGAATACTGTGGGAGACTGTATCAAAAACTTTCTAAAGTCAAGGTATATTATGTCCACCATTTTCCACAAATCCACAGAGCCAGTTATCTCATCATAGAAAGCAATCTAGTTGATCAGGCATGAATTTTCCTTGGTGAGTCCATATTGATTGTTCCTGATCACCTTCGTCTCCTCCAGGTGCTTCAAAATGGTTTCCTTGAGGACCTGCTCCACTATTTTTCCAGGGACTAAGGAAAGTATGATCAGTCTGTAGTTCCCCAGCTTCTCTTCTTCCCTTTTTTAAAGATGGACACTATATTTACCTTTTCCCAATAGTCTGGGACCTCCCCTGCCACAAGTTTTCAAAGATAATGGTCAATAGCTCTACAGTCACATCAGTCAATTCTCTCAGCACTCTCAGATGCATTAGATCTGGACCCATGGACTTGGACATGTCCAGCTTTTCTAAATAGTCCTTAACCTGTTCTTTCACCATGGAAGGCTGCTCACCTCCTCCCGATACTATGTTGCCCAGGACAGCAGTGTGGGAGCTGACCTCATCTGTGAAGACCAAAACAAAAAAAAGCATTGAGTGCTTCAGATTTTTTCCACATCATCTGTCACTAGATTGCCTCCCTCGTTCATTAAGGATCCCACACTTTCCCTGGCCTTTTTGGTCCTAACATACCTGTAGAAACCCTTCTTGTTACCCTTCACATCCCTTGCTCGTTGCAACTCCAGTTGTGTTTTGGCCTTCCTGATTACACCCCTGCATGCTCGAGCAATATTTTTGTACTCCTCCCTAGTCATCTGACCAAATTTCCTCTTCTTGTAAACTACCCTTTTGTGTTTAAGCTCATCAAAAATTTCACTATTAAGCTAAGCTGGTCACCTGCCATATTTGCTATTCTTTCTGCACATCTGGATGGTTTGTTCCTGTGCCCTCATTAAAGCTTCTTTAAAATACAGCCAGCTATCCTGAACTGCTCTCCCCCTCATATTAGCCTTCCAGGAGATCCTGCCCATCACTTCCCTAAGGGAGTCAGAGTCTGCTTTTCTGAAGTCCAGGGTCCTTATTTTGCTACTCTCCTTTCTTCCTTTTGAAAACCACAAGAAAACTAGTTTTAGATTGCAACGGTGTTATCTTGCTCTACATTGTTTCTGTGGATTTGGTAATTAAAGTATTTGCTAAAGCCAGTTACTGTGTGGGCAAATATTTTGAAAACTTCCCCACGCAGCTTTCTCAACACACTTCATTAGTAGCCCAACCCTCAGAGGATTCTACCCATGGTTTTGTTTGGTGCAGAGGCTGCCAATTCTGAACTTATAATCATGTCATACCCCTGTAAGGGGAAGGGAGTCACCAAAAGATAAACCCCACATACCAAAATTCAGAATTACAGGGAGTCTTCCACTCTAGTGCCCTCTATTGTCGGCCATACTGCTTCTGCTGTGGCTCAGCCCACCAGCCAGGTCACCTTTCAAGTTCAGTCCCTTTCCATGGTAACAAAATTCCAACTAAAAGTCAAACAAAGAGACAGTTCTTCTGCTCCTCTTAGGCTACCCTACACACCACCTTCCAGGCCCAGTTCTTGCCCCCTTATTCTGGGGCTGACTCCCAGGCTGTTTTATCTGGAATCCCTCTCATAGGCTACTACTCACTGAAGTTCCCTGCTCTTCATCCTTACTCTCGCAGAGTTCTCCCATGCTGAGCACTGCACTTCTCCCTGGAAGCCCCTTTTCCTAGCAGGTTCCCACTTCCTCTCCCAAGGTTTCTAGCAGCCTCCCTCCAGGACCTACTTACTGCTTACAAGCTCTACCTCGTGGCCTCCCATTAAAGCCTAACATACTTCCTGTAGTTCTTCTCCTCCTGATTTCTTTCAACACTTTTTATGTGGCCCAGTGTTCACCAAGCTAATACCTGACCAGACTAGTCCCAGTCCCACCCCCACCCCCACCCCCTTCAGCTGGGAAGTAGTTAGTTAAGGCACAGGTGGGGCTGGCCTCACTTTTGCTTAAAGAGGCCAGTCACCCTGTGACACCCCACCCCATCAGCCACCAAATGGAGCATGGTAATGAAAAGCAAAATCATGAGGTGAAATTCTAACTACATTGAAATCAACAGAAAAAAAAAAACATTGAATGGGACCAGGATTTCACAGTCAATTTTAAATGTCATGCAACGAGTGGAGGTACCAAATAGAAACAAAAGGATGGGGTTATGAAGGCTGAGGGGTACAACAGGATGATTCTGATGTTACACAGCTTAGGTAGGCACACACCTGGTATTTTAAAAAGCAATTTTCTTAAAAAAAAAAATGTAAAGAAGGGATCAACAACCTTCAGCATGTGACCCATCAGGATAATCCACTGGCGGGCCGCAGGATAGTTCATTTACATTGACTGTCTGCAGGCACAGCCCCGTGCAGCTCCCAGTGGCTGCGGTTTGCCATTCCAGCCAACAGGAGATGCAGGAAGCAGCAGATCGAAGGGACATTAACCGGGAACAGCGAACTGCAGCCACTTAGAGCTGGGGTGGGAAGCTGTGCCTCCAGACGGTCAATGTAAACAAACTGTCTCGCAGCCCACCAGCAGATTATCCTGATGGGCCGTGTGCCGAAGGT
This sequence comes from Dermatemys mawii, assembly GCA_007922305.1. Lineage (NCBI taxonomy): Eukaryota > Metazoa > Chordata > Testudines > Dermatemydidae > Dermatemys > Dermatemys mawii. Next base: position 24,008,081 of record ML677341.1, on the reverse strand, counting down.
TGCCAACCCAATATAAAGAGTAACAAAACTATTTTAGAGTAGTAGCCATGTTAGTCTGTATCCGCAAAAAGAATGAGGAGTACTTGTGGTACCTCAGAGACTAACCAATTTATTTGGGCATAAGCTTTCATGGGCTAGAATCCACTTCATCAGATGTATAGCATGGAACATACAATAGGAAGATGAAACATGAAAAGGTGTAGGTTGCCATACCAACTAAGTGGCTTAATTAATTAAGATGAACTATTAACAGCAGGAGAAAAAAAATTGTAGTGATAATTAGTATGGCCCATTTCAAGCAATTGGTAAGAAGGTGTGAGTAACAGGGGGATACTTAACATGGGGAAATAGATTGCAAACATGGGGAAATAAATTCAATTTGTGTAATAATCCAGCCACTCCCAGTCTTTAGTCAAGCCTAATTTAATGGTATCCAGTTTGCAAATTAATTCCAGTTCAGCAGTTTCTCGCTGAAGTTTTTTTGTTGAAGAATTGCCACTTTTAAATCTGTTACTAAGTGACCAGGGAGACTGAAGTGTTGTTCTACTAATTTTTGAATATTATAATTCCTGATATCAGATTTGTGTCCATTTATTCTTTTGCATAGAGTCTGTCTTGTTTGGCCAATGTATATGGCAGAAGGGCATTGCTGGCACATGATGGCATATATCACATTGGTAGATGTGCAGGTGAACGAGCCCTTGATGGCGTGGCTGATGTGATTAAGTCCTATGATGGTATCACTTGAATAGATATGTGGACAGAGTTGGCATCAGGCTTTGTTGGAAGAGTAGGATCCTGGGTTAGTGTTTTTGTTGTGTGATGTGTTGTTGCTGGTGAGTATTTGCTTCAGGTTGGGGAGCTATCTGTAAGGGAGGACTGGTCTGTCTCGCAATTTTAATAAAGGTATAAGATGTTTTCTTTCTTTCATTTCATTTTATTTCAGTTTAACACAGTCTTCTTAACAAATCAGTAGCTGCTGTAAAATATGAAAGTGCAGGATGAGGACCTTTACCAGTGTTTAGAGATGATCTACTGATTTTATTCAGTAGCAGTAACGTTAGAAGTGATGATAAAGTGTAGCAACAGTCTTTCCTTATGAAATCTATGCACACCCACTTAGATCCTTTTCTGTTTCCCCCTCCTTTATCACATATAGTTTAATATTACGAGCTATCTGGTTAAATCTTTAAGTAGCACACATAGGCCCAGGTTTCCAAGGAAACATGCATATATTTCTATGTGCCAAAAAGCATGTGAAATTTGTAAATTTAATCACCTGAATTGCTTATGCAAATGACTAGCTGTTCATTCACCTATTCAGTCAGGCATATAATTACCATAACTGCATTTGTAAATCAGACATCCATTTTTACATACAATCATTTCTGAAAATTTAGGCCATACAGTGAAATGTACGCTGACATGTGTATACAAGCAGTTACATCAGGCCTGCACAACATGCGGCCGGTGTGGGGGCTCACTGTGCAGCCCCTGACCACTTTTGGAAATCTGGGGGTGGGGGCTGCAGAGCGCTCCCATGGGGCAGCATGTTTGGCTCTGAGCTGAGCCAAACACACTCCCTTTCTACCCCGGAGTTATGCCACCGCGCGGCAGCACTCTGTGGGGGCAGGGCTGCAGTGCGCTCCCACAGGGCAGCATGTTTGGCTCTGCACTGAGCCAAAATTCTTCTAGGAGTCTCGAGGTAAGTGGTGCTGGGGGGTTGGATAAAGGGTGGGGGCAGGGTTGGGTGGAGTGGGGTCCCAGGGTGGTGGCTAGGGGCAGAGGGTCTTTAGAGGGATCCTGCCATAGACCATGGCCACTATTTTATAGAGGGTATTGGGGAAGACACTTCCACTAGGGAGGTCTCTGGAGGGGGGTTGGATGGGGCATGGGAGTTCCAGGGGTCTGTCAGGGGGTGGAGAGGTAGATAGGGTCGGGGCAGTCAGGGGACAGGGAGCAGGGGAGTGGGGTAGGGGATGAGGTCCTAGGGGGGTGGTTGGGGTGAGGAGTCTTTGGAAGGGGCAGTCAGGGTAGAAGTTGGGGGGGCGGCGCGGCTCGGTTGGCCCTCCTGGGGGGGCCTGTCAGGGGGCAGGGGTATGGAGACAGAGATGTATTCCATGTGCTGTGCACCGTTTCTTTCCCCCTCTACAGGCTTCCACACACTGACGCTTAATAAAGTATCACCCCCACTCCCCCAACCTACTTTTCTGCCTGCAGCTGTTTTCTTTGGAGTAATATGGCCCTCGCTGCTTTCCGAGTTGTGCAGGCCTGAGTTACACTAATACACTCTAATGGAAAAATCTCTTCCCTTATCTTATAGGTCCTGGCAGTCTAAGTTTTCTAACTGTAATTACCAATGCAAAAACTTAGCAAATAACTCATTCCTTATAAATATGACAACTGGACAGTTAGCCTTCTTGGCACTGGGATGATGACTGGCACATGCATTGCCAAGCAATTGTTTCTACATCACAAAATCTTGACATCAGTGTTATTCCTTGAACTGACAGCAACATACTGTATATGATAGCAGTACAAATCATTCATCAACATGAGTGTATTATGGGAAAAATTTCCCTATCATATTGGACCAAATCATGCCCTTGTTCCTCTCTGGGTTACTAGTCGGGGAGAGAAATAGAGGCCCTAGACTTTCCAAATGAACAAGGCAGATGCAGGCAGAGAGTACTGGGAGCAGCATGTTATGGTTCCTCCACATGGACTCCCCTTGAGGGTCGAAATGACAGTCTAGACCTATGCATAGAATGTTCCTCCGACGTGCACAGGCAGAAATTGTGGAAAAACAACATCGCCTGCCTCACAACCTAAGTCGAGCAGAACGCAATGCTATCCACAGCCTCAAAAACAACCCATACATCATAATCAAAGAGGCTGATAAAGGAGGTGCTGTTGTCATCATGGACAGGTCTGACTACCAAAAGGAGGCTACCAGACAACTCTCCGACACCAAATTCTACAGGTCGCTTCCCTCAGATCCCACTGAAGAATATACTAAGAAACTCCACCGTCTACTCAGGACATTCCTTACACTAACACAGGAACAAATTAACATACCCTTAGAACCCTGACCGGGGTTATTCTGTCTTTTACCCAAGATCCACAAACCTGGAAATCCTGGACGCCCCATCATCTCGGGCATTGGCACTCTCACTGAAGGACTGTCTGGATATGTGGACACTCTACTCAGACCCTACGCCACCAGCACTCCCAGCTATCTCCGTGACACCACCGACTTCCTGAGAAAACTACAATGCATTGGTGACCTTCCAGAAAACACCATCCTAGCCACCATGGATGTAGAGGCTCTCTACACAAACATCCCACACAAAGACGGAATACAAGCTGTCAGGAATAGTATCCCTGATGATGCCACAGCACAAGTGGTTGCTGAGCTCTGTGACTTTATCCTCATACACAATTATTTCAAATTTGGTGACAATATATACCTCCAGACCATTGGCACCGCTATGGGCACCCGCATGGCCCCACAGTATGCCAACATCTTTATGGCTGACCTAGAACAACGCTTCCTCAAATCTCGTTCACTCACGCCCCTCCTCTATCTACGCTACATTGATGACATCTTCATCATCTGGACCCAGGGGAAAGAAACTCTGGAAGAATTCCACCATGATTTCAACAGCTTCCACCCCACCATCCACCTCAGCCTGGATCAGTCTACACAGGAGGTCCACTTTCTGGACACCACGGTGCAAATTAATGACGGCCACATCAACACCACCCTATACCAAAAACCTACTGACAGCTACGCCTACCTTCATGCCACCAGCTTCCACCCCGAGCACACCACACGATCCATTGTCTACAGCCAAGCACTGAGGTACAATCGTATTTGCTCCAACCCCTCAGACAGAGAACAACACCTACAAGATCTCCACCAAGCTTTCTCAAAACTACAATACCCACACAAGGAAATAAGGACACAGATCAACAGAGCCAGATGTGTACCCAGAAGCCTGCTGATGCAAGACAAGCCCAAGAAAGAAAACAACAGAACACCACTGGCCATCACCTACAGTCCTCAGTTAAAGCCTCTCCAACGCATCATCAGTGATCTACAACCCATCCTGGACAACAATCCCTCACTTTCACAGGCCTTGGGAGGCAGGCCAGTCCTAGCCTACAGACAACCTGCCAACCTCAAGCATATTCTCACCAGCAACAGCACACCGCGCCATAATAACTCTAACTCAGGAACCAATCCGTGCAATAAACCTCGATGCCAACTCTGCCCACACATCTACACAAGCAACACCATCACAGGACCAAACCAGATCAGCCACACCATCACTGGTTCATTCACCTGCACATCTACTAATGTAATATACGCCATTATGTGCCAGCAATGTCCCTCTGCTATGTACATTTGCCAAACTGGACAGTCCCTATGAAAAAGGATAAATGGACACAAATCAGATATCAGGAATGGCAATATTCAAAAACCTGTAAGAGAGCACTTCAACCTTACTGGACACACCATAGAAGATTTAAAGGTCAGCATTTTGCAGCAAAAAAACTTCAAGTCCAGACTGCAAAGAGAGACTGCAGAGCTGCAATTCATTTGCAAATTTGACACAATCAATTTGGGACTGAATAGAGATTTTGAATGGCTAGCTAACTACAAAAGCAGCTTCTCTTCTCTTGCTATTCACACCTCCAATTCAACTGCTAGAGGAACACCTCACCCTCCCTGATTAGAGATAACAAGCTGGTTCAGCCTGATTGGACTAACCTTGTTATCTCCCACCTGGTTCTTGTCTACATATTTATACCTGCCCCTGGATACTTCCACTGCATGCATCCGACAAAGTGGGTATTAGCCCACGAAAGCTTATGCTCTAAAAAAATTTTAGTTAGTCTTTAAGGTGGCATAGGACTCTTTGTCACTTCTGCAATTCCAGACTAACACGGCTACCCCTCTGATTCTTGACAAAGGATTTTAAGTTTCAGTCTCTCTCTGGGTCTCTCTCTGTTCACCTCGGCTATGGGATGAACACAGATATGTCTTTCACTATAACTATACAATTCTATCAAGTACTGTAGTTAGTAAGTTTACCTTCTCTTTATCACTTGGAGAGTTCTCAGTGGTGAGTGTTGGCTGGGTGCTTCTTGATATTGTAAGCTTCAGCAGAGATATCAACTGTGGGAGAAAATTGCCTCGGGGGAGAGGTTTGGTTTCTGAATCCTTTTGTTGATGACGGTAGATGCTGTTCTATTGATGGTTATAAGGGATTTATTTCTTTCCTTTTCTTTTATTAAAATCTTTCTTTTAAGAAGCTGACTGCTTGTTTTTCATTGTGTAAGATCCTGGTTTTGGATCGGGCACGTCTCGCAGGATCAGGCGAGGTTTGGGTTTTTTTTCTCTCAAGCTTCCCAGGGAAGGAAGAAGTTTGGGGGGTTAATGGAAAGGGAAAGAAGGGTCCCCAAACTACCCTAGACCTAGTTTGGTGGTGGCAGTGTACCAGGTCCAGATACAGAAGAAGTTGTGTTCTGGGGAAAAACATTTTAACCTAAGCTGGTAAAATAAGCTTGGGGGGGTTATTTCTTTCTTTCATGCGGGTCCCCACATCTGTACCCTAGAGTTCAGAGTGGGGAGGCAATCCTGACAAACCCATTTTGGACAACAATCCCTCACTTTCACAGGCCTTGGGAGGCAGGCCAGTCCTGGCCTACAGACAACCTGCCAACCTCAAGCATATTCTCACCAGCAACAGCACACCGCGCCATAATAACTCTAACTCAGGAACTAATCCGTGCAATAAACCTCGATGCCAACTCTGCCCACACATCTACACCAGCAACACCATCACAGGACCAAACCAGATCAGCCACACCATCACTGATTCATTCACCTGCACATCTACTAATGTAATATACGCCATTATGTGCCAGCAATGTCCCTCTACTATGTACATTGGCCAAACTGGACAGTCCCTATGAAAAAGGATAAATGGACACAAATCAGATATCAGGAATGGCAATATTCAAAAACCTGTAGGAGAGCACTTCAACCTCACCTGACACAACATAAAAGATTTAAAGGTCAGCATTTTGCAGCAAAAAAACTTCAAGTCCAGACTGCAAAGAGAGACTGCAGAGCTGCAATTCATTTGCAAATTTGACACAATCAGTTTGGGACTGAATAGAGATTTTGAATGGCTAGCTAACTACAAAAGCAGCTTCTCTTCTCTCGCTATTCACACCTCCAGTTCAACTGCTAGAGGAACACCTCACCCTCCCTGATTAGAGATAACAAGCTGGTTCAGCCTCATTGGACTAACCTTGTTATCTCCCACCTGGTTCTTGCCTACCTATTTATACCTGCCCCTGGATACTTCCACTGCATGCATCCGACGAAGTGGGTATTAGCCCATGAAAGCTTATGCTCTAAAAAAATTTTAGTTAGTCTTTAAGGTGGCACAGGACTCTTTGTCACTTCTGCAATTCCAGACTAACACGGCTACCCCTCTGATTCTAAGATGACAGTTTGTCACATTATATTTTTAGATATCAAATACACTGCTCTACAGCCAAAATGCTTCTGAAATAAATGTAGTCAAACTTTACTAATTCTGGGTCACTGAGAACGAAAATGATGCTTACAATTGTTCATTGGCTCTAGTTTTCAAGATATGCTATTGGGTCAGTATATACGACCCTTGACATGGGAATGGAGGAGGATAAGTGAGTTATAGAGGGAAGGGATCTCAATTTAAACCAGAAATGACTAAAATACATCTTTGACTGGATCTACGAATAAATCTATGACTGGGTTTGGACAGTATTTGCTTTTTAGGCAAAACAATGAATGATGCAATCTGAAGCTGGTATTGCATCATACATGATATGAATTGCATCATGTTATTCCTAGAAGTCATGGATGGTGCAATCATAATGAAGCTTACATCACTCTGCTGAACAAATTGCCCTATATCAGCTCTAGAAATCATACAGTGTCATGCTCTCTTATTTGTCAGTGTCTGATTTTGCAAAGGGACACATTTCTGTTTAGCCAAAGTGAGCAGAGATGCCTCGTACTTGTGTGAACAGGGCAGATAACTTCTGCTGTGTTTGTGGTGAAGTGACTTTTGCATCACAAAAGCACAGTATAACCACTATGATTAAGAAAGCCTGTCACCTTTATTTTGACTGCAAAATTGGAGATCAGAACAAGAGGTGGGCCCCACACATATGCTGCAACACTTGTGCAACAAATCTTCACCAGTGGTTGAACAGGAAAAGGATATCTATGCCTTTTGCAGTGCCAATGATTTGGAGAGAGCCAACAGATCATACCAGCAATTGTTACTTCTGCATGGTGCCTCCAGTTAGGAAAGGTGTGTCAAAGAAGAAAAAGCGGACTGTGCATTATCCAAACATTCCATCAGCTATACGCCCAATACCCCACAGAGAAGGAGTGCCGGTTCCTGATGCACCAGAATCATTCTCATTTGAGTCAGACAAGGAAGAGGGTGAAACTTCTGGTCCTGAACCATCAATGTCACAGGACCCACATTTTCTCCCATCCTCCTCCTCTGAATGACACCTCATAACACAAGCTGAACTGAATGACCTTGTCAGGGATTTGGAACTACCCAAGAGTAAGGCAGAGCTGTTGGGCTCCAGACTACAGCAGTGGAATCTCCTGGCAGCTGATATTAGGGTTTCCATGTTCCGTGACCATCAAAAGGATCTTGTCCCATTCTTCTTCATGGAAGGTGATCTTGTAGCCTGCAACAACATCGATGGTGTGATGGCAGCCCTCAACATCGTTCACGATCCAGATGAGTGGAGACTCTTCATTGATTCATCGAAGACGAGTCTGAAAGCTGTTTTGCTGAATAATGGCAATGTTTTGCCATCAATTCCAGTTGGTCATGCAGTCCATATGAAGGAAACCTATGACAACATGAAACAACTTTTGAGGTGCATAAACTATGACCAACATCAGTGGCAGCTTTGTGGCGATTTGAAGGTTGTTGCTCTCTTGCTTGGTCTGCAGACTGGATACACAAAGTACTGCTGTTTTCTCTGCAAATGGGATAGTCGTGCAAGAGATTCCCACTACATCAAGAAAGATTGGCCACTCTGACCGTCATTGGAGCCTGGGAGGAAAAGTGTTCAGCATCCACCACTTGTTGAATCAAGGAAGATTTTGTTACCACCCTTACACATCAAGCTGGGTCTGATGAAGAACTTTGTCAAGGCCATTGACAAAACACAAGCAGCTTTCAAGTAGCTCCGTGGAAAATTTCCAAGGTTAAGTGAAGCTAAGATAAAGGAAGGTGTCTTTGTTGGTCCTCAGATTCGTGAACTTCTTCGAGATGATGCATTTGGCCATGCACTGCGTGGCAAGGAAAAGATGGCATGGAAAGCCTTCCAGTCAGTGGCAATACATTTTCTCGGAAACAACAAGGCACACAACTACAGATTGTTGGTGGAAAACCTCCTCAAGACATACAAAAGCCTTGGTTGCAACATGTCACTAAAGATACATTTTTTGCACTCTCATCTAGATTTTTTTCCACCATACTGCGGAGCAGTGAGCAACGAGCACGGCGAGCGATTTCACCAGGACATTGCAACAATGGAGAAACGCCATCAGGGCAAATAGAGCCCATCAATGCTTGCAGACTATTGCTGGACAGTGACAAGAGATGCTCCATTTAATGAATACAAGAGACAAGCCAAGAAGTGCCGAGTAGACACTGAATAGGACTAAACTATGTACATAATAGATTTTTGCCTTTTTGTTGCATAATACATTTTATTTATATAACCCTTTTGCTGATTTTTGAAGTGTTACATAAACAGGACAGGTGAAATATTATCATGTAAAGCAACCATAAACACATGAAAAGACCTAGGTTTATAATTTATGATTAAAACTCTACTATCTACACAATATACATAGATATAAATGTAAAAACTTAAATATCTTAGAAACAGTAGCCAATCAGTTGTTTTAATTGTCATATTTGAATTCAGCACATCAAAATACATAATAAATATCACATTTTATCTCTGAAGCAGACAACTTCTAAAAAATTGTAGACCAGTGATATCAAACTACAGCTTTGCAACCATTTAAAACAAGTGTTTTCTGTCAGAGGGTTTTTTTTATTTATGAATTTCCTACAATGACTGATCTATTTATTATTATTGTGGGAAAGTATTGTGTGACTTAATAAATATATTTTAAAATTAATATGATCGCTCAACTACTCCCCAAATAAGCCCAGGAACTATCTTTGTTCCGAGCATTTTTAGTCCTCAGAATAGTGAGCAAGGCAGAGGTTTAAGGACGTAACACTTCTTGGCTTTTTCCTGAGCTATAAACTAGCAAATCATCAACTGCCAGCCACAGCCAGAGCATTGTGTGATGTATTGTAGTTGCTAGGTTTAGACATTCTTCCATCCACATTTGGTAATTTTAAAAGCACAGTACAATATGTTACAAATAATCTATATTGACTTCCCCTCATTACTCAAGCCATGAGGCATCTGAGGTTTCCAAGATTTCTGGAAGGCAACATTGTACTTGCAGCTCTGCAGAGTCTGGGGAATTTCACCATCATTTGTCTGAATGTACAACTCTCTTATTTCTGTACATAACAACATTTTCTTTAGCTTTACTGAGAAATATATATTTAACTGAAATGCGACCTCCACAGTAACTCTTTATCCTCAGGAATCTAAAACATTTAAACAAGTTCTGTGTTTCTTCGTGAAAATGCTTTGCCTTGATAAAAAGTGGCATTAGGGTTCCCAATGGCATACAATCTCTTTCAAACTTGCTCTCAAACAAGCAGTCACCTAAATGTGATTCCTAGTTCTCACTTTACAAATGTTTCCTTTTGCAAAATGCACCCTCTGAAAAAAAGATAACATCTCCCAGGGGAGGTGGGTATTCATTTAATATGAAGGCACAACAAGCCATTAAGTGCCATTTTAAAAACATAGCAGTAAATACATTAAATCACCGAGAACAAACAAAAATAGCTTCTTCATAGATAATTATTTAAACACCAAAACTTTCAAGATAAAGTACTTCAGTCTGACATATATTAAGCTAATACTAAAACAACATTATTAACTATACTTCTGTTCCAGATTCTGTCATCATACCTATGAGAAAGTGAACACAGTCATTCTCAGCCTTTTCCATTACCATGACCCCTTTTTCCATACTGGAGCTCTCATGGGACCAGCATCTAACTAGGACAATTCTGTAATTTGCAATATAGAAAGGGTAGGATGTTTGTGACCACTTGACACGTGTTATACCATAAGGTTCATGACGTCCAGGCTGAAAACCTCTAACATATATCTCGGAGCACATTCCCAATAAGCCTTTTAATAATTTCTTCACTGGATGGTATTGTATGTTATTTTTCAAATAAAATGCTAGTTACTATCATCCTGTTTGTTATCAAGCTGTCATATTTGTCACACATTGTGATAATACACATTTTTGGATATATATTTTTTTAAGAGTAGCCATGCCCCGTTATTTGAGTGGGGTAATAATGCTAGTATCTTTTCAGAAACCTCTAGGGTATTTATTTTCCTCTTTGGGGATAATTCAAATAAGATATATTCTCCATAAATCAAGCACTTAAGGATAGTGCTGGGGAATTATGATTTGTTTTCCTTTTATCTAGCAAACAAAATTTTCATTTTTATTACAGATTGATAATACCCTTCTGTAAATGATGGTGTCACACAAAGGAAAATGCTTAAAAATTCACCAGGGTCCTGAAAACAGCAGCACTAGGCTGTGCTGAATAGAAATAGGCTCTGTCTACACGAGGAATATTTTTGCTGACAGTTTTGTCAGTGATAGAAAAGCGCTGGTTTACGTTCACATTGTTTTCCACAGGTGTCGGGGCGTGTTTACATATGCAGCACTTGCATCGCAGATGGGAGGAGCACATTGTGGTAGTGTTAAGAAAATGATTGTTAGGAAAATGTAACTTAGAATGTTGTAGTATGATTTTAAAATAACCTTAGATTTATAATCTCACTCCCTGTATATGTACTATTGACCCCTAGTTTAACATGCATTTTAAACTTGCATTCACCCTGCCACAGATGTGCAGGCATCATAGTGTCTAAGTACCCCTAAGTGTTTTGAACCTCCTGTTTACCAGACATGTAAATGAAATAGATTAAGACCAACAATGGATGTAATAGCCATTAAGTGTTCCCACCTGTGTAAGTGGATTGAAAGTCCCCCTCCCTTATCAACACAGGGGTATAAAATATCTACACACATGTATTGAGTTGAGCCAGTTGTTTGGGTGATAACCCCTTCTGACTCCTTATTGCTTGCAATAAATCTTGTTTTTCCAGAAGTCTACTGAGTTATGCCTGTCCTTTGAGGTATATTGGACTGAACTCCAAAGGAAATAAGCATTTTTTGCAACAATTCTGGCGACCCAGATGGGACAGCCTTTGGACGACTTCGGGATCACCGCAGACCGACCAGAGGAAGGATAGTGCGCACCGGGCAGTTTTTGCCCGTCCTAACTCTAACCCGACCTGCGGTGATACCCGGAACGTTAAAACGTGAGTCCCTACAAATCAGGCAAGACCAGAGGCTTCTGGAGTTTGGTAGGCGCCTGGGAAACAGAGCGGTGTAAGTATCTCCATTACTCTCATTGTTAATTTGTTTGGTGATTTTAGTACTTTTGTATTAATTCACCGTTTGTAGATTCCTTGTGAATCATTTGGTATAGCAATGGGATCGGGTCGCTCCCGAATGGAAGATTCCGCCTTTCCCTTGGGTTGTATGTTATGTAACTTTGGTAAATTTAAGAGTAATCATGGTATTAAGATGACTAAAGATGAGTTGATTATGTTTTGTCAGTTGGAATGGACCACGTTCGGTCTTGGTTGGCCCGATTCAGGGTCCTTTGATGTAGACCTCACAACTAAGGTTTATAAAACAGTGGTTACAAATCAACACTGGGACCAGTTCCCCTATATTGATTGTTGGCTAACAGTATGTCAGGATCGGCCCCCCCTGGCTTATTAAATGTGCCTTTAAATTATGTAAACAAATGCGCCTAGGGGTTCCCAAGCCTCGTCCGACTATTCTCTGCGAGCCTGCAGAGGATGCTTGTCTCGAGACTGTAATGCCATCAGCCGCCCCCCTTATAGGCCATCCACCCCCATTCCCTCAGGAAGTGGTCCAACTGGCCCATCTCCGTCTGTTACTAGCCCTGTTCAACTGGCTAGTCCCCTGACTCCAGAGGACAGTCCCACCCAAGGGGGAGCAAATGGAATCAGTAACATAATTGCTGAATTTGACCCCCTTTCCCCAAGCCGTCACACGGGACCTGCCTCAAATACCCGAAGTCATGATTTAATAAACCGAGCCTGCCCCATGCGAGAAGTAATGTCCCCCACTGGCCGAACATCTTTCCTCTATGCCCCCTTTACTACCACGGACTTATTTAATTGGAAAAGCCAAAACCCCTCTTACAGGGAAAATCCCATGGTACAGATAAGGGTGGGTGGCAAGGAATATAAAGCTCTAGTGGATACCGGGGCTACGTATTCTATGATCCCTGCAAAACCCCCTTCTGCTGAAGAAAGCGGAAAACATGTAATAATAGAAGGAATTGAGGGAAAACATAGTAAACTGCCTGTATATAAGCCCTTGCTTACAAAAATCGGGGACAATATGCTAGAGCATGCCTTTATTGTTTCACCTACATGCCCCGTTGCTCTGTTAGGACGAGATATCCTAATCAAACTACAAGTTGAAATCTTTTTCCAAGAGCAGATTGTAGTACACCTACCAGGAAAACAGGGTTCAAACTATCAAATGGCCCTCTTTAACAAGGAGTCAACTACCTGCACAGGGAACATTGAAGACTTAGAAGGAATAAACCCTGATGTATGGGCAGATGGAAACCATCCAAGGGCGACATCTGTACCCCCTGTGAAAATACCACTAAAAGAAAAAGAAAGCCCTGTCTGTGTAAAACAGTACCCTTTGTCAAAAGCAGCTCGTCTGGGCTTAAAGCCCCTCATTGAAAAATTCAAGCAGTGGGGCTGGCTAGTGGAGGGGTCATCCCCTTTCAATACCCCCATATTGGGAGTGCCTAAACCAGATGGTACCTATAGATTGGTGCATGACTTAAGAGCAATAAATAAAAAGGTTATTGTAGACCACCCTATGGTCCCGAACCCTCACACCATTCTAACACAGATTCTGCCTGCAGCAGCTGTTTTTACAGTGTTGGATTTAAAGGATGCTTTCTTCTCAATACCATTAGAAAAGGAAAGCTGGAAATTGTTTGCTTTTGAATGGGAGGACCCAGAAACTCACTATAAGACTCAGTTAATGTGGACTGTTTTACCTCAAGGTTTTGTGTCATCCCCCACTCTTTTTGGAACAGCATTGCAGAAAGATTTAGAAAACTGGAAAAGCCAGCATTCAGAGATTGCCTTGCTCCAGTATGTTGATGACTTGTTAATTGCCAGTCCTGATCTGCAAGTGGGGAAAAGAGCAACCGAGTCTCTGCTAAATATTCTAGGGGAGAAAGGGTATAAAGTTTCACGAGAAAAAGCCCAGATATGCCAACTGAAGGTTACCTTCCTGGGATATGAAATTGAGAAAGGGGTACAAGCTCTCAGCAAAGAGAGAATCAGGGCAATTCAGGATATGCCTGCCCCAACCAACCCTAGAGAACTACAAGCCTTCTTAGGTCTGACTGGATTCTGTAGACTATGGATCCCAGACTATGGTAACAAGGCTAAACTTTTATATGAATCTCTCACTAAGGAAGGCCTCACAAATTGGAAATGGACTAGTGAGCATCAGCATGCTTTTGAACTGTTAAAAGCAGCCTTAATGCAGCCTCCGGCTCTCATGATTCCTAATGAGCATAAGCCCTATAGACTCTACGTACATGAGAATAAGGGCATTGCTTCGGGAGTTCTAACTCAGCCGGTAGGCCCAACCTGGAAACCTGTGGGCTATTACTCAAAGGTACTGGACCCGGTAGCCAAGGGGTGGCCGGCTTGCCTGCGAGCTGTAGCAGCAACTGCAACCATAGTGACAGAAGCCCAAAAGATAGCAATGGGAGCAGATATGGACATACACACCCCACATGGGGTCCCCCAGATTCTTGGAATAGAAGGTGGGAAATTCTTAAGCCCTTCTCGACAATCCAGATATGAAATCTTCCTATTGTCTAACCAAGGGCTTACATTTAAACGTACTACAGCTTTAAATCCAGCTACCCTTCTCCCTCAGCCAGGACCACCTAACCATGATTGTTTAGAAGCACTTACAGAGATGGTGCTAATTCGACCAGACCTGCAGGACGATTCTCTGGAAAACCCAGACGAGGAATTTTTCGTGGACGGATCTAGCAGTATGGTACAAGGCACCAGACAGACGGGCTGCGCTGTTGTGACCCTGACTGAAATACTGTGGAAGGAGAAGCTCCCCGCCAGCTGGTCAGCGCAAGCAGAACTCACTGCATTGACACGAGCCCTCTGGCTGGGGACAGACAAGAGGTCTGTATTGTCTTCTCTCCACAGATTCGCTGCACCCTTCCAGAATCTGCCCCTGGACACTCCTATCCACAACTTCCAGCCAGGAGATCAGGTGTTGGTACAGAAGTGGAAAAAGGACCCTTTGTCTGAGAGGTGGGACGGACCTTATCAAGTTTTACTCACAACACACACGGCTGTAAAACTTGAGAACAGTGACAAATGGACACATTGTTCACGTATTAAAAAGTACACCCCACCTCTCCTCCGGAATCCTGAGACTCCACCTAAGGACGACTGGACTGTTACTCGCCTGGATCCTCTGCGACTCCGACTTAACCGTGTTCAGTAACATGTTTGTGTTCCACATTTTAATTGGATATGTCTTTGTATGTATGTATAATTTAACCCCTAGAGGTTTCCAAGCATACGAAAACACTTGGGTTTCATTGGCAAGGTTAGCCTTGAATTCATCTATCTTTTGCCTGCCAAATACATATGCTGTAGGTAAAATTATGGAAACATGTTTTCTTGGCATTAGTACAACCCCTTCCACATTGAAAAATTACACACACTTAAAATTTTTTTGCCAAAACGATGACGTATGATTATTTGTATGAAATGGGCCAAATATGTTTTCATTTTTGGTTGCAAATGTAACACCAGCTGCCCAGTGTGTCACTTTTGAAGGTGCCACTCAGTATATTCATGATCTCACAAACAAAGAGTTGGTCTGTAATCAGACCACTACTCAGTCATTTGCTTATGGACCTTATGCTTATGCTTCTCCCCCATGGCTGGTTTTTTTCCTTTGTGGGCGCACAGCTTATTCATATGTACCAGCTAACAGCTCGGGTGGGCCCTGCACAGTAAGGAGAGTGGCACCCCTTATTGTCCCTGTTCCCCAACATAACACCAAAAGATATAGACGGGGAAACATACCATTGGACCCCTCCTGTAAGTCAGACATTACACTATTCTCAGACAGGGACACAACTGTTCTGAGTTTACTGGCCTTTGTTGTTTTAATATTACTGATAAGAAAACTTCCATTGAAAAGGATTTATACAACTTAAAGGAACTAGTGCATGGGATAAAGCAAACTCAAGGTTTTGATTTTTGGTCATGGTTGCCTAATGTTGATGACTGGATAAAAACCTCTCATAAAGGGAGGAATCTATTTTGTATTAATAGTGTTTGTTATAGGATTGTGTTTTTGTTGTGTTATCAATTGTATTCCATTGTTATGTCAACAAACCCCACCCAGGAGAGCTAAGCTAGCTCTGCTCCCCGATAGAATGTAGAAGAAATCATCTTTAAAGAGGAAGGAGTTGTTAAGAAAATGATTGTTAGGAAAATGTAACTTAGAATGTTGTAGT
>ML677341.1:23727523-23982143 GCA_007922305.1 Dermatemys mawii | reverse complement strand
ATCTTGTTTTTCCAGAAGTCTACTGAGTTATGCCTGTCCTTTGAGGTATATTGGACTGAACTCCAAAGGAAATAAGCAGTTTTTGCAACAGTAGCTATCCCATTATGCACTGCTCCGGGATACAAAGCAAATTTGTGGCAGGAGTGGATGTGTGTGTGTGACAGCTGCTGAAAGCAACCAGTCCTGAGGCAGGGGAAGCGAGAGATCCCGACCTCAGCCCCCACCTCCCTCCCTGTCTCTACACAGCACATTCCATCCTCCTGCCTCTGTCCATATTGTGGGAGGCAGCAGGAGCATTACACAACAGCAATTTATTTTGTGTCCCGGAGCAGTGACAGCACTGGCTGTCAGAATGGAGCTAAAGAGGAGGGGTCCATACCTGCTGGCCGGACTGCTGAGTTTCAAAGAGCGATCACTTCTGCTTTGCATTGTGGGACAGCTCTGGAGGGCAATTAGATCTGTAAAAGAAATCAAGAATCTTCACTGGCATATCAGCGCCAAAGCATCAGCACAAAAAACAAAAACAACAGTTTCAGTGCAAAATGTGGATTTCCAGTGAAGACACTAGAATGGTTTTGCACAAAACCCAGACTTTTTCCACTAAAATTGGCATGTGCAGACATAGCCATAGTGTTACTGGTTTAGAGCCAAAGCAGAGGAGAGACATCATAAACTGACTACCTTCAGGAAATATCTTTAAGTGCTGTAGAAGCGCATAATAGGCCACACAGCAGCAGCAGCAGGGTTCTGAATCTGAATCCTTCCCATGCCATCAAATGTTCCTTAGGATGAGAACAAGGCTTTGCTATTCTTTTCGTGTCCTCTACACATTCAGCGTCATAAGTTCTCTCTCCCTGAATATTATTTGACAGAAGGGCTCTTTGCAAGGTGGATTTGATTTAAATCAAATTTATTTAAATCACTATACAGGAAGACTCAATTTAATCATGGATTTCTATATAAAAGTGCATTCTTGTTGGTTCTTATAACCTTAATACATACTCTTCACAACTCAGAGATAGATGTAGGTTTCATTTTTAGAAGGTACGCACTATACATTTTTAAAGTGATTTATTTTGAAAACTTTTCATTTTAGTTTTAGATCTATCTCAGAGAATGAATGACTGGTTATTTCAAATGGGATTCACTAAAGGCAATTGAAGCAGATATTTATGAAGTCACTGGGAAATGAACTATCTCCAATTCAACAGGTTAATCATTACTATTTGGAGGATTTTCTTGCCATGCTGTATTAGGAGGAGAACATCACTAGACATACATTTAAATTTTTTTATTTAACTAGAACAACATTATGTAGTCTGGATTTTTTTCTTCAGCAGCAGATATATAATATTTTAACAAAACAAGCATATGATTTTTTTTAATTTAGTTAAATATTCAAATTTTAAAAATCAGGTTTGTTTTTATGAAAATTGTTTTTAACTAAAATAGTTAAATGAAATATTTTAAAAAATAAATCAACTATACCAGCCAGGTCAACATGAGAAACTTAAAATATTGGCTTCTGCAGCTAAATCAGTCATCTTCACCTTCATTTTCCTGTTCGTTCATAATCTGGAAAAGAAAAACAAGCTTTCCTGCTTTTAGGTCCCAAACGATTTCTCAGTTTGGAAGGAATTAGTCCAAAGGAAAAAAATATTCTTTCTACACTAGCAGAAGAAGCTACTGCTGTTAAAAGTGAGATTATCACTTCAACAATCTCTGAATTCAAGTGCATAAGTGACTTCCACCAGTTCATTGGTATGACTTTCTTTAAAACATCATCAGCAAATATATATTTTTGAATAGTTCACTCTTCGCTCTGAAGTTTATTATAGTTGGCATTATGGAGGGATGATTGCTGGATGTGCAAGTCATAGCCAAATCCTCTTCTACAGCCATTGAGGTTTGACCCTGGTACCGAGTATTGAGAATATTTAAAAGAAAAATTGGGGTTTTTTTAATGCTTGTAATTTAACTCTGCTGGAATTACCTCTAAATCTGTTTTCCCTGCCAGCTTGGGACTCTCAAACTCTGTCTTGTTGAGTCAGTCACGCTAGCCTGCTGCAACACAGACCCAGGGTCTGAATCATGCCCCCAAAGCTGCAGACTTTAACTAAAACTGCTCAGCAGGTTTCCTAAATCCCAATGGGATCTAAACCAAAAATAAATCCATTTTAACTCTGTATAAAGCTTATACAGGGTAAAGTCATAAATTGTCCACCCTCTATAACACTGATAGAGAGATATGCACAGCTGTTTGCTCCCCCAGGTATTAAGCATTTACTCTGGGTTTACTAATAAACAAAAGTGATTTTATTAAGTATAAAAAGTAGGATCTAAGTGGTTTTAAGTAATAATAGACAGAACAAAGTAAGTTACGAAGCAAAATAAAACAAAACATGCAAGTCTAAGCATAATACGTTAGAAACTGAATAGAGGCAAATCCCACCCCCTTTTATAGCTTTGGCTCAAGCCAGGAATCTTTTGTCCCCACCCCTCCTTCTAAATAGAAAAGCACCAGGTTTAAGATAGATTCCAGTATCAGGTGACATGGTCACATGTCCAGTGAGACCCCAGGTCTTCATTCTTTCCTGATTGACTCACAAGAACACAGGAAGGCTTACAAGCAAACTGAGCCATTTACAATACAACCAATTGTCCTGTTTAATGGGAGCCAACAAGATGCTAAACCACAATTAATGGCCTTCATTTTGCATAATTACAATAGGACTTCAGAGTAATACTTCATATTTCTAGCTTCAGATACAAGAATGATACATTCATACAAATAGGATGAACAAACTCAGTAGATTATAAGCTTTGTAATGAAAGACATTTTGTAATGAGAGACCTTACAAGAGATCTTTGCATGAAGTGTATTCCAGTTACATTATATTCATATTCCAAGCATATTTCCATAAAGTATATGGAGTGCAATGTCATGGAGATTTTTTTTTTTTTTTTTTTTTTTGCTACAGGCAAGATACTGTGGCTATAATTACTACCCTCGATCTGCTGGCAATGCTCCTATTAATGCAGCCCAATATATTGTTAGCCTTCTTGGCAACAAGGGCACACTACTGACTCCTATAGAGCTTCTCATCCAGTGTAATCCCCCAGTCAGTCCCAAGCCTGTAGCAGTGCATGGGATTCTTCCATCCTAAATGCTGGATTTTGCACTTGTCCTTGTTGAATGTCATGAGATTTCTTTTGGCCCAATCCTCCTATTTGTCTAGGTCACTCTGGACCCTATCCCTACCCTCCAGCATATCTACCTTTCCCCCCAGCTTAGTGTCTTGCTGAGAACTTGCTGAGAGTGCAAACTATCCCATCATCCAGATCATTAATGAAGTTGTTGAACAAAACCGGCCCCGGGACCGACCCGGGGGCACTCCACTTGATATTGGCTGCCAACTAGACATGGAGCAGTTGATCATTACTTATTGAGCCCAATGATCTAGCTAGCTTTCTACCCACCTTATAGTCCATTCATCCAATCCATTCTTCTTTTACTTGCTGGCAAGAATACTGTTGGAGATCATCTAAAAAGATTTGCTAAAATCAAGGCATATCACGTCCATCACTTTCCCCATTCCCACAGAGCCAGTTATCTCATCATAGAAGAAAATCAGGTTTGTCAGGCATGGCTTGTCCTTGGTGAATCCATGTTGACTGTTCCTGATCACCTTCTTCTCCTGCAAGTGCTTTAAAATGGATTCCTTGAGGACCTACTCCATGATTTTTCTGGGGACAGAGATGAGGCTGACCAGTGTGTAGTTCACCTGATTCTCCTTCTTTTCTTTTTAAAGTTGGGCAATATATTTGCCTTTTTCCAGTTGTCTGGGACCTCCCCCAGATAACCACGAGTTTTCAGATATAAGGTTCAATGGCTCTACAATCACATCAGCCAACTCCCTCAGGACACTCAAATGCAGTGCATCTGACCCCATGGACTTGGGCATGTCCAGCTATTCTAAATAGTCCTGAACCTTTTCTTTCACCACTGAGGGCTGCTCACCTCCTCCCATTGTGTTCAGCCCAGTGCAGCAGTCTGGGAGCTGACCTTGTCTGTGAAGATAGAGGCAAAAAAAGCATTGAGTACTTCAGCTTTTTCCACATCATCTGCTGTCTTGCAAAGTACTGCCAAGGTATGTGAATTGACTCATCTTCTACTTCTTTGCCTTCTAACAAAATGCTTGAGTTGAGAGTTGCCAGGGTTCTCACTAGATCCGCCTCCCCGCACCAAACTAATCATTAAACGTGTCTTTTTGTGATGCTGCACAGTCTTTTGGTCTTTGCTAGCCTGGTGACTGAGCTGCCACTTAAGAGAGTTATTTCATCTGTCAGAGGCAACACGTAACTGTTGATAGTGGAAGATGGGCACAGTTTTGAACCCATTCCTCACCAAAAAAAAAGAAATAAAAATATGAACCCTTGTAGACGGGGAGGGGCACTTATGACCCTACACCCCCACTATAGATATCACTTCTGATATCAGCAAAAATCTAAATCTTCTAGAGTACTGTTATTAAACCATGTGAATTCTCCATTGTATCTGTTTAAACTGTTTCTCATACTGAAGACAATGGAAATGCCAAACAGGAGAAGTGAGAGAATGCATCCTTGCTGGACACTAGTGTCAATGGTAAGACATTCACTCAAACGTTCATTTACTTCACCTGTGCAAGTTGCAGATTGATGATAATTATTTTATTGGCATTCCATCATATTTATAGATATTCCAGAGTTTACAATTTAAGGCCATCAATTTTTTTTTTAAATCTATGAGGTTTATGATGAATGGGTTTTGCAACTCAAAGGTCTCCTCTGTGATTACTCTTAGAGTAAAACTCTGGTCAACACATAGTCTTCCGGGTCCAAATCCATCCTGCTCTACCTTTAGTTTTGTCTCATCTGCTTCTGTTTAATTTAATTCTGTTTAAAATTATAGCGCAGAAGACTTTGGCTGGCACTGAAATGGGTAAAATGTCTCCCCAGTTATTGGAGCTGCTTAAGTCAATTTTCCCTGACATTTTAACTATAATGCCATTTCCTCACTTTTTTATTGCATCTTTCACTTCTTTGTGATGTGAGATGTTAGTCTATCTAATTCTGGGTGTTTAAATCTGTCAAAGTCTATAGTTTTTTTGTGGTGGAGTTGTGTTTAGCATCTCTGAACATGCTCTGCCCATCACCCTCTCTGTTTTTGTTTTTGTTTTTTTTGTCTGTGAAGATCTTTTCTTGTTTATTCTTAATATGCCTTCTGGCTGGTATAAACTTTTGCCAGTTAGAACCTTGCCGAGCTGATAAAGTGTTTGACATCACTCTTTTGGCAGCTGCTTCAGCTTCTTCGGTGATGTTATCCAGGTATTTTCTCTTTTCTCTTCTTGAGCTTCTTTTTACTGCTTGGTCCTTTATTTTATACAGATTTTTTTATTGCTTCTCTTTATGAAGGTGTTTTTGAGGAGCTGACATTTGCTCTGCTTCTTTTCTTTCTCTCACACAGTTCCACATGTGCATATTTATCCAGACATTTGTTTTGCTTGTCCAGAAATCAACTTCAGTTATTGAAGAATCTATGATATTAACATGCAGAAAGGATCATGTCATGTCAGTGTTAACTTCTTATGGTGAATCTAAGTCTTTAGCACTTGAAATCTGTTCATACATTCAATTTAAAATTGTTTCTATAATGTTGTGTCTATTACCCTTGTTTGTTAGTCTTCTTGGTGCATTTGGGGAGTTGTTTTTCTCAAGTTTGATCTTGAATCTGACCACATGTAAATTGTGGTCATTTCTCACATCACTTCCTCTGTATGTGCGTGTGTCCTGATGAGTTTTTCTAAATTTCCCTCCAATATATAGACGGTCTATCTGGTTCCTAGTGACTCCTTCTGGTGAATTCCAAGTATCTTTATGGATACCTTTGTGTAGGAGTAGTGTTCCAGCAGTTATCAGCTCTGATACCAGGCAGAGAGGTAAAACTGAGAGCAGAATTTGGCCCTAGAGATTTGGTAATCTAACTAAAGTATAAAACTATAATTGCAAGATGGTATTGAGTTTTGAGGCCTGTGAAAAAGAGACATTAACAACTGGTGCCACTCACACCAAAATAGCCAGTGTCTCATTCAGGGAAGGAGTCTTTCCTTCCTTCTTCATAAAACCATAGAATTATAGAATTCTAGGGCAGGAAGGGATCTCAATAGGTCATTGTAATAAGTGTGAAGTAGCCTAGAATTAGTGTTTACCTGTAAGGGGTTAAGCTAAAGGTAACCTGAGAGGTGGACAACTGACCAATGAGAAATTCCTCAGGAGACAAAGGATTTTAAGTTTCAGTTTCTGTCTGGGTCTTCTCTCTGTTCACCTCAGCTATGGGATGAACACAGCTATGTCTTTCACTGTAACTATAGATTCTATCAAATATTGTAGTCAGTAAGTTTACCTTCTTTTTATCACTTGGAGGGTTCTCAGTGGTGAGGGTTGGCTGGGTGCTTCTTGATAGTGTAAGATTCAGCAGAGATATCAACAGTGGGAGAAAGTTGCCTCGGGGGAGAGGTTTGGTTTCTGAATCCTTTTGTTGATGATGGTAGATGCTGTTCTATTGATCGTTATAAGAGATTTATTCCTTTCTTTTTTTCTCTTAATAAAATCTTTCTTTTAAGACTCTGACTGCTTGTTTTCCATTGTGTAAGATCCTGGTTTTGGATCGGGCACGTCTCGCAGGAGCAGGTGAGGTTTGTTTTTTTTCTCTCAAGCTTCCCAGGGAAGGAAGAAGTTTGGGGGGTTAGTGGAAAGGGAAAGAAGGGTCCCAAACGACCCTAAATTGAGTTTGGTGGTGGCAGCAGTTAGTTCCAGACACAGAAGAAGTTGTGTTCTGGGAAAAAACATTTTAACCCAAGCTGGTAAAATAAGCTTGGGGGGGGTTATTTCTTTTTTCATGCGGGTCCCCACATCTGTATCCTAGAGTTCAGAGTGGGGAGGCAATCCTGACAGTCATCTAATCCATTCCCTTGTGCTAAGGCAAGATGAAGTATATCTACAACATCCATGGTAGATGTTGGTCAGATCTATTGTTAAACACTTCCAGTGATGGGGAATCCACAACTTTCCTAGGTAACTTCTTCCAATGCTTAGGTATCCTTATAACACTGGTCTACAATTTTTTAGAAATCGTCTTCTTCACAGATAAAATGTGATATTTATTATGTACTTTGATGTGCTGAATTCAAATATGACAATTAAAACAACTGATTGGCTACTGTTTCTAAGATATTTAAGTTTTTACATTTTATGTCTATGTATATTGTGTAGATAGTAGAATTTTAATCATAAATTGTAAACCTAGGTCTTTTCACGTGTTTATGGTTGCTTTACATGATAATATTTCACCTGTGCTGTTTATGTAACATTTTAAAAATCAGCAAAAGGGTTATATAAATAAAATGCAGTATGAAACAAAAGGCAAAAAACTATTATGTACATAGTTTAGTCCTATTCAGTGTCTACTCGGCGCTTCTTGGCTTGTCTCTTGTATTTATTAAATGGAGCATCTCTTGTCACTGTCCAGCAATAGTCTGCAAGCATTGATGGGCTCTATTTGCCCTGATAGCGTTTCTCCATTGTTGCAATATCCTGGTGAAATCGCTCGCCGTGCTCGTCGCTCACTGCTCCGCAGTTTGGTGGAAAAAAATCTAGATGAGAGTGCAAAAAATGTATCTTTAGTGACATGTTGCAACCAAGGCTTTTGTATGTCTTGAGGAGGTTTTCCACCAACAACCTATAGTTGTGTGCCTTGTTGTTTCCGAGAAAATGTATTGCCACTGACTGGAAGGCTTTCCATGCCGTCTTTTCCTTGCCATGCAGTGCATGGTCAAATGCATCATCTCGAAGAAGTTCACGAATCTGAGGATCAACAAAGACACCTTCCTTTATCTTAGCTTCACTTAATCTTGGAAATTTTCCACGGAGGTACTTGAAAGCTGCTTGTGTTTTGTCAATGGCCTTGACAAAGTTCTTCATCAGACCCAGCTTGATGTGTAAGGGTGGTAACAAAATCTTCCTTGATTCAACAAGTGGTGGATGCTGAACACTTTTCCTCCCAGGCTCCAATGACGGTTGCAGTGGCCAATCTTTCTTGATGTAGTGGGAATCTCTTGCACGACTATCCCATTCGCAGAGAAAACAGCAGTACTTTGTGTATCCAGTCTGCAGACCAAGCAAGAGAGCAACAACCTTCAAATCGCCACAAAGCTGCCACTGATGTCGGTCATAGTTTATGCACCTCAAAAGTTGTTTCATGTTGTCATAGGTTTCCTTCATATGGACTGCATGACCAACTGGAATTGATGGCAAAACATTGCCATTATTCAGCAAAACAGCTTTCAGACTCGTCTTCGATGAATCAATGAAGAGTCTCCACTCATCTGGATCGTGAACGATGTTGAGGGCTGCCATCACACCATCGATGTTGTTGCAGGCTACAAGATCACCTTCCATGAAGAAGAATGGGACAAGATCCTTTTGACGGTCACGGAACATGGAAACCCTAATATCAGCTGCCAGGAGATTCCACTGCTGTAGTCTGGAGCCCAACAGCTCTGCCTTACTCTTGGGTAGTTCCAAATCCCTGACAAGGTCATTCAGTTCAGCTTGTGTTATGAGGTGTCATTCAGAGGAGGAGGATGGGAGAAAATGTGGGTCCTGTGACATTGATGGTTCAAGACCAGAAGTTTCATCCTCTTCCTCTTCCTCGTCTGACTCAAGTGAGAATGATTCTGGTGCATCAGGAACCGGCACTCCTTCTCTGTGGGGTATTGGGCGTATAGCTGATGGAATGTTTGGATAATGCACAGTCCACTTTTTCTTCTTTGACACACCTTTCCCAACTGGAGGCACCAGGCAGAAGTAACAATTGCTGGTATGATCTGTTGGCTCTCTCCAAATCATTGGCACTGCAAAAGGCATAGATATCCTTTTCCTGTTCAACCACTGGTGAAGATGTGTTGCACAAGTGTTGCAGCATATGCGTGGGGCCCACCTCTTGTCCTGATCTCCAATTTTGCAGCCAAAATGAAGGTGATAGGCTTTCTTAATCATAGTGGTTATACTGCGCTTTTGTGATGCAAAAGTCACTTCACCAGAAACATAGCAGAAGTTATCTGCCCTGTTCACACAAGTACGAGGCATCTCTGCTCACTTTGGCTAAACAGAAATGTGTCCCTTTGCAAAATCAGACACTGACAAATAAGAGAGCACGACACTGTATGATTTCTAGAGCTGATACAGGGCAATTTGTTCAGCAGAGTGATGTAAGCTTCGTTATGATTGCATCATCCATGACTTCTAGGAATAACATGATGCAATGCATATCATGTATGACGCCATACCAGCTTCAGATTGCATCATTCATTGTTTTGCCTAAAAAGCAAGTACTGTCCAAACCCAGTCATAGATTTATTCGTAGATCCAGTCAAAGATGTATTTTAGTCATTTCTGGTTTAAATTGAGATCCCTTCCCTCTATAACTCACTTATCCTCCTCCATTCCCATGTCAAGGGTCGTATATACTGACCCAATAGCATATCTTGAAAACTAGAGCCAATGAACAATTGTAAGCATCATTTTCGTTCTCAGTGACCCAGAATTAGTAAAGTTTGACTATATTTATTTCAGAAGCATTTTGGCTGTAGAGCAGTGTAATTAGAAAGTTGGGAACAAAGCCTTCATTACCTGCACACCCAAGCTCTAATTGGGACAAACCCTTAGTCTAATTTATGTCAGTAGCAAAACTCCTTATGCTCATGACAGTTATGAGCTCATGACAGTTCAGGCAATTTATTTAGGTGCCTAACTAGAGATTTAGTAGCCTGAGGAAGGCACCCATTTTGAAAAAGCTTGGCTTATATATTACTACTGAAATGAAGGGAACTATGAACCAAGCTTTTTCATAGCTGGTGACAAGCTGTCCATCATTGTTCCACACAGCTGCAGTTGACAATGCACTATTTTCTAATTAGTACTAAACTCTCATTTTAAAGGTTTCAAATGTGACATTTTGTGGTACTTATGACATTTCCAGGTTCTCTTATCCTCCAAAGATAAGCTTCCAATCAAGGTTTATTGCAAAAATTGTCATGATAGCCACTTGCCAGCAAAAATGTTGTCATTGGACTGCTATCACTAATGCTTTATTGTGTTAGCATCATCCTCTGGGTGTCCCAATGAGTTTTAAGTAGTCAATCTACCTATTTAGACTGCAAATTCCAGGTGGCAGATCGTATGAGCCAGATTCTCTACTGCATTCTAGTCCCTTTATATCACTGTGGGATTACAAAGAGACTAGTGCTTAAACAATGATTAAAATAAAGAAATAATAATAGTTATAGATGTGCACTGTGCTATGCTTGCTGCCCATTAAGAGGGTATTACATTTTTTTTATGTGCATTTACATTTTAATTGCCATCTTCATGGCACTGGCAGGAGTGCAGATATTGGTTACTTTTTGCTTTCTGAACAATGCATTAACAGATTGCTGAAGTTCTTGGATAATTTTCTGTGTATTTCTGAGTGAGTGGTATTCTGCAGAGCAACACTAATATGTTCCTAGTGTTTTTGTAATAAAGAGAGTTATACATTATTCTGTGGTGTGCAATGCATAATGTTTTTGAAATTAGTTTACTGTCTCCCATTGCTCTCTACAGTATAAATCATGGGGGGAAACAGTGAGAGATGAAAATCTGCACACTATTTTGTTCGTGTGACTCCTGATAACATTTCCTTACAGGAAGTCTTGATCAAAATGTGTTCTTTTCACATCAATGTGTCATTCCTAGTGGTGGTGTATAAATGAAAACTGTGATATATTCTCCTGCTATTTCCCTGTTTGAATTAAATTTCTCCTTTTTTTTAATCTCCAAGTGAAGTGGCCCAAATGATGAGATTTTGATTAATTTTTTTAAACCAATACCATTTTCTTGTGGAACAATCTCATCACTGCCCATGGCCACATCCACTGTCCTTCCCTAGAATTTTACTTACTACCAATACCCCAAACCCTAACATTGAACACACACCTGCAAATAAGTGTAGGAGTACATTAGATTTATAATGTTTGAACTTTATTATAAGAGAAGTTATTTCGTTTAGAAACAAAGGACAAATTCTACTCTCGTGCAGCCTTATAAATCAATTAGCATCAATGCACTTACTCCAGATAAGCAAAGGTGTAAATGAGAACTGAATTTGTCCCAGGTGTTATATTTATTCCCACACATCAAAGGTTAGCTGAACATTCTAGTTGTTGTCTTTATTGCAGCTGTGCAATTTTTTTCTGCACAAAGAGCCATTTCATTCGGTAGCTGAAAGAGTGCTAGAACAGCAACAGTAGTGTCATGTGGTCTTATTTGAGCCTTACACCCCATACACTTGGTAAATGTAATTATAGATCACTGCTGCAAAGGCTTCTTTGATTTCTGTAAGTAGTTTTAAGCCTGATGAAATGAAAGGCAGAAAATAACTATTGTCCTGCCACTCATTTAGGGAGCAAATAATTTTGCTTTCTTAGCTATTTTGTCTTGCATAACAGACTATAGCTAATAATTTCAGTCTCTATTGCAAGAGGGATGTTCTCTCTTTCATTTTCTGTATGATTTGTTCCGCAGAATCTAGCTTTACATCTATACAGTTTTAATAGTATATTATTTATCACACAATATCTGCTTGTGTTATGTTTTAGAGCATGACATCTCACCACATGACTTTTCATCAGGGATCTTTCATTCTCATTATTTCTAATCTAGTCCAGTTTCATGCACCATGCCCACCACTGTGGTACCTGAGCATCTAAGCAACAATTGGGATGAAACATTACATTACAAGAGGCTCAAGATAATGAGTAGACATTGCCAGTATAATGGCCCAGCTGAAATTATATAACTTTCAACCTTTACCTCATCTTTCTTTAAAGTGTAAGCTGTGCACAGATATCCGGTAGGTGTTTTTCACCGTTTGCACTAAATCCTTATCCGAGTCATGCTAAGATGATTCCTTTATAGCTTTTCTTCTAGATACTGAGGCAACATTTTTGCACAGCACAGGACCATTAACTGCATTTCATAATAATCCCTTCCAAAGCATCCATTAACATAATTAACAGCCAGTTAACCAAAGCATTATACCTTCAGACGTCAAATAACAAACTGTAAGTTCACAGCTGGTAGGGGACCCTTTCAAGGCAATCACTGCTCAAAAATATGATAAGCAGAGCAGAGAGAATCTGTTTGCTCGGTGGTGGGAAGCATTCAACATCCATTAGAGATCAGCCAATATCTTAATTTAATTGCACTACAAATGTAATTTTAAAAAATTAACTGTGGTGCTATGGTGGCTGCATTTATACCAGTCATAGCTCCATTAAAATTGGTCAATTCTATCATTAAGGAACGCTTTCTCAGAGGGTTACAATTCACCATGCTAGCTTTGCATTGGGTCATTAGCTAGCAACTAGGAGTAATGGGTATCATTTGAGGCAAAACATCATCTTCAGAACCACTTTTAAGCGGTGAATAAAGAGCATATTGTATTGAATCTTGAACAAAATAGGCAAAACCTATCCTACACATTGTGAGACACCTCCCCTATAGTAAGCCATTTGCTAACTGCTGCTGGTGTCCATTACATTTTCCTTTCCTGGTTGTGAATTTTAAAATAAATGAACAGCATAATGCTAACTTTATGCTAACATTAATCCATTAAATAATGCACCTCTCCAAAATATCTAGAGACTACATTACTGTCAAAATGATTATCAGTGAATTATCACAGTGAGCTATAGCAAGCCTTGCTTTCAATATAGCTCTGTAAGGTCTAGATACAAAACTGCACTGTACATCTTGAGCTACCAAAGGGGCTAAACACCAGGGACGTGATTCTCTTCCTGCAGTATCTGAGATTTGAGGAGTTACTTCTATCTTTCAGGTCAAAAAATAGGTCCCAAATCACCCTCAGTCCTCCTATGCAATAAAATGATCAATTCCTAAGTTAACCCATGAGGCATCTCAGATTTCTAAAATTTTGAATGTTTTTTCACATAAGAACTAACCTCTCAGTTTCTTTCCTACACAGCTGTGTGTCTATCATATGTATTTCATTTCTTTAGCACAGTCAAGTAATATTTAAATAAAAGGTAATTGTGTATTTACAATCACACAAGGTTGGGTAACTAAATCAAGTGCGAATGCTGATAAAAACAGAGCAAAGATGGCCTATGTGTAAAGTGTTGCATTGCTGTTTAGGTTTCTAAAACTCTTCAGGACATCTTATGGCACGCAGTTGAATACAGTAATGTTGCTAAAAAGGTGAGAGGGAACTGGAATTAAAGTAATTATCTGAACATTTAGACAATTCTGTTATCTGTTTCTAAGCATACTCCATGCATGGAGAGAAGTTGTGTGGGTTGTTAAAGATAAACCTCTTTCATTCTACAATTATGATACCTTGACAGCCTATTTCTCAGCTTCTCCCACAAACATCCCCATGCTTTCTTCTATATTGCCTGTTACACATGGAATGATGCCATTTCTGAACTAAATCAACAAAGCCACGACAGTCCACCCTTTAAATCCCTCCCAAAAACCCACTGCTTTCATGACTCATTGTGGCCCTAGGCACCCTTTTATTCACACCCTACATAGTACTGCAATGATATTTATATAAAATAGGCCTTGCTTTAAGGTAGTCTATGAAAACGGGTTGCACTATGATTAATAATATCATTGTAAAATGCATCTTTATATGTGGAGTTATGAGTTCCCTCTGTATGATGTGAAAAGAACATTTAAGATAAATCCTAGGTAAAGACAATAGACAAGGAATGGGGTTTTACATCAATTTTCAATTTAGCAGCAAACAAAGCTCTTGAGCTAAACCATCTAAGGTTTTCCCTGTCCCTGAACAAAAGAGAAAGTGAATTAATGTGGCCCCTGAACCCTAGAGACACACAGGACATTGAATCCCCAGGAGACTTTCCTGACTTGTAAAACAAAAGCAGTCCCTTGGGGAATACAAGGAAGAGAGAGAGACTCCGTCTTTATCCTTCACCTTAAGAGACAAAGAAGCCAAGTGACATAATCTCTATGATGAGTCCAGTGCAGATCGTTCAGTCTAAAGCCGGAAAGGAGACTGTGGCAAAGAGAAACCATCTTGAATAAAGACCATATCTTGCTAGATTAAGTTTTATACTGTAAAATGTGTAATTTCACTTTTATTTGCTTGTAGCCATCTCTACCTTTAGCTCGTTTACGTGGTATTGCTTAATCCCTGATCCTTTGTCGTGTATTGCAGAGAAACATCTCTGCATTCACTGACTGTTACCTGGCAGGTGAGGTTTGGGCCAGGAGATCCTTGAGGAGTTTGCTGTTGTGGAAGACAGACTGGTATGGCAGGAAGCTGACACACAGTCTAACTCCCAGCAAAGCTCACCTTGGCTCGGGCACAGAGGTAACAGAGCGGTTTGCAGTACCCCAGCACAATCTAGCACAATCAAGCCTGGACCTGATTAGGGTCTTCCAACACTATCATCATACAAATATGCATATAAAAGCTAAAAATACAGATCTGGAAATCACAGGGCCAGATTACTGTTATTATTTATTCAGCACCATAAATGTGTGTACGGTGCTTTCTGGTGTAAAAACCTACCAGAAAGTCACAACTCAGGGGGAAACTTAGAATGCTCACCCAAGAAGCTTGTTACAAGACAGGATAGAGTAAGGTTTGCATAGCTCTGCAGAGTAAGCAGGGACTTAGCTTTGTAACACTATGACTAATTCAACATCTCTAGGGAAATTCTACAGATCTCAGAGCATCCACACAGAGCGATGATCCATGTTCCTTCCTCCAGCTTTCCATCATCTCCCTAGTCTTAGAAAATGTGAAGAGATTTTTCTGGAAGTTAATACTGTGTGGGAGTCACAGCGGTCTGCTCTTCACACAGAAAGCCTTCTGCAGATCTGGAGCCAGTGGAAGTGGGAAAGAAATGATTCCACTCTAGGCTTTGGGTATGGGGGTAAAGGACCCTGTATAGAAATGCAGGGCACGTCTCTTGAGCCATATTGATTTCAGCTGCTTGAATAATGAATACAGATGCGGGGTTAATTTTTATGACTGCTTCTTAAGGCCGATCAAGTGGCTCCTATTAGCATGGATGCAGGATATAATAAAAGAGGATTTGAAGCCCTTTCTCTGATGCACAATAAACTATAGTTAGGGATCCAGGTAGAGAAAATCCCTAGAAATTGGCAAAAGCATGAGATTTATGTTTTGTGTGTTCTGAACACTATCTGGTTATACGCCTCTTCCCCAAATGCACTACAAGAGAGTTCTGGTTAATATCCACACACATCCCATCTCTGCACATAAAAGCTGAAGGATAATTTAGCTCATAATTTTTAGCACAATAAAATAAATATAAAATTCCTCAATCCAAGCTGCATCTTCCAATCGACCACAAAAGCACTTCTGCATCAAAGAATTTCATCAACCATATTATTCTATCACTTGAGTCCACGCATCTTCCCCAAAGAAGAAACAATTTGATCTAACAGTAAAAACAATCTCAACTGAAACCAGGGTTCATGCACACAAGGGAAATCACTAAGGAAACCAGATTTATGATTGCTGTGTTGTGAATAAATAGCTCTTTGATACATGCTGCAGATTGAAATAAGCATATCTGGCCTTTTGTTCATAGTTATTGTAAGGATAAATACAATGTATAAATGAAACCTTACTCTGGGCAATATATGACTTGTCACTAACTTTCAGCAAACCGACTTGTTTCAACTGAGTTTAAAATATTCTCACATAGTTTTAACCTCCAGTGATCTATTTTAGCAGGTTACATGTCATGATGCTCTCATAACAGAGTTAATTTACATATCAGTTACTGAGATTCAGGTCAGTTCCAGAGTCAAGGACTCTCCAGTAAGAGCTCTGTCACCAAATGAAACTGGTAATACTCAGAGAGAGAGAGACTGACTGGCTGTAAGTACACAGCACCAAAACCATAAAAGGGATGAAAACCAACTCCTTGAATTGAACTTGGAAACAAGCTCACAAGGCAGTGACCACATTTAGGGCCTGATTTTGAGAAGCAAATTCTGACTTTGCGGGAGCAAAATACTTCCTGGGCAAACCCTCCCCATCACTACACAACCTACGCAGTCACCTCCATCCATAGCCTGGCAAGAGCATCTTCCTGCATCTGGTAGGAATCAGGAAGGTTCTAGCACTCAAATACTGCACCCGAGATTTAGTGGAAGGACTTAGGGTTTGAGTAATCCTTTTTAATAGAGAATGAGAAATTAATTCATCCTTTTCTTAAAATGGGAAAGTATTCTATCTGCAGAGCAACATCCATATTCATCAGAACAATAACTTGCTGTTGCATTATCTGGACTTCAAGGGTACCGCATGGTATTTTTTCATTTCATTATCATAAATGAGCTGTTTTGCTACAACCATGCTTCATGTTTAAAAGAGAAATTCACTATTTTCTAAACAGAGTTAGTCTATTCTGTAAATTGTCCAAGAATTCATGTAATTACTACAGTGCCAACGTGTTTAAATGAGGCTTCCACCTTCAGGTATGCACCATCACTGCAGAGTAGAATCAATAAGATCCATTTGAAGCAATTCACCTCACATCTTCTGATATCCTCAATAGGGTTTGTATTATAATATGTCCCTGTAGTATTTTCATATAGAGCTTTCTTGTTCCAAATTCATATGAAGGAACCAGTAACTGGTTCCTATATCTCTCAGGAGGAGGTAAAATGAGATCTATATAACTTGCATGCACAATTTAAAAATAATTTAAATCTGTTTACCTTTGAGAGAACTAAAACCAGGAAAACTAAAAAATGTTATAACAGAAGCTACATTGCACATGGAACAGAAAAAGAATCCCTTCAGATGCTATCAATCACAGATAGTGTAGTTACACCAGCCTTGAGCCAAATGACCCATAATAAGATGATGATTTACTTTGTCTATATTATGGTCTGATAATCTCTGGTCCTCACTCCAGCTCGAAGTATTTTGCCTCCTTGGAGACGTGTACCTTCCAAATTGTACCCAAAGAAGGAGATCCTGGCTTCTAGTTGCTGCCACTTTCCCAAATCCTCATTGCTATATAAGAGGAAGAGTTGAATGAACTAGAAAATAGACAATTAGACAAGAAACAAGTAAAGGAGTTTCTTCTAGGTTTCAAGGGACACTGTCAGAAGAGTTTCATCATTATATTCATATGTTAACTATTACGGTCTCTTGTTCAGATGCAGACTGAAATTTTATGCTTTTCTTACACCAGTCAATTCATTTTAAAATATCTATTAACGAGAAGGAAGGTTTTTTCAAGATAGCAGCCCAAAGCAGCCAGAATAACCTATCATCTTCATAACTCAAACATGCATTTTATGTATGGTTAAGAGCTGTAGAAAAATGAATGCATTTTCCCTGTGCAATTTCAATTGACAAATTCTGCAATCTTGTTTTGGGTGATTTTGCCACACATTTTATTTTTCTGTGAAATTGACACATGGCTTTTACACAGCATTTCCTAATTCAAACACACAAAATGTTGAATTTTAATTTGAGAGTGACCTTTCACTCAAATTCCATCCATTGTTACGCCTGATCCAACCATAAGCTCAGCAGAGCAGATCCGTTCATGTCTCCACGGAGCTCATTGCAGCAGTATGGCCTTAACTTAGGAAATGGGACTTTAACCAAGTGATTTGCCAAATTTTGGGGGCAGGGGTTTCAGTCAAATGGGCCAATTTTTGAGCTTGTAAATGAGTACAACAAAAACAATACATTTACAGAAGTTCTGTTTGTTACAATTTTACACAATTCTGTGGTTAACAATAACATTTGAATTTGAAACATGCTGGAGTAAACTTGTGCTACTCAGGAGACCCTCTTGAATACAACGTGTTTATCCCCAGGGACCAGTTCTGCGCTCCTTACTCAGTCATCTCCACCATTAACATGAATGGGGAGATTTAAAGACACAAGAATCAGCCACTCAAAAGAACTGGATGATTGAGGGGACTGGTGAGGAGAAACAGAACCTTTAGTTCATAACCACTGATTCAAATCTGGTCCAAGTCACTTGTGTGAAAAAGACATAGGTATTATCCATATCAAGGCCTATGTGAAATGACTTCATGGTGTCAGGCCAGTTCTGATGGCCATATTCCCACAGCAGGAGATGTACTAATAGGCAACTGTTTTGGCAGTATCGGCAGATAAAAGAATGGCTGAACAGGCATGGAAACCGAATGACCCACTCCTACCCTGGAGTAGGTTTCTATGCAGCAGGGTTGAGAAATAATTAAAGGTCAATGCAGAGGAAGCCTCTCCTGCTGTTTTGTTTGGGGTCAATCCCATGAGGTGCTGAATGCTCCTGTTCAGTTCAGTGACACTGGAGGGTACTCTGCACTTCACAGGATTGGGTGATAAAATGCATCTGCTGTGTAGATTATTGAAGGAGAAGAAACCCAACAACCTTGCATTCCACTTCAGTCAGTCTATCACCATTCATGAGAATGAAATTCAGTTTGAAAAACTAAAACACCCACTGTTCAGCAATTCCTTGACACAGTAGGGTGGATTCAGAACAAAGTGTCAGTATTAATTTTAAACGTATTTGTTTTTTGTTCCTTCATGTTGTAGTTTTGTGGTTATTGTATATGTTCATTTTCATTTTTCCTGCAGCAGTGCCCTGATTTTTAATGTCTTTAATCCTCATTAGGGTGCCTGAGAGCTGCTATGTGCACATCACAACGTCAAGGACTTGCACATAAATATGTATTTATGGACTTTTAAAAATGAAATTATGCAAATGTCATTCGGGAACTTGTGAAAAGATGTATTATTCACCTCATAGTCTCTATTATGTATATCCTTTTTAAAAGAGTTTTAAAAATTGGAATTCTGGATGTGATGAAGTATAACAACTCCACTGGAGCTATCACAGTCTAATTATATACTACCATATATATTCAGAATATTTCTAAAATTTGCAGCAAAAATTCTTATGAAAACAACTAATCTATGTGTGCAGTAGCCACTTTTCCAAGTTAAATTGTAATCCCAGCCAATTAACATCACACTACTAACGACTAAAACTACAGTAAAGACAACAAAAACTAGAATAAAACTAATTATGTACAATTCTAAACCAGTTTTTTAAAAGCGTGTTGGAGACAATGGGACACTATTAGATCCAACTCGGACCAAGCAGTGATGAGAAGAAACTGAAGGACTAGTCAGTCCACCCTGACCCTGCCCTTTATTGCCTTGGACAAAACCATAAAGCAAAGCAAGTGAACATGCATGGACCAACAGACACTACTACTTTCAAATTCTCCAGTTCTGGATGCATGGCAAACCCTCAGTGGAATACCATAGGGACCATCACTCGAAGTGGCTGATTGATGACGAAGCCCAGCTGACAAGGACTAGGCAGGGCTGGTATAAAGTCAGAAAGTTGAACAGAGAATAGGCTGGGAGAAGGAAGATTATTTGGCCCCAAATGAAGTCACTCTATAAACTGAGGAAGAGTCTATAAAAAAGGAAGAATGGCTACAAAGCAGGCGAGGGAGGGAAAAGAGTAGAATCAGAATCAGAGGATGATGATATCAGCAAAAAAGCAAACAGAGGAAGTAAATAAACCAAAATATTATAACAGTAAGATTCCTAGCCAAATAAGAACAGGCGATGTTAACCCTGTGAAATTAGCTGACCGAATATAAAAAACCATGGGGAATGTTGTAAGAGCTAGGAGCCTGCAAAATGAATATAAAAACAAACAGCAAGCTGATAAACTGCTAAAAACTAAAATGCCAGGAAAAGTTAGAATAAGTTTTCAGCTACCCAAGTATTTGACTGAAATAAAGGGGGTAATACCAGAGTAACACTAGAGCTGACCAATGATGAGATTAAAAAAAAAAAAGCATTGGAGAAGATAAAACTATTAGTAAGTAAGTAACTAATTAGTAAATGAGGAGGAAAAGAAACCATCAGCAGCTGTACTGATTACATGTAAGGAAGGGACTCTACCTAGGGTCTCAGATATTCAGAACCAAGCGATAAACCCTCTTTCACTTAAAGTGTTAATAAGTGCCAACAGTGTGGGTATGTAGCAACTGTTATTAAAGGGAAAACAAGATGCAGTAAATGTGGGGAAAACCATTGTTATGAAAATTGTATAGAAGTAAAATCTAGTAACTGTGGTGTAATCACAGTCCGGCATATAGAGGGTGCATTGCAGCAAGACAAGCTAAAGAAATACCAAAGACAAAAGCTGTTAATAACATACCTTATGTGAAAGCTGTAAGGAGGCTCTCAAAGCATCAGACGGAGAAGGAAGGGAAAATCAGCACAGGAAAAGGGGAACTGTAGACCCGGGCTCATTCTATAAAAAAATAAAATGAAAAACACTATAAAATATATGAAAAGTCTAGAATATAATACTGTTGAGATCCCAATGCAGAAGAGTAATATTTCTTTATGATTTATAATATCTATAACCCAAGTGGCATAGGTGGTATATGTAGCCTCTCCAAAAAAGGCTGGCCATGCAGGGGGCAAGAAATGCTGGATGCAGCATGAGTCATCTCCTTTTAGAAGCATGTCAGCCCACCACCTTTGGAGTGCCACACCCAGAAGCTTCCTAGAAGTAGGGGGGCCACTGATGCTCTGACTCTGCCCCATACCCACCCTCTGTCCTAACACCCCACTCCCACTTGGCCTCTTTCCCCCAAGGTCCCGCCACACTCCAATTCCTTCCACAAGGTCCTGCCCTCACTCTGCCTCTTCCCACCCCTGTTCCACCTATTCCTCCAAGCCCCGCATCTGCTCCTCTCCCGCAAGACCTCCTGCCCACCACTCACTCCTCTCCACCGCTCCCCATTCAGTCACTTGTCCTTAAGGCAGGAAAACAGTGGGAGGGCATAGGCCTCCCACTTTTAAAAGTGATGGGACCAAGACCTCCTGCTCCTCCCGTTCCAGCTGAGTTGCTCTGGCATCAGCACACGCAGCCTCTCATTGGCTGGCCCAACTGTGGGACTCCTCCTCCTGTTGATGCCAGAGCAACTCCGCTAGGGGCACCAGAACATGACAGGCTAGGAAGTCATGGCACCATCACTTTTTTTCTGCTTTAAGGCAAGTGATGACGGGGAGATGGTGGAGAGGAGCAAGCGGTGGGTGTGGAGGCATCAGGGAGGAGGAGGTAGAGTGGGGCATGAAGAGGCGGAGCGAGGGCAGGGTTTGGGGGGAATAGGTGGAGTGGAGGCAGGGCCTCAGGGACGAGGTTCAGACAGACACATTCTTGGGGTGGAGCAGGGCACAGGGACGTGGTCTGAGTGCTGGTGACCCCATCCACTTCTAGGGAGTTTCCATTGCTCACATAAATGAAAGAGTCATGCGCCGACTACGGCATGTGGGAAATTAGAAAGTTCGGAGCTACAGGAAATAGTGAAGCGTGCTAAAAGACCACATATTATATGCAGTGACCTAAATAGTCACAATTAATTGTGGTGAAGTAAGACATTTGATAAAAATGCATGTACTGAGAAAAGTTCATAGATGAAAACAATCTAGTGCACTGGTGAGGAACCGGCAACCCGAGGGAGGGAGCTGCAAGAAGCGGCAGCCAGCACATCCCTGAGGCCTGCACCACTTCTTGCAGCTACCATTGACCAGGAATGGCAAACCACGACCACTGGGAGCTACAAGCAGCCCTGCTTGCAGATGGTCAATGTAAACAAACTGACCTATGGCCCGCCAGCAGATTACCCTGGCAGGCTGCGTGCACCCTGCAGGCTCAGGTTGCCCACCACTGAACTAGTGGTTTTAAAAGCTGGTACCCCCACTAAATGTAATTGAATAGATGCTAGTTTTTCTGTCTTAGACCTGGGAATTATAAAAGCAGCTAT
Source organism: Dermatemys mawii (assembly GCA_007922305.1). Classification (NCBI taxonomy): domain Eukaryota; kingdom Metazoa; phylum Chordata; order Testudines; family Dermatemydidae; genus Dermatemys; species Dermatemys mawii. The sequence goes on along the minus strand of ML677341.1, from coordinate 23,960,138 downwards.
TACAAGCAAATGCAACTGGGAAATATACAAGGAAGAAAGATTGGAGAGTGATCCCTTCCCTATACTTACTACTTTTCAAGGGCACGGTAAAGTTGAAGGAAATCACTGTGTGGGTGATAACATAGAGAATTTCAGTGATAATTAACAAAGGAATTAATAGCAGCAACTACTGGAGCCATAGCTATAATACGGCAGTATCCCAAAATTAAAAATTCACTTCTATGGTGAAATGAGCAGTACAAAATGGCAGTTAAAGAAAGGAACAAAGCCTGTTAAGAAGCAATAAATAAATAAATACAAATAATAGTATGAAGTATAAAAGAAGTAAAACAATAGACCTAAGAATTACTTTAAAAAAATCAAATAAAGTGTTGGAGTAAGCACTGTGGACTGGGCAGATAAACAAAGATGCCAAGACATCAGAAATATACAGGCAAATTATAAGAATGAATGGAATTCAGACTAAAAGCCACATCCCAGGTCATATTGGGACTGACAACATAGTTAGAAGTGCCAATAAAGAAAAAGAAGAAGTTTTAGCAGAAACTTTTGGAGATATTAGTAATGAGGAAAACCAAAGTGAGGTTTTCCACCAGATTAAAGGACAATTCATTGAAGAGAATCATGATCTAAGTAGTTGGGGTAACCATGAAGGTACTATGCCGAATGAATGGTTTTGTATGCAAGAACTTGAGAAAGCTATTAATATCAGCAAGAATACATCCCCAGGTAAAGATAATATACATAACATAATGTTTAAATGTCTCTCTGAAAGTAGTTTGAGGGTTATCTTGAAGTATTTAGCATTATATGGGGAAAAGAGTAATACCAGTAAAGTGGAAACAAAGTAGTAATTCCAATACAAAAACCAGGCAAACGATTCACAGAAGTGGACGCCTATAAACCAATTAACTTTTTGTACTGCCTGAGTAAAATTATGGAGAGAATGGTGAATGAAAGATTGATTGCCTATTTGGAAAACAGTGGCGCTATAGATAAGGTGCAGAATCATTTTAGGAGAGGAAGATGCATCATTGATCACATGGCTAAATTAGAAAATGAAATACCAAACGTATAGGCACAAGGGTTTCTTGGTAGCTGTTTTTATAGATACTGAAAAGGCATATGACATGCTATGGGGGAAGACTAATTGTATAAAGTAGTGCACTGGGGATAAAGGGAAGAATATATGGGTGGATTAGATACTTTTTGAGTAAAAGGACCCTGCACATAAGAGTTGGGAAAGCTATGGCGCATATATATAATATTTAAAATGGTGCACCACAGGGAAGGGTTATCAGCCCAACCTTAATATTACAATAAATGATCTCCCAAAATAGACAAGTGGCAGAGTAGGTGTCACTCTGTTCACAGATAATTGTGATCTGTGGGTTAGGAGCAGAAACACTGAGGTGGCAGAAAAGAGAATCAACAAAGCGTTACAAGAAACCTGTGAGTGGGGAAATGTATGGGGTTTCAAGTTCTCCATTACAAAAAACAAAGAATTGATCTTTACAAACAGTAAAGTTACAAAGCAATGTAAACTGCATCTGCATGGAGAACAAATAGGTATAGTTAAAAGGTTCAAATTCTTAGGGGTAATATTTAGTATTAAATTACATTGAAGATCTTATAAACTTTGTTAAAGATAAATGCACAGGAAGGATGATTAAAAGTCTTGCTGGGACTAATTAGAGGGCAGATAAGAAAACATGGCTGATGATTTACAGAGCCTTAATCTGACCAATTATAGACTATGGCTGCCAAGCTTTTGATTCAGCATCAAAATTAGAACTTAAAAAATCATATTTAATATAAGCCCAAACACTACGAACTGCATATGGTACATTTATTACAACACCTATAGGCACGCTACAGGTAGCTTCAAGTTAAATGCCAGTTATACTATGAATGAAACTATTGAACATAATTTTCTGGTCCAAAGTTAATGGGAACTACAATGATGAATACGCTAAACAAATTTATGAGGATTTGATAGGCAAACTATAGCACACTGTCAGAACTCCTCATGCCGTTCAAATTAAGATGTTGATGCAGGGGTTGAAAGACAAGGAAAAGCTGAACAAAGTCAGAACGTTCATTTATGGGGAAATTAATTATGGATGGAAAGTCTCATGTCCAAATGTGGATTTGGATTTATTTTATAAATGTGCAGGTAAGAAGGAGACAGTGGAGATTAAAAATGAAGTATACCAGTATGTAGATGAAAAGTGGAGTTGGCTTTGTCCAATACACACAGATGGGTCCAAAAAAGAAAAAAAAGGAAGAGTAGGGATGGCCTATTTTATACCAAAATTGGGAATTAGTACATCTAAAAAATATCTGACTGTAGCTGTCATGACAGCTGAACTAGTAGCAATAATGCTAGCATTAAATTGGATCTGAGATGTCAACCCAGCCACATGGGTCATTTTTTCGGATTCAATCTCATGGTATCTAAGTATGCAGAAGTGATTTAATCAATTAAGTTATATTTCTAATAACAGAGTGAATACAGATGGGGGCACATGTGGAATTAGCTATGATCCCAGCAGACATTGGGACAGCAGAGAACTAAATGGCAGACTTATCAGCTGAAAATGCTCTAAGAAATAGAAGGGTCGACACAGAAATACTCTTGAGTAAACAGGAAATCAAAAGTCTAGTACTGAAAACTTTAAAAGAGGAATGGCAAAGAAGTTGGATTAATGAAAAAAGTGGAAGACGATTTTTTTGAACTGTGCCCTGGAACCGAGGATGATGAAATATTTCAGGGCCTGAAAAGGACTAATGAAGTGCTTTTGTTTAGTGTACTGTCAGCCCATGTCTTAAACAAAAATCTGTTTTGAATACAAAAGACACAAAGATGGATTATGTGCACTCTGTAAGATGGAAGAAACAACCGATCCCCTTTTACGGGTCTGGAAGGGCTTTCATAAAAAAAAGGGAAAGACTTCTGAAAAATTCAAAAGTCTTAAGGTAAAAATAATTGAATTATGTGATTTAGTAAAAGCATTGAGGAAACGAAGCATTATTAGAAAGATTCTGTTATATTACCTAAAAGACACAGGGTAGAGTGAGAGGATATAAACCACTAAGTACTGAGGAATTATAGCTGGTGACGGCTATCGACCATTCAGTCAAATCTGCTTCACCATAAAAAAAGAGAAAAGAGAAAAGAAGAAAAGAAAGGGGACTGCTGGGGAAGTGGGAGAAGCAAGGTGTGTTGGGGACTAAGGACTTGTTAGTCCCAAACATACCTTGCTTCTCTCACTGCTCTATGCCTAAATAGCCTGCAGTTACTCCCTGGGAGGAGGGAGTCTGGCCTGGTAAACCCAGAGTGTGGGGGGAGCCAGGAGATTTAGGAAGGAGTCCCGGGAAGAACAAAAGAGTCTTGGAGAAAGCATACGACAGTTGCTAGGCATAAGGCCCCTGGACTGGAGCCTGGAGTAGAGGGTGGGCCCGATTTCCCTTACCTGCCACTGGGGAAGTGGTACAGACTGGGCAGTGGAGCAGAGGCCTTCCCAGGAAAATAGTCCGAAAGAACTTTGTAGCCCTGGAAGGGAAGGATTATAGTGACGTGGCCAGAGGGCCAAGCCATAAAAAGCAAGCACCCTGAATTGCAGACACACACACACACACACAGCACGGTGCCTGAGTGAATTACAGAAGGGGGTGTCAGTCCTGGAAGGAGTTAAACCCCAGAGCAGCCAGGAAGAGGCATCTGAGAGGTGGATGAACCCTGTGACAAGTCCATACAGTATCTCCTAACAGTTTGAGTTCAATAAAAAGCAAATTATCAACTAATCTGAGAATGAGTTTGTTAAGAGTGCAAGCACAGGCGTCAGCTTCCTCCAGACCCTGAGGGTACTCAACCCCCTGCCCCACCCCAAACCCTGCCCCCTGCCTCAAGCCCCACCCCCACCCTTCTCCCAAGTCCCCTCCCTGCCTTGCTCTGCCCCATCCCACAAGCGCACCCATCCCCACTCCTCCCCCTTCTCCCCCAGCACCTCCTGCATGTTGCAGAACAGCCGATCATGGCAGGCCGGTAGGCACCGGGAAGGAGTGGGGGATCTGGCTGCCAGTGGGTGCTAAAGCACCCACTAATTTTTTTCCATGGGTGCTCCAACCCTGGACCACCCATGGAGTCTTCGCCTATGGCTGTAAGAACCTTCTGCCATGCAGACCAAAGCATAGTTTCTCTGCATTGATATGGCAGAGTGGGGAGAGGATACAGTGGCGAGAGGGTACATATAAGCATGTAATTGCTAGCTGTACTTGACACTGGACATTGGCAATTGCAAGTGGTAATCACAGTGCTCAATTATAAAACAGCACATAAAATGTTCATGTAAAGTATTAACACTTTTCCAGGTTAAATTAATGTTACTAAAAATATGCTATACCTACTCAATCTTGTCAGAGTGGCTATGATATGTTTATGGTTAAGATGACACTTCCATTATAAATCCTGACTTCAATCAATTATAATGTGAACAAATACATAAATTTCCCTTTAAACTGGAATTTGGTGTCCTTGCTTTCACTCTGAGCTAATTTTATTTTATTTTTTTAATTGACCATTTATTTTATAATCTGTTAAAACTTAAACCAGAAGATACTCAAAGAATCCAAAAGTGTTGAGGGGTATCTGAAAAACCTAAAACCCTGAGCCTGAAAACCTGAACAGGACCCCTCTAAAAAATGTGAAGCATAGGACAGGTTTGGGTCCAGATTTTGCAGAGGAATCCACACAGACATAAGTGTCTCCCCCAAAGGATCAAGGCCTGAGGGTGGATTCTTATAACAGCCACACAAACATTGATGAAAACTTTTGTTCACCATGTTTGAACCTCTTGAAATGTTTGACAAGTTTGGAGGGGGGAGGTCCTGAAACTTATTGAACAAAAAAATTTGAAAATTCAAAAATTCATTAGAAAAAAATGTTTAGATAATGTTAGCCTATTCAAAATGGAACATTTCAATTTTCTCTTTTGAAATGACTTCATTTGTTTTTGTTTTTCATTTGATATATTTTATTTTGTAAAAAAAAGTCAAAATCAGAACAAAACATGTTACTGTTATTGAAATGAAATATTTTGATCACCCCCCAATAGAAATTTTGTTTCAATTAAAATTTCAATTTTTTTGCTTTCATTCCATTTCAGAACAAGAAAAAAAAAGTTGAACTTGCAGAACTCCCCATGAAACAAAAATTCACAATTTTTTTGCCCAATTCTTTTATTAACCATTGTAACAACTTACCTAGGAATGAGTGTATTCACCATCACCTAAACAGAGGTTCTCAAACTGGGGGTCAGACCCTGCAGAGGGCCATAAGATTATTATGTAGGGAGTTGAGAGCTGTCAGCCTCCATCCCAAACACTGCTTTGCCTCCAGCATTTAGAATGGTGTGAGATATACTGTATTAAAAAGTGTTTTTAATTTCTAACGGGGGTCCCACTCAGAAGCTTTCTATGTGAAAGGGGTCACCACTACAAAAGTCTGCAAATCACTGACCTAAATGGGGACTGGATGTCTTTCTAAAATATATGCCGTAGCTCAGCCACAAGTTATGTATTTGATGCAGAAATCACAGTTGAAACTCCATGTCCTCTGTTATAAAGGAGATCAGATTAGATTATCATAATGGTCTCTTTTGACCATAAATCCTATCAGTCTATTACCACTTTTGCTGTTAATGGCCTCAATAGCACTCTTCACTTATATAGCTCTTTGTAAACACTATTTAGTAGGTAAATATCATTACTTCCATTGTACAGATGAAGAAACTGAGGTTCAAAGAAGTTAAGTGACATGCCCAAGGCTATAAAGTAAGTCTGTATTAGAACCCAGTTTAGACCTCAGAGGCATCCTATGTGTAGTCCACCAGCCCTCCCATTCCTTGAAGTTATTTAAATTCTTTGTGCTTTCCTTTCCCCATCCACAAAACAATGATGAAAACACCAACTTATCTATGGGTGGCTGTGAAGTTGTAGCTAGTGTTCCTTCAGATTTCAGTTATGGCTGAAATAATTGCCCCTTTTGACAAATGGTTAGAAAGGCCCAATGATTTCCTGCGAAGGCACCATCACCACTTACTTGTGCACTCATGGAATTGCTAGATTATCATTACAGCTCAAATATTTATATTTTAAACAGTATGTATTCATGCAACCTTTTTGAATATACCTAATAAATAACAGTAACAAACATGCTTTCTAATAAAAATTGGAGGGAAGAAAATCCTTGTGAATTTGCACTCTTAAAAATAAAGAATCTTGCATTCATAAGGTTTAATTAGATCATTAAATATTTAAAAAGACCTACAGCACATTTTTAAAATGTACTTCATGTGTAAATTTCTGTAAATGTACAGAAAACATCAATTCAGTGAAAATATGCTGAAATGGCTGAGATCCATCCTCTCAAAACTGAATCCAGTTGGTTGTTATGAGCAGCTGGTTTTCCACCTCCAGCTCCCTCACCTGAGGAACTAAACACAGCTCAGTCCTTTCCTTCATATCACTCAATATATACAGAAAAGCTGTTGGGAGAGATGGTCAGACACAACCTGAGTGAAATGCTAGCAAAAGGCGGGGACAACTAGCTATATACAACCCTTTACATCAAATATATACAGCCTCATCTTGCAGCTCTCCTAATGCAACCTGAAAAGAATATCTCAATGAAGACTGGCTAACTTTTGAATCCAGGCAAGACTGGGAAGCACACTGAAGAATTTATCTCCTTCATAGCATTCTCAAGTATCAAGAACATCTGCTCTCAGGTTGTTTGGTCACTCCACAACCTTGGACTCTATGGATTACCCAATATCTTCAATACTCCAAAGCCATAACATTTCTTTCCATCTATGATGAGACAGAAGATTGTTTCTCATTCTATTGGACACAGAACTGATACTGGCATGTAAGCATTACCCATTTCTGATTATTGCCACTTATGTCTAGGAATGAAGCTGCACACGCTGAAATAGCTCCAGTTGTCACACCATACAGCAGCCAATCTGCTCAGCAGCACAGTTCACCATGAGCACTTCGCCCTAGTGTCCTTGCTGTCTCCCGGTGAAGGTTTCTGTCCTGATATCTTGATCCCTGGAATCTCATTTCTCACTGCATGACCGTGAATTTCCCACTGGAATGTGTTGAACAAAAGGGGAGGTCTGTGAGCCCAGGAAACAGAACTTTCTCATAGGCTGGGCCAAGTCTGTAGATCTCACTCTCACAAGAGTCAAGAATCACTATAGACCTCCTCCTTTCCAAAGTAAAGGCAACTCATCTCTTAGACTTAACTTCCCCTCAAAAAGTTCTTCTCACACATACCAATAAATTAATCTGTCTATTACTCCTACAGGCTGGAAAGAAATAAAGAGGGAGATGTATTGTTATTTCTGATTTTAAATACACAGGAGGAGCTGAGATTCTATAGTGATGTGGCCTTAATGAAACAGAGAGAGAAATCTTGTTGGGGGAAGGGAGGAGAGAATCTTTGTTTTGGTTTAGTTTTTGTTTGTGTTTTATTTGGGCTGCTAGTAAATTATTAATGATGTTTTAATGTTGAAAAAAAAACTTTGATGAAGCAAGCTTGGACTGTGCAAATTAATGACTTTGTGTAGGACTCAACAGGGTGTTGTAATTCTTGTAGAAGAATTTTGCACTTCAGCAAGAATTTTGTTACCTGTACCAACACATGAAATAATTCACAGATTAGATTGATGAGCTGCACTGTCTTTTTATGTATCACTGCAGCCAAGATAGTTTGAGGTTGTGAGAAGAGAGACTGTAAAATGAGCTTTGGCAAATCTGTCAGTTCGGAAACACTAATAGAGTACAAACCTGAAAGATGCACAAAAGTGTCGTCTTAGTGTAGAAACTGTCTGATCATTCACGGCCAAGATCCTTGCCAGTTGCCTCTTTTCCTAGCCACATTGTCAAAATCACCTTCAGGGTTAAAATATTTATTAGATATAGAATATTCTTACAATGTCATACTTCTCCCATAGGACACACAAAAGATTCTCAGGGATCTCAATTTTATGCAACTCTGAGTTGTAGAAAGGATTACAGAATTTTTATGTGACCAAGAATATGGGACAAACGCAATTATTATAACTTTTGCTGTTATTATTTAAACCAAGATGTGTTTATTTGTATGTTTATTAGCTTTAGGAGAAAATTTTGAAAAGAATTTCTCAGACTTCCTTGTCGGAAAATATCAGCTGTACCCTCCATCCTCTGGGGTCACACAACTAAAGGACATCTGATGTTAGACTCCATGTTGCCCTGTCATTTCCAAAGAATCAAGGCCTAAAAGTACATAAGTGGGTAAAGTTAATTTAGGCAACTTGATTCATATTTGGTCACCTTAACAGATAGCCTGATTTTCAGAGATGTTGAGCATCTGCAGCTCCAAATGAGAGATTTGTGAGATTCAGATTAGCATAAAAAAAGAGTTAAGAATTTCAGGAGCCATCCCATATGCATAAACCAAAACTAATGCAAACAAACTAAGATGGGAAAATGAATATATTCCTGAATGAATGAATGAATGTGAACATTTAATGTTTGTGCACGATGCTGGAGCAAACTGTGCTGCTGGAGGGATTATCTTTCACATGAGACAAACTCAGGCTCCATCTGAACTAAAGCTCCAATCTTGTAACTGATGGTATGTGGGATGCAGCTGTAGAATCAGTGCCTAAAGTCATTACCCTCTAACTAAATTCCTACCTAGTTAAATCCCAGACTAAAAAACATTGCTGGGTACTGTTACTGTTGCACAATAATTACCACATTCTATACTTGAGACAGCTGTATTTCAGTGATAAGTGAAACAATCGTGGTATATACAGACAATAAGACACCTTGGGATTCATCAGAATGAAAAGTGCTAAATAAATGTAAGGTGGTGTTAGTATCAGTTACAAAAAGTGGCATGTTACTCAGAGCTGCAAGTATCACTTTGCTCTTTTCAGATTGAGTTAATGATTAGTGCTGTTGATTTTATTTTCCTTGGAAAAGATGTTATATTGACCCAAACTATGTTCCTAGCATTGTGAAAAAGCTGCCACACTTCATTAACACTGCTGGTGCAAAGCTACAGGGTTTAAAAAAGAATCAAAATATAATTTAAAAAATGAGAAATGTGGGGAACAACTGGGCAAAAGCAGCTTTAACGTAGTCTGATGATAGCCTATCACAGTACATTTTTGGGGTGGGAGAGGAGGGAGTTTACATATGTTTTAACCACCTCCTTCTTCCAACCCTTGTGACTGAGTGAAACATACAGAGGAGGTGCAGATCATAGAGACGACAGGCTGATGCATCCAGAGGAGGTGCAGATGGTGTTTAGCTTTGTGAATTACCACATATATAAGAGAAGGAGGGGAAGAAGCAATAATGGCTGAAAGAGGCCAGCTTTTCATTCAGGGATTGTTCTTCTGTAGGGCTTATTTAGCTCCAGAGGAAATTCCCTACAACAAAACATTTCTATGGAGGCCTCTTTCTCTCCTGATGCTTTTTAATTAATGATGAAACCTGGCATGTGTCTAATCAACCTAAACAAAATAAGAGTACAGGCAGCTCTGAATATATCTGAGAGATAAAGGATGCTATGGGTCTCTAAACAAAGAAGTGACAGATTTAATGGAGAGAGAAAAACTAGAAGGCACAAAAGGGAAGATTACAGCCCAACAGGATTTTCTTATGCTACATTCTTCTCTTCTTCCATTTTCACTCTATTAGAACATGGGATTGGTGCCAGAGACTGCCCAATGTAATTTAAGTAGTCAGGGAACAGATGTGCCAACCAGTTTCTGGTCAGTGCAGGGATTTTGTTACCTGCCCATAAGCTTCTGCTCACAGTGAAAATACCTTTCTTCAGTTGCGCTATATCAGATTAAACTCAGTGTAATGTGACACACACTCTCCTCCCTCTTTTTCCTTCCCCCATGGTGAAACAGAAGTCTGTTAGTGCCAACTTACCATGTAAGGGAGGTTTAAGTTCTTCAGACATTTTAGGAATCTGACTTTGAAATGTCAGCTGTTCTGTACAGTATGACCTGAAGTAATCAAACTGGAGAATGCTGGAAAGTGGGCAACTACTCCTTTTTTTTCAAATATAGTTGTAAAAAAAGCTTATAATGGTACCCAAAATCCTACATTCTTCACATGAAATTGTTGTAGTCCAGTTAGAAAATTCTGCAATTTTTTTTTAATTCAGGAAATATCTTTCCTTTAAAATGAAAATGAAAGAAGAAAATAGAATTATAGACTATTAGGGTTGGAAGAGACCTCAGGAGGTCATCTAGTCCAACCCCCTGCTCAAAGCAGGACCATCCCCAACTAAATCAGCCAAGTCAGGGCTTTTTCAAGCCAGGGCCTTATAAACCTCTAAAGATGGAGATTCCACCACCTTCCTAAGTAACCCATTCCAGTGCTTCACCACCCTCCTAGGTGTGTGGAAACAGTTTTTCCTAATATCCAGCCTAGGCCTCCCCCGCTGCAACTTGAGACCATTGCTCCTTATTCTGTCATCTGCTACCACTGAGAACAGCTGAGCCGCATCCTCTTTGGAACCCCCTTTCTGGTAATTGAAGGATGCTATCAAATCTCCCCTCACTTTTCTCATCTGTAGACTAAATAAGCCCAGTTCCCTCAGCCACTCCTCATAAGTCATGTGCCCCAGCCCCCTTATCATTTTTGTTGCTCTCTGCTGGACTGGTCCACATCCATTCTGCAGTGGGGGGGCCCAAAACTGGACACAATACTCCAGATGTGGCCTCATCAATGCCAAATAGAGGGGAATAATCACTTCCCTCGATCTGCTGGAAATGCTCCCCTACTAATGCAATAAAAATAGTTATTTTGTTTTAAAAGGTGAATAAATTAGTGAGTGGTGAATGAGTATGAAACTCTCTTTTGGGATCTGAATGCCTCTTTTGCCCATTCTGTAGAAAGCAGAAACTACTGAAGCAAAGAAAAGATCAAATGGAATAGCTATCAGAGCAAACACAGTTTGTGAGGTTGAATCCCAGTCTTCATAGCACAGGTCAGAATACAAACATCCACACTTTTAGTACACTTGAGTCCAAACACAGAACTACCCAAATAGGTTCAGAGCAGCGGCACATGTAGGCCAGTAACTTTTCTGCAACAATGGCCAAAACTACATATATCAGAATATGGCTCAACTCTCTCCTCAGTAACAATGGAATCATTTTTCCATAGGCAAATGTTATAGTCCATATGTAACCAATGTGCCTAATAGGGAGATATCTCTTTAAGAGGCCCATTGGGCGGAGGTAGGAGTGAGTTGTGTCTGGGTCATTGTTGCTATGCAGATTAAACACTCCACATCCAGAAGCTTTTGGAATTGGATATGAAATTGGATAGTTTTGGGTCTGCTCCAATAGGTTGGTGGGGTCAGACTCTATGAGGGCGAAGCAATCAGGGCAGCTGCTTTGCACAAAGCCATGTGTCCTGCGTGAGTTGGGGGAAGCTGAGCCCAGGAGCAGGAAGCAGGCTGAACAAAATCTAAGCTTTTGGGAACTCTCAGTGTCTTCTCATTGTATTTCTGTGGAGACTGAACTGTTCAGATTTTAATTTGTTTTCTTTATTTGCGTCTATGTATAACTGTGAAGGTAATGTCTGTGGATTATAAAATAGCCATGTCATGCTGTACAAATTAGATTATTACTCATTTCATTATCATAAGATTTTATAAAGTTATTTAATTAAATTAATTTCTGTACTTCCTTTTGGGACTTGAATGTGGGGAGGTTGACCCTGTGCAATCCTTGCTCAAAATCCTTACAGATGGAACTCTGGGTCTTCAGCTACTTTCTGTGAGAGTTGGGGGGTTTTCTAAAGGCACTGAAGACGGGAAATGAAGTCCACCTAAAGGTTACACATACATATGCAGAGTTCCTATTACAATATACGGAAAGAGTGTGGGATGTGCCCCACTAATGATGATCAAAATTAACACATGAACTTCTCTTGTCCTGCTATTTTGAACAGAACGCCATTTTCATGATATTTAGGTGTGGATTTACTGTATGCACTGTACACATGTTCTTACAGAGGACACAAATTGTTCCTGAAATGAGTACAACAGGTCCAGTTGCTAATCCATGTATGGTACCATCAAGTCAATGCATTGCCTCAGAAGCTAAACCACCATAGTTCACAGTCTTTTCTACATTTTAAAGTTATTATAAAAGCAAAATCTGGAAAATTCTTTTACATGCCTTTTGAAAGAAAAGCATACACAAAGCATTCTCCCAGTAAATTCACTAGGAGACAAAGGCAAAACAAGGACAACACAAAGTACCAAACTCTCTTCTTCTACACAAAGATGAACTGCTCTCACAATGTAGCCAAGAATCCAAAGGAGACAAAATGCTGAGCATAATCTTACTTAAAGCTTGCTTAAAATTCAGCAGCACTCCGAGGTAGTGTAAGTGGTTCCACACCATCTGGCAGCTGCAAGAAGAAAACAAAATATAATTTACAGATACTGTACTTTACACTTGAATAATGTACAATCATCTACTAATTGTCATGACATACAGCACAATAGGCAGGGAATTAAAGTGTAATACTGTCTTACTAAGTAATTTATGTGACATAATGCAGGAATATACTTATTTATGTGTAATTATGTATTCTGTGCACTGCATAGCTATACATACTACATGCAGTATACTGTAGATAGAGGCATGATATTGTTAACATACATTCCACAGAGCACATCATAGAATTTGGAGCATCCTGTACATGCTATTTTCCTGTCATTATACTGATCTTTTTCTTCCATGTTGGTACCCAGAGATAACCAGCTATAAATAGCAGGCATCATTCTTTACCCATGGCCTGTCACCATTTTCCTTCATGCACAAATATCATCAGATCTCTCAAACAGTGGCCCTAATTCTCCAAAGGTGTCCATCCCTGGGCATTCTTATACCCCTGTAGAGCTCCATTGAAATCAATAGGGTTAGGCCTAATCAATGCTTTGATCGAATGCCTCCAAGAAAATTTAGATGTGACAGGAGTCGATGTAGGTGTTTCAGTAAGTGCCATTTTTCCTTCCAAGCTCATTATAATCCCGGACACTGTGTTGCTGGAAGTGCCACCTTTTGTAAAATTGAGAACCTGTTCATTTATGATCATTAATGGCGTTTCTTTGCTCCTCTTCCCTCAACAGCTTGTTGTTCTTAGCCCAGCTCTAGACTTGAAGTACGAGAAAACGAATTAGAATATGGTGTGATTGAAAACTGTATTCTGAAAGAGAGGTGTTGATTTAATAAATCATTATGGAAGATGTTCATCTCATTTGTTATTGTAGATTCTGGTCTCTAACAAAGGGATGCCCATCCCAAGCTCTGGGGTCCCTTGATGTACATTTTATGGTATAACAACATAAAGCCTTCTCAAGGTGCAGCACTTCCCCCATTCTGTTACAGATCCTCTGATCACCAGTCACATGAACCACAGAGATTAAATTCCCCACTGAACTTTCCTGACCAATAGAAATTTCACCTCACCTGTTTCAGTTCTTCCTAAATGCCTGCTCAGTCAAATGGACTTTGCAGCATATTCAGAAGGTAAGCTACTTTGGGGCTATTTCAGACCTTGACGATGATCAGAGCATTATGAGGGAAAGGGTCTGTTATGGGGAATCCTATCAGCAACCTTCATTTTTAAAACAACAGGGATCACACTCGAGGCTGTGCTGATCACAGCTACAGCAATATGGAATCAAGTACAAGGCACTCTCTCAGCCCTGGTTAGGGCTTTGTAGAGCACCTTAACCTGCATCTAGAAAGCAATGAGCACCCAGCTGAGATCACAGAACAATAACACCAGGTGCCACCAAGAGGTGTCATGTAATAGGTGCTGTGCCATACACCACATCAGCTTAAGTGTCTGGATAGAGTTAAGGTGAGGACCCACGTGGAGTATATTCCAGTTACAAATGATTTTTTATATTTCACCCATGTGATAAGAGACGTCATGTAAATGACTGCCTAGCACCAGTCGAGTATGATACTCATTGGACACTCACAAAGTGCTACAGGCATAGCCACATCGTGCTGCCTTCATTTTATAGCCACGTTTGTTGAACTAAAACCATTTTAACATTTTGTTGCAGGTGTGTATCTTTTTGCAGCATGGAGGATCTGATTCTACATGTTCTTAACTTAGGCAACAACCCCACATTGAAACCAATCAGAGCCAAGTCAATAAAGTGGCTTCTAGCTCATTCTTGAATTTTTCACATTACTTTTCAGTAAATCTGGGTACCCTCTCAATGGAGAGGCAAGTTTGGAGCTTACATAGAGCAATTCTGGAAAGCTTGACTCTCTCACCAACAGAAATTGGCCCAATAAAAGATATTACCTTGCTCACCTTGTCTCTCCCATATCCTGACACCGACACCGTTACAACAACACTGCATATATGTCTTGATTGATCAGTTTTACTGAAAACATGTACTTTTTTGCAAGGTGATCAGTGAGCAACTTTGATATTCAAAGGGTAAAGAACTTATGATGAGAAAAACCAGAGGAGGAGACGTATTAAATTAACAGGTAGTGGAATCACTTTCTTTGTGCAATGCTACCGTTTCAGAATGTAGCTATTCCAATTTAGTGTTGAATACAATCATTCATAAGAAGCCTCAGATTAAATAAAAAGAAAACCCCAGGCATGGAGGGTTTTTTATTATTAATACAGAAGCGTACAGATGCGGAGTATGTTAATCTGAATAGTGCACAAGAATGGTTTCACAGCTTGCCACACTAAAATGGACTATAACATGGCCTCCCTAATGGATATCTTTATTGTTGTAGCCATTCATGATGGAACCATGTGAAGGTCATGTGGGACCAGATCCCAAGCTGGTAAAAATCAACATAGCTCCATTGAAGTGGCTGAAGCTATGTCAATCTACATCTCCTGAAGTTCTGGCCCCAGGATTTTATTGCTCATTATATTAATAAAAGACAGCAAAGTTAATCCTCAGAGTATGAATTCCTAAATGTAAATGCTGTGATTTCTTAGGAAAACATAAAGGTCCCAGCTCAGCAATATACTTAAGGATATGTCAGATTTGAATCATGTTTCATCGGAATCAATGGTACTATTGGTGGGATTCAAATTAAGTACATATTTAAGTTCTTTGCTGGCATCATTGCTGACCACCTCTGTGCTTAATACCCGTCGGCTCCCATTAAAAGCAGGTTGAGGGCACTTCCCTTGGAACTGGAGTTGATGGTGCTCAGGATCTTTCAGAATTGGGCCTGGTCATAGCAAAAACTACAAGCTCATGAATTTGTACAGCACAACTGGATGCTTCTTGCATCTTGATTTGTCATACACTTGAATGGGCATCCCACAGGAATAAAGCTGTGCAATTTGAATACAGAGATATTTAAATATTCTGTAAAAAAAATCTTTTGATTATTGAGCTAATGGACACATTTTTTGCACATAATGTCTTGGTTTATATATCTCCTGGACTTTTTGTAGAATTTGTGGGGGCCTTTATGAACTTTTCTCCAGCTGCACCAATGGCAGAGCAATTTAATAAGCTTATACATATTTCTGAACAATCTTCTCTTGGAATAAAATGTGCTGATAAAATATGTGATGAGGGCCAGCCAAACTAGACAACAAAACAGAGAAACTGAAACATTCTGCAGTTATTCAGTCATAGATTTTAGAGCCAGAAAGGACCATTTCGATCATCTAATCTGACCTTTTGTATAACACAAATCATAGAATTTCTCCCACTAATACCTGGATCATGGCCATAGTATCTGGATGAGTTTGAGTTTAATCTTTCAGAAAAAACATCCAGTCTGGATTTAAAAATTTTAGTCCCAATCAGATTTGCTTAATTTTGGAAGAAATCCCCTGCAGATTTCTGTTGCCCTTGATTATCAGCACAGCAATAAACATGCTCTCCCACTAGCAACGCCAAGACGTGCACATGCTTTGTGCTCTGTTTCCTTTTTGTGCGTAAGAGATAGAGGTGAGAAAGATCTTGCAGGCCATTGCTTTCATCTCCTGCCAAGTGCAGCATTGCTACGTAGGGGACAGTCTCCAGTGCTTTGTGGAGTCTAGGTTTAAATGTCTCAAACCATGGGCCTATTTCTCTATTTTATTTCTTTTAATATAAAATGCTCCTATTCATAGTCTGTCACTTCTTACCATGGAAAGCTACTCTATAGTCTAACAGGCCTCGCCACTGGGACATCTACCTGACATTCAACCTGTTCATCTTTAGTCTCACTTTTATATCCAAAGTTATGTGTATCATATTGAGGATTTCTCTTTAGTACATTTGTTTATTCTGTCATTTGCACATTGTGACAGGGGATGGAGACTCTTGCCAAGCCAGTGCACCTGTCCCAATCTCCCCTCAGGCTGTCTACCCTTGGAGCTAGGGGTGTGATTCCCAACTCACATAGACATGAACTAGCACACTAAAAATAGTAGTGTAGCCCCAACATCATGGAAAGTGGTAATTCAGGATAACTGCCCCACAAACAAACCTTCCTGCACCCCCTGGGTACATAATCTAGCTGGCTACTCATCGCTGCCTATGCTGCCATGGCTCCATTACTATTTGTAGGGTGCTAGCTTGTGTTAACACACGTATGTCTACATGAGCTGGAAATTGCAAACCTAGCTTGAAGGATGTAGCCTTACTGACATTGAATAGTACCTTCATTTCACAAGTAGTTCCACTGATTAACTGGAGTGAGGTATTTGTGGAGAAAGAACAGCAGAATCTGGTCGAAAGTGAAATGAAAGAATATTGAAATAGCAGGAAGCCTATGGAATTCATGATCCAGGATATTTTCTTGCATTGCTCAGGGAAGCTGTAAGAAAACATGTTGGGTTTTCCATTCACTATAGCAAAGGCTTCTGCATTACTTACTAATTAAGGGGATGATGTCCCTAGCTTCTGTTTGCCAGAAGCTGGGAATGGGTGAAAGGGGATGGATCACTTAATGATTACCTGTTCTGTTCATTCCCTCTGGGGCACCTGGCATTGGCCACTCTCAGAAGACAGGATACTGGTCTACATGAACCTTTAGTCTGACCCAGTATGGCCATTCTTATGTTATAAGGGATTCATAAAGGGTGGCCAGGCAGTTTTTAAGGAATGTTAACACTGTCAGGTGCACACAGCTGCTTTACCCGTGCCTTTCCTCTCAGCCTATCACATCCCTGCTCTTCTTTCCCCTCCCACTTACTCAACCCCTTCTCTTTTCTCTTCTCATCCATCCCACTATTATTTTCCTCTCCTCAGTCATCTCAATTTTTCCCTACTCCTCTTCCTTCTCCTTCCCCAAAATCTTTTTTCTTTTATTCTCACCTCCGCCATTCCCTTCCCACCTCATACCCATTCTTACTCCTTTCTCATCTCCCCCACATTCCTTCCTTATTTCAGTGGGGAATTCCACTGCCAAGTGCATTGTTCCAGCTCCACAAGACAGGCTCTCACCAACAAAGTGAAGCTGGCATCCTGCGAGGCCCCGCCTCCTCGTCCTGCACATCTTCATTATGTTCAGAAATAAAT
The DNA here is from genome assembly GCA_007922305.1 of Dermatemys mawii. Classification (NCBI taxonomy): domain Eukaryota; kingdom Metazoa; phylum Chordata; order Testudines; family Dermatemydidae; genus Dermatemys; species Dermatemys mawii. The sequence continues at coordinate 23,942,518 of ML677341.1, read as the reverse complement.
TATCTTGTTAGTTACATTATTACATTTTAAGTTGACAAGTCAATCTTATTATAAAAGTGTAATGATACAATAAAAGATATTTTATTCATGCATTTAGCCCTCTCTCTCTGACACTTAATTATATCTGCTGCCTCATGGTGAGCTAAAACATTCATTTGGCAAATCAACTAAAATCCTCTGTAATAGACTATTTCCCAGCCTGCTCTTAAGATATTAGTTTACCACCTATTGAAATTATTTTAAATATGTGCCCAGTGAGTCTTGGAAGAGCAGAATTGTTTGGAAGGCAAGAATGTGACAGAGATCTTTCAAAAAGAACTGTGGGCAAGGACAACTCCTGATCTCCTGTTAAAAGCCTGAGCAAATAAATAGAATCAATTCTCCTCTGAGCAGCAAAGCACCAGTGCAAGTGCTCCACAGCTTGCTAGTAAGTCCAGTGATGCTGTTCTTGCACTTCTTTTGTACATAACACTTTGGTCTTGCCCACATGTTGCCAAGGAGAGAGCTGCTGAGAAACATTGCAGAGCAGTGGGCAAAAGATGTGATGTCCTACGGCATGGTTCTTCCATGGCCCACCCACTCACACTGTGCAGCAGAACCATAGCACTTCTGTTCATTTAGGGTTTTTTAAGCCTGTAACTGAAATTGGGGTGTCCAGATGTGGTCTAAAGAGAGGAATTGCTTAGAGTGGGAAGGGAGTTAATTTGGGCTGTAATCCTAGGTAGAGAAAGATACATTAGGCAAAAGTAATTATAGTCCCCCACTGCTCCCTCCCAGGCCTCCAGTAATTTATACTGATGGCATTGAGATGATCTCCAGGTAAACAATCACTAATCATGCTGGCAACAACTCTCACTGGAGTCACACAAGCATACAGAACGGAACACACACACTGTATAGATGCACATCTTCATACAGGTGGCATAAAGACAGCACACAAATGCATGCTATACGTGTTAAATATGCCCACGCCACTGAACCATTAACAAACTTGACAAATGTTCCATCCAAGAATGAAGGAAAGTGGGTGAAAAAAGAAGATTGCTTTTCTTCTCCAGAGAACTTGGGGGTAAGGGGAGTGTCATTAGCACAATTGGCAGAGATTTACAAAGGAGGCCAGGGGAGTTAGGCACCCAATTCCCAGTAAATTCAATATGAGTTGGATGTCTCACTCCCTTGAACTCTTTTGAAAATATCTGTGAAAGACTCAGATGTGACAAATTCCTTGAAATATTATACCTACATCATTATCATCATGTTAATGAGGTTCTCTCCTCTGTGTGCACAACACGTATCCCTTCAGATTTGTGGCTGCCGCTTTCTCCAGGCAGGGTACTGCCAATAAACATGCCTTTCCTAGCCTGTGAACCTCACACACCCACCTATTCATTTTTTTTTAGCTCTGCCATTTCTTAATGTGTGAGAAATTCAAACACATTGGGTCACATTCAGACCTGGCATAAGCAAGGGCAATTCCCCCAGGAAATCTCAGACGTAAATCAAGCAATGACATGCACAACAGGTAAGTAACATGTGAATGTAAATGAGTAAGAAAATGTACATTAAGTGGCAAAGGATACTGGTTTGCCATTCATGAGTGTGCCAAAAAAGTAGCTTATGCAAGAATTTTCACCTACAGTTGAAGCCAGTTTTTCAGAAGATCTAAGTTCATATTTAGGCATCAAATTAAATGGCCAGGTTTAGGCCATTGGGTCCCTAATGCTCAGCTCTTTTGAAAATCCAATTCCAGTTGTGGGTAATGAGCACTTCACACCATGGCCCTTACAGGCCAAGGAAATGAAGAGGACGGCACAGCAGCCAAAAAAATTAGAGAGAGAGAGGAAAAAAAAAGGGGAGCAAACCATCTCCTACACACATGCATCCCTTACTCGATTTTCCTGCTTCAGCCTCCCCTCCCACATATTGCCCCTTTGCATGCAAGTCGCACTCATTTCACGCACCCACTGGATACAAACTGCTCCACTTAAGCCATTTTCCATGTGACATACACCATTTTTGTATGCAATGTTGTTGTAGCTGTGTTGGTCTGAATATATCAGAGAAACAAGGTGAGTGAGGTAATATCTTTTACTGGACCAACTTCTGTTGGTAAGAAAGGCAAGCTTTTGTTCCTACACAGAGCTCCTCTTTGGATGAAAACTTGTGAAGTAAAATAGCCTCTGGCTGCTTTAACCTACATAAGAACATAAGAATGGCCATACTGGGTCAGACCAAAGGCCTATCCAGCCCAGTATGCTGTCTACCAACAGTTGCCATTGCCAGGTGCCCCAGAGTGAGTGAACCTAACAGGTAATGATCAAATAATCTCTTTTCTGCCATCCATCACTACACTCTGACAAACAGAGGCTAAGGACACCATTCCTTACCCATCCTGGCTAATAGCCATTAATGGACTTAACCTCCATGAATTTATCCAGGTCTCTTTTAAACCCTGTTATAGTCCTAGCCTTCACAACCTCCTCAGGCAAGGAGTTCCACAAGTAGGGAGCGGTATAAACCAGTGTGAAATAAAGTACACATTAACAGACAGGGTAAGTCCCAGTAAGAGTTAACCTGTAGAGCTCAGTGTAAGCTTGACCACTTGTCTCTCTCTCACCAACGGAAGGTGATTCAATAACAAACATTACCTCTCTAATGTATGCCACTCTGAACATCATCAATTTTTATCCCAATATTTGAAATAGATGAAGTATAGAAAAGAATTTACAATGCACATTCCTGACCTGGCACAGAAGAGGAATTTGACTGCCTCTACATTTTGTCCTGCAATATTTATCCAAAAAGGGACAGCCTCCATCAGCCTATGCATAGATGCTAATAAGACTCCTGGTATAGGGCTGAAAAACTGACTCAGTATAGTTTCCTCATGCAGATCGTCCAGTAGATCCTGAAAATCTTCGAGTTCTGTATTCTGTGGGGTTGGTGATATTGCGTGCTCTCAGATGATGGAACAAGGGAGTCATTCTGAACTTCCACACACTGACTTGCAAAAACTGTATTTCGATTCCTGTTTGAGAGCTACTAAAGCAAGTCATCATTAAGCACCACTTCTTGTTTTGTGGCAATGGAGTTTGAAAAGAATCCTAAAAACCATATGTGACAACAGGCCAGAAAGGGTTAAGCAAACCTGCAGGCTAATTGACCCAGATTAAACATTTAGAGACATATGTTTACACATATATTATTAGAGGTTGACAACGTAACTGAACAGTTCCTGTCTATCACTGTATTTTGTTAATTCAGAGATCAAAAGAGTTGTTAACATTTAAATGAACTGTGAATGTAGTGGTATTACTGTGTTCATTTCTCTTTGAGCATGTAGTACGCTACCTGTAAATAGCAGGCGATAGGCAATTGCCTTATGTTAATCCATGTAGCTAATTACCAGTGATGCTTAGAAAACAGTAGGTCTTCTTCAAAACTAGGAGGATAATTGTCTGTTGTTCACCCAAGACTGGATGCTGTCAAGAGGCTATGGATGGCCTGCCAGAGACCTATAAAAACAACTCTTGGGCTCTGATCTTTTCATCTCAGATCTGCTTAAGCTTCATTAGGGGAAATTTGAGTCACAAACCTGAGGTCTCCAGTTCCATTCTGTATTGCCCTGTTATTGGACATTGGACTGTAACCTATGGACTAATTCTGAAAGGACTTTTTGTAACTCTAAAACTAATCAGCTCTACTATGAAACTTACCTAAGAAATGTGTGTATTATACCTGTATATATAATGATCTTTTAACCAATAATCTCTCTCTTTTCTTTTTTAATAAGTTTTAGTTTAGTTAACAAGAATTGGCTATAAGCATGTGTCAGGATTGCCTCCCCACTCTGAACTCTAGGGTACAGATGTGGGGACCCGCATGAAAAAAGAAATAACCACCCCCCCAGCTTATTTTACCAGCTTGGGTAAAAATGTTTTTCCCCAGAACACAACTTCTTCTGTATCTGGACCTGGTACGCTGCCACCACCAAACTAGGTCTAGGGTAGTTTGGGACCCTTCTTTCCCTTTCCACTAACCCCCCAAACTTCTTCCTTCCCTGGGAAGCTTAAGAGAAAAAAAAAATAAACCTCGCCTGCTTCTGCGAGATGTGCCTGATCCAAAACCAGGATCTTACACAATGGAAAACAAGCAGTCAGCTTCTTAAAAGAAAGATTTTAATCAAAGAAAAAAAGAAAGGAATAAATCTCTTATAACCATCAATAGAACAGCATCTACCATAATCAACAAAAGGATTCAAAAACCAAACCTCTCCCCCGAGGCAATTTTCTCCCACAGTTGATATCTCTGCTGAAGCTTACAATATCAAGAAGCACCCAGCCAACACCCACCACTGAGAACCCTCCAAGTGATAAAAAAAAAGGTAAACTTACTAACTACAGTACTTGATAGAATCTTATAGTTATAGTGAAAGACATATCTGTGTTCATCCCATAGCCGAGGTGAACAGAGAGAGACCCAGAGAGAAACTGAAACTTCAAATCCTTTGTCTCCTGAGGAATTTCTCATTGGTCAGTTGTCCACCTCTCAGGTTACCTTTAGCTTAACCCCTTACAGGTAAACACTAATTCTAGGCTACTTCACACTTATGACAGCATGTATTTGGGTAAGATCTGAAATATTCATTAACCTGGTGGGTAATGTGTCTGATCTTTGGGGACTGTTATTTTATATGATGAACAAGATTTTCAGTAATCCTCATCATATTTGACTTGGCTGTCTGCGTGGGATCTCAAGGCTGGGTTGCTTTAAGGGAACTATATTTCTGGCTTCTGCATAACCAGTAAAATATTGTAGAAGCCGTTTTGTTGCTAGCTTGGTGAATCTAACTATTAGAATAACCACCAGTTGTGGGAATTCTCTGTCCCATTCCTGGCAGTTTTCCCTAACTGAGCAATCTCAGCATAGCCCCGTGGGACCCCATTCACACCATATATAGGTATAGAACATGAACTTTACCAAGAGTAAACAATCTTAGGATAGGAGAGATGTTATATGAAGAGTGTGATTCTGCTTTTGGAGATTGTATAAAACATATATGTTGTGGAATCATAGAACAGGTTGGAACAACAGAACATGTTTATCAGAAGCCAATGAAAAGCACATTTTTGTCTAATAACGTAGAGACATTATGCAACAACAAGAATCAGAGAGGTAGTCGTGTTTGTTGCTTCTGCAGATCCAGACTAAGAGTCCCGTGGCACTTTAAAGACTACCAAAAGTATCAAAGCTTTCGTGGGCTAATACCCACTTCACTGGCATGCATCCGACGAAGTGGGTATTAGCCCACAAAAGCTTATGCTTCAATACTTTTGTTTGTCTTTAGGGTGCCACAGGACTCTCTGTCGCTTATGCAGCAACAGTTCAGCATCTCCAAAATGTAGCCCCTGTAACTGACAAAGTCAACACCTCACTTCATGGGCTGCAGTATCTGTCACTCAAGTATCAGGGCAGTAAATTTAATTTACCTGGGAGCAATGGTCAATAGCATCCAAAACTTTATCACATAGGATTTATGATCCCGTGTTCACTTCACAATGCAAATGTCACTTCACTGGTCTCATCCTCCGGCAGCAAGTAAATTATGATGATGAAGACAAGCTGTGTGTTAGATAAATAAGAAAGGCACCCACCATAAATGATATTTCAAATTAAATAAAAATCCATCTTACATGAATAGCATCATTAAAGCAGAACAATCTTGTCTAAGCATCCAAGGATATATATGAGAAATGCTAATGTCTCTTGATATTTTATACTAAGAAAATTAAGATTAAAGGCATCAGAATAGGCTAACTAATATGGAACTTTTGCATCCCCTCAAATGATAAAGTCAACTGTAAAAAACCACTTCTATATTATTATCATTTATCTCTGTTATATACCTTAACATCCCATATTTGACACTGTACAAACTAAAGAGTAAAAGATGGTTCCAGAATGAAAGTTGCAATCGTACTAAGACAAGATACAACAAGACGGTGTAGCAGTCAAAGGGGATGGGACAGGGATGACATGAAAACAGTAACAAGAACAAGCAATTATGTAAGGTAAATAAACAAGATAAACACCTGAAATCCCTATTGGAACTTGGCTTAGCAGCTATTGTGTCTTAGAGATATAATGGTGTAGGGCAGGGGTCAGCAACCTTTCAGAACTGGTTTGCCGAGTCTTCATTTATTCACTCAAATTTAAGGTTTCACATGCCAGTAATAAATTTTAACATTTTTAGAAAGTCTCTTTCATAAGTCTTTAATATATAACTAAACTATTGTTGTACGTAAAGTAAATAAGGTTTTAAAAATGTTTAAGAAGCTTCATTTAAAATTAAATTACAATGCAGAGCCCCACCAGACTGGTGGCCAGGACCCAGGCAGTGTGAGTGCCACTGAAAATCGGCTCGCGTGCCGCCTTCAGAACCCGTGCCATAGGTTGCCTACCCCTGGTGTAGGGTCTTATGGAAGGTGTTGTGGGGGGGGGGAAAAGGGATAGCGGATTTATGGGCTAATATGGAGGATCTCCATGATACATGGTATAAAGCACAGGGGTACTTGCAGAAGTGTTCAAACTGGTGACGGAAGCTGGCACTGTTGCCAGAGTATAAGAGGGAGTAACATGAGAAATTACAAGAGGAGTTAAGTAGTGTGAACACCTACCTGATGGGCTAAAACCTGGGACATGGAGGTTTTGGGTTGCTTGACACCTCTGCATCATCCCAGGGAGCTCAGGTTGGGTTTTCGCATTAGCTGTGAAGATAGGCACTGCAGGAAGTACCACCCTGTATATTGGCCCTTCCATAGCCTTCAATAGCCTACTGACCAGTCCATACTAATATATAAACCAGGAAGCCATTAGAGACAGATGTTGTCAGACTTCCTGCTCGCTTCCATTCCACTCTTCACCTTACTGTGAACCTTAGACTCCAGCTTCTGCTCTCAGCTCATCCCTCACTCTGCTACCCTGGTGTCTGACCCAAACTTTCTGGTATCCAACCACAGCTCTATCCAGACTCTGCTACTGTCACCTGACCACAACTTGGTAACTGACCAGTGCACAGCAGCCACCCATAGTCCTACAAAGGCAAGCAGGGAATTAGGAAGAACTGTAAGGGCCAGAACCAAGGCTGGATTATGGTCTACGGCCCCACCTGCTGGGTGATAATATCAACATCTCATAAGTTTTCATTTAAAAAAATGTTTCTAGCCCTTGTGGTTAAAAACAAACATTTGAAAGTATGACACGGGTGTAGCTGAAATGATAGCTCTGAAATATGTAAACTGTACCACACATCTCAATGCAGTGTGAGGTAACAGGTGTGAGAGAGGACATGCATGGGAGGAGGAAAGAATGAAACAAACAGTGTGGCAAGTATGACTGAACACCAATGCCAACTGAATGATGAGGCTGACAGAGAAATTAATAAGCAAGAACTAATAATGCAGTAAGTCAGTTGGAAAAAGAAAACTCTAAAACAATTTGTACAGATTACCAACCAAGTAATGAGGCAGTGAGTTAACGAGAAGGTCAATAAGGTGAGGAAGCAGAGAGATGGCTGGTCAGTGAGAGGCAGCTGAACTGAGGATAAACAGAATTTCAACAACTGTTCAGCTATGAAAATGTCATCAGAGGGTGGGCCTGAAGCTGGGAATGTTACCCTGGAATTGAGGGGTGTGTTACCCCAGAATACAATAAAGCTAATTGCAGCCATATTGTGTGCATCAGCTTCAATTAATTAATAAAATAGAATACCACATAGTTAATGGTTAATTTGGGTAAGCAGGGCTTTTAGAGGCAAAGTCAAATGCTAGCTGCAGGGTTACAGTTTCTGCTAATTAGCATGGGAGGAGGGGAGAAAAGAATCAACAAGTTATGAGACTGAACAAAAATAAGTGGATGGAGCTCTTGAGTTTGGGCACCTTTAATAAAGAAGCTTATTATGGCTAACATTGTTAGGAATGTTTTACTGATAAGTAGTTCATTGAAGTTAGAAGAAGTGATGTGTGTTTTGTAAAAGCTAGTTATAAAAAGTCTAGATAATAAAATAGAGTGTACTTCAAAACAGTTCTCTGAAGCTATCCTGAGAGACTTCTTCCTGACACCCCAGTGGGAAAGCAACCAATCATTGTTTTCCTGTTAATTAATCAAGACCATCTCAGATTTTAGGTAATTATTTGGGATGGTCAAACCCTATTGCTTATGTCTGTATGTGCTTAAATCTAATAAATAGTAATTTTAGTTAAGAGCATGCTTACTTATATCAATCTTTGATCAGATGGAATTGCTGAGTTCCCATTGATTTACTCCTGATACCGCCTGGGGTGAAACCGTTAAGTTACCCATGATTTGGGTTCTGAAAACCCAAGGTAGCAGGAAGACCTTTCTGCTCTCCTCAATGGCTCTTATTGGTTCCTATTCCAGTGTTGGCCAGCTGAGAGTGGCTGGCAGCTAGACAGAGTTCTGATTAACTCCTGAGGTGCTAGACCAGGGATCGGCAACCTTGGCATGCAGCCCCCCAGGGTAAGTACCTTGGCAGGCCTGGTCAGTTTGTTTACCAGCTGCACCTGCTAGTTCAGCCGATACGGCTCCCACTGGCCATGGTTCGCTGCTCCAGTCCAATGTGGGCTGTGGGAAGCAGCGCAGTGCTGGCTGCCGCTTCCTGCAGCCCCCAGTGGACCGGAGTGGCAAAACGTGGCCAGTGGGAGCCGCGATCAGCCGAACCTGCGGACACGGCAGGTAAAGAAACCAGTTGGGCCTGCCAAGGGTGCTTACCCTGCAGGGCCGCGTGCCAAGATTACTGATCCCTGTGCTAGACTAAAATCTTTTACCTACTTCTTTTACAAGTAACGCATGTTACCATAGCAGAAAGTCAGACAGACAATCCTCAATCCTGCAAGGGGCTGAGTGCTCTGGCCTGGTCCAGCAGAGTACATAGGGCCTCCCTCTTGCCTCAAGGGGCCTGAATTTCAGTGGTTGCTGTATTTACACTCTTGTAAACCTCTTTCACATGAAAAGGGCTGTCAGGGAAACCACATGGTATTTCCCCTCCGTTGTCCAGCAGGGGCACCCACTCTCAGGCTTCTCTGGCCAACACCTACTTGGTTTTCTCCATGCTGAACAGTTCCCTGCCTGCACTGTATTATCCCCAACAGAGACAGGCTGCCCAAGCTGTCCCTCTTGCTTTCTCTTCCGAAACAGATAGCAGTGTGACTGTCCAGGGATATGGTTACCACACAACCCTTTTTATGCAAGCCTATTTTATTCTAAAAGTAAAAGCTCTAGAGAGAGAAGATATTAAAAACAATAAAAGAACCTACACACATGCTACATGGTTACTAGAGGTCACCCCAAACCTAACATGGGCTCTGGCAAGAGCAATCCTTCAACATCCTATCCCATGGGTTTCTTTGTGGTTTCGAGTTCATCACAGCTTTAGCTCAGAACAAGAACACAGTTTTATGGGGCTTTATTAGGCCCAACCTTTCCAACTCTTCCCTAGAGTTTGGGGCTGCCTATGGACCAGAAATCCTGTTTATTTGCTGGATCAGGAAGAAAACCTGAGCCTGTTTAAAACCAGGCTATTTATTCATAAATCCTTTCTCTGTTTGTTGATCCATGGATAATCCAATTTGAAGTAGCTGATGTGAACCTCTCCTAGGGTAGCTTCACAGGGGCTGATAGCTGAAGGAATTACATTAGCATCCCTCTCTTCCTAGAAGAGCTACATACAATTCCACAACACCACATACACAATCGTATTTTAATACAATGGACCCCAAGGGTATTAAACCTGATTCAGTTGTGTTTAACTTAATTCAATAAAATTTATCTTAATTCCATCAGATTTGTCCAGGAGATTGCCAGTCAGACGCAGGGGCTCTTACATGAAAAATACCTTTATTATAATTATATGAGATGTTGAATATTATAACTTAACCTATGTACTTTTATTCATTGGTTCTCATTGCTTTACTGGGAAACAGTTACCTTCTCACGTCAAAAAAATACATACATTTTCTGTTACTATGGAGACATGAAAATAGTGTGCATCTTAGCTGCAAATTAAAGACTGCAAACGACTTTTTGTTTCCCTGCATTAAAGATTAGTAATTATTTTAATAGCAGGCTTAGTGTCTAACTTCTATTTTGGATAAATTCTCTCCTTCATTAACATTCCATGGATAGGATGAGTAAAAGTGTTGCTGATTATGTGGAAGTTCTTTATCAGAACTCACTATGTATTGATTATCAATAAAGGGTTTTTCATTTACTTAGAATCCTGACCGCAGCTCTCTTTGGATTTAATATCCTTTCATTCTCTTGTCTTTATCTAATCTGCCAGGGTTGAAACAACTGCTGAGCATTCAAGAGTAAACTGTTTCTTCAGCCTAGGAAGCATATAAAGCCCGGATATTAGCTACCATTCAGACATAACATGTTAGTGTTTCTTTAAGGAGCATAATTTTCTTTTTTACACTATCTCTATGTCAAAGTTAAAACAATATCAATTTAACATCAAATATGTTTCAGGTGGGTAGAGCAGATATGTACCAAACAGGGAAAGTTTCCTCACTGGTTATATTAGGTGACCAAAATGAATGTCTACATGTGCTACCTACATTTAGATAGTAATTATCCATCATGCTGAATCATGAGTGATGTCCAGTTCAACACATAAGAAGCACTCTAAAGTGTGTCTGTGACCACGAGAAGCTGTTTCATTCAGGCTGGAATAAACTAGCTAGATCTCCTCAGTTCAGTTGTACACAACTGGTCTCTGTTGGAGCTGCTCTTGTCAACAAGGTTTTGTTTTAAAACACCACCTGGTGTCTGAAGTTTGCAACAGTCAGTAAAACTCAGTTCCTGAAACCTCTAACAGAGCTGTGGTTGGTAGGAAACATGGAAGAAGCATGGATAATGTTTAAGAACACCTTCTCCTGTAAATGAAGGCTGTCAAAGTCCATGTAAATAGAGGAAAAAGTAGTAGTTCTACCTACTGTTGCTAGGACCCAAGTGTATCAGGGTATCAAATTCCTTTTGGGGAAGAGGAGATAGTCATACACTAATGCTGTAAAGGAACAATGTAAAGCATTCTGTAGTATTACAAAGAACAAAAGCATTGAGTGTCACCTGTTCAGACTGAGCATGCAAGAGAGAAAGGAAACCTTTGAAGAATTTGATTCACTTTCCTAAAGCTTAAAAGCTGATTCATGTGACAAAGGTAAAGAATCTCTGTCTTCTATAAGCCCCAGAGCTGAAAAGCTGAGAGGGATGGAACTCTGCTTCCCTTTATAGAAGAAAGGGGAAAGTCTAGCAGGCTTAGTTTACAAAAATAATAATTTTTACCTACCCATACTTCCATATTGTGCGTAGTGCTGTATTATCTGTAGTTCATTTTCTGATTTCATGAGCTATAGTAGTCTGTTCATGTGACTGTGTTAATGAAAGGGCACATGAATTGGGTAGGATATGCTCTGTAAAAAGTTTGGTAACTTGATTCTGAAAGGGTCCGGGAACCCGCATTCAACAAGCTAAGCTGAGGAGCTTTGTCCAGGAAAGCTGGAGCTCTCTCCTAGAATCTTGCCTTGCTCTGCCTTTCCCACACAGATCCTGTGCTATATGGAAAGCTCACCTGGCACCAGGGAGGGGGAGCGAAATTGGCAGTGACAGACCGATAGTGATGACTTTGCAAAACCCGTTCAGACCAATGCTGGTGGAACTGATTTTGTGGGACTGACCTTGTGGGACCAGACAGCAGGTGAGCAGATATAGCTAACTTCACAGAGGCCTGACTAGACAAGAGCTGAGCTAATGAAGCCAATTCATGAAGCCAGACCAGGTGATGCATGCGTTGCTGACTGGAAGAGACAGGAGGAGAAGAGCCAGTCCTGATGCCCACTCGAGTACCACTGAGCCTATTGGGATATGTGAGTGAAGGTTTCAGGTGAGGGGATGTTGTGTGGTAAGAGTTCTGGGTGTCAGCAAGCCAGACAGCTGTTAATTGGGACTATGGAGTTCACCACACTAGGTTTTACTAATTTGTATTTTACTAATTTGTATTTTACTAATTTGTATTTGTATTTGTTTGTACATAGTAGTACCTGTGTTTTACCGAAATAAAAAGGACTTGTGGTATCATATTCCCAAGGGCTTGTGAATGGAGAAGAGCCACTTCTAAAGGTGATAAAGGCATTTATATGTTAAGTTCCTAAAGCCTGAGAGAAAATAAAGTTTTAGCTAGAGCTATATGTTTTATTTGGCAGCGAGAGCAAACAATTAAGATCTGAGCAAAACTAGAGATTGAGACTAATGGACAACGGCAGCACCAAAGCTAAGGAAAACAGCACCTCACTGGAAGGTCTTGCTTAAGGCAAAACACAACATAATACATGTTTTCATTGTTATGTTTATTTTTAGGTATATTATGGATTTAGTTTAGGAGTAAACTATTCATTAGTGTTGAAAATATCATCCTTTACACAACATACATCTAATTTATGGAACCCTTTGCCACACAATGTTACTAAGCCAAAACTCATACTAAGATTCAACAAGGATCAAAAACACGTGCATAACCAGGAGAAAATTCAGGTAATTCTAGTTAAGATAAAAATAATAAAGGCAAAGAATTCTCAGATTATAAATCGATCAATACTGGGGTCAAAGAGGATTTACTTCCCATTACATAAAATTGAGCTGCTGTATCGGCGCACTACGAGCCTCCTGCCCTCTGACAGGCTACCAGGCCAGATAAATCATTGTTTGTTTTCTGATTTGCAACTCCTGTGCGCTTATAAATAAAGTAATATGTGACAAGGTCAAGAATATGACCACACTGATGAAAGAGGCTTGACAGATCGGATGAAACTTCTGGAGTTTGAAAGGGAAAAATAAATAAGGGGCTTGAGAATGGATATTAATGTGTCTAGCAAGAGTAAAACAACAAATAGAAAACTGCAGGCTTGGAAAAATACAGCAGTCAGTAAATTGAGCAAGGAAAAGAGGGTAGAAGTAGGTGGGCAATGCGACTACATGGGAATTTAAGACAAGAGTATAAGGTGTGCACAGAAATGACTGAAGCTAGTAGAAAGAAACTGTGAATACAGTGGGGCTGGGACTCCACAACTGGTGTAAATCATCGTAGCTTCAATGGACTTTAAAGGAGCCAAGAAGATTTACACCAGCTGGGGATATGGCCTCAAATTGGGGGATATAATTAACGTTGCAGTTCCACCAAGGCCAGCGGGTGATACTCTTCTAGAAAAGAATTACTTGGATGAGTAGATTCAGAATGGGGGGAAATGATCAGAAGCAGCATGCCAGGTTTCAGTCAAGCAAAAAATATCTTCTTTAGCAAGAAGCAATTTGCTATGGAGTGAAAAAAAATTAAGATGAACTGAACAACACTAGGTCTTTGAACCAAGGGAAAAAATAGTTTAATAAAAATTAAATAGTTCAAATACAGATTACCAGGTAACAATGAGTGATGGTAGTATGAGGCAAAGAGGCAGAAGAGAACGGACTAGGAGCTAAACTGAAAGGGAGAGCAAAGGCAGAGAGAAGAAGGATAGTGTGTGGTTAAGGGACGGACCTGGGACATGGGGGAGGTGGGTTCAGCACCTGGCCTTGCCCCAGTTCCTATGTGACCAGGAGAGCTAGGGCATTTTGCCATCCAGGGCAAAAAATGTTTTCACACAAACCCCAGAAGCTGAGCGCGCACGCACACACACACACACGAGCTGGCCAAGTCTCTCTCTCTCTCTCTCACACACACACACACAAAAGAGCTGGCCAAGTCTCACACACACACACACACACACACACACACACACAAAAGAGCTGGCCAAGTCACACACGCACGCACACACACACAGAGACACACAAGAGCTGGCCAAGTAACAGAGCAAAAACAATCAGCCAATCAGAGTTCAGAGGCGGAAAAAAGTGAGTAGCACAGCAGTCTTATGGCCCTGGAAGTTGCCCCCCAGGACCGCTGCCCCACTCACCCAACCCTAGGAACCAGTCATTTATGCTGCCTTAGTAAAGTCACTTTCCCCAGGTACTTCAGTTCCCGTGTGTAAAAAGTGAGAATATACTTCCTTTGACACCCAGGCAAAGACAGTCTCTTACTATATGGTTGGGCCTATTCCATGGATCCAGATCTTAGATGGGTCCTTCAAATGCTACTATAAGATAAATAGTAAATATTAATAACATGCTCATTCCCCATGTGTTAATTACATGGACTGCAGGGTTTTTAAAGTTGACATGTGTGATAGCGACAAAATCTGCCCACTTGCGCTAACTATTACAGCTTGGTGAATTCATAAAAAATTCTGCAAATATTTGTTTGAATATTTTTGCAGTCTTGTGCGGGTTACAATAATAGTTTGAGCCTTCTTATGAATCCAGCCCCTTAACAGAGAGAAAGGGATGATCACTAATTCACAGAAATTATTATCTGCAGGTTTCAGGTCTACAAGGTCAGGAGCCCCACCATCACCACCACCTGCACTAATCTGTCTTAACTGAAAGCAGACTAACCTCTACAGCCAAGACCAACTACCTAAAGATTCCTGTGTAAAAACCATTAAGATGGTAAGCAATTTGGGTATTTGTTCTGTGTTTATATGGTGCCTAGGAGAATGGGGCTCTGATCTATGACTGGGGACTTCAGATGTAACTTTAATATAAATAATAATAAATAACAATCATCAGTGTCCACCTGTATTCACACAAGTCAATGATCCCAACAGTGAAAGCCACAATAACTTGATGGGTAGTATATCAGGCCCTGCAATCAGTATACCAAAGGGCCTGGCTACACTTACATTTTATAGAGCTCTAACTTGTTGGCTCAGGAGGGTGAAATATCACCCCCTTGAGCGCAGTAAGTATGAGTGCTTTAAAGCGCTAGTGTGGACAGGCTCCGAGTGCTGGGAGCAGGGCTCCCAGCGCTCAGAGCTAATCCCCTTGTGGATTACCCCATGCTCACACGTGATCACACTCGCACTTCAGACTACTGCCATGGGAACATTCCCACAACGGCGCTTTGAAGTTTCCAGTGTAGCCATGCCCTAAGAAATTAACACCTCATGTAGCCAATTAACTAAAGGGAAGGAGGGTGCAGTGGAACAGAAAGATAGTTTCTTCTGCCTGAGGACATCTTTTATGGGATGTGCTTATTCAGCCATTGGCCAATCCTGGAGCTTCTCAGACAACATAGACATGAGCAATAGCAGTCCCTGTGAAAATGGATGGCTGTTATTGGGTGGTAGGATCTGTGATGCTATATATAAGAATGGCCATACTGGGTCAGACCAAAGATCCATCTAGCCCAGTATACAGTATTCTGGCAGTTGTCTATGCCAGGTGCCCCAGAGGGAATGAACTGAACACATAATCATTAAGTGATCCATCCCCTGTCACTCATTCCCAGCTTCTAGCAAACAGAGACTAGGGACAACATCCCCACCCACCCTGTCTAATAGCCATTGATGGACCTATCTTCCATGAGTTTATCTAGTTCCTTTTTGAACCCTGTTATGGTCTTGGCCTTCAAAACTTCTTCTAGCAAGGAGTGCCATGGGTTAACTGTGCACTCTGTGAAAAAAATACTTACTTTTGTTTGTTTTAAACCTGCTGTCTACTAAGTTCATTTGGTGATCTCTAGTTCTTGTGTTATGAGGAATAAATAACATTTCCTTATTTAATTTCTTCACACCAGTCATGATTTTATAGACCTCTATCATCTCCCCCGAGTCGTCTCTTTTCCAAACTGAAAAGTCCCAATCTTATTAATTTCTCACCTAATTGCTTTTGTTGTCCTTTTCTGAACCTTTTCAAAATCCAATATATATTTTTTAGATGGGACCACCATATCCGTATGCAGTATTCAAGATTTGGGAGTACCATGCATTTATAGATAGGTAAAATGATATGTTCTGTCTTAGTATCTATCCCCTTCTTAACGATTCCTAACATTCTGTTCACTTTTTTAACTGCTGTTTCACATTGGTGGATGTTTTCAGAGAACTATCCACAATGACTTCAAAATCTCTTTCCTTTAGTGGTAACGGCTAATTTAGCCCCTATCATTTTATATGTATTGTTGGAATTATGTTTTCCAATGTACATTGCTTTGCATTTATCTACACTTAATTTCATCTGCCATTTTGTTACCCAGTCACCAGTTTTGTGAGGTTTCTTTGTAGCTCTTCGCAGTCTGCTTTGAACTTAACTATCTTATAATTTTTAGCTCAGCGGTTTCAGGTACCTCCCACATAGCAAATTGCTCCCTCCCTTTCTCTCTCCCAGGCTTGCCATGCCAAACAGCTGATTTGCAGCAAGCCTTGGAGGGAAAGAGGAAGGGGGAGAAGCGGAGCAGCGGTGGCGCACTCAGGAGAGGAGGCGGAGCAGAGGTGAGCTGGTGCGGGGGGGGCAAGGAGCTGCCAGTGGGTGCTCTGCACCCACCAATTTTTCTTCATGGGTGCTCCAGCCCCGGAGCACCCACAGAGTCAGCGCCTATGGCGGCAGCGTGTCTGGCTCTGACACACTGCTCAGAGCAGCATGTTAAGGGGTCCAGGCCGGGGGGTTGGATAAGGGGCAGAGGATCTCAAAGGGCGGTCAGGGGACAGGGATCGGGTGGGTTGGATGGGTCGGGAGTTTTGAGGGGTCAGTCATGGGGTAGGAAGTAGGTGGGGGTTGGATAGGGGGCAGGGCCAGGGTGTTTGAGGAGGCACAGTCTTCGCTACCCGGCCCTCCATAGCAAGTTCAATATAATGCGGTTTCATCTATAATGTGGTAAGATTTATTGGCTCCCGAGGACCGCATTATATCAGGGTAGAGTTGTGTGTATGTATATAGATATAGATGTAGATCCCATCCCAAATCAAGATAAAAAGCGAAAAAACAAACATTGTCATGGAACTGAAATCCCTCAGTATTTCGTGACAGAATGGGATGCCCCCAAATAAAATATGTCCTGCATAGCCAGCTGCAAACTTAGCAGGCAACAAAAGAGCTGGGGACCCTGGAAACTCTGGCAGCTGCTGACTGAAATTGACATGACTCATGCCAGTGCCAGGTCTGCCCACCACTGAATAGCGCTGATGGAACTTCTCGGAATAACAAAAGTCTGGTCAGTGTCCCAAACTGGCAATATGAGCTTTAGCTGCATCCTCACTGCAAAGGTGGCTGGTAGTATAAAACAGACAGCAAACCCATTAACATAATCAGTACTTTGCAATGTTAACCTCAAGACTTTTGATACTTTCAACTGCATTGCTAAAGATACCATTTGCTAATTAAGCCTTTCCCAAAACACAATTTAATTGTCTGCCTCAAAACCTGTCCAACTTTCCTTATCTCTAGGTCACCTTGATAGAATGATGTCATTTTTATATTAATATACACTGAAAAGTTGAAAAGCAACAGCTGACAGATTGTCCACTGCGATCTCCAAAAATCTGCCCTCTGACCTTTTTAAAAGCAATAATTTCAGTCTGTGAAATCCCACTTCTATACTGCAGATACTATTACAGGTGCTACCTTCTACCTTCTTTCCTCTGATCCCACCATCTTCTGTCACCTCACATCACACTGTTTGCTCCATTCTTGACTGGTAAGTAAAAAGAATTAGCAACTTTTCTTCATTACATTTTTAAAGATGTTTCATTTTGTAGCACATTCCATACTGGATTCAGCTCACAGCACTCAATCCCTTTAACTCACTTCTCCCTTTCTCCTCCCTGTGCCACCTTCTCCTCTTTTCTTTCTCCAATTCTGTTCATGATCTGACATTGTTCTGTTTGAACAAAAGCACCTTTTTTTCCTTGATCTACTTCCAACTCTTGTTGTATTTTCCCCATTCCCACTCCCTATACAAAAAAAATACCTTTCCTTTAGTAAACATATACTCTTTTGATTTAAACATCACCAGTGTGATGCTTTGTCTAGAGAAAGCTTCCCTCAGTCTCAGGGTCTCTGGTCAATTATTTTCACATTTTCAATCTCCCTTTCATCAGTGAAATCCCTGAAGAGGTGTGTTTTACTCTCCTCTTTATTCCTCTCTTTTAGTGTTCCTCCTGATCATTTCCAATCTGGTGTCCATGTTACACATAACATAGATGCTATTCTCCTTCACATTTTTAGGTTTATTGTGAGTTTGCTTTCAAAGTCCCAGATTTGCCTCATATCTCTTAATTTCATAAATATCCCCATATTGTTTTTTCCACAAATATACACATGCACCCTGCAAGATCTCCATTGGCTTCCCACTAATTTTAGAACGAAGTTTACGTTTTTCTTCCTTTTTAAAAGGGAGCATCTTTTTACCCAGTTTGACTGTTCCTCTTTCTTCCTTCTTTCTTTCTTCTCCAAATTCAAGATTCATTAGAATCCCTAACCCTTAACTTTTCTTTTGTACTATTGTTGTAGATATTTTTTTTTTTTGCAAAGTGTAAGTACGTAAGTCCTGATCCATCAGAGCACTTAAGAAATTGTTAAATTTTAAGCCTCTCCATAGTCCCTTTGAAGTCAAGGGAATTTATTCACATACTTAAAGTTGAACACATGCTTAAGTTCTTTGATGGATCAAGGCTAGAGTGCACAGCTTTTTGCAAGACTAAATGTTAAATCTGCCCTCCTTATATAAAGCAACTGTGCTATGCTTGTTATCCCAACCACAAAGGAGCTATCCAGTATACTTACCACAGCACCTCAAACAAATGATATTGTACAACATTGCAGGATAATGTACATGGTAGGATACTCTTTCCTAACTCCAGTCTCAACAGCCTTGTGTTCAGAAGTGCTAACCTTTAATGTTAAAAAAAAGTAAGAAAGTTATATTAACAGCTAACTAAGCAGGTGTCTGCTCAGCAGCACTTTGAAATATCGCTGGTATGTCCTAGTCCAGGAATGTAACAAACCAACTGACCTCTTTTGATGTAGTAATTTCCCCATGCTTTTAAACTGCTGATTAAAGAGACAGTCCAAGGATTAAAATTAGACTTCCAAGGCCACCATTTGCGTGGCTGATGGACAGACATGAGCATTACATCATCCCCTGGGCTTGCTCTCAATTTGGCAGTTGCAGAAACTTTAAGATCATTGCAATCCTGGAGGAAAACACAGAATGGAATGCAACTTTGGAGCTGAGCAGGTACCCTGCCCCTGTTAAACTTGGCATAGGAACATGTTACTTCCAGAAAAAGTACACCTAAAAAACAAAATAAAACTGAAACCGCGGTGGAGTGGGGGTGATCAGTGTTAAAAGAAAGAAGCATGTGGTTAAGTGGTGAGCATGATACTTATATGTGCATCTGTCATAACCATACAGCTAAAGGTAGCCTAGAATTCCTCCTTACCTGTAAGGAGTTAAGAAGCTCAGATAATTTAGTTGGCACCTGACCAAAAGGACCAATGGGGGAAGAAGATATGTTCAAATCTGGTGCGGGGGGCGGGGAGGCTTTGTTTGTGCTCTTTGTTTGTGTGTTCTCTGGGGAAGCAGAGAAGCATTAGGTAAGAAACTCCTCCTATAGACCATCCTAAATTGAGTTTCAATATTGCAAAAAGAGTAAGTAGACAAGGCAAGGCGCGTTAGATTACCTTTTGTTTTCAACTTGTGAATTTTCCCTTTGCTAAAGGGTGTAGGGTTGGGGGGATATTTGGGGGGGAAATAGGAACTCCAAGTGGTCCTTTCCCTGATTCTTTGTCTAAATCACTTGGTGGTGGCAGCATACCATCAAAAGACAAAAGGATTTGTGCCTTGGGGAAGTTTTTGACATAAGCTGGCAGAAATAAGGTTAAGAGGCTTTCATGAGGATCCCTAAATCTGTACCCTAGAGTTCAGAGTGGGAAGGGAACCCTGACAACATCACAATTCTAATAAATGTGGAACACTTCAATACAAAGGCTGATGAATGGTATTAAAAAAACTTCTACATAAAAATAAGTCATCTATTGCCTACAATACTGCATTATTTCCAGTTATAAAAGCAAGTCATTGCAGTACCTCATGAGTCAACTTTTTGACATGCCAAGAGAAGGAGTGATATTTATCATATGTATAATTATAGGAGTTAGACTGGTAATTGGCTCTCTTTCTCATGCATTAGTTTTATTTAATTATACTTTGATCCAGAATTTTGCTGCAGATTTCACAGAAGTGCATTTTTAATTATTTTTCCAGATCCAGATATTATTTTTAATGGTTCTGAGAGATTTTTTTAACAGAAATTGTAAAATAGAAATATAGCTATGCAGATTATGGATTTGTATTTCTATTTTTGAAACTATAGAACAATTAAAAGATACCTCAAAAACAGAAAATGATTCTGTTCCCAAATTTTTAAAAATATAAATTAAAATCAACAAATTAAATGATGAGGGTCAAAAAAACCACCTAAAATTGTTTTAAACAAGAATTATTTTTTTTAAAAAAAACAAGAACAACATGTATTTCTCAGGTGAGCTGGAAAATAAAGTACTTGTTGCAGCCCTTGAGAACTAAGCCCTCAAACCTACAAAGCATATTTGAGAGAGTAGATGCGTTGGCTTCAATAGGGCTCACATGTTTAAAGTTTCACATGCTGAAATGCTTCCAGGACCAGAGGCTGCTGAAATTTTTGAAAAGAGATTGTGTATTAAATCAAATATCAGCAGTAACCCCATCTATTACAAAAACCTATTGAGCTTGCAAGCTTGTTGAAAGATTCTACAGTAGCTTGTTAAAAAAAATGCTCTAAGCGAAACTAAACAGAAAAAAAAATCATTGTAAAGAAAAAGTGTTACCACGTCAAATATAATTTTAAATGATTATACTGCAAATAAGTACTAGATAGCTCCTTTGTGGTTGGGATAGCAACAACAGCACAGTTGCTTTATATAAGGAGTTCAGTTGTACCCTAGGTTGTAGTGAAAACATTTGTTTGCATGTCAGGCTCAGTAAAAATGAGAGAGGAGGCACATTGGGACATGTTATGTTCACAGCAGACATGCAGAGAAGGACTTAAAATACTCTTGTTGGATGACTGCAACATAACACTGTTTTATTGCGTGGAATTCTGAATGGTAACACATGAGATCCACAAAGCAGAGAGACACAAAGCAAGCTGCTCCCTGTGGGTTCACTGTGCTACACCTACTCTGCAGTTGAGAGCGAGCCTCCCAGTCTGGCTAGACAGACTTGCACTAATGTCCCTCAAGCTAGCACACTAAAAATAGCAGCATGGACCTTGCAGCACAGGTAGTGACACAAGCTAGCCACCCAAGCTCAGACCAGGGGATGGGCAAGCTTGGACTTGAGGGCTAAAGCTCTCCCTTGTCTCCCTCTCCAAAGCTGCAATGTATAATTTTACAGTGCTAGCTCAAGCAAAACTAGTGCAAGTCTATCTACTCAGACTCTGAGGTGTGCTTCCAACTGCAGTGTAGACTCCCCACACCCCCTTTGGCAGAGAGGCACAATTTACCTTTCCTTGTTCTATGCTGGTTCTTTGCACATTGACTGCTGAGAGACTCAGATAGCAAACTTCCCTACAGAGCCCCCCACAGCCTGAAGCAGGATGAGGAAAAAACGCACAGGATTTCAAGTGATAGCTTACCATTTTAACAGAGTTTTCAATACACCACAGAGACTTAGTAAAATTTAAAGAGAAAACAGCTTCTCTGTTCAACTTGCTCGATGCTGTTTTAAACTAATCTGCTTCCTTCCTGTACATCAGCACTCAAACTCTCTGCCTCAGCAGCATACCTTTTCAACAATGAAGCCTTCATCAGAGAGCCAGATTGGTGGCTCCAGAAATAATGGAAAACAAACCAGTCTTTGTCTAGTCAGCAAATTTATGTTCAGGCTATAAAACAAATTTTTTAAAAATACTATCTGTTCTCTTCAGAAGATGCCTATAAGGGCAGGACCATGGTTATCTGGTTGCCACTTCAGGAGAACAAAGTTTATTTTGAAATACAAATTCATGACATCTTATATCTTCACATACTGAATCCACCGAGACTGTGTCCAGCTCCACTGAAGTCAATAGCAAAGTCTGTATGATTTCAAAGGGGAGATGATCTAGGTCTTGATAGTGTATATTTACTTTTGTGTCTCATCTGTAGAGTTGAAAATATTTAGTCTGATGATCATATATTCTGTCTTGTATTAACATTTAATGGGGTGTTTGTAGTTATTCAAATAGAAATATGAGGATATTCCAAATATACCAAAAACAAATGTTCTACTTATAGGAGGGGAGGAGTAACTATCATAAATGGAGAAGTATTATTTGTTAAAGACATTTTGGGGAGCTTTTTAAAGAGACCAATGGGCATTATACACCTTAACTTTCAGGGAGAGCTGGGCCCCTACCTGGCCTTTTTATCTTTGAATATTGTAAGGGATATTTTTCCTCTGGTATACATTCATAACTCCCATTAACACCAATATAAGTGACACAGACGCATTTAGAAACAAATGCACCCTATTTTATTAAATGTAGAATTGAAAGAGTCCTAGAGTTACTACATAAATGGAACTTGGCATTCTTTGGCCTTGAGGACAATTTCCAAAAAAACCATTCCCCACCGTTGCCACTAATGGTCATGGAAACAAGCGGTAGCCAGGATGGAAACAATAGCATAGGCATGACCCCCGAGGCTGCTGGAATTTTCAGCAGATCTTGCTGTGAACAGGGCACAGACAACACAGTGCTTCCAAGACAGTGAGTGCTGTGAGTCCTGTGCACGCTAGTGCTTCCAGTGATGGAGCTGAACCGGTGGTATCAAGAATGAGAAATTCTAGAAATAACATCTTTGCAGCAGTAAGGACTTTAAGTGCCAGAGACAGTAAGAAACTCTGCAATTTTGCTCATAAATGCAAGATTTTAATGCCATTACATTTTAATGATATAGGTTAAGTGGTGAAAAAAGTGCCAAAACAAGTTCAGAGTCATTTTTCTGTTGTAACAGAGTCTTTTTTTTATAAGCTATAATATGTTAATTGAGCTTCTCAGCAATTATTTAAATTTGTCTTATTAATGGAAATTTTATGTTCGCTTAGCTTGGAATCTGAGCCTCTCACCCCTTCTTCTGCTGCTGATCTCATGGGGATATGAGCTCAGCATGCAGGAAGACTGCAGAAACCCAACTCCACACTTTCAGTTGCACCTCCCTGTTTTCTTCACTTGGTCAGGGACACTTCTGCTCTGGCAGGGTCTGAGAATGAATTCACTGATCTCGTGTCGGAGACCTGCAGTCTCTGAAGCTGATAGCTAAAAATTAACATGCGCACAGGAAAAATGCGGGGGGATAACGACAAAGGCAGTCTATACCTCTCTTTGTGAATGGCTGTGTCGATACTGCTGCCAGTATTTTCAGAAGCTTGCAGGAGTGCCAATGATCCGCTCTGTGCTCCCAAGGAGCCTGCGCACCGATTTGGGTACCAAAGGGCTTTTCACTGGAGCTTTTCAGTTGTGCTGAAATTCTCCAGGCCTGAGCACTCACTGAGGGCAAGTCCAACATAGGGGTAAAGGGCTGGCAGTTAATTAGGGTTTTCAGAATTGCCCACAGGCCTCCACATAGTCAGCCAGAGGCTCTTAACTACGTCCTCACTACCGCGGATAGCCGTCGATCCTTTAGCGATCGATTTTGAAATCGATAGCCAGTGCTGTCCCCGTCAACTCCGGAACTCCAGCCTGATGTGAGGCATAAGCAGGAGTCAACAGGGGAGCATGCCGCCGACTGTCGCCGCCATGAGGATGGCAGGTAAATAGGCTGCAGATATGCCAACTTCAGCTACGTGATTCACGTAGCTGAAGTTGTGTATCTGCAGTCAATCCCCCACCCCCCAGTGAAGACCAGCCCTAATAGTTGTATAAGCGGCATTACTAAGAGGTTTGATGCAGTGTAATCTACAGTGGCACCAGTCACTCATTAGTTGCACAGCACAACACAGAATGAAACAATATCTCCCCAAACTGATCAAAAGCCCCACCCACCTCCATAAGTACAAGTCGTGCAGAGAAAATGGGAGGATGAACAAGAGAGCAGAAGTGCTTCTGATACCCAGAGAGAGGAGGGAAAACAGTTCTAAAAGACAGCTCTTAATCTTTTCAGCTAAGACCTTCCCCCACTCACCTCATCTCAGTCACCATGAACAACACCATCTTCCCTTTCATTCAGGCCCATTACACTGATCTACAATTTTTTAGAAGTCGCCTGCTTCAGAGATAAAATGTGATATTTATTATGTATTTTGATGTGCTGAATTCAAATATGACAATTAAAACAACTGATTGGCTACTGTTTCTAAGATATTTAAGTTTTTACATTTTATGTCTATGTATATTGTGTAGATAGTAGAGTTTTAATCATAAATTGTAAACCTAGGTCTTTTCATGTGTTTATGGTTGCTTTACATGATAATATTTCACCTGTCCTGTTTATGTAACACTTTAAAAATCAGCAAAAGGGTTATATAAATAAAATGTATTATGAAACAAAAGGCAAAAAACTATTATGTACATAGTTTAGTCCTATTCAGTGTCTACTCGGCGCTTCTTGGCTTGTCTCTTGTATTCATTAAATGGAGCATCTCTTGTCACTGTCTAGCAATAGTCTACAAGCATTGATGGGCTCCATTTGCCCTGATAGCGTTTCTCCATTGTTGCAATGTCCTGGTGAAATCGCTTGCCGTGCTCATCGCTCACTGCTCCGCAGTTTGGTGGAAAAAAATCTAGATGAGAGTGCAAAAAATGTATCTTTAGTGACATGTTGCAACCAAGGCTTTTGTATGTCTTGAGGAGGTTTTCCACCAACAATCTGTAGTTGTGTGCCTTGTTGTTTCCGAGAAAATGTATTGCCACTGACTGGAAGGCTTTCCATGCCATCTTTTCCTTACCACGCAGTGCATGGTCAAATGCATCATCTCGAAGAAGTTCACGAATCTGAGGACCAACAAAGACACCTTCCTTTATCTTAGCTTCACTTAACCTTGGAAATTTTCCACG
This sequence comes from Dermatemys mawii, assembly GCA_007922305.1. Taxonomy (NCBI): domain Eukaryota; kingdom Metazoa; phylum Chordata; order Testudines; family Dermatemydidae; genus Dermatemys; species Dermatemys mawii. The sequence continues at coordinate 23,917,496 of ML677341.1, read as the reverse complement.
GAGGTTCTTGAAAGCTGCTTGTGTTTTGTCAATGGCCTTGACAAAGTTCTTCATCAGACCCAGCTTGATGTGTAAGGGTGGTAACAAAATCTTCCTTGATTCAACAAGTGGTGGATGCTGAACACTTTTCCTCCCAGGCTCCAATGACGGTTGCAGTGGCCAATCTTTCTTGATGTAGTTGGAATCTCTTGCACGACTGTCCCATTCGCAGAGAAAACAGCAGTACTTTGTGTATCCAGTCTGCAGACCAAGCAAGAGAGCAACAACCTGCAAATCGCCACAAAGCTGCCACTGATGTTGGTCATAGTTTATGCACCTCAAAAGTTGTTTCATGTTGTCACAGGTTTTCTTCATATGGACTGCATGACCAACTGGAATTGATGGCAAAACATTGACATTATGCAGCAAAACAGCTTTAAGACTCGTCTTCGATGAATCAGTGAAGAGTCTCCACTCATCTGGATCGTGAACGATGTTGAGGGCTGCCATCACATCATCGATGTTGTTGCAGGCTACAAGATCACCTTCCATGAAGAAGAATGGGACAAGATCCTTTTGACAGTCATGGAACATGGAAACCCTAACATCAGCTGCCAGGAGATTCCACTGCTGTAGTCTGGAGCCCAACAGCTCTGCCTTACTCTTGGGTAGTTCCAAATCCCTGACAAGGTCATTCAGTTCAGCTTGTGTTATGAGGTGTCATTCAAAGGAGGAGGATGGGAGAAAATGTGGGTCCTGTGACACTGATGGTTCAGGAGCAGAAGTTTCATCCTCTTCCTCTTCCTCGTCTGACTCAAGTGAGAATGATTCTGGTGCATCAGGAACCAGCAGTCCTTCTCCGTGGAGTATTGGGCGTATAGCTGATGGAATGTTTGGATAATGCACAGTCCACTTTTTCTTCTTTGACACACCTTTCCCAACTGGAGGCACCATGCAGAAGTAACAATTGCTGGTATGATCTGTTGGCTCTCTCCAAATCATTGGCACTGCAAAAGGCATAGATTTCCTTTTCCTGTTCAACCACTGGCGAAGATTTGTTGCACAAGTGTTGCAGCATATGCGTGGGGCCCACCTCTTGTCCTGATCTCCAATTTTGCAGCCAAAATGAAGGTGATAGGCTTTCTTACCCATAGTGGTTATACTGCGCTTTTGTGATGCAAAAGTCACTTCACTACAAACATAGCAGAAGTTATCTGCACTGTTCACACAAGTATGAAGCATCTCTGCTCACTTTGGCTAAACAGAAATGTGTCCCTTTGCAAAATCAAACACTGACAAATAAGAGAGCACGACACTGTATGATTTCTAGAGCTGATACAGGGCAATTTGTTCAGCAGAGTGATGTAAGCTTCGTTATGATTGCATCATCCATGACTTCTAGGAATAACATGATGCAATTCATATCATGTATGACGCCATACCAGCTTCAGATTGCATCATTGTTTTGCCTAAAAAGCAAGTACTCTCCAAACCCAGCCATAGATTTATTCATAGATCCAGTCAAAGATGTATTTTAGTCATTTCTGGTTTAAATTGAGATCCCTTCCCTTTATAACTCACTTCTCCTCCTCCATTCCCATGTCAAGGGTCGTATATACTGACCCAATAGCATATCTTGAAAACTAGAGCCAATCAACAATTTTAAGCATCATTTTCATTCTCAGTGACCCAGAATTAGTAAAGTTTGACTACATTTATTTCAGAAGCATTTTGGCTGTAGAGCAGTGTTATTATAGGCTATTGTGATATCTTATCAACTTTCACTTACACTGACTGTGAGCTCAACTGTGAAAAGTAAGTTTGTGGGCCTTATTATTACTACAACGTCATGCACATGATGGTGGAAAGCTCATTCTATCTAATATTGCCTCCCTGAGAACCTGCCATAATAGCTCCGTATTGAATCCTCATACAAGGATACACTGCTGGTATTGCAGTGCACTTAAGCCTAACAGAATGGTTATAGAAAGATCATCTGGTCATCTCAGAATGAGATTTAGGTGTCTTCATCAGACTCATGACATGGTACAATAAATATGTACTTATAAAGATTAACAAGGTATCCCTTTTATGTTGTATGAAGTACCCTAGCCTGGGAAGATCATGCATAATGAATTCAAGAAAGTAGCTAACAGGAGTGAAAATGAGAGGGGGCTGTGGGTTCAGTAGGAGGAAGTTGTGCAAAAACGAAAAATAGGTAGTGGAGCTGGGAACTAAAGCCAGCACCGAAATGGGTTGAAATTCAGGGCTACCAGGGCAGACTGATTGCTAATAATTCTGCTGACAAGCAGGGAGAAGGGTTGTACACAGTGAAATTAATCTCACACCCTCAGGTGCAAGGTTGTAGAATGTAGTCTTTATAGAAGAACCTGGTGTCTATGGGCAAAGAAAAGAGTTTGCATGACAGTGTGATGATAATGTGTTCACAAGAGGAGTGGGAGAGGAATGCAATGACAACCTGGGTGCCTTTACTGTTGCTGCTTGCTTGTCTCTGTGACAGGAGCAGCCCTTTCAGAGGACTCTGTATTCCAGGTATTACAGTGAGGTATATTGCCACAGGTAGATATAAGGGCAGCTCTTTCGAAGGCAGAGCACTGTGCTGTTCATGGTGATAGGGCTGTGGGTCATGGCTGTCAGATGGTTCAGGTCAGGTCTGACATCAGACTCAGGGTAGTGAGGTCAGTGTAAGAGCAACTCAGATATTAATGGTGCAGAGTTGGGCACATGTGAAATAACTGCTTGGGGGCATGCACAATAATGAATGGCTTTCGACCTCACTGCATTGTAAATTTCTTCTAGCCACTAGTACAAACTACCTGAGCATTAGGCATTAAAAATAACATTTTGTACTCTGGTTTTCACTTTATTTTAGTTAAGAAAAAGTGACAATCATGCCAAACACAAGACAAAAATCAGTTTGTTTTATTATTCCTTATGGCCCTCTGTGGCAGGGCAGGAGTAAAAACCCCTAGAATGCCCTGCCTCTGCAAGGGAAACCTTGCTGCCTGGCAGAAGGCCCAGGGGCAGGGGCCAGTAGTAGCTGGCAGGAGAACCCAGATGGAAGCCCTGATGAGCATGGGCTCACAGAGTTAGTAGAGGCTGATCAAGCACAGCTGAGGCAGGAAGCTGACTGGGCTAGAAAAACCCTGGCTCATGGTCAGAAGGGGGAGGCCAGGCAGGGAATGGGAGACTGAAGCTCTGTCTCCTGGCTGCAAGCAGGGTGCCTCGGGGGCCTGGAAGCCCAGGACCCAGGACAGTGGGATAGCTTGTGACTGTGCTGTTCCTGATGGGATCCAAGTGAGAATGCCAAATCAGGACAAATTGCTCCAAAGAGGCAGTTACAGCCCAAAGCTGGGGTTTCTCCACCCTAAAGGCAAACCAAACCAGCCACACAGAAAAGACTTTGGGTTCTCCCCACTGACTAGCCACAAGTCACACAAGCAATTCCCTTAGACATTCGTTTCCCAGTATCACCACTAGCAGCCACCTGTCCTGGGGACAAAAGGTTATGAAAACCAATACCCCAAACAAAGAAAATGGTTCTCCCCAATTCCAAAGAATCAGGCCCCAGACCAAGGTCAATATACAAATCAGATCTTACCCACAAATCACACAGTTGCCAATCCTTTAGAATCTAAAATCTAAAGGTTTATTATACAAGGAAAAAGATATAGGTGAGGGTTAGAAATGGTTAAAGGAAATTAATTACATGCAGTAATGGCAAATCTCCTGGTTCAGGCTTGCATCAGTTGTAGAATAAACTGCAGGTTCAAATCAAAGTCTCTGGAATACTTTCCCTGGAGGAATGGGTCATCAATCCTTTGGCCAGAATGTCCATTTGTAGCAAAGTTCCATCCAGAAGTAGAAGCAAGGCTGGAGTCTGGAGACTGAAGACCAAATGCAGAGGCTGCAGCAGGTTTATTTATAGTTTATCCCAGGTGCAGAAATTCTCTTTGCCTTTTGCTGTGGAAACTTACAGCAAAATGGAGTATTGAGTCACATGGGCAATCCCTGCCCCCTCACTAAGACACAGGATGTGTCCGCCCTCTCTCAGTGGGTCAGTTGAGTAGCTGATGGTTCTTGATGGGCCATCAAGCAGGCCAAGGCAGAGCTAACAGCAATTTGTCTGGGACTTCACCCCCCGAAGCAAAGCATAATATTTGGAAAGACAGACAGTACAGAGCCAATATTCATAACTTCAACTACAAAAAAGATACACACATACAGATAGCATAATCATAATCAGCAGACCATAACTTGGTCGTTGACACCTTATATGACCCCCTTTACATACGATTTGGGGCCCCTACAGGACCTTGGTTGCACCAATGATCTATATGATCCCAGATAATTTCAGTAACGTGACATAGCTGTCAGGGGATTAGGGGAGCACTGTTTGTCACTTAGAAGCCACGCACAAAGACTGTAAATAAAGGACACTTGGTGAAACACCATGGATTGGTGTTAAGGCCTGTGGCGAGTCCGGCCCCACGGCGCCCCTCTGAGGCCGGGGCACGTCCTGGCGGTGGACCTCCGCCACTCTATAACCCCCAATTAAGGGGCCGCATGGTCACAGAGGTTTCCCTCTGGGGTAGCACGGCCCAATGGCCAAAGTGACAGAGGTTCCCCCCACCGGGGTAGCACGGCCCAATGGCCGGAGTCACTGAGGTTCCCCCTCTCTGGGGTAGCACAGCCCAATGGCCAGGGCCACTGAGGTTGCCCCTCTCTGGGGTAGCACGGCCCAATGGCCAAAGTTACTGAGTATCCCCCTCTCTGGGGTAGCACAGCCCAATGGCCAGAGTCACTGAGGTTCCCCCTCTCTGGGGTAGCATGGCCCAATGGCCAGAGTCACTGAGGTTCCCCCTCTCTGGGGTAGCACGGCCCAATGGCCAAAGTGACAGAGGTTCCCCCTCTCTGGGGTAGCACAGCCCAATGGCCAGAGTCACTGAGGTTCCCCCTCTCTGGGGTAGCACGGCCCAACGGCCAAAGTCACAGAGGTTCCCCCTCTCTGGGGTAGCACGGCCCAATGGGCGGCAGGGGTAGGGGGATTCGGGCCCGCCCACTCCACCGGGTCCCGACCCAGGGCTCACCTATTTGTGGGGGGGGGGCTTCCCTGCCCCCAGCTCGGCGGGGATCCACCCGCAACACGCCGAGCGCACGTGTCTCTTTAAAAGTTCCCTGGGTCACTTCCTACCCTTTGCTGCTGGGGCTTTCAGCATCCAGGGGTCTCCTGCCGCGTTCCCCTTCTGGGCCGACGTCCGGCTGGGCTTCCGGCTGCACCTCTGCTGGGTTGGCGTCTGGGCCCTGGGATCCTGGCTGCACCTCCGTAGGAGCTGGCAGTACGCATCCTTCCCCTCCAGCGGTCAGCCCCAACTGACCAGCTCTGCAGGTTTTTATACTGCTCCTCCAGTTGGAGCATGCGCAGCAGGGCTTCCGGGGCGTGGCTTCCTCAGCCCAAAGGGAGGGGTTAACCCCTGCAGTGCCAGTGTGGGGCCACTCCGCCCCGTCACAAGACCTTTATTGGGAAGCAGAGAGAATGCAGGGTGGCCCGGACCCTGGGACACCCACTTTTTCTGGTTTAAAATAAAACAGAGTAAAATAAATCTCTATTGTATCTTTCCTGTGAATGCTTCCCTAGCTACTGACAGCAAACTAACAAATATCAAAGTAATTTGTGAGAGAAAAAATTACCTGAGTAAAGAAAAGGAAAGATTTAAACAGGCCTATTGATTCAACATTTCAGACTCCAGAAGAAAGTTAATATAAAAAGTGTGAGGCATAGTAAAAACACATGTTCTTGCACCAATATGTTGGAGCATCCAACAGACTGGCTTTGGATGAACTCAGACTGTACAATATCTAGGTTCACCACAAAAACAGCAGCTCAGATCAATACATAGGTTAAAAAAATTGCAGTACTCTCTATAAGTCCTTTATAGCAATCTTACAATCAATGAAGTATTTAACAGGGTACCAATGCAACTCCCACAGGACTAGAATGACATAGTGAGTCTGCCTTGTGTAACTCTCATGTCACAGACTTTTGCAGTAATGATGCAACTTCCCAGTATTCCAGAAAGAAATAACAATACTCCTAACCACTGTCAAAAAGTGATCATCTTATATTCAGCTCATGGTTAGAAATGCCCCCTGAAAAGGCTTTACATTGAACACATTGAGCACAAGACTAGACCAAATTACAAAGGATGAATATAAACAAATAACACAAGTATGTAGGGAAAAAATTGGAAAGGCCAAGGCACAAAACAAGATCAAATTACCTAGAGACGTAAAGGGTAACCAGGAAACATTCTGCAAATACGAATACATGCAAGAGGAAGACCAACAATGGAGTAGGCCTGTTACTCAATGGGAAGGGCAATAACAGAAAATGTGGAAATGGCAGAGGTACTTAATGACTTATTTGTTTTGGTTTTCACCAAGAAGGTTGGTGGTGTTTAGATGTCTATCATAATGAATGCCAGTGAAAATGAGGTAGGATCAGAGGCGAAAATAGGAAAAGAAAAAGTTAAAAATTACTTAGACAAGTGAGATGTCATCAAGTCACCAGGGCCTGATGAAATGCATCCTAGAATATTCCAGGAGCTGACTGAGGAGATATCTGAGCCATTAGCAATTATCTTTGGAAAGTTATGGAAGACAGGAGAGATTCCAGACATCTGGAAAAGGGCAAATATAGTGCCAATCTATAAAAAGGGAAATAAAGACAATCCAGGGAATTACAGACCAGTCGGCTTAACTTCGGTACCTAGAAAGATAATGGAGCAAATAATTAAGGAATCAATTTGCAAACATCTAGAAGATAATAAGGTGATAACTAATAATCAGCATGGATTTGTCAAGAACAAATTGAGTCAAATCAATCTGATAGGTTTCTTTGACAGGGTAACAAGCCTTGTGGATGCGGAGGAAGCAGTAGATGTAGTATATCTTGATTTTTGTAAAGCTTTTGATACTGTCTTACATGACCTTCTCTTAAACAAACTAGGAAATGCAACCTAGATGGAGCTACTATAAGATGGGTGCAAAACTGGTTGGAAAGCCATTCCCACAGAGTAGTTATCAATGGTTCATGGTCATGCTGGAAGAGTGGGGTCCTGCAGGGATAAGTTCTGGGTCCTACAGGGATCAGTTCTGTGCCAGTTCTGTTCAATATCTTGATCAGTGATTTAGATAATGGCATAGAGAGTACATGTATAAAGTTTACAGATGATACCAAGCTTAGAGGAATTGCAAGTGGTTTGGAGGACAGGATTAAAATTCAAAATAATCTGGACAAACTAGGGAAATGGTCTGAAGTAAATAGGATGAAATTCAATAAGGACAAATGCATGCAATGTGCTCCACTTAGGAAGGAACAATGAGTAGCATACATACAAAATGGGAAATGACTGTCTAGGAAGGAGTACTGCTGAAAGAAATTTGGGGGTCATAGTCGACCACAAGCTAAATATGAGTCAACAGAGTAACACTGCTGCAAAAATAACCCCAAACATCACTCTGGGATGCATTAGCAGGAGTGTTGTAAGTGCAGGGGACTGGACTAGATGACCTCTGAGGTCCCTTCCAGTTCTATGATTCTAAGATAGAACCAAACACTGTGAGTAAATAAATCAGTACCATTCTACTAGAACCTACTCAAAAGGAATGAATGTCGACACTTCAACCCAACCCCATCCAAGCTTAACAATCCAGTTAAACTGGTCAATATCAACATCATGGTGTCCAACTGGTGTCCAATACCATGGTGTCCAAAACAACTGACCTAGAATATCATGTGGCTTTTTAATGCCCTGGGAACCATCACAGCACACAGACCCAAACCATAGCACTTTCCCTGACATGTTTACAAAACAGAAAATCTTGGAGGAGATCTGAGTTATCACCTGCATTGGTGATCCATTTCCTAGTGTAAGAGAGTAATAAGCATTGGGACCCATACAAACAGAGATACTCAGCATTTTTTTTTGAGGAAGGAAGCTGCCTTACACTTTAAAACATGCCACAGTCCAGCCACTACTTAAATAATAGCTTATTGCTACCAACCTCTTCCACTACTGCCCATTATGTGAACTTCCAGTCCTGAGAAAGTTAACTGAGAAGTTTCCCAAAGATCGTTTCCAACTTCATCTAGATATAGAACCCATCTCAGTCAGGCTATAGGCCAGGGCATGCAACCGACATCGTGGTGGTAGAATAGTTTGTTTCAATGTCTATGCAAAGCCATTCAAGATTTCATTACTGAGCATGAGCTCAACATAAGAATATAATGGTGGAGGAGGAACTATGGATGATCCCTCACAAAAAGCCTTGTTGATGTGGCTGGAACTCTGATACCATTGCCCAGGGTGGCTGCTGTCCTTCCTCAGAAATGGAGTAGAGATTAGGGGAGCTGCGCTGTCATTGCTTTCATCAGCTCTCTCAGACCACACTGACAGCATCCTGATGGATACTCCTCAGTCTCCAGAGTCCTAGGTTATGTAGTTCCACAGCAATCCATCCTCCCGCCAATTGTGTTCAACATCTATGTGAAGCCATAGGGTCAGGGGAGAGAGGGAGTCAATATAGCAAGGACTGAAATGTCAACAATATGCAGATGGCAATGAGAGCCGAAGGTGTTTAGCACTTCTGAAATTCAGGCCATTTATTTAGATGTCTAATGTTTTGAAAATTTGACCTAAAGTTTAAGTGTCATAAGGCTGGCACTGGTGCAACTATTGAATAACAGGGGAAAAGACAAGATAGAAAGAGCTGGATCAGGAAATTAATGAAAGTGATGGACACTGCATGAACTGATACATGTTTTATTTTTTGGTGCTTCTCATCACAACCGCTCACCAACAGTGCAAAAGCCAGCTATAACGATCAGCCATAAGGCATGCTGGAATGAGCTCAAATCAACATCTCAGTAAACAAACTCAGGTATCATCAGTACTCCCCTAGGATCCGACATTGTTGGCCTTACAGACATTACAAGAGGGTTAAATGAATTGAGCTTCAGTTTCATAAATACCGACCCAGCCAGAACTCCCACAGAGGCCACCGAAAGCTCCAGGTGCAGGCCCATTATTTTTGTCTGCTAATAGTAAATACTATTAAATATCTTCAGTGTGACATAAAATATTTCTGAGGCTCGTTTTAATAAATAAAATACATACTGTGATGGGGCAAGGCCGGATGGCTATAGGAAAGTGCTAAAGAATAGATATGTTAGTCTCGGGCTACACAAATCCCTGGTACCAATGGAACCTTCTAGAAAGGAGTAGAAATAGCTAGCCAGATTGGGACCTCTGAAGCCAATCAAGGGCTGGCTGAAACCAGTTAAAAACCTCTCAGTTAGTCAGGTGGGTGTGGGTGTCAGGAGCTGTGGGAGGAAGTTGTGCTGTTGGTGAGACTGAGTGGTGGACAACATATCGTATGCAAGGAAGGAGGCCCTGAGGTAAGGGTGAAGTGGAGTTTGAAGAAGTGGGGACTGCTGTGGGGAAGTAGCCCAGGGAATTGTATTGTGTTTTGTGGATAAAAGGTCAACCATCTTAGCTGACACTTTTAGGGTCCCTGGGCTGGAGCCCGGATTAGAGGGCGGGCCCAGGCTCCCCCCTTTCTGCATCCCCTAATTAGTCTCTGAGATTGGGAGACAATAGAGACTGTGCCAGGAAGGATAGCTTCTCCTCACTGGCTTATAATGAAAATGGCTCAATAGGCTGTGACCTTGTCTCTAGAGACAGAAGGGCTACGTGGAGGGTCACAGTGAGCCTCTGAGGCTAGTGAAAATCCACCAGGAAATGCAGAATCCATGAAGATAAGGACAGAGCTTTGTCACAATACTCATTGACAACAAATTAAAAATGTTTTCTTCTCTTCCCCAGGCCTCTTTTTATATCACATGAAGAGACCTGAAATCACAGCCTTATTGTGTTATCTTTCAGGTAATTGAACCTTTTCACAAAAGACTAATTTGTATCTTTTTTAATTAAAATGTATAAAACCTTTTCAATTAAAGAACACAAATTACTCAGAAAATATTAGCCCAAATTGTCACTAAGTTTCTGCCTCTAAGTTTCCTAGCTGCCTACTGAGTGATCTGGAAGATAATGCAGAGGTGTAAATGACATTTCACACTTCTTAATTAATGCCAGTAACAGACTCACCCTGTTCTTTCCCAATATCTCCCTCCAGGAAAAACAGAGGCAATTCTTTAAGAATATTAGCACAGCTAATAACTCATTGATAACACCCTGCTGCCAGTCTGCCAGAAACAGATTGAAGGCCAATGAATAGCTAAACTAATTTACTTGTCCTCCCCAGTTGAAGGGCCTCAGTGTTCATGTACATCTAGAACTAGCTATACCTACATTAGCACATCACTTCTTCCCTTCTCCAAAAGGGGCCTTCCTTAGGTAGTCGGGTCATTGCAACATTTTTGGATCAGGCCTGCAGCAGTGATCTTGCAGACTGCTGGCTTGTAAAATCACTGGTAACTTCCAAAAGATTGGCAGGTCCTCAGTCCATAGTCAATATATCCTTTTTAGTGTAAGTCTATAGTCCAGAGATCAGAGCAGGAAAGAGGCAAAATGGAGATACTTCCAGGATCTTGTATACCTTCTCCCACGTAGATGGAATACTCTTAGTCTTAGTTTGTGGAAAAGAAATACTAAGAATACTCTTAGCCTTAGTTTGTGGAAAATTACAAGCATAAGATGAAGTCCAGGGTCACATGAACAAGTCACATGTCCTTGCATGCTTTGGTGACTTACAGCAGCAGCCATGACCCATATTCTGGCAAAAGCTTCCACAGGAAGGCTCATCAGGTAGAGATAGGCTTCTTCTATGGCCCATTCAGAGAGTTAAATATACTTTAATGGGCCAGCAACTAGAATGGTCCAATTGCAATGTGCTTGCTAGGCTGGATGTAAACACACATTTCAATATAGAGGTATATAGTCAATATTCATAACCTGAGATACAGTGATGATACATGCATATAAACAGGATAATCATACTTGGCTAATCATAACTTTTCCACTGACATCTTACCTGATACACTTAGACAATTGCAACAAATCTTGTACAAACAATGGCAATATTAATGACGAATGTTTCAGTCATATCGCATTGAGTGTCCCCTCTCAGTCTTCTCAATTCCAGACAAAACAAAACCAGTTATGCACCCACCTTATAGTAGCTCCATGTAGGTTGTATTTCCTTAGTTTTTTTATGAGGACATGCAAAACAGTATCAAAAGCCTTACTAAAGTAAAGTGAAGTTAAGCTGACTGGTCTGTAATTCCTCAAATTGTCTTTATTTCCCTTTTTATAAACTGGCACTATATTTGCTTTTTTCCAGTCCTCTGGAATCTCTTTTGTCTTCCATGACTTTTCAAAGATAATTGCTAATAATTATAACATGTTATGGTAATTCTGCATCCAAATAGGCACCCAAGTATTCTATGGCTGTGAGTAAAATGGTTCATTTTGTTGACCATACTAATTGTGTAGCTCTGTTGGGGGACGCTCGTTATCTCTATAGGATTCAGACTGCCAGTTATTTAGATATGATTCAGATTCATCCCCTTATTCCTCTACTGCATGAAGGCAAATCCAGGAGCTTCCAAAGGCCTGTGAATTTCAGATAATCCCGATAAGATGTACTGCAGGGAGTCAAGAAAAATACATAAGCAAGTCCAGAGACAAGATAAAAAATAGAAACATTTTAAAAGATAAGTAAGCCCACTACGAGGGAAGAGAGTCTATAACTTACATAAACTACCAGCCAAAGACAGACTCATACTTTTCTAATGCAGGGTGATGTTTTTAGCATCTTGACCCATAATCACTTTCGGCTACAAATAGCCACATACTGCTGAAAGAATTCCTGGAATGATGAGAAAGCATGGTCCATATCCAGCTCAGTAAAGATCTACAGGAAGACTCCCCTTGATTTCAATGGGAGTCAGATAATGCTATCACTTGGTACAAGTGTCTATGAATATATGAGGCTAAAGTAGGGACCATTCCTCAACACTCATGGCCTGATTTTCTGAAGAGATGAGGGCACACAGCCCCATTTGTCTGCAAACCCTGGGTACTCCTAAACAAATCAAGCTAGCGAGTCTGTCAGATGATCAGAAATAGGGTATGTTTGCTTCTAACCTGTCCTTCCCAGCCAGTGATAAATAACAGATCGTGTAAGTGGGACAAAGTGGCTTTCAACACAGCTGAAGCCTTTTGAAGAGTGTTGCCAGCACAAGACCATTGTTTGGCAGCCAGCCTAGAAAAAAACATCACATCGACCTCTGGTGGGTCTCTTAATTAGCAGGACTGATGTGTTTAGTGCAGGCCTGCACAACATGCGGCCCGCAGGGGCTCACTGTGTGGCCCGCAGGGGGTGAGTAGGGGTGGGGCAAGCCAAATGGTGTGATGGGGGGAAGCGGATGGGGTGGGGCGAGGGTGGGGCTTTTCGGCCCGCAGCTGGTTTTTTGCAGTAATATGGCACTTGCTGCTTTCTGAGTTGTGCAGGCCTGGTTTAGTGTATACTTTTGAGGATTGAGGTTGCTCTTTCCTGGGCTCAAGTGTTCAGGGGGATTGGAACAATTTGTATAGTGGAGGAGCTGAAAGCCATTGAACCAAACTGTATATAATGGAAATCACTTCTAGCCGGGGGTGCAGCAGTACCCCTGCACCCCTTAATTCCAGCACCTATGCAAGTGTTGATAGGCAAGTATCACTTGTGTAAATTTTAATTGTGATTGTTCACAACCCTCTTAGGCTTTCTCTTGTATAAATAGTAGGTTTTTCAGGGAAGGATGAGGGGTTATATTTCTGAAACATCTGATTTTTTTGTTTCCTTTTCTTTTTCTAGCTCATGGAGTGCAGTGCATTTGGGAGGAAGGCAAAGTGTTCTGTTTGTATACCCACGTTTTCTTTTTAATATTCTCATGCAGCTTACCATTATAATCTGAGAAATGTTTTAACTTTTATCAGCAGGGGAGTGAACTAAGTCACTCCTGAGGAGCTGTTGATAAAGAAACTACCATACAGAAAGCACATTATAAAGTCTCCTAGTGGATATATCCTACATTTAATAATGTATGATAAAACAGATATCTTCAGGCCTTTACATCTATTCATCAATAAGAAATACTAATACTATTTAGCATATCTGTATAGGGCATTCTGCCTCAAAGAGACTCCAAAGAAAAATGTGATGAGGGTAAGAGGGAGAGAAAGAGAGAGAGAGGAACGAAGTTTAAAAAAAATAGTTCTGACTTCCCGGGAATAGAGAAGAAAAGTAGAGAGGAAAAGTGACTCCTTGTTACTTGAAATATTTAAACCAAAACTTAACGTCTTTCCATAAGATATGCTCTGTCTCAATCAGGAGTTAAGAAATTGATGCAGAAATTATCGGGTGAGGTTCTATTGCATGTATTATGCAGGTGGTCAGACTAAATGGTCATATTAATCCCTTCTGACTTTAAAATCTATGATGATTAGATCCTGAGCCTATCGTGATTTTGATTGTCTCATCTGTTGGCAAGTACTCAGATACTACAGAGATGGATGCTAACTGTCAGAATAGAGATACAGTAAAAGCTGCTTTATCTAGCATATTGGGGAAATGAGGGGAGTGACAAAAAGCAAAAAATGCCTGTTAACTAAGAGGGAGGGAGTTTGGGTGCAGAAGACAGTGCAGGGATGGGGTGCGGGAGAAGGTGCAGGTCCCAGGCTCTGGAAGGGAGTTTGAGTATAGGAGGGGGCTCAGGGCAGTGGGTTAGGGCCTGGGAGGGAGTACGGAGCAGCAGGTTGAGGTGCAGAGTGCCAGATCTAGGGTGCGCTCACCCCAGGTGGCTCCCCACAAGTGGCGACCTCCCTGGCTGCTCCTAGGTGGAGGTGCAGCAGGCAGCTCTGTACGCTGCCCCCACCACACCCCGAGCGCTAGCTCTGCAGCTCCCATTGGCTGGGAACTGTGGCCAATGGGAGTTGCAGGGTTGGCACCTGTGTGTTGCTATTGAAAAGTTACTTGTAGTCACCGATGTCTCACAGCACTATCTGAAATAAGTTTTACATTATGCTTAAAAAAAGAAATAACTGAAGTATCTGTTGGCAAATGTTTACTTTTAAATGGCATCCTTTGTTGGGTTTTTGAAAGTTTTCCATACACACAGCATACTGCATGGAATTCTTATCCTGCCTCCAGAGGACTGAATGCTAAGCTAACAGCTGAGATCCAAAACTGTGGTCCAAGTCAACATAATAGTATGAAGTTGTTTTGCTAATTGAACAAGACCTTTTGGTCACCGGTGGAAAGCTTCAGAGTCTGAAATTCTGTGCTTTATTAAAGACAAGACCCCTGCTGCTGCTAGATTTTAATACAAGATCTTGCAATATGGTATGAGGAGTTTGCAGCAATCTAACGTCTCCATTTCCCCTTTTATCCACATTATAATTGCCACCTTCTATTATGTTTGAGAGTTTATTTCCTGTTTTGGCTGGCAGCCATTAATCTCTTTCCTCTGTTTTTTGTTTGTCCATCTGTTTCCGGTGTTCAGAAATACCAAAAAAGCAATCTGCAGCTCTTCATATTTATACTTACAAAGAAAGAACAACAGAGCTCACATCCATTGTCACAGGGCTAGCTGCATCTCTGTCTCCTTTTGGATCTCTCTGAGAGCTCTCCCGCAAGTGGCAGGCCTCTGACAAGTGTTGACCAAAGGGTGGCTTATCCTGAACCATTCTTTTCTTTTCCTGCTTATTTTTCCTTTCATCCCCCCATTAAACTAATCATTCATACAATAAACTTCTGAATAAACATGTCAACATACAGTAAAACAGGTCAATGTACAGTATTCATAAATTATTACAAAGCAGTGCCAATTCCATCGCAGTTACTGCTTTCAAAGTTCATCCAGTCTTTGAGGGAAGTTAGCCATAAACAGTTTGAAAATGTATTAAAAACAAGAGAAGCAATTATTTCAGTTACAGAACTGACAACAGTGTTTTCTGACAGAGCCAAAGTAGATGAGGTAGTATTTCTTATTGGATCCACTTCTGTTGGTGGAAAGTACAAGTTTTTTTGACCTACACAGAGTTCTTCAGTTCTAATGAAAGAAATAGTGTCTGAGCTAAATACAAGTTGGGACAGATAGTTAAGTATAAGGGGTAACATAAATATAGAATTGGCAATAAAGGTTACAAAGTTTGAAGTGGGCCATTAAGGATTAGGAGGAAGGTGTGTATTTCAGATTGTTGCAATGAGCAATGAAACCAGTCTCCCTGGTACGTCCGTGGTTTTTAGTGTCTATTACCACCATGAATTTAAAGTTCCCAAGCTTGCCTTTTGACGGCAGTGTGCAAGTTTGCTCTGATGGTGAGTACTGAAAAATCAGATAGAGAGTGGTCACTTTGTGAAAACTGTTCAACCACAGATGATCTAGTATTTTTGTCTTTTATTATTTTCAGTGTGCGTTCATTCAAGAGCACAGTGATAATCTGATTTCACCCACATAGTTGTTACTGGGGCATATGAGGTTCACCATGTATCAGGAGAGGTATGTGTAACACCTAGGGAGCTTGAAAGATTTGTTGCGGAAGGCACTGATCATTGTAGCAGTGGAGATATGTTTGCATATTTTTCCTCTCTTGGTGTTCACACTTCCAGATCAGTTACTGGGAGTGGGCCTCATCCTCCCCGACTGAATTTACCTTGTTATCTCTAGCCTGACTCTTGCCTACATATTTATACCTGCCCTCTGGAGATTTCCACAACATTCATCTGACGAAGTGGGTCTTCGCCCACAAAAGCTTACACACCTTGTAGACTAAAATCTGTTAGTCTATAAGGTGCTACAAGACTCCTTGTTGCTTTTGCAGATCCAGACTAACACGACTACTCCCCTGATTCTATATTTTTCTTATTCTAGACAACATTTTGGCACAGATCATGTGTTTATATTACACATTCAATCAAATTTTTCCATATGTATTGTTTTCACCACTTATTTGGCTGAGAAGTCTTTTTAATTTTAAGTACTAGATCCCCTCTGCAGTAAGATTCACCAGGCTGCAGCAGCCAGCTGTGGTGAGAGCCTGCCGGAATGGTCAGAACAGGGATAGGAGGAGGTGGATGGGTGGACACTAAGGCCCAGGGGTGACCCAAATGTTCAAGTCCCCTATTTAGTCATGTATGCTGCGTACGCCTAAGGACATCCTTGCACACAAGGCTCCTAAGCCTCACCAAAGCAGAACTGAACTGTGACGTGCAAAGCAGCAGCTATGTAGCAAGGCAAGGCAGTTGCCAGGCACATTCATTTGCTAGACATACATCTGAATTCTTGCAGGCTCCAGGAGCCTCAGATATCAGCTGTAGCTTTCTCCTCCATGCCCTCTCTACACCACCACCTTTCACCAAGGTAATGCTTGAGCACCATGGTGTGAAGACAAGCTACAGTGCTGACAAATGATCAACCAATGGGCAAGTAGTCAGGTTTTAATACTAAGGTGGCAAAAAGATTTATGTTGCAACTTGGCAAGAGGTAAATTATGCAACTATTTGCACAGATGCTTAAATGCATCACACATGGGGCCTTGTTCTTACCTGATTCACAGCACAAACATCTCATCTGCCATGGCTGTTTAATTTATTCTGGCCATATCTTTTTGGAAAAAAGAATTAAAGGATGTGTTCTGTTTTACTTGCTGCAATGAAGGTGTTCTCTGCCCTGTAGGGTACACATTGCCATGACAACGCTTGGTAGCCTGAACTCTCAGGACTTAAACCATAACTCCTGATGCGCTCTGTCAATTTCCAAACCAGCATTTCCATACCTAACAAATGAGAAATCAGTTTGGTGATTAAACTGTCTGCACCTGAACTGTCTGCCCCTTTAGTAATGCCAGTTATCCTTGCATTGTTTTATTGACTTCCATTTTCCAAGCCATTGCATTTCCAAATTGTGGCCTTCAGAAGCATTACCCCATTAAGGAAACAATTAGTCTGTACACTGAAACATAACCCATATCTTACTGGCTACCAGTTATATTTAACTTTGGCACTTCTGAAGCACCCACGCTGCTAGCTAGTTTCAGATAAATTTATCAGGCTTTGCTGCCATTTTAATCTCTGTGCTGCGCTGTCTGACCATGTGCGGCTCCTATTACTTTTCAACAGTTTCTTAGCTCCATTACTAATTGCAAAGGCTATAGGAAGAGCTC
The DNA here is from genome assembly GCA_007922305.1 of Dermatemys mawii. Lineage (NCBI taxonomy): Eukaryota > Metazoa > Chordata > Testudines > Dermatemydidae > Dermatemys > Dermatemys mawii. Next base: position 23,900,268 of record ML677341.1, on the reverse strand, counting down.
AGATGTATTTGCCAGGGGAGGTGCTTGCTCACATAAGAGCACTGAGGTTCAAAACAAAGAAACAAATAAGAAACATAAACCTGGCAATGGAAATCTTAGGGCTCTGTTGTGCTCCTAGGGACTTGCAGCATGCTGGGCAGCAGTGCTGGCTGGTGCAGGGGAATCTGGACCATGGCTGCACTTTTTGCCTAACTACCTAACACTATTAGTCAAGAACAGTCTTTCCCCTCAAGGGCAGCACAAAGACCTTAATTAGGCCTCATCCCATCTCCAAGAGTTCACAGAGGAAGAAGGCTCTTTCTGCCGTCCACTCCTTTGCACACACAGCCTGGGTTCAGTCACAATCTGCCCTCACGGTAAAATTAAAGTTAAGGAGTTGGGAACATTCAGTAAGGGATTATCGGAATAGGTCTGCAGATGCTAAGAGCCAGATTAGGAAAGTGCAGGAGAAAAAGTGTCTTGCTATAAAACTTTGCTTTATGTTCTTTGTTGCCTTAGGCTAGGATTTTTCAAAGCAGCCTAAGGGAATTAGGTGCCCAAATTCCAATTCAATTGCATTTAATCCCAATTCAAACTCTTAGTTGTTGCCCTAGGAAGGCTCTATAAATGTGACAGGTTTCAGAATAGCAGCCGTGTTAGTCTGTATCTGTAAGAACAGGAGTACCTGTGGCACCTTAGAGAGTTACAAATTTATTTCAGCATAAGCTTTTGTAGGCTACAACCCACTTCATTGGATGTATAGAATGGAACACACAGTAGGAAAATGTGTGTATGTGTATATATATAACACACACAGAGAACAGGAAAAGGTGGAAGTTGCCATACCAATTCTAAGAGGCTATTTAGTTAAGATGTGCTATTATCAGCAGAAGAGAAAAATCTTTTGTAGTGATAATCAAGATGGCCCATATCAGACAGTTGACAAGAAGGTGTGAGGATCCTTCAGTTGACAAGAAGGTGTGAGTTTTTTGGGAAAAAAACTCGTGGGGCAGTGGAAAGCCCAAAGGGTAGTACTCTGTACTGGTACTGATTGGCACCACCATGAATCTTAGAAATTGTCTCTTAGCCAGGTGTATAGGAATGTGAAAGCAAGCATCTTGGAGGTCAAAGGCTGAAAACAAGTCCCCCCTCCCGCCACGCCAGCCAGCTTTGGTATAATTGTGGCCACTGTGACCATTTTGAATCTGTGATTTTACACACATTTGTCGAGCTTCCAAAGGTATAAGATGAATCTCAATTTGCCATTTTTCTTTTTGGTGAGAAAATAATGCATATTGTCATGAGAGTCTGCCAAATATTCTCCGCCAGTTCCACTCTGGCATCATTTATGGGTATTTTGGATGATATGGATGTGTGGAGAATTTGCAGCAACTTGTGATGGTTTTCTTGTACATTTTCTCGTGAGATGTTTTGGCTGGAAGTTATTCTTTAAAGAGTTCCAGAAATTGCTTCAGGTCATCTACTGTGGTTGGAGGCAGTGGCATTACTGTGTCCTTAGGGAAGGAAAATGAATTATGGATTAGTGAAATGCTGTCTTGATCTGTGTCTTCTTCCCCCTCTTCTCCAAGCCCTTGGGTGCTTCCAGTGCCTCTTAGCTCATGGAGGAGATTGAATTTTGCACCGGTTTGGAGTCGAGGGTCTAGTGTAGTGAGCCCTATATGCCACCAAGAGGTGCTGGGATGGGATGGAAACTGCGGAGGAAAGGGAATCAGTGGACAGATCCAAGATTGTCCATATCATTGCTGCATTTTGCCAGTCTGGAGAGACTTGGTTTTCAGCCTCTGATGGGGGTTTACTTTCCGTGGGAGAGGAATGCTGGGAGGAGAAGCAGCTCCCCTGATAATCCTCCTGTTCATCACTGGAGATGGGCTGGGGAGCCGGTGAAGTGGGTATATACTCTGATAGTCAGCCCAGAGATCAATCAGTGGCAAATGGGGATTATTGTGGCACCAAAGAAGAGACCTCAATGTCTTTGTGTTGTAAAAACTGTGGCAGAGCTGCCTGTTTCGGTGCCAGCGGTGCTGTTGTTACAGATACGGCTGGAGCTGTGATCACCTTGCATGTAGCCTTGGTTGGGAGGTGCCTTTCTTGGTCTGTCGATCAGTGCTGATGACTCAGCCAGTGCCAGCAGCATTGCCAGTGGTACTGTTCTCAAGGTGGTCGATGCTGCACTTGTTCCTTGACTTCTTGTCAATGTGGTGAGGCTCGGCAGAGGCTTATAGGGGGATGGTGCTGTAGGTGTCATGAGCCTCAAATGTGCTAACTTTAGTCGAGCTCAGCACTTAGGATAGTGAAATTGCTGGGAACCGCTTCTTTTTCTGAGTATACCCATGAGGGAAGATTGTGGTTTGCTTTCTAAAAGACTGAGCACTGTATTTAGCAGAAGTTTTCTCTGGGGAAGCATCTGCTGAGGTTGACTTTGGTCCTGTAGCCAGTAGGCTGAAGAGACTTTTCCATTAAAATCCTTTTGAGGTGAAGATCTCTGTTCTGCTGTGCTCTCACTTTCAGGTTACTACAATGGGCACATTTTTGAGGGCTATGAGTCTCTCCCAAACATTGGGCACAGACAGTATAGCCATCAGAGACTGGCATCGCCTCACGGCAAAAGTCACTTAATTTAAATCTGGGTGAGCCAGATCACATAGATATTGAAAGTTCCCCAACAAGGAAAGGGGAATTAACAATAAAAAAAGATTTTTTTCCGGGGAGAAGTAGATGGGAGAGGAGAGGTATCGAATTAAACTAAGTAAATGAGACTTACTAAACAACATCTAACTTATTTATTTCAAGAGTAAACTAAGAGGCCGCACTGCCACTGAGCTCCGACTGCTGCCAAGGACAGTTAAGAAGGAACTGAATGGGTCGGATCATGTGGTGCACACACTAGGTGACATGCCAATGGCACTGCAAGACGACTATTGTGCATGCGCGCACTGACTGAGCACTGCTACTGAAAATCTCCAATCTCCGGCGCAGGGATGTACTGACACCTGAAGTGGAGCACCCACAGGGACGTTACTGAAAGATGACAATGAGGTTATTAACCTGTAACTGGAGGATGGCAGAGTTGTTAAGGGACTTAAAGGCTTGTACCTACTGCAGTGAAAGACGGTGGAGGGATTCAAAGAGAAGGGTGAAGTAGTGAAAATAGGCAAGGGAGATGATCATAGCAGTTATGTTTTGTAGTTCTACCCTTTAAATACTCATTTCTGCTGCAATGCTTGTGTCTTCCATCACAGTGACATTTAGCCTTCTTATATCTCTCTAAGATAATGTATAACTGGTTTGAGATTGTAAACCTCAGTGCTGTTAGCGGTATAAGCAACTCTGTGCAATTTCTACAAAACAAACACAGGCTAGCTACAACTAATGACATTTTAGGGGGACTGCTTCCTATTATGTCATGATTCTCATCAACTCCAAGATAATTTTAGTTAGCTATTTGTTAGGCACTGAAAACATCCCAATCTCTATTCCTCCACTGAGGGTTACACATGTGCACCGGGCGTCCAGAGTTGGAGAATTTGAAACTAGTGTCCTTTGGGTTCACGCATGCACCCTGGCTTGCCTTGTGTTTCTATCAGAGGTGATAAAGGGCGGGGCAGAGCAACCTTGTCTCTAATTCCTTCTCCACCACGAATATGATAAATCTGAAGCAGAAGGGAAGGAGGACAGGAAGTGGAACATGGATAGTGATCACACACCTTGAAAAACCTCCAGTCAATTCTTTCTTCTTTGGTTCCATTGCAGGAAGCTAGGTTGAAATATACTATATCTGTTTTCCTTTTGCTGTCTTCCACTGTTCCTAGTCAATGTTCCTTTTCACCTTCCTCATCAACAATTATCCCACCCATTGTTCCAACTGGCAGTTTCTCTAATGGTGCTTCACAGCATCTGATTTCCCAGCTGCTGTCTCAGCCTCCCCACTTTCTTCAGAAAGGAAATTAATTTCGACTTTAGACCTAAATAACCCTGCAGATCTTCATTCAGAAATTGGAATGTCTTCTACCTCAGGCTGCCTAGTATCCAACAGTATCTCTTCTTTCACCCAATTTGATTTTATCTCTTTTTTTAATTCCAGGATTGGAACCTAGCCTCAGCTTCTCAAAATGACAAAGTCCAATTCTTGCAATCTGGTCCAGAAACATAGCTTTCAAATAGAGAAAAACAGGTCGCCAACAACTTCTTAGTTTCAGTCACTCACCTCTCAAAAAGTCAATAATCATTGCTGTAATTCCAGGAATCACTCCATTTCAAGCTCCTTTTCACATGTCTATGTGCCCAGAAAATGAGGTACCTTATAGGGAACTTTCATCATACACAAAATGAGAGGCTGTTTGAATCTGCCAAATGCATGTGATTATCCAGTAATCAAATACATTTAAAGAGTACAGAGTATATTGTATAGTCATCATTTAATAAGAATGACTAGCAAGTTGTTTTTAGGACAAAAACTTTTAAAATATAGTATTTATGCTCAGAGAAATCCCAAAACTGCATGAACTACCAGGAAATCCATTTATGATTATAGCTAATCATATTATTTCAAATTATTTGGAAGTCATCCAATTTGAAGAATTTTATTTGAAAACTACAGTCACTCTTGATTTTTTTAATGTTTGGCTAAAAGATGGGTGCTGTCTTTAAAATTAACCAATAATCTTATTCTTGCACATGAAAAAAACACTTCATTTTAATAATTTTACAATGCTTCATTCATACAATGTTACCATAAAGTAGATGATTTTGGGGGCACAGAACATACAAGGGAAGGTGTGAAGGGTTAATAATAACATTACCATTGTAGGGAACTGGTTGACAACTTAGTGATAAAGACCCTAATTCAGTAAATTACATGAATTAGAATTAAGCACATGCTTAAATGCTTTGTTGACAAAGATCAATTTTAAGCACATTATTAAGTGCTTTACTGAATTGGTGCCTACAAACACTATACAAAAAGGTTGGTTTGGAGCACTACATTAGGGAAACACAAGTAGAAAAACTACACTATACAACTGGTGTGGATCAACTGCCAATGGAATAAGGCACTTTAAAAATATGTTCTATAAGTTTTCTCTTCTCAATACTTTATTCCATTACTTCCACTCCATCACAAATTTCTATTAATAGAGAAACCCAGGTAATTCAGGGTAATTTTTCTATCAAGCTCAATAAAAGTTATAGCTACAATAAACCATGTCTGTGACAGAAATGTATGTTTTAAAAATCAGTGTGTGTGTGTAGGAGAAATAAGTTATATACAGCAGATTACTGGAGAAAGTTAACTATTCTGCTTAAAGGGCAACTTGAAAGCTAGCCAATTAACCAGGCAACTTGAAAGCTAGTCAATTTTTTTTTTAAAAAAAGAGTTATCAGTAATTTCAGTCCCTACATCTGCCACCCAGGTCCCCTAACAATCTTTCTGGTTTTGCAATAACATTTTTCTATTTCTTACAATATTTTTTTCTCCCTTGGTACTGTGTGAAAGACTTCAGCAAGTAGGGAAGGTGATTTAGGCCCCAATTTTGCAAGCTGTGTGCATGGGCAGACCCTTATACCTGCAAGAACTACCAATGAATTCAATGAGGATTCTGCATGGGTCCAGGAAATTCTTGTGTGGAGAAGTTTACTGGATCAGTGTGATAATGATTATATACAAAGTGCTGTCAAATGCACAAAATGCTCAAATAAGAGAGAATATTTGTCTTCCCTTCTTGCAGTATTAGTAATCACAGGTGTCACATGCAAGGATAGATTAAAAAAAAATTACAAAGAACAACATTTTGCATTGATGGTGTCCCTTTAAAATAAATTCTAAGCTTAAAACAGAATTAAAGCCAGCAAGGTTTATAAGTAGCCAGTAAAGTGTTCAGCATACATTATGGAAATACAGAATGGGACTCAAAATTCTGAAAAGAAGCCAGTTGAAACCAAAATTCTCTCATCCTCTGTTTCAGCAAATTTCTCCGGTCAGTGAATTTGCGTTTGGTCAAGTTCCCCATCACCAATGCATTACTCAATTGCACCGGACATGCTGCTTTATCCAACATCCTCATCTTCCCCTGCATTTTTCCCCAAACACTTTTGATACTTCTAGAGAAAAAAACTGGGGTTATCTTGTTTATCAAATTGTCATGCAACACCTACATAAAACAAACCCAATGTATAGTAGGTTCCTCAATTCTTTTGTTAAGGAAAACTATCATTGAGAATGAAAAACCTTGCTTTCAGAATAAGCCTGCTCAATAAATCTGAATGTAGTTTCCTTTAGCTCTCCTTGACATGACCCTGCTGGTTTATGGGCTTGGGATAATTTCAAATTGAAGGAGTACAGTCATTATCTTAGTCATGGAGACTTTCATTATCTATACCAATTCTTAATAAACATGTTTTATAGAATGAAATAATAAATCAGCATAAGCATGTGGTGAGACATATAAATGATTAATGCTATTAGGATTAATGCTATTAGCTTCTTCTAAAGACTTGATATACATATAATCTCCTTTGATTTCTCTCTGCCCAGATATAGTTTGGTTTAAGGAAGCAGATAGCTTGTTCTGATTGATGTATAATCTGCTCTTGGTAACAAGAAATGTTTGAACTTGGGGTTTTGAAATGCTATGTTCTGAAAGGGTAAGACCCTGACATGCAGAGGCAACATTAACTTCACTTTAAGATTTGTGCAAGTTCTTTAAAATCATGATTTCTGGTGTGACCGCTACAATCTTACGTGGTAACAACAGATTTCACCTACTATACTGAATACTTTTTATGGCTTACTGATACAATATAATGGCTTTAGAGCTCATGAGAAACTTATGGATGAGTTTCAAGTTCTGTGATTGCTTGATCATTTCTTTTGCTTGATATGTACCTGAACGAAGACTAGTCAAGATGCTATCTTGTTTCAAAACAATGGCAAACTACTCTGCAAGGCTTTTCTTCAATTAATTAAAGCTTTCATACCATCATTTCTTTTAGAAATGCATTCAATTAAGTAGTAATCAGAAAACTCTCTTTTCAACATGCCATTGCTTGCTTCAAGAGGAATATAAAATTTGTTCACAATCAGTAGATACATTTGTTGCTTAGGAATCTGGTCAAGTCAGAATTATCTTGGATATATCTGAAGTCCTTATTCCACCCTGAGCAATACTCCAGTTCCTGAAGTTGCTTAGCAAGCTCTCTCATGACATCTTGAAACAGATTGTACGCTTTTTGGGGCAGAGACTGGGTCTTCTTCAGTGTTTGGAAAACATCTGGCACTTTTGGGATGCCACTGCAATATAAATAATAAACCACCACCCCTACGTTCAGGCTTGGAGAGTGAAGTTATGTCTTCTTCAGCTTTTGCTTTGAGATTTCTTTTTTAAGCAGTGCAGTTAACATTTTGAAATAAAATTATTTATTAAAATTTCTTTTTCTCATGAGCTCCAGTTTGCATGCAGGGACATGAAGTTAGCTTTTTGGCTGTGTCTCAGATTTATAGTTTATTCACAGTGTGAATAATAGCAAATATAAGCAGAAAGCTAATGGGCTGAGCAGAAACCTAGCTGGAGCTAAAACATAGCTATGTAAGGTTGATGTACTCAATGCTTTTTTGCCTCTGTCTTCACGAACAAGGTCAGCTCCCAGACTATTGCACTGGGCAGCACAGCATGGGGAGGAGATGACCAGCCGTCTGTGGAGAAAGAAGTGGTTCAGGACTATTTAGAAAAGCTGGACGAGCACAAGTCCATGGGGCCGGATGCACTGCATTCAGGGGTGCTAAAGGAGTTGCCAGATGTGATTGCAGAGCCATTGGCCATTATCTTTGAAAACTCATGGTGATCGGGGAGGTCCCGGATGACTGGAAAAAGGCTAATTTAGTGCCTAATTTAAAAAAGGAAAGGAGGAGGATCTGGGGAACTACAGGCCCATTAGCCTCATCTAAGTCCCTGGAAAAATCATGGAGCAGGTCCTCAAGGAATCAATTCTGAAGCATTTCGAGAAGAGGAAAGTGATCAGGAACAGTCAGCATGGATTCACCAAGGGCAAATCATGCCTGACTAACCTAATTGCCTTCTATGATGAGATAACTGGCTCTGTGGATGAGGGGAAAGCAGTGGATGTGTTATTCTTTGACTTTAGCAAAGCTTTTGGTACGGTCTCCCACAGTATTCTTGTCAGCAAGTTAAAGAAGTATGGGCTGGATGAATGAACTATAAGGTGGACAGAAACTGGCTGGATCATTGGGCTCAATGGGCAGTGATCAATGGCTCCATGTTGGCAGCTGGTATCAAGCGGAGTGCCCCAAGGGTCGGTCCTGGGGCCCATTTTGTTCAATATCTTTATCAATCAGCTGGAGGATGGGGTGGATTGCACCCTCAGCAGGTTTGCAGATGACACTAAACTGGGAGGAGTGGTGGATACGCTGGAGGGCAGGGATAAGATACAAAGGGACCTAGACAAATTAGAGGATTGGGCCAAAAGAAATTTGAAGACGTTCAACAAGGACAAGTGCAGGATCCTGCACTTAGGATAGAAGAATTCCATGCACTGCTACAGACTATGGACCGAATGGCTAGGCAGCAGTTCTGCAGAAAAGACCTAGGGGTTACAGCGGACAAGAAGCTGGACATGAGTCAACAGTGTGCTCTTCTTGCCAAGAAGACTAACGGCATTTTGGGCTGTATAAGTAAGAGCATTGGCAGCAAATTGAGGGACGTGATCGTTCCCCTCTGTTCAACATTGGTGAGGCCTCATCTGGAGTACTGTGTCCAGTTTTGGGCCCCACACTACAAAAATGAGGAAAAATTGGAAAGAGTCCAGCAGAGGGAGACAAAAATGATTATGGGGCTGGCGCACATGATTTATGAGGAGAGGCTGAGGGAACTGGGATTGTTTAGTCTGCAGAAGAGAAGACTGAGGGGGGATTTTATAGCTGCTTTCGACTACCTGAAAGGGGGTTCCAAAGAGGATGGATCTAGACTGTTCTCAGTGGTACCAGATGATAGAACAAGGAGTAATGGTCTCAAGTTGCAGTGGGGGAGTTTAGGTTGGATATTAGGAAAAACTTCTTCACTCGGAGGGTGGTGAAGGACTGGAATGGGTTACCTAGGGAGGTGGTGGAATCTCCTTCCTTAAAGGTTTTTAACGTCAGGCTTGACAAAGCCCTGGCTGGGATGATTTAGTTGGGGTTGGCCCTGCTTTGAACAGGGTGTTGGACTAGATGATTTCCTGAGGTCCATTCCAACCCTGATATTCTATGATTCTATGATGTTACAGTACAGTAGCTGTATAAACAAGTCAATGCATATCCTTCAGGTTATTGTGTATTTTGTGTATTGTGTACGCAAGAGGCCCTGTGTAGAAACTGAATGAACTTTAAAGAGGAAGAGACTGTTGTGGCTGACAAAGTCCAATTTCTCTCAGATTTTTGTGGTGAAATGATTTTTAAAGCTACAGTTGCTAACAGCTACTGGACAACAAAAATATAAAAGAATTTTAAATACTGGCCCAAAAAGAATCAGTTGCGCAATCTTAAAACGAGAACTTTTTCTGCCAGTTGAGTGGATGTAGGCTAGATGTTTGGAGTGATTTCAGTTCTAATTTTTATGTTAGCTTTGTATCTTTGAGCTATTTTATAAGATTTTAAGTCAGTTATTGGTGACCTAATGCCTTGCAGGACTTCATGGCCAAAAGAAGCTGATGTCAACAGCTACAGAATGTTGAGTTTGGGTTTTTTTTTGCAGTCTTTTTGTGACATCTGCTAAAACTGGGAGGACTAATGATTTGCATAAAGATTGCCTAACTGATTATTATTAGGTGATGCCGGTGACATTGTGGGGGGAAAGAGGGGATGCCCCATTCTGATTAACTAAGGAATTCCTAAGGAGAAATTACAAGGGAGAGAAAAAAGGAAAGCATAATCCTGAAAAGTTGGAGGAAAAGGTGAAACCATTGCTCATGTCTTCTGACCTCGTGATTCCAAAATCCTTGAAAAAGAAGGCCTATGCTTTCTCCACCTCTCCAGCTGACCACCAAGGCACATATGGAGAAACTTACAATAGCTATGACCCAAGCAAAAAGCCTCTGACCAGTCAACAAATCCATGGACAATAAGCAGCTGAGCTGAGAAAACCATCAGCAAATCTGCAGTACCAACTTCCTGAAGCTGAATGACAACAAATTCGTGACAACCAGTTTTCATAAGAATCTATTAAAAAAATTAAATTGGCCAGAGGATGCTCCTAGCACCTCTTTTCCAACCACCAGGTAACTAGCAGAGTGAGTATGTGTGCACATGCAGGTATGTATGATTAGACCCATAGAATTGAGAATGGTGACTCAGGAGTTTTCTCTCAAATATTTAAGACAGCCCTAGGTTAAGTAACATTGCTATTCAAAAGACTGTGTGCACACAAATTTTATGGCTTGGAAGGGTGCATTAAAATCCTAAGAAATTAGCTTTACCTAAATTAGCTGTTTGTTAGTTCACTATAACACGCTGTTCTATCCTGAAGTGTAGTGGAACATTTTACATAACCATATGTTGGTGGGGATGGGTGGCAAGTGGTTGTAGCTGGAAGAGTTAGTGGAATCAGGTTAGCCAAATTATCTCTTTCCACGTGACACATTGCTACAGTTGTGATCAGCAGAGGCACTTGAAGTGGAGCCCCTTGATATGAAGGTGCTAACAGGGCATTCTCAGTGAGGGGTTTTTGGTTTTGGAATTCTCTGTCCCCCTTTTACTCCCCACCCACCAGAGTATAGATTTATTAACTTTTCAGGCAAGCTGCAAAAACCCATTTTTTATCTCTCTTTCTCTGGTTGTTGAGGAAGGAGTGGGCCAATATTTGGGACAGTCCTTTTCTAAGATTTTATATTTAAACCTGTAGGACACACCCAGAGTATCGGATAGGCACCTGTCGCTATATTTTATACATTCAAAATAAATAAAATACATAAGTAAATAAAATAAACGGCTTTTGGTTATATTTCTAAAAAGCTTTTCCTGGGCAAATCTCAGGACCTCTATTCCATCCCCAGCCTCCTTGAAATCTCATTCTCTCTTGGTTTTCCAAACCTTATCTTCACCTCCTGCTGTTCATCATCTCATTTGGAGGCTCCACTTTCTCACTCTCCATGGCATTGTTACCCGAGATCACTCACTGGGCTTTGTCTCTATCCTCGTCTCATTTTATATCGTCTTTCTTATCTCTCTTCTCCAATTTTGACTTGTCTTCCTCTATACCATCTTGCCTCTCTGATGCCTTCTGGAGATCTCATCATCCACTTACACTAAGCAGGTGAGATTTTCAAAAGAGCTTACCTGATGTAGAAGCATATGGGTCACTGAATATGAGACCTTCAACTTGGTCACAATTCTTCCTGTACTTCAAATATAGAACATGATGGTTGTCTGTAGCACTTCGCTCTCTCGCCCTTGCAGACCCAGCTTTTCTTCAAAGCATTTTTATGTGCCATCCTTTTCCTTTCTGTCTAGACAACCAAGACAATGACATTCTCCCATCGCCTCCCATCTTGACTATTGTACCTGCACTGTGGCTACCTTAATAGCCCTATCATCCTCCAAAGGCTCATAAAAGAATGCAGCTGCTAAGATCATCTTTCTAGCTCAGTGTTCTTACCAAATCACCCCTCCCCCAATCAGTCCTTCCACTGATTCTTGCTATTTCATCATATTAAGTTTAAGATCCTTGTCCTCACTTTAACAATGCCCTTCACAACTCTGCAACTCCCTTCTGATTGGCTCTTCTTTTTTTATTGCATTTCCCTCCTCCACCACTTCTGCTCTGCCAACTATACCTGACTTATCTGCTTCTCATGGAAACATCCCTGTGCCTCCCTTCATGTGGCTCATTATGCAGGGATATACCGTGGTATGTTGCTTGTCTTATTAGCTAGTAAAGTCTTCAAGGTAGGGAGTCACAGAAATATAAATGAGAGCAGAACTTGGCCCATTAAGTTTAGTGGTTCGTGATACAGGACTGGGAGTGTATTACTACTATAAAAATGATACAATTCCGAATAGCTCTGATTTAAAAAGTGCTTTCCATGCTACATAATACATTACTATAAAATATGTATTTATTGCATTATCTTTTATTAATTTTACAGTTTTTAAGCAGTGTCTATTGAAACTATGATCTCTCGGTTTGTCAAAAAATACAACTGAACTTGTGTACTTATATTTTATTTTATAGTTCTGAAGTTAAATACAAATTTATGGGATTTCCCATATGAAAATAAGCCAAAGAACATTGTAACATGATTTGTTATAATGTATTAAAGATGTACATAAGAGTTCAAGCTGAGAATCTTATGTTCTCCCATGTATTATATTTACATAGTTAATTAATTTGTTATTTACACTTCTATGTGAATACTGAAGTCATAAAGCTGTTTCTCTATATTGTACATTTTTATTACAAAAATCCTATAAGTCATTGCATTTTAGACAACACAGCCTTCAGTGTTTTCATATCAACTGTATTAAATTACAGATTGGACTCACTAATGATGTGTCAAGATGTCTCCTATATGTTTAAAATCTTTGACCCATAAGAAAATACAAATTACAAACCAATTTTAATACTCTGATTCTTGATTTTGAAAAATAGGTCTATGGATGTAAAAATGACAGAGAAAGTTATTTGCTCTCTCTAGGTAACAGTTGGTTGGAATGACATTTTGCCTGAGATGTATATTTATGAAAACATAACGATAATTACTTTTATAAAGTGAAATGTTTTTCTGCTAAGTTTTATGGTACTATAAATTTGGAGAGATTTTACATAAAAATATGTTGGCTATGTACTCTAAAATATCCTCTATATATAATCAGTACATTAGGAAACTCCCTAGCACCCTCATTAAGCAAGGTGGTTAAGTACAATCTTTAAATTCTGACATGGGCACAACAGCAAATGTAGCCTCTTTTGGGGGTATGACAGCATTTCCTTTAAAGAAAGTGATACTTACCAATGGAATTTGGAAGACATAACTACCTACCTAAATAATGTCTTGATAAAAAAAAGGTAACTATACAAATCATTATATGCTTACTGCTGTGTGCCTTCCCTCTTCTGAATTAGTTACAATAATTTGAATCTCTATTAATGGATTATTTTTATTTATGTTTCATAGATATAACTACCACAAACGGTTACATAAAATGGTTTCAAGCTTTCTGTAGTCTGTTACTGGTAGACATTCGGTTAGGCACAATATGACATTCTTTGTCAACTTAAGGTTAATGCTATACACACTGTGACTAGACCATTAAAGATAAACAAAAATGTTGGGATTACACTGATATTTAAGATCGATACATAGACTATGTACTTTAGGCACAAATACAGTAATCCAGGAAGCCTGATCCTGCTTTGACTGAGTCCCATTGACTTCAGTAGAACAGAATCATGCCCTAGATCCTAAACATCAGTTTATGAATTGTTTAAGTAGGTTCCTTCCCTTCAATCAGCAATTTCATGCCATTTTAAAAGACAAATCCCATATAATAGCACAAACTGATCCCGTGATTTAGATTTATCTCGATTCTGCTATTAAATTAGTCAAAACACTGTCAAGAACCATGGCCCACAAAACAGGTAATTTAGCTAATGTCAACCCCCAAAAGAAAAAGAAACAAGCCAACTTAGTGGATAATATTTTGTATGAGATTGCAAATAATTCATTATTATTATTATATCTTAAGATAAAGTCTTCCTGAAGATCTTTTATTCCCCTAACTTCAAAGTGCATTGCTACTTCTACACTTGTGTTGTTAACACTGTGTAATTCACTCTGGAAGTGTGTTAAAGTAAAAGAACTCTGAGTTTCTAATATATTGTACCCTTTGCAGTTCTCAACTTCAAGCAGAACTCCTATTTTATAAGTTTCCCTGAAAATAAATATTCCATTTACAGTATAGTAAATTAAGGGATTGTAAAAATTCATTCAGAACCCTGTGATTATATGAAGGTACATTAACTGTAGAAAGTTTAGGGGGATTTTTATTCTTCTAATGTTGCAAGGGGGATTTGGGCTCCTTGTTAAAAGGAGCAATTTTTGCTCTTCCCCTGCTTCACAATGAGAGAACAAATCATCAAGCAAGCTATTTGACAAATAAGTGAAGCACACAAATAGTACTTTTTTTCCTTTTCTAGCATGTTAGAAATGGATCATAAGGCAAAACTGACATTTATAACATTTTGCATTGTAAATTAAGCCACTGACTATAAAATTCTTACAAGTGAACTTTCATGCTGACAAACATTCAAGTCTTTTAAAACTTAATTATGAATTTGTTTATCACGACAGAAGAAGCATATTTCTTAATTTAGTCAGTGTGTTTTAGAAATATTCCAAAATATAAAGCTTACGAGAGAATTTCATCCAATGCTGACATATATCCTTAAGCGCCACTTAAATCCTTAACATGTGGTTACAGTGGTGCACAGGGGCCTGAGAGAGCTCTCAGGACAACCTTAATGGCTTCCAGAAAAAGTGCAAATTGTGCCACCTATTCAGTTTCCATATGTTGCGTTATTATAGTAGAATGTTCATATTTTGGTTCTCTGTATCAACACAAAGTAAGATTTAAATGTTCTCTCAGGTTCAAAATAAAAAATATATATAAAAACACGTGTGAGCCCTATTGTTCCAAATTCATCTTCGTGATGAGTCCTTGTTTTCTACTAAGGGGAATCATTCCTATCACAGACAAATATAAGCAGGCAAAGGTACCAGAGACTAGTATTGCTTAGACAGGAATAATTATATAAGCTCACAATCATTCCCATAACATATTTTAAGGCTCATGGACACATGACAATCACTAGGCAGAGATGAATGTAATATGCATTCCATATTCATACATAATTCCAATAATTACCAAAGTAAGAAAAATGAAATACTATGAAACTTAATTGAACTTATGTTGCTTTTACATGTTGAGCAAGAAAGTTCACTTTCATGTTTACATAATGTTCAATATCCTGGTCTGTCCATCTCTTTGGTTTTCCAGTCTCATTTTGTAAATGCTCACTGAATTCTTTATTTAAATGCAATGATTAGTAATAATGTGAAAGTGCTAACCAGAATAATGAAAGCCACAATATTCCAGAACAAGCTGGTCTTAACATTTTTGGTTCTTTATATTCATTTCTTATAATGATTGGGGGCATCTGCAAATGCAAACTTCAGTCTGTAGGCTTCTGCTAGGAGAACACTGATATCTTCATTTCCCCAGTGCATAGTGGGCAAATTCTGTAAAAAAATCAGCAACTCCTGGGGATAAACAAAGAAGAAGAAATAGGAAGATGAATGGTCTTAAAATAGAACTGTAATATAGTGAGCTTGTTATTATTTATTTGTATTTGTGTAGTGCCTTAAAACCCCAACCAACGCTGAGACTCCATTGCGTTAAATGCTATCCCTACACATTGTAAGAGATTGTTCCTACCTTAAAAATTTACAATCTATTATTATTATTTGTACTGTTGTAATGCCTAGGCCTCCATTCATGCATCAGACATGCTAGGCAAACACAAACACCCAGCAAATCTAAATAGACAGAGCAGTCAAAGAGTGAGGGGAAAGGAATACTTATCCACATTTTACAGATGGGGGACTGAAACACTGGGATCTAATGCCCAAGGTCAGACTGAAAGTCACTGGCAGAAATAGAAACTAAACTCCAGAGTCCCAATATGTTGCCTTTACAGGACTATCCTCCCTCCCATCTAATTTTATCAAATTACAGTATATTTGCTTAATATAAATAGCAATTTAATTTATATCCCCAGTTATT
The DNA here is from genome assembly GCA_007922305.1 of Dermatemys mawii. Lineage (NCBI taxonomy): Eukaryota > Metazoa > Chordata > Testudines > Dermatemydidae > Dermatemys > Dermatemys mawii. The sequence goes on along the minus strand of ML677341.1, from coordinate 23,884,442 downwards.
TTAATCACACTTTCTGGTTCCACAGTTGCAAATTCCAACTGAATGCAGCATGATCTAAGTACTGAGAATTCTTTCCAGTTTCCACTCACCTCTTGTTTTCCACCTTAGCTCTCTTAAAATTCCAGACAAGTATTGCACATTCCAAGGGCCTTTTGATTTGAATCCAGGATCTAGTTACAGTTACTAACACTTTTTACCCAGGCCACTTCAACCATCAATACGCTAGCTCTGAACATTCTGGCATATCAATCCTATACTCATTTCTTTGAAGGTTATAAAATACTTATTTTGTTATTTTTAACCCACTTTACTTCATGTTACCATCACTTCTACATTTTCAGGGTGAAATGCAGTGCACTACTATTATTGTAACTTACTGACTATGCTGCACATTCAGTTTCAGAATCTAATTTTGAGACTAAAATTCCATCCCACTGGCCTTTACATAAAGTAAAGCACACATAACAAAATTCAATCTGATAAAATCTGGTTTTCTGCATTTTTTAACTGCTCCCTTACTTATACACTGATTAAAAACAATTCACTCTGAAGTATCTGTAGGACTACCCAATACCCACAATTCTGGGATTTTTTGAAAGATCACATTAGTTCAGTTTACTTCATCATTCGTTATGAATTTTTTTAACATAGATTAAAAGAGGCTCCATTTCCAATAATACTTTGAAATAATAACTAAAACATATACAAATATTCTTCTAAAATATGGATTCCTACCATTATGGGAATGATGTAGTACTGTGGCCACATAGTATCAGAAGACATTTCAAACGTGCTGCTGGCCAACTGAATAGCTGTGGTTGGAGTATATGAAATCCATCATGAATAAGATTAAATCCCAATGGATAACTAGGATTGGCAGTTGACTCCACTTTTTTGGGGATAAGGGGTCACTGGGGGAACTGGTTTTCTTCTTGTTCCATCACTCAGTGACCAGAAACAGCATGGTTTCCCACACATCTATTTTGGTCAGCTAAAATACATCCTTGTTAATCTTCGCATGACCTTTCAGTATAGGACATTGTGCATTTGCCCTTGCTTACATGGCCTGAGCCATGGCTAATCAGAATGTCTGGGTTGGAAAGGAATTTTCCCCAGTAATAAAGACTCATCAACTATCCAGGGGCTTTCCACCTTCCCTGGTACATTATGAAAAAGTCTCTGACAGGCAGTAGGTCACCTCTCCAATCATAATCATTAAAGTATCTGAACTTTTTTCTTCCGTTTAAAAAAATATAATTATGTGCTTATTAATGTATTTGCTGCAAACTTTTAAATTTGCATCCCATCAGTAGTTAGGAAATTCCTGTACCACTTGAGAGACCATGAACCAGGACTGTGTAGTTAAGGGAACTGTTGTCTGTAGGACCACGGCTTCATTTGTTGCACTTGTTGGAAAGTGGGTAGCAAATAAGGCAGAGGATTGCAGGAAGAAACAAGATGGTCTCATGCTTAAGAAAGCTGAAGAACTAGATTCTATCCCTCCCTGTGCCAAACAGTTCACATGTGATGCTCATTAAGTTACTCAAACAAGCTTTTTATAGGTCACTAATAGTCTCTCTCTCTCATTTTCTGGGCACCTAACTTAAGACCCTAGGGTCTGATTTGCAGAAGTGTGAGCACTCACAGGGGCAACTGAAGTCAATGGGAGCTGTGCTTTGACTAGATAACAGTGCTATATTATACTATGTACTCTGAAATATCAGGTCTTAGGTTTCTCAAATAGGTTACCCAAAATCAATGGATTATTTTTACCTTAATCCCTCTATGCCTCCGCTCCCCATCTGTAAAATGGGGATAATATGCACTTATCTCACATGAGTGCCGGGTAATACATTAACATTTGTGAAGTATTCAGTTTCCATAGTGACTGCCACAGAAAGCATGAGGAAATTAGAAATTCTGCCTTCAGAGCACTGTTTGAATAGCGTGCAGTACATAAAGCATTGAACAACAAGGATAAAAGAAAAAACTGAATAGTCGTTCATTCAGTGAGCACTGTCCATTCTGTGCCCTGTGGAAAGCATAATATAGGATCATGTAATTAAAGACTGTATCATGATACATACTCACAAGGGCACAGAAAACCTTAATTAAGGCATTTTCTAATATCCAAGTGCTTGACTTTGCAACCTTAATAATGCTCATTTAACATAAGGAATTTTTTTTTTTTTGTATAATTTCCTACGTTTTCAAAAAAGGAAACTGAAGAGACATTCCTTCACATGGCAATCATGTGGCATGATCTCCACAGGGGTCATTACAGAGTTCAAATCTTTAGATTTGCCACATAACCTTCTGTCTCTTGAGCGAATGGAGTAACTCACAGTAGTAGTAGGTTGTACTCTTCTTTGTGACCAGAACTAGAGGGGAATGGGATGCTTTGCCAGTAAGTTTCATAGCTATTTGGTAATAGAAGAATGGTGAGATTCAGGAAACTGGAGTTCCATTCCAGGCTGTGGAGGGGACTATACTTCAGTACAGTGGTGGCCAAATTTTTTACCTCATGCCCCCTCTTACTCTGTCCGCCCCTCCCAAGTCAGGGCTGGGAGCAGGGCTGCGGTTCTGTGGTGTGGGAATGGGAAAGACGTGGATGGGGTAAAGGGGCTGAGGCTCGAGCCACAGCTGGAGTGGGAGCAGAGCTGGGTGGTGCTCCCTCCCCGCCCCACAGGGGGCTGGCACCGGGCCCGAGCTGCAGCCCCCGAAAGTTCCTCCATGCCCTTGTAGGGATTGGGCCTCACACTTTGCAACCTCTGCTTAAATTGATATAAACTCTTCCACATGTTCCTGCTAAGTATGACTCTTTCTGCACCATCCCCTCCAACTTGTCTATGTCCTGTCTCTTCCCCACCTTTGGCTCTTTGTTCCAGTACTAGTCTTCTCACCCAGTCAGAGCCTGTCTCCATTCCTTATGTTTCTCACTCCAGTCTCCATGCCCAGCTAGTCCCAGTTTCCAGCTCACTCGCCCAAGCTCCTAATCCCAGTATACACTCCCTGATCCCACCACAGGCCTAGCTGTTGTCGCCTCTGCATTTCAATCAGGCAGCTTCCTTCCTCCCCCAGGCTGCATGGGCCCATTCGGGTGGGAGCGGGGAGAGGAAATCATCAAGAGTCTAAGAGAGAGAGGCTCCCATATCTCAGTTAAGGTGCCCAGACCTGAATCTAACATGGTATGCAGTTGTTTTGGCTTCATCTGCTTACTGGTAGCTTAAGGTATCGCTTGCTTTAAGGAATCTTGTTTTGTAAGATGGAAAAAGGATGTTGTAAAACAAGCAGTGTTATAAATCTGACAAGCATAACCATAGCTGATAATTAGCAGTACAACAGAAAAAGCATCAGAATATCTTTTAAAATATGCTCTCTCAAGTGCAGTCATGTAAGTGTTAGACAGTTGCCAAAGTACTACCATAATTGTCATTTCATTTCTTTCTGCTTGTTTGACAATTGTGTTGCTAACTGTAATTAATAGATTAGCACTATGAAGTAGGAATATCTTTTAAACAGAGAAAACTACATAGTTCACAAAAAAATTCAGATGTGTAATTTGAACAAATTTATTCTGAACAATACATTAGTCATAGTTATAAAATTAAATTAGGGTCATATGTAGTTCTGAGAAATTAGCTGTTTTAACCTTATCATCAACAGTCTCTAGACTTGCTGGATTACATCCTCCTATGGTATAAACTGGCATCATTAATGTATTCCATATAAGGATATGGCCTTCTGTTTTTCCTTTTTTAATGAAGATCATACAGAAAGTTTTTAGAAACATTCACTCAGTTGTCAAATTGTGTGTCATTACATGAGACCAAACTTTATATTTAACCAATTTCCTATCTTATTCCAAATATATTATTATAGTCAGAGCCTAATTTACTCTATTTGGTGGTCATATGAAACTATTATTCACCCCTTGCCCACAAACCCAGAGATGAAAGTAAGCCGGTACGCCCCTCCCGCAGCGGCTGGAGCCCCAGGCCCTTTAAACTGCTGCCGGAGCCCCCCACTGCGGGAGCTCGGGGGAGGCTGTGATGGGGCTCCGAGGCAGTTTAAAGGGTCCGGAGCGGTAGCTGCGGATCAGCCCCAGGCTCTTTAAATAGCTGCTGGAGTCCAGCTGCCACCTTCCTAGGGCTCCGGCTACAGGGCTCCCATCCCCACGGAGCCCTGCTGCGGGAGCCCGGGGGAGGATGCGGCGAGGCTCTGGGGGCAATTTAAAGGGCCCGGGACCCCGCGGCAGCCTCCCCCGGGCTCCCACAGCAGGGTTCCGCGGGGACAAGAGCCCTGTTGCCGGAGCCCTAGGAAGGTGGTGGCCGGACTCTGGCAGCTATTTAAAGGGCCCGCGGCTGGGCCGCCTCTACCACCCCGGGGCCTTTAAACTGTCACCAGAGCCGGGGGAGAGGGGTAGTGGGGGCCCCTGACCGATACAGGGGCTGGGCTGGGGCTGGCTCTGCCCTCAGCCCCGCCCCTTCCGGCTGAGGCTTTGCCCCTTCTGGGGGGCCAGAGTTGGCCCCAGCCAAATCCCCATACCAGTAAGATGCTGCAGTTACTTTCACCCCTGCACAAACCTAAGACTTCTAAACATAGTGTTGACACTGAGTTGTGGACTCAGCCTGTGGATTTTGCAAAAGTTTAGAGAGATGATTCCTTGAAACACTCAATCTTAATGGACTGACCTTATACAAAAAGGAAAGCGGATCTCTGGGGCTACCAATAGCCTCCCAGAGCAGAAAAAGTACAGCTCAGATGCCTGTGCTGGGTCTGACATATAACTGACAAAATCTGAAAGTATTATTTCAAGGGGGAGCTCATGTCCAAATAAGGTTGAAGCCAACTAGCTCCAGAACCATTATAGATTGTGCTTCTTTTGGTGAAGTTTAACACTTGTGTAGTGCTTTATAAAACATTAACTAAATGTCACAATAAACACTTAACTACTTCAGAGGGGTCTGCTATCCTACTCAACAGATAAAGAAACTAATGCAAATATGTTAAATTGACTAAGCCCATAGTGGATGTCAGTTCAGAGCGAAAATTAGCAGGATGAAGCTTTTTCTCAGTCATAAACTTAGTTCACTATGCCAGGCTGCTTCTGAGCTGCCACCCTTCTGGCCAGAGAGCTAGATTTGCTGCGGTGCAAGGAGTCACCTGATATGGGCAAGTCTCCCTAAAAACTGAGTGAGCTGTTTCTTGAGTCCCAGGGAGCAACCAATTATAGCTGGAGTGGGCACTGTGAATAAATATGAATCCTGTAGGAAAAGCCATCTTGACAAACTTTCTTCCTTAATGGGTCAGTTCCATTTGCAATGCTATCTGCACAATGACAAGAAAGGTAATTTTTTAAAAATGAAAGTGAAGATTAGCTTTAACATTTAGAAGTTCCCGAAATCAGGAGCAGAAGTCTTGTGTATGTTAGCAGTCCTAAATGTGGGCTTTTGTTTTACATTACTTAGTTTCATTTAATTTTCATAAAGATAATATGTCCTTTTAGAAACACTAATACAAACAAATAGCTCTCATTTTATGAAATCTACAAAGATGCTGGAAAAATAATTTTAGAATATAATGCTTTTCAAACACATTTAAAAATTAGAGCCTTCTAAAATATGCATTCGGATTCTTCAAGTGATAAACATTGTTACAAATTTCAGAAAGAAAACACTTACTGCAAATATAAGGCATCAAGGTGTAATATTCTCTCTTTTAAACAGATGTGACAATTATACTGTGTTTTGAATATAAAATGGTGACTAACTTTTTTTTTCTCCCCTTGAAATCATCTTGATGAATATTTTTATAAAACCTTACTGACTGCACAATGATTAAAAGGAATAAAACTACCACTACTAAATAAATAATATTCCATAATATTTATATGCTATTTTTCCCTTTTTCAAAACACTGTAAATATTAGCTTACTGTAGATATACTAACTTACTGGTTGACTCAACACACCTATCAGATACACTGACAAACCACATTATGTTTTTTTTACATATGTGGAAACAACCAAAGACAGTGACTTGTGTTCTAAAGACCATAGCATATGTTTGTTGGAAAGCTTGATTTTCCGGGAGAACACAATCCACCAGACCACATGAAATATGACATATGAAAACTACATCATGAAAGTTTATCTTTCATTTAAACACTGTACTAAATTTAACACAGTGCTTAAATAAGATAGAGGGCGCCTCTTAAAAAACAACAACACTGCTTAAATGCTTCTATGATTACTTCCAAACTCAATTCATGATTTTCATCAGGGCTGAATACGTAAATCCATGGCACAGTAACTTGTTGAGGGTCCAGTCATGTTCTCACTGAAATAAATGGGAATTCTGCCATTGACATAGATGGAAAAAGGATCAGTCCCCATAACTGCTCAAGAAAGATTGGTCCTGATCGAGGAATATGAATTATAAATCCAAGTGAGGTAATTGGCAATCACCAAGACACATCACTTCAGTAATTTACTTAAGATGAGGTTGATCTTACTCAGATACATTGCTTAACAGAGTTTCAAAACAGATCTGGATAAAAATAAACCCTACAACTTGTTAAAAGTAAAAAGCATAACCTGAAAAATACCTCCCCAAGAAAATGACATTTTCTGTTAATGCCAAACATGCCAGGGGAGTGTTCATTGTAGCCTGAATGCAAAATAGCCTAAGAGAAATATGTTCCTATGCCTTTCAATCAGAGAGATACACAGCATCTGCTAATCAATATTTAACAAAGTACATAACAAGGCTATTTAAAAGCTACTCATTTTAGCAGTTTATAATTACAACAGGGCAAAGATGAGGAATTAGTAGTGACTGAGATAAACTAATTTACTTATGATGATTATTCTGATTTTTCTCATAGATAAAGATAAAGCAAGAATCATTAAGGTCTATGTGCAAGTAAGGCAGCCAGACTAATTAGTGTAATTCACTTTTCCCATCCACATTCAGAGTTTTAATTTGTGTTGTTCTCCTTGTTTATTTTATTTACATTATTTGCTTTGATGAAAAACTATTTGGTGATAAATTGTTGAAGAATATATTTTAGAATGAGGAAGCTTTGCTGAGTTTGAAAACCAGTTTGTAAAACATGCTACCAGTCATTTTTTCTGTAAAGGCATCTGGCTGGGGAATCTGTCGATTAGCCTATCGTTCTACTTAAATTATTCACCAAAGACAAAGGATCAAAACTGTATCCAGCATTCTAACTTTAGAAATTGTAGAGATCACTACAAATCAAGTAACTTAAAGGTCAAAAGTGTTTGTACTTGCAAAAATGGTTGCATGTTTTGATAGACTATACAGATGAAATTAGATTTTATTTCTTATGATACTGAATTTGCATGGTTCAATTTTACAGTAACAAATGTCTCTACTTGGTGTGTGTGTGTGTGAGAAAGAAAGTATGTAAAAAAGGGAAGATTCAATATCATCCAACATTAAATTATAACCAAGGAGATTTGATACTGTGTGGTGTTAAAGTGTATGCATCTGCAGAATGAATTATAATGTGTTCATGGTAGCAAGACTCTGGTGAAATGACCTTCGGTGAATAAACTTTATCAAATAGGTCAGAAATTGGAGAAGTGTAAAAACTTGTCCCTACATCTTCAATTTCCTGGTTAATATTTACAGAATAATGAGCGGATATATGCCTTTTATATTATGTGACGGAGTCAGACCAGAAGGGTATAGGAGAGTGCTGGAAGGCAGGTATATCAGCCTCAGGATGTGTAGGTCCCTGTTCCCTGAATAGCCAAACAAAGGCCATTCCAGGCCAATCAAGACACCTGGGGCCAATTAAGAACCTTCTAGAAAGGAGTAGAAACAGCTAGCCTGATTGGGACACCTGAAGCCAATCAGGGACTGGCTGAAACCAGATAAAAACTTCCCAGTTAGTCAGGTGGGCTGTGGGTGTCAGGAGCTGTGGAAGGAAGTTATGCTGTTGGTGAGACTGAGTGTTGGACAACATACCGTACAGAAGGAAGGAGGCCCTGAGGTAAGGGTGAAGTGGAGTTTGAAGAAGCGGAGACTACTGTGGGGAAGTAGCCCAGGGAATTGTATTGTGTTTTGTGCCTAAAAGGTCAGCCATCTTAGCTGATACTATTAGGGTCCCTGGGCTGGAGTCTGGAGTAGAGGGCGGGCCTGGGCTCCCCCCTTTTTTGTCTCTCCTAATTACTTACTGAGAAAGGGAGGTCACTCTGGGGCCTGGATGAGTTTCTGAGGCCCCTAAATCTGCCAGGAAGTGCAGGACTCACAAATACAGACTTGGAACTTTGTCACAATTAGTATAACTTTAACTGTACAAATCCTTTTAATTTAAGTCTTTTTATAAGTAGGAAAATAGGTAGGTTTTCTCTATTAATCTTCTTATTTATATTGCTTATTTTCATTCTTCTTTCTTTCTTGGTTTAGTCCCATGCTGTTTTGCTTACTTTATTTCCTCCATAAATCTTTCAGCAGGTATTGGAAAATGCTACAGTAGGTATGGACAGATGGGTTTTAATATGCTATGAACCCACTTGATATTTTATACTACTAGGCTCTCACTGTTATAGTAACAGGTTTAGCAGCATTTCTACTAGAAATTAGGCTGTTGAGTGATTAAAAAAAATTAACCGCAATTAATCACACTGTAAAACAATAGAATAAAATTTATTTTAATTTTTTTTTGATGTTTTCTACATTTTCAAATATATTGATTTCAATTACAACACAGAATACAAAGTGTACAGTGCTCACTTTATATTTATTTGTATTACCAATATTTGCACTGTAAAAAACAAAAGAAATAGTATATTTCAATTCACCTAATACAATCTCTTGTAATGAAAGTTAGTTCTACATCTGTAAGTTCATGTACAAAAAATAACTACATTCAAAAATAAAACAATGTAAAAGTTTAGAGCCTACAAGTCCTCTCAGCCCTACTCCAGCCAATCGCTCAGACAAACAAGTTTGGTTACAATTTGCAGGAGATAATGCTGCCCACATCTTGTTTACAATGCCACCTGAATGCGAGAACAGGTGTTCACATAGCACTGTTGTAGCCGGCATCGCAAGATATTTACCTGCTAGATGTGCTAAAGATTCATATGTCTCTTCATGCTTCAATCACCATTCCAGAAGATACGCATCCATGCTGATGACGGATTCTGCTCAATAACAATCCAAAGCAGAGCAGACCGATGCATGTTCATTTTCATCATCTGAGTCAGATGCCACCAGCAGAAGGTTGATTTTCTTTTCTGGTGGTTTGAGTTATTTCTGATTCACAGTGTTGATCTTTTAAGATTTCTGAAAGCATTCTCCACTCCTCGTTCCTCTCAGATTTTCAAAGGCACTTTAGATTCTTAAACCTTGGGTTAAGTGTTGTATCTATCCTTAGAAATCTCACATTGGTACCTTCTTTGCATTTTGTCAGATCTGCGGTGAAAGTGTTCTTAAAACGAACGTGTGCTGGGTCATCATCCAAGACTACTATAACGTGCAATATATAGCAGAATCCAGATACAACAGAACAGGAAACACAAAATTCTCTTCCAAGGAGTAGAGTCACAAATTTAATTATAGCATTTTTTAAATGAGCATCATCAACATGGAAGCATGTGAACACCTATTCTCACTTTCAAGTGACATTGTAAATAAGAGGCAGTTGGCAGTACCTCCCATAAAAGTAAACAAACTTGTTTGTTTTCGCAATTGGCCGAACAAGAAGTAGGACTGAGTGGATTTGTAGGCTCTAAAGTTTTACATTGTTTTGGTTTTGAGTGTAGTTATGAAACAAAAGAACCCCTATATTTTTAAGTTACTCTTTCACGATAAAGAGATCGCACTATGGTATTTGTATGAAGTGAACTGAAATATACTATTTCTTTTATCATTTTTACAGTGCAAATATTTGTAATAAAAATAATAGTATTAAGTGAGCACTATACACTGTGTATTCTGTGTTGTAATAGAAATCAATATATTTGAAATGTAGAAAAACATCCGAAAATATTTAATACATTTCAATTGGTTTAACAGTGCAATTAATCATGATTTTTTTAAAAATAAAGTTATTTTTTTTGAGTTAATTGCATGAGTTAACTGTGACTGACTGACCGCCCTACTAGAAATCCTCCTTTTCTAGGGGTTAATAATGCATTCATAGACATTTGCTCCAAGCTGAAACTTTGTAGGTGTCTTGATCTGTGGCTCTGAAGAAATAAATAAATAAATAAATAAATAAATAAATATTTCTTTCTTTCTCTCTATATATATACATACATACATACACACACACACACATTCTAAATTCTATATACTGTGACGGAGTTAGACCAGAAGGGTATAGGAGAGTGCTGGAAGGCAGGTATATCAGCCTCAGGATGTGCAGGTCCTTGTTCCCTGGATAGCCAAACAAAGGCTACTCCAGGCCAATCAAGACACCTGGGGCCAATTAAGAACCTTCTAGAAAGGAGTAGAAACAGCTAGCCTGATTGGGACACCTGAAGCCAATCAGGGACTGGCTGAAACCAGTTAAAAACCTTCCAGTTAGTCAGGGGGGCTGTGGGTGTCAGGAGCTGTGGAAGGAGGTTGTGCTGTTGGTGAGACTGAGTGTTGAACAACATATCATCCAGAAGGAAGGAGGCCCTGAGGTAAGGGTGAAGTGGAGTTTGAAGAAGCAGGGACTGCTGTGGGGAAGTAGCCCAGGGAATTGTATTGTGTTTTGTGGATAAAAGGTCAGCCATCTTAGCTGATACTATTAGGGTCCCTGAGCTGGAGCCCGGAGCAAAGGGCGGGCCCGGGCTCCCCGCTTTTTTCCACCTTCCATACTGGCCTGTGATGAAGGTAACTCACTAGGCGGTGACTGTTGCCAATTATACTGAGAAAGGGAGGTCACTGTGGGGCCTAGATGAGTTTCTGAGGCCCCTAAATCTGCCAGGAAGCGCAGGACCCACAAGTACAAACTTGGAGCTTTGTCACAATACATATATATGTAAACTTAAAAAAATCTCCTCTCAATTCCATAACACACAATTTAACGCTGTATAATACCTTCATGTAAGCTATAATAATAGCATTAAACGTCATGTTATGAGTTCAGTTAGTCAGCACAAGAACCTGGAGTCAGATGCCATAAAATACTGAAAATTTCCGTACGAGTGCTGAGTGCCCTCAACTGCCTAAGATGTCAATGGGAGTTCAAGATACTCAGTATCTTATAGGATCAGGCCCTCAGTACTTTTCACCTCAAAAGGACTGGTTATTATTCTTGCTTGGGTTACAAATGAAAATGAGTATGGAAGTCTCCTCTCTCCATCTGAGCACATCACCAAGCCATCTGGAACAACTAACAGAGTCTAGCAATGTCTTTTTAAACTTCACATTTATGGTTAAACTGATCCAGTTTTTATTAGGATAGTGTCACATTTTCGCCTCATGCATCTGCTTCTTCAGATACCCACTCTTTAGGGCCTCAAGTTATGATGCACAGCCTTAGCACTTTTTGAAAGGATAGCTGTTAATGGACTAGTGGCTCAACACAGCCAATAGGGAGCAACAACATAAGAAAAGATTAATTCCTCTCCTTAATATGGGGTTGGACCTGATATATCTGACTAATACAATTTTACATTTTAAAAATGCAAGATTTCTTATCAAATTGGTGTTATTCATTTTTAATAATATTTAGCATTTATATAACACTTTTCACGTTGACAGTGCTCTGCAAGTGATCTATTTATTTTTAGCTAGCTATGTAGTGTCGTGTAGGTTTTTAAAGATGATTTGAAGTCTGTGACTTTTCCACATTTAGCATTTTAATAACTTTCATAATATTGAATATTGAATGGATTCTCAAGTTGTTTAAATGCTAAATTTTACCATCCATAAATTTGTCATAATCCTGTGGGGGAGTATTTTGCAGACTCTAAATGCTGTTTTTTAAAATCAATATCCCACCAAGTGAATTATACAAAAACAGCCATTATTTGTGAAGGACACCTATAGGTCTATGAGACTTCCTCCTATTTACTCTGCAGCTGCCTTTGAGAGATTGTTCCTAAACTATTCTGTTTGTATACCACATTTAGTAACAGTGGTAATCCAACAAGCATTATGTGAGCTTGCTGACTCTGTGGGCTGGTGGTGTCAAATACAATACACAGAAAAAAAGAGAGGATACAAGAGTTCATTAAAAAACATCCACTGTAGTTAAACTTAGCAAAGTCACAGAATAACACTACCTACCCCTTTTATAGCAATTTTCATCAGTAAATGTTAGAGCACTTTAAAATGGAGGTCAGTATAATTATTGCAGGGGGGGAAGGCACAGAGAGGTGACATGACTTTCCCAAGGCCACACAGCATGCCATTGACAGAAGTGGGAGTAGGTTCCGGGGCCTCCGAAGTCCCAGTCCAGTGCTCTATCCAGTAGTCGACACTACCTCTCTCCTACAAACAAAAGCTACTATTTTTTAAAGAGATATCTGTAACAAAACTATTTGCAGTTCTAAAACATTTCTTAGTCACGGGGAGGAATTGGTGGACCAATAATTGTCAGCTGTACTTGGCAACAACGCACTGATAATAGCCTAAATTATAGCCCACACACTGTGTGGCTCTGAAGTGCTCTTATTTCACTGGATACTTAAAGTGGGCTATCTGACCACATTCATCTCTCAGTCCTGTGATCTGATTGCATGGTAGAGTACTGGGGGCCCATCCCTGGTCCTCTCTCCCTGCATCTTCTATACTAACCTAATTGCAAGTTACTATAGCCTTAGGAAAAACTTCCTTGCCCAGTATGGTCCCAGTGGCAGGGGAAAAAAAAAGAAAACCAGAATATCTGAACAGCTGTTTCATAGGAAGAGCATGTTAATCCCATGAGTTCCCTGCTCTGGGTAGCTGTGCATTTCCTTCACAGAACAGGCACAGTGTCACAGGACCCAGTCAACTGTCCCTCATGGTCACACACTAGACTGCTGTGAGGAGAATCCAAGCCTCTGGATCCTCAGATGTTCTAAACCTCTCAGAGCCTGAACAGCATCCAACTCCTGCCCAGTCTCTGGGGGTCCTTACGCACACACTATGGCAGAGACTGTCTGCCTAACTCTTGGACTCAGTACTGAGTCCTAAGATTCCCCTGTAGCTTAAACACAATCTCTCCCAGATCTCTGCGCTAAGATGTGACCCTTCTCGTTTATCTTTAAATCTTGGAAGGAAGATGGTGGATGTGACCATGTAACACAGAGGCATGCTGCACGTTTCTAACACTGTAATGGTCTTTATTTGATAGCACAGGACATACATAGATCCATACAAAAATAAACTCTACATACGTTTCCCAGACTCAGTTTCCTCCCCACTCCAAAGCACTCTTTGGTCTGAGGTTGAATAATCCAGAGTCCTTCTGCTCCACTGCCTGGCTTGTCCTTAAGTCAGCTTGTTTAATTGCCATTGGTCAGTCCAGCCCACTTCCCTTCTCCCACCTGGACTTTCTGTGTGTGTTGTTCCCCAAGCTCCTTCTGTGTGGTTTTGAGTATCTGTTTATAAAATCTCTAACCACCACTTGACTTCTTTTGTCCTGTATTTTGTTAACTTTCCACTGCTCCAAAAATCTCTCCCTGCAAACCAGAAGGGGGAGTGTAAATGTGGTTTCCCCTAGGATGCAGTTACTCTTTAGCATAAATATTAGGTGTCATTGAAGCTGAGCATTTCCCATTGTCCTCAGTCTGGTGTGTACTTGCTGCAAGCCCTGTCCACAATAGCAGATACACATACATAGGCTTTCCATGATACAGAGATTCCATGACACCAACTTATCATCATCAGCCAGAATTCATAAGTTGTACAGATTCCACAATTCATCACACACAATTCCTCTGCTGCATAGTGCATATCAGAACTAGTCAGCTCAGCACAAGCCAATTTATGTAGCCTGTGGGCATCTACACATCCTTCCTGCCACGTAAATTAGGGACTGGGTGGGTCCTAAATACAAAATTTCATAACCATTACAGAAAAATAAAAACCATGATACTGAAAAAGTACTGTGATACCTGAATACCCCATAAGATTCCAGTTACATATATACTCCACAATATTTGAGATAATAAAATATTACCTCCTGATGCCTGGCTCTAGTCCACTTGAAATTCAACATTTCATTATTAGACGAACATAAATACATTTATCATAAAACTTCATTCTGTTTACACTCATTTTAATTTCATAAAGCTCGACATGACAGTCCCTATTATACATTTAATTTAGACTGTAATTTTTTAAAAAATGCTACAAACTGTTATTGAAGATTAGCAGCTATATGATGTACAATAATCACTCAAAAACTTGCCAATTCTTAGTTAACACAACAACATTTCCTCAGTACATGCAGTATATGCAGCATAGACCCCTGTACTGTAAAGACAGGGAAGTAGAGGCCATTCTGCAAATACTAAGCTACAGGAATAATTATCTATCTACCCTAATGCAATGGTAATAAATATATCACCAGGTCTGTCATATAATTAAGCTAAGATGGGTGAGATTTTCAAAGCTCTCAGCATAGCCTTATTCCTCTTCTATTAAAGTCATAGAATCATAGGACTGGAAGGGACCTTGACTGGTCATCTACATTTTTTCCTATGTATATTCGATATTTATTTGCTTTGTTACTGTAGCTGTGCTGGTCCAAGTTTATGAGAGAGAGAAGATAGGTAAGCTAATACGTACGCGACCAATTTCTGTTGGTGGAAAGTACAAGCTTTTGAGATACAGAGAGCTTTTCTCTGTGTAGCTCAAAAACTTGTACCTTTCACCAACAGAAGTTGGTGTAATAAAAGATACTACACCTCATTACCTCATCTCCCCATGTATATTCAAAATTTCAGAGACACTGAGTTCAAAGGATTTAAAAGATACACATGCTAGACATGCTATAAATCAGTGTAATTTAAGAACTCCTGTGGTGCTTTTAAAAGTTCAATATTTTTTCCCTTTATAATTTGATGGAAAGAAATCAATACTTGCTGAAACAGCATACATTCGACTTATTAAATTCAGTATCATTTGATGAGCTTTTACACATCTTGTTTATTGAATATTACATGAGGTAAGTATCTTCTATAATATTAGAACCTTCAATAGGGATTCAAAGTATTTTTTAAGAAAATTGTATATGAAAAGATTCTTATTATTTATCTTTTAACCTCTCTTTCATACTACATGACTTTTTAACCAATGGATCAAAGAACACAGATCATAACTTGACTCTCAGAAGAGATGAAACTAACAATGGACAAAAAGGTCATTCCACACACTGATCAGAATTGTTAGCTCTTAAGTGGTACTCATTTTTTTATTCTATATATGTAAAAATATCTCTTTTCTGCCATCAAATCACATTCAATAATTCAATTCAGAGCAAGTGATCTCTCTGCAAGAAAATATTCATATTTTATATTTGAAGTGCATTTTTGATGTCCTTTAAATGTCAGTAGTCTTTCTGCACATTAATATTTTGAACTGTGGATTAAACTTTGATTTTTTATTCATTTTCCTCTACCAGTGTGATATATGCCATCATGTTCTAGCAATGTACACTGGCCAAACTGGACAGTCTCTACACAAAAGAACAAATGGACACAAATCTGACATCAGGAATCATAACATTCAAAAAACAGCAGGAGAACACTTAATCCTCTCTGGTCACTCAGTAACAGACCTAAAAGTGGCAATTCTTCAACCAAAAAACCTTCAAAAAAGAGACTCCAATGTGAAACTGCAGAACTGGAATTAATTTGAAATCTGGACACCATTAGAAAGACTAGGAGTGGCTGGGCCATTACAAAACCTAAATCTAATGTCTCCAGTCCTAATTTCTCCATATTATTACTCACACCTTCTTGTCAACTGTCTGAAATGGGCCACTCCCATTACCACTTCTAAAGTTATTTTTCCTCCCTTGATATCCTGCTGTTAAGTGAAGTGTCTCATTAAACCGACCTCACACTTGATAAAAAAAACTCCCAAACTTTCATGTATTTATACCTGCTCCTATATTTTCCACTCCATGCATCTGATGAATTGCGTTCTAGCCCACGAAAACTTACGCCCAAATAAATTTCTGAGTCTCTAAGGTGCCACAAGGACTCATCATTGTTTTTTCAAAATTACTGGTGATTCCAAACTTCCCCAACCACCACCCTGAAAGCATTAGTTAATACAGTCTTCTATAAGTGGATTGTCAAAGAAATCCTCTGTTAGTCTGAAAATCTTGGT
This sequence comes from Dermatemys mawii, assembly GCA_007922305.1. Taxonomy (NCBI): domain Eukaryota; kingdom Metazoa; phylum Chordata; order Testudines; family Dermatemydidae; genus Dermatemys; species Dermatemys mawii. The sequence continues at coordinate 23,868,144 of ML677341.1, read as the reverse complement.
ATATTCTGGAGGAAACCTTTGTTAAAAATAGAGAAAACAGTGATTGCTATATATGGTTCAAATACCAGATTCTGAAATTAGCCAATGGCTAGGGATAATGGTGAAAAATAGAAAGTGACAGTTTGACAGAAGAATCTTCTGTTAATCTTCTGATAACATATGGAGTTGCATTGTCCTTGTAATTTCATATTTTTTGTCTTTGTAATTTCATATTTTTCAGAAGAAATAATTAAATAGAGAAATATACCAGAGGGTCCTGAAAATAAAAGCTTATGACAAGTTGATGGTCTTATTTTTCCCTTTCATGTTTCTCTTTTCATGAATACTGACAAAGACTTTTTGATCACTATACAGCATATTTAAAACACTAAAAGCAGCAATTAGACTCTTGTTTGATCCTGCATGAATCTATCTTCTTCATGACATTTTTGTTCCTAATTGCTAATAATCAAATACTATGTTTTGAAGAATGTGGTAAAAAAAGTTGTTGCTTCTATTATTTGGAGTGGGGAGAGATTTATATCTTAATTTACAGGGCTTTGCAGTTGAAAATATGATAGACAGTGAGAATTTATTAATTCAAACAGGAAAAATGACATAAAATTACTTCATTTTATCTAATAATTAATGTGGTTGGTAGTTCATATGTTCACTCTCATACATTATGAAAAAGTAAAAACAAAATACCTGCGTGAAAGTTGCAGCTTTCTCAAAGATTTTGCTCTCTACATGGTTAATAAAATTTAAAACTAAGTAAGCGTCGACGTAGACCATAACAGATTTCAACTTAGAGAGACAGGGTAGGTGAAGTAATCTCTTTTATTGGAGCAACTTCCGTTGGTGAAAAAGACAAGCTTTCAAGCTTATAAAGAACCTCTTCCACTAGGGAAGCACAATAGCAGCACAGCTGTATTGCTGCAGCTGTGCTGAAATAGCAGTTTAATTGTAGACATACCATCACAGTCACAGGATTGTATTCTTCACTGTTAAATCATTTTCCAGTGTCTCATGTTGAACTTAAGCATCTTGGGAAATCCACTGGAGACCTTCACTGTCCTGCCAGCTTTTCCTCACATTGCGCCTCCCTTCTTTTTCCCCGCTGTCCTGCATACATATATGTTCTGCTGTAACCTAGACTGTGAACTCCTTGGTGTTTTAATAAATGTTTGGACAATGCCTAATAAAATATAGTCGCAAACTCTTATTTGGGTTGTTAGGTGCTACCATAACATACATTATTATAATTTAAGTAAAATATATATTTTGTTTTAGACTATTAGAAGGAAATATTTAGTTGTTTTGTTGCTTATGTAAATATCTACCATAAATTTGTTAGATTAAATTAAATTAATTGATAAATTAATTGATAAATTTGAATTTAAATTAATTGAATTAAATTAAATTTATTTGAATTTAAATTAATTGATAAATTTGTTAAATTTATCTAACATAAATTTGTTGCTTATGTAAATATCTACCATAAATTTGTTAGATGCAAACTTGAATGTGATCATTAGTGATTCCAAATACCTGTTTTAAAAGAAAATAAACAAAATTGTCTTCATAAAAATGTGCGTGAGGAGTGTATCCAGAGAAGAGGTTAAATTATCTAAATATCTAATTATCTGAAAAAGATGCATACTTCTTCTCTATAAGCTTTGTAAGCTACCTACTTCCATAACTGTCAATGTTACATTTCTAAATGTAAGCATTACTTAACAAAATATTTAATGCTGTTTTAATGTGAATAATGATGTACAAAGGCTACAAACAGAACCATAGGATTGCGTTTTAAAAGTGACTAGTGATTTGCTTTGCCTCAATTTTTGTGAGTCCAGCTTAAAAGGACTGATTTTCAGAGGGTCAATGACTATATTTTGGCTAAAATTTAAGTTTATTGAAAATGAATATACATACACACAGACACGAGTGATTTTCACAAGTCCTGAGCACCCATAACTCCTTGTTCTCAGCACCCGTGAAAATAATGACCATACTATATGGGTAATCTAAGTTGTAATGAATGCAAAGATGCAAGAAGAATCCTAAAGGCTATCTAAAGAGAATACCACATATAAAAGAAAATATAAATTTTAAAGTTCTACATCTATAAAGCAAAAAGAAAACTGAAATAGCCAATCTATGTTTAAATTCACGTGAAAAGGTTCTTTTATGGACTCAAACATTTGCAAAGCTGAAAGGATACTTAGGAAAGAATCCAAGAAAAAAAGTTTTAAAAGCAAAACTTCAAAGAGATTCTAAAACCTATCTCAGCCAGTTCAGAAAGTCAAATATCTTTCAAGAAGAATTTGATTCCATCTGAATATATCTGAACTGAAGAAAGGACTAAGATAAACCCATAAAGAGATGTGCCAATGGAGAAGGGACAAAGAATTGATACCTGAATCCAAGCAGGCATCTAAAAAGTGTGCTGCTCCATCTACAGTGAACACGAGAAAGAAAGTGAAACAACAGCTACTGAAAGATGCAATTTAGAAAGGAAAAACCATAACAGTACAAGAAAAAGGGAGAGGAGAAAAAGAAAAGGAAGACAAGGAGAAACTCACTGCACTATGAAGAAAAGAAGCCTTGACAAAGTTAGGACCAATAATGGGGCCAAAAGCCTGAAAAATCCTTCAGCTCCTGTAGTGCTCTGTAGGAAGATGCCATCACCAAGTATGATGCTTCATGAGTTAAAAAAACCAAACACCACTCTTGTGTAACCTGACAAGTGCTGTATTTAACTACTGAAATTGTTTAATTGGATACTGGAATATTATAGTAGCTTAAATGTAAAGAGAACAGTTTTTCCTATTAACCTGAATAGCAGAACCATGTATTCCTAGAGGGGATAGGTAAATAGACAATGGTAAAACAGAGAAATTGCGTGTGATATAATCTGAATGTAAGATTCTGAGTTTTCATCAATGTTGCCTGTCTGAAATCACTCTATGTAAAATAGTGTGTAGCTCTGAATTCAAAAAGCCTGATCCGGAGTTATATGGACAGGTCATACCATCAATATTTTAGAGCTGGCTGGAAAACATCTTCATTAAAATTCTGACTTGTATCTGACAAGAAAGTTAAATGTAAACTGCTGTTTTTAAAAGTCAAAACTGGAGGCAAAAAGTGGAAAAGGGGTATAATCTTGGCCACATTGAAGTCAATGCCAAATTCCCATTCACTCCCATTCAGAAAGGTGAACTACACACAAATGAGGTTAAACAGAAATTAAAGGGTACAGTGCCAAAATTGAAATCTTTACAAAGTTTCCATGCAGCTTGCAAAGAAATCAGGTATACCCTACATTAAAAAACATAGTAAGAGAAACAAAGAAGAGTCACTGTGGCTAAACAACAAAGTAAAAGAAGCAGTGAGAATCAAAAAGCATCCTTTAAAGTGGAAGTTAAATCATAGTGAGGAAAACAGAAAGGAGCATACATACTGGCAAATGAAGTGTAAAAATACAATTTGGAAGGCCAAAAAATAATTTGAAGAATAGTTAGCCAAAGACTCAAAAAGTAATAGCAATTTTTTTTTTTAAGTACATCAGAAATAGGAAGCCTGCTAAACCACCAGTGGGGCCACTGGACGATTGAGGTGCTAAAGGAGCACTCAAAGACAGTAAGGCCATTGCAAATAAACTAAATTAATTCTTTTCATCGGTCTTCATGGCTGAGGATGTGAGGGAGATTCCCAAACCTGAGCCATTCTTTTCAAGTAGCAGATCTGAGGAACTATCCCATACTTGAGGTACCATGAGAGGAGGCTTTGGAACAAATTGATAAATTTAACAGCAATAAGTCACCAGGACTAGATGATATTCACCCATTCTGAAATTGCAGTATTACTAACTGTAGTCTGTAACCTATCATTTAAATCAGCTTCTGTACCAGATGACTGGAGGATAGCTAATATGACACCAATTTTTAAGAAGGGCTCGAGAAGTGATCTTGGCAATTACAGGCCGATAAGCCTGACTTCAGTACTGGGCAAACTGGTTGAAACTATAATAAAGAACGATATTGTAAGACATAGGTGAGCATAGTTTGTTGGAGAAAAGTCAATATGGTTTTAGTAAAGGGAAATCATGCTTAACCAATATACTTATATACTTTTACACCAATACAATTCTTTCAGGGGGTTAACAAGCATATGGACCAAGGGAATCTTGTGGCTATAGTGTACTTAGATTTTCAGAAAGCCATTGACAAGGTCCCTCATCAAAGGCTCTTATGCAAAGTAAGATGCTACGGGATAAGAGGGAAAATACCCTCGTGGACTGATAACTGGTTGAAAGATTGTAAACAAAGGGTAGGTAAAAATGGTCAGTTTTCAGACTGGAGAGAGGTAAATAGTGATGTCCCCCAGGGGTCTGTTCTGGAACCAGTCCTATTCAACATATTCATAAATGATCTGGAAAAAGGAGTAAACAGTGAGTTGGCACAATTTGCAGATGATGCCTAATTACTAAAGATAGTTAAGGCCCAGGCAAACTGTGAAGAGCTACAAAAGGATCTCTCAAAACTGGGTTACTGGACAACAAAATGGTAGATGAAATTTTATGTTGATAAATGCAAAGTAATCCCAACTATAGATATATACATATATAAAATGACAGGGTTTAAATTTGCTGTTACCACTAAAGAAAGAGCTCTTGGAGTCATTGTGGATAGTTCTATGAAAATCTCCACTCAATGTGCAGCATCAGTCAAAAAAGCTAATAGAATTCTGGGAATAATTAAGAAAGGGATAGATAATAGGACAGAAAATATCCTGTTGCCTCTATACAAATCTTGTGCTGCTGGTGGGATGGTGTCTGTGTATCAGTGCGCTGTTCTATGTTGTTTTGGAGTTGAAGATGGCGAAAGTAGACTTCCAGATCACCGCAGAATTGTATCATGTTTGTGGGGGTGGTGGGGCAGAATGAGAGTCCTCGAGATAGGACAGACTCCTTGCCAGGCTGAGTGTGTAGCTGGATAGATTGATGATATTGCTGGGTGAGTTAGGGGTACCACTATTGTGGCCCCATGTGGCAGGTAGGATTTTAGATAGTTTGCAGTCTTTTTTCTTTTGTAGAGAGGTGAAGTGTGTGATGTAGACCTCCTGTCTTATTTTAGTAAAGTCTGTTTGTGTGAAAGGTTGGTTGTTTATGCAGGTCTCCAGGTTGGAAAGCTCTTTTTTGATGTTTTCCTGTTTGCTGTACAGGATGCTGATTAGATGGTTCCTCAGGTTCTTTGATAGTGTCTGACATAATCTCTCACTGTGGTCTGTGCATTGCTTGTCTCATTCAACTGGGGATCTGCACCCTCCTTAATATCCCAGCACTTAGATGCATTTATAGTCAAAACAAAAAAAGTTTATTACCAAATACCTCACCCTCCCTGATTAGAGACAACAAGCTGGTTCAGCCTCATTGGACTAATCCTGTTATCTCTAACCTGGTTCTTGCCTACCTATTTATACCAGCCCCTGGATACTTCCACTGCATGCATCTGACAAAGTGGGTATTGGAGCATAAGCTTTCGTGGGCTAATAGTTTAGTTAGTCTTTAAGGTGCCACAGGACTCTTTGTCAAAATGAATAGGGTTGGCTGAAATTTGCCCACCAAAAACTGTTTCTCAGTTGGGCTACTTCTTAGAAAATGCACCATGGCCAGGGACTTCCATAATTTATCACAGTGACTCAGTAATAGGAGAGAGACTTGTGCATCATGAAAGATGTAGTGCATCCAGGGAATCCTCCCTTTAGAGGAAAATGGATTAGGAGGCATCTGAAGTACAACTCCCATAGGAACCATAGAAGCTTTTTCAAATCCAAATTTTCTGTTTTAGAAAAAGTTTTTCACTGAAATATTTTTGGTACTTGGCTGAATATTTTACACTTTTGATTTTTTTCTGAAAAAGTAATTTTTTTCCACAGAGCACACCACCTTCCAGCCAATCTTCTGACCAGCAATAATCATGAACCAAAATTTATTTTAAAAAACAAAACACCACATGATACTTTTGAGGCTTAATTCATGACTTTTAATTCTTGGTGTTGCAAAAGCCAGAGACACTCACCTCTGGACTCTCTTACTGTAAACACTACCCAGTAAGTACACTTATTGAAGAACTGTAAACAACCCAGCTATAGAACACAAACATGTAATTACTGGACTAATATGACAGGCATCAGAAAAGACAATTTTCTTGAAATAAATTATTGTAAGGGAAGAAAGAAGAACACATTGAAATAAGGATCCAAATTCTACATTGATTTACTCATGTGCAACCCCAGTGATTTCAGAGGATAACTACAGAATTTGGCAAAGGGTGAATAATGTTGGTATAGTGATAACTATAATCAGACACATGTGTCCAGTGGGATTAGGCATTTTAATTTGGAAGAGATAAGACACTGTTAACTGAAAATTGCTCTACCTACAGCCTGATTTCTTAAGATACTCTGGTGAGCATAAATAAGAATTTAGTCTACTAATACTTAATGATTTCCCCAACTGGCCATCTGCAAACCTCTGCTTTGTCTGGTCATATTCACAAAAAGGTGGAGGAGGGAGAGGATTCCTTTATGACAGGCATGAGGGATTTAACATTTAAGAGCATAGAATTTTAATCTGTTTAACTGTTCTCCCATGGATATGGAGATATTCTTGATACATACGAAAAAGGTTAATTAAAACTGAATATTGAAGTGCTGAGCACTAAGCACTGATATGCTGTTCTTGTAGTTAATATAATTAATTACTGAACTTTAAAAGTTTCTTTTATTATCTAATTAATAAACTGTCTCTCCTTAATGTTAAATAATTAATGTAAATCAGTATATGGCAGCTGATGTGAATGACTGATCCTAGGAAATAAAATTAATGGTTACGGTTAGCATTTTCCAAGGGGCTTATGAGAATGAAGTAACCAGCTCCAACTGACAAAGTCAATGGGAGTTGGGTTGGGTGCCTGTGATGGTTCTCTTGGTACACAGGACTGTGAATCACCTTGCTACCCCTTGGGCCCTCAGCATGAGGGAGCCATGTTCATACTTATCTGGGTGTCAGCTTCCTAACACCACCAAGCACTCTTCTCTAGGGCAATGTTAGCCCTTACTCTGCCTTGCAGGTTAACAATAGGCGCACCCTATTCCCACTTCACCACTGAAAACCAGTCTGCTGTCCCCAAAAAAACTGTGTACATACCTTGTCTCATTCAACTGGGGATCTGCACCCTCCTTAATATCGCAGCACTTAGATGCATTTATAGTCAAAACAAAAAAAGTTTATTACCAAAGATTCTACAGATAGAGAATAAGGATAATAGAAACAAAGGTTACATATAAAACAAAATCATAACATGCTTTCTAGAGACTACACTTAAGTTAACAGAGCCTCCAGGCTAAAGAAGTTTACTTCAAAGTCCTCTACAGAGTTTAAACCAAGGTCGGGTGTGATCCCATTTCCATGAATGTCATCACACTGTCCATTTACTTTCCAGGTGCAGGATCAAGGAGTGGCTTCTTTGCTTTCTGCATATATCCCCAAAGTTCATTGTCTGTACTCAGAATCAGGATAACCACCCATGGCTTTTTATTCCTGAGTGCTCTTTCCTATTTTTACATTTCTCTGTTGTCTCAGTATGTAAATATCTATCCACCGTGTTAGCTTACAAGGCTTAATTTATATTCCGACCAAGAGACAGGTGAATAAACATTTCTTGTCTGACAGAAAACCTCTTTGTCAACAGTTCCTTGATACAGTTAATAAAATATATATTCAGTATACATACATAACTCCTTACATAGTATCTGCATATATACTTCACAACAATATTAATGACCAGTGTGAGCCTGACTTTCATTTAAGATGTCACATGATATTCTCTGGTGAACCAAAATATAAATACCAGAATCAGAACATTCCTTTAACCCCCTTGCTACCTGGCAAAAGAGGTTCTTTGGTCACAGTGCTTCAATCCCCTAGGCTCTGTTGTAAATCCCAGCCCAAACTGACTAAATAGTTCTTTCAGTGATCACTTTTCATAAGTAATTAAGAGTTCTCTCTACCAAGCTGAAATAGGCTAAGCATGTGTTTAAGAGCTGAATAGGGATGGACTAAAGTGCTTTGCTGAATCAGGGCCTAAAAGCAGAATTTAGCCATTACTGTTTACTCCATTGACAGCATGTTAATGTAAGTGTGCAGAACGTGAATTAGATCAGGAAAAAATCAAACTTCAAATGTATTTGTATGTAGGGGTCTAATCCGAAAGAGAGCAGATGAGCTGTCATGTGCAAAATTCTTCAGCTTTACAGCAGCTGCTAGAGCTAACTAGGGGTTACAACAATAGTCTATATATCAGCAATAATAGCATTTCAGTAAGGAATTTTAAATCCAATTTGTTTACAACTAGATGAAAAAACAATAAACATTATAATTCTTGTTATTTTTACTGTGTTGCTGTTGCTGTGAGACAATTTTGTTGTATGATAATGAAATCTACATGCACCAGCATTTAGTAAACCATAAGAGACAAGACGGAGCAGTGAAATAAATGAAAAAGAAAATTAATCCTCCTCCATCTGTTTGTCTGAAAGAAAGGCATGTGTCACCTATTATTTAGCTCATACTCCAAAAGCGTTTGGTTTCTATTTGTTCTTTTATCAGCAGTTTTGATTGAATTTGGTAGTCAAGTGTACAGGCTTCTGTGATTTTCGTCTTCTCGAAGGTTACACACTGATAAGGCCAATAATTGACAATGTTATTCAGCAATTTTTGCTGAAGAAGTAAACATGGAAAGAAAACAGTTTTCTCTGGAGAGAGGTGTCTCCAGCGATAGCTGTGAATTACTAACTAAATGGAAGTACTGCCAGTGCATTTAGTTGAGACGGCCACTTAAATTGGTTAGGAAGCAGAGCAGTTTTTCTTTTTTCCTGAAAGGGTTTTTATACTGACATTGAGAACACATGCAGATTTTTTTGTGTCAGTTATTGAAAATAAATGTAAACATCGGGGAAAAATGTCAAATTAATTTGAAAGTGTTCTGTTAGATAATTACAGGCCAGTAAAATCCAACTCTTGTTAAAAGGCAGCTGACTTAAGATTTGACAATTGTCTCTTTGTAAGGTGTATCCAATATAACATGGCTTATGAAAAATCTCTACAGCTTATACAAACATTGGGACATATTTTCTACTTTCTTCTGGTAAGTGGAGGGGAGCCAAAAACCTTGCCAAGAGATACTGAAAAGGGGGAGCCACTCTGCCAGATCTCTATGGGTTTATGTCTCTGGTGTTTTAAGGGGCACGAAGCTGTGAAATCAGAGAGCAGCTGCAATACACAGCATCCTCTGCTGATAATACTGTGGGTGTAAACATCATTAACTTCTGCTGTATCCCCTTCTAGGCACAGAAAGGGGTGTAATTAATGGCAGAATAGCCCTTGAAAGAACCATTCTGCCTGTTGCAAGGTAGGCATGGCAGAAATTATGTTCTAAAGGGCCTCTGTAGATCTCTGAACATTTGCTCTTTTAAGGAGGGGAAAACAAACATCCTGCCTGTTCTAGAAGTCATAGTATTAGGTAGTCCTGTCACACAAATGGAATGGGAAGGAGGGAATTCTCTGAGTTGAAACTCACAGAATTCCTGCTCCTAACGAGTATTTCCACACATAAGAGAACACATGGCTCACTGGTAGGAAATCTGGCGAGATAACTTAATAGAACAAAAACTCCTATAGTTTCTTTGGTTTAATTTATAATTACATGTAATGACTAGGTATATGTACGGAAAACAGAGACTTTCTTGTAATGCTTCCAGAGTAAATGCACATGCTTTTGTTTGTAATATTTAGCGTCACAGTTCATTTTCAGGTGTAAATATCAAACAGCTTTACAAAGAGAGGTACACAATTATTAACACTATTTTATAAAGTGAGCATCTGAAGCACAGAAAGGTTAAAGTGACTTGCCCAAGGATACAAAACAAGACAGTATCAGTATCAAGATTAGAAGCTAGGTCTCCTGACTGCTAGGCCCTTGCATAATGCCCTGTGTAAATATACTCAGTTTTTGCTAACATGGTTCTGCGTTAAGTTGAATAGCTTGAGAAACAATATCACAATTGCTGAACTCAATTCATTAGTATCTGTGATATACAGAAGTGTTATCTCATCTTAACAGGAGTTGAGCCAGTAAAAACTGCTGAAAGGAAAATTAGAGAGACCATTTCAGAAAGACATTATGAGTGAAGTGATATCTTTTATTGGATCAACTTCTGTTGGTGAGAGAGAAGCTTTTGAGCTTACTCAGACTTGTTATTCAGTTCTAGGAAAGTTAGGACAGTCTACTCTACAAATTTACATCAGTGTAACTAGATGCTCCGAAGTGTTAAAAATCCACACCCGAGTGATGCAATTATACAGCCCTAATCAGCTCTGTCAACAGCACTATGTCGACGGGAGGGCATACAAAGGGATCTCAGAAAACTGGGCGAGTAAGTAACAAAATGGCAGATGAAATTCAGTGTTGATAAATGCAAAGTAAAGCACACTGGAAAACATAATTCCAAATATACATATAAAATGATGAGGTTAAATTAATTCTTACCACTCAAGAAAGATCTTGGAGTCAATGTGGATAGTTCTCTGAAAACATCCACTCAATGTGCAGTAGCAGTCTAAAAAGCTAACAGATTGTTGGTAATCATTAAGAAAGCGATAGATAATAAGACAGAAAATATCATATTGCCTCTATATAAACCCATGGTATGCCCACATCTTGAATACTGCATGAAGATGCATGAATTGGGAAAGATTCCGAAAAGGGCAACAAAAATAATTAGGAGTATGGAACAGCTTCCATATGAGAGGAGATAAATAACACTGGGATTTTTCAGCATGGAAAAGAGACAACTACTGGGGGGTATGACAGAGGTCTATCAAATCATGGCTGGTATAGAGAAAGTAAATAAGGAAGTATAATTTGCTCCTCATAACACAAGAACTAGGGATCACCAAATGAAATTAATAGGCAGCAGGTTTAAAACAAACAAAAGGAAATATTTCTTCACACAATGCACAGTCAACCTGTGGAACTCTTTGCCAGAGGATGTTGGAAAAGCCAGGGTCAGCATGGATGGTGCCCTCTGTTTGCCAGAAGCTGGGAAAGGGTGACAGAGTATGGATCACTTGATGATCACATGTTCTGTTCATTTCCTTTGATGCACCTGGCATTTGCCATTGTCAGAAGACTGGATATCGGGCTAGATGGACCTTTGATCTGATGCAGTATGGGCATTCTCATGTTCTTATGGAAGCTACTGCCTCTTGCGAAGGTGGAGTACCTATGCCAATGACAGAAGCTCTCCCGTCAGCATAGGAGCATCTTCACTGAACAGCAGCTGCACCGCTGCAGCGTTTTAAGTGTAGACTTGCTCATAGATTAATCATTTTGTGAAAAAGTGTTCACCCATCTAAAAAATAAAAAGCATTTTAGTCTTTTCCTACACATGCCCACACGGTGTACTTTATCCAGTGCACTAAATGCACCAATACAATTATATGGGTGAAAGCAGACAGTCATTATTGCTCTCAAATAAATACACACAGGAAAATGGTAAAAGTCAAAAACACCACAGTCCTCATCCTCAGAGGAAACCTGTACAACCAACAGAGCCTCTCTTATAATCTTGTTTCTCTAAAATCCTGGAACCAATGTGGCTACAACAACACTGCATACAACAATGGAAGAGGCCATTTTAGATAGTTAAATATTTATTTTAAAGAGCAAATTACATAAACAATTTTTTGTAACAGACTTTTGAAATGCTGGTCACAACTGTAAATATGGAGGAGATGTTGCCATTTTTTCTGAATACACTGCCATCTTAGGGGCCTGTCCAGCCTTAAATTATTTGTGTGACTTCATAGACTGTAGAAGGTCCCTGGATTCCAGAAGTTCCCTGGACGTTCGGGGCTCTACAGGCCCAATAGCAGCCCCATATTTCAATGGGTAATTTACTACTCAGACGTGGCCACAGAAATTTGTTTTTGGCTTTACTCTGATGCCTTGGAGTGTTCGCTTCTAGGGATAACGTTTTATATAATCAGAAATAAAGGTTTTTAGAGTGATATTGGGAACTGTATTCTCAATTTTACCCTCAACTGAAAACACTGGTCTACAATTTTTTAGAAGTCGTCTGCTTCAGAGATAAAATGTGATATTTATTATGTATTTTGATGTGCTGAATTTAAATATGACAATTAAAACAACTGATTGGCTACTGTTTCTAAGATATTTAAGTTTTTACATTTTATGTCTATGTATATTGTGTAGATAGTAGAGTTTTAATCATAAATTGTAAGCCTAGGTCTTTTCATGTGTTTATGGTTGCTTTACATGATAATATTTCACCTGTCTTGTTTATGTAACACTTTAAAAATCAGCAAAAGGGTTATATCAATAAAATGTATTATGAAACAAAAGGAAAAAAACTTATGTACATAGTTTAGTCCTATTCAGTGTCTACTCGGCGCTTCTTGGCTTGTCTCTTGTATTCATTAAATGGAGCATCTCTTGTCACTGTCCAGCAATAGTCTGCAAGTATTGATGGGCTCCATTTGCCCTGATAGCGTTTCTCCATTGTTGCAATGTCCTGGTGAAAACGCTCGCCATGCTCGTCGCTCACTGCTCCGCAGTTCGGTGGAAAAAAATCTAGACGAGAGTGCAAAAAATGTATCTTTAGTGACATGTTGCAACCAAGGCTTTTGTATGTCTTGAGGAGGTTTTCCACCAACAACCTGTAGTTGTCTGCCTTGTTATTTCCGAGAAAATGTATTGCCACTAACTTGGAGGCTTTCCATGCTGTCTTTTCCTTGCCATGCAGTGCATGGTCAAATGCATCATCTCGAAGAAGTTCACGAATCTGAGGACCAACAAAGACACCTTCCTTTATCTTAGCTTCACTTAACCTTGGAAATTTTCCACGGAGGTACTTGAAAGCTGCTTGTGTTTTGTCAATGGCCTTGACAAAGTTCTTCATCAGACCCAGCTTGATGTGTAAGGGTGGTAACAAAATCTTCCTTGATTCAACAAGTGGTGGATGCTGAACACTTTTCCTCCCAGGCTCCAATGACAGTCGGAGTGGCCAATCTTTCTTGATGTAGTGGGAATCTCTTGCACGACTATCCCATTCGCAGAGAAAAAAGCAGTACTTTGTGTATCCAGTCTGCAGACCAAGCAAGAGAGCAACAACCTTCAAATCGCCACAAAGCTGCCACTGATGTTGGTCATAGTTTATGCACCTCAAAAGTTGTTTCATGTTGTCATAGGTTTCCTTCATATGGACTGCATGACCAACTGGAATTGATGGCAAAACATTGACATTATTCAGCAAAACAGCTTTCAGACTCGTCTTCAATGAATCAATGAAGAGTCTCCACTCATCTGGATCGTGAACGATGTTGAGGGCTGCCATCACACCATCGATGTTGTTGCAGGCCACAAGATCACCTTCCATGAAGAAGAATGGGACAAGATCCTTTTGACGGTCATGGAACATGGAAACCCTAACATCAGCTGCCAGGAGATTCCACTGCTGTAGTCTGGAGCCCAACAGCTCTGCCTTACTCTTGGGTAGTTCCAAATCCCTGACAAGGTCATTCAGTTCAGCTTGTGTTATGAGGTGAGGTTCAGAGGAGGAGGATGGGAGAAAATGTGGGTCCTGTGACATTGATGGTTTAGGACCAGAAGTTTCATCCTCTACCTCTTCCTCGTCTGACTCAAGTGAGAATGATTCTGGTGCATCAGGAACCGGCAGTCCTTCTCCGTGGGGTATTGGGCGTATAGCTGATGGAATGTTTGGATAATGCACAGTCCACTTTTTCTTCTTTGACACACCTTTCCCAACTGGAGGCACCAGGCAGAAGTAACAATTGCTGGTATGATCTGTTGGCTCTCTCCAAATCATTGGCACTGCAAAAGGCATAGATTTCCTTTTCCTGTTCAACCACTGGTGAAGATTTGTTGCACAAGTGTTGCAGCATATGTGTGGGGCCCACCTCTTGTCCTGATCTCCAATTTTGCAGCCAAAATAAAGGTTATAGGCTTTCTTAACCATAGTGGTTATACTGCGCTTTTGTGATGCAAAAGTCACTTCACCACAAACATAGCAGAAGTTATCTGCACTGTTAACACAAGTATGAGGCATCTCTGCTCACTTTGGCTAAACAGAAATGTGTCCCTTTGAGAAATCAAACACTGACAAATAAGAGAGCACGACGCTGTATGATTTCTAGAGCTGATATAGGGCAATTTGTTTAGCAGAGTGATGTAAGCTTCGTTATGATTGCATCATCCATGACTTCTAGGAATAACATGATGCAATTCATATAATGCATGATGCAATACCAGCTTCAGATTGCATCATTCATTGTTTTGCCTAAAAAGCAAGTACTGTTCAAACCCAGTCATAGATTTATTCATAGATCCAGTCAAAGATGTATTTTAGTCATTTTTGGTTTAAATTGAGATCTCTTCCCTTTATAACTCACTTATCCTCCTCCATTCCCATGTTAAGGGTCATATATACTGACCCAATAGCATATCTTGAAAACTAGAGCCAATCAACAATTTTAAGCATCATTTTTGTTCTCAGTGACCCAGAATTAGTAAAGTTTGACTACGTTTATTTCAGAAGCATTTTGGCTGTAGAGCAGTGAAATTAAAGATAAATCTACACTTAAAGTATGCGGATAGATAAAGGGAAACCTAAAGGTTAAAGACTGAATACTTATAAACAAAATTTAATCATTTATTATATTCACAAAGATATAGATATCACTATCTCACCACTCATTCTCTGCAAATTATGCATAAAGATCCACACAGTTAACAGCCCTGTTCTTTATTATAAGTTTTCTATTAGAAGCCAATATAGGGAGGAAATGGCAACAAAACTATTTCTGGGGAAAGCTGTATCCTTTAATTTTATATTAAAAAGGCTAGACTAATTATTGTATCCCATTTTACTTTACCACTCTAATAAATCAGATTTTTGTTATAGATTCTTTACTCTGACAATCAGGAAAATCCTTACAATACAAGTTACTATCTTGTGTCTTATAAAGTACTTATTACTAAGGGGAAATTCATCATACATTCAAAGGATTTTGAAATGCTGCGATATATATGGATGTTACCAAAACCACAAATGGATGCTCAAAATCTTTGTGAAAGTAAATATCTAAAATAGGAAACATTATTTAAAAATGTCCATAGGAATAGAAATTCTCTCTCAGAATTAAAAACCATAAAGGAAGTAAAATGTCAAATTCTTTTATTACAGTAGCACATTTCATGACCTACAATATATCACTTGTTGGTAAGGGATCATGCTGCCACAAGGGAAATGGTAGCACACGCTCAGCAAGACTGCAATAGGACAAGACAGCATGCTTGCAGCATCAGTGAAACATTAATTTAGTCTACTTAAGATGACTGGAACCACTCCAAACATAATGTCACATCATTTACTTTTGAACATTCTGTTGAGATAGCAGGGCTGTATTACAGAGTATGAAAGCCACTGTAGTCCAGTTGCTGATTCATGCTGTTAAATCATGCTGCTATAACACTATATTTATGCTGCTATCAAACTACTTTACAACGGGAGCCTTCATTATGGTCAGAGCCAGAAGAGCAGAGTGGAAGATGAACTACATGTCAGGAAGAAACAACAGTTGTTTGCATTCAAATATATGAAGACTACGCTTCTGCTTAAATCAATTCTATCAATAAAGAAGAGTTAAGAGTTTAAAACATAATCCTGTGTGATTATATCTGAATGATTACTCAAACGTATGTAATTTTGCCTAGCAAAGAATTTAGCTATTTATCTCCTAAGGATGACATTACAGTTAACACTGTGACAGAGATACCCGTTTTTTGATCCAAAGAGGTTATATATGGCTGGATTCTTTATGTCTTGGAGAACTGTGTTATAGATCTTTCTAGTGCTTCTTATGGGGTACCTCTTCAGCAATTTTATCTAGAGACTGTAATCAAAAGACTTCAGAATAACTGCTAAGAATCTGAGCAGCAGAGAGAAGATAGTTAATCATTCCTTTTTATAATATCACCCTCTTGACAAGAGGCAAAAGTATTTTACTGTTAGTGAAGGAACTCAAAAATCATAAAAAGATAAAAGAGAAGACAAGACAACCTTGTATCTTCACAGTTGAACTCTGACAGCTCTAGATTTCTATGACTGCTCTGATATCAAATGTGTGACTTACCTTACTACAGCACTAAGAATCAAAGGATGTTCTCCCATAAAAGAGAGAGTACTGCACAAGTGTGGACACAGAAATTGTATTGAGTATTATTTCACAGTGTGGCCCTTATGTGATCCGGGTTACAAATGTAGGTGAAGGTTGTGACAGACTGACAAGATATGAACAAACCATAGAATTAAGATATGCTTTATGGAGTTAAATTAAACGTTGACGAATTAAGGTTAACACCCTTGGGGTACACTTGGGGTACACTAGATTAAAATGCAATTGTGTACATGTTATTGTGAAACTGAATGGGGGAGAGATATCCTTACTTATCAGCCTTTGAAGCCTCCCTGAAGAGATATACATATAGTAGTTCAAACTGAATTCTCTAGAGACCCACTGACAAAGACAAGACTTTTGGATAAAAAGTCTAAGTTTAGGCTAACTCAGGACCTTTTTCCTGATCCAGCAAATGGACAGACAGGACCTCTGGCCCACAGAGGGCCCCAATCCTTCTGGAGCAGGGATCGGCAACTTTGGCACGCGGCCCCGCAGGGTAAGCACCCTTGGCGGGCCTGGCGGGCCTGGCCAGTTTGTTTACCTGCTGCATCCGCAGGTTCAGCTGATCAAAGCTCCCACTGGCCACGGATTGCTGCTCTGGCCCAATGGGAGCTGCAGGAAGCAGCGCAGTGCTGGTCACTGCTTCCCACAGCCGGCTGCCGCTTCCCACAGCCCCACTGGACTGGAGTGGCAACCCACAGGAGCTGTGATCGGCTGAACCTGCGGACGTGGCAGTCAAACAAACCAGCTGGGCTCGCCAAGGGTGCTTACCCTGCGGGACCATGTGTCAAGGTTGCCAGTCCCTGTTCTTCAGGATTGGAAGGACTTGGCCTACTGAGATCTTAGAAGACTGTGTGCTTGTTCTGAGCTGAAGCTCTGATGAATTTGCAACTTCAAAGAAACTCCCTAGAAAATTCTGTGTAGTAATTTGTATCTGTAGAAATCATTAGAAACTGCTTAGAAAATTCTGTGTAGTATTAGTACACAGAATTGTAGTAAATCAGTAGAATCTGTGTAGTAAATCAGTAGAAACTGCCTAGAAAATTCTGTGTAGTAACTTGTATCTGTAGAAATCATTCTGTTACCAGTCTCTGAAGAGAAAGCAAGCGGGTCTGCTTAGGTAGATTTTTTTGCTAGGAAATACAAACTGTCCAGCCTGGACATACTCTGCTCAAAAGGGAAAGAGATGTCTCTCTCCACCCAGCCGAGGCAACTGCTGGAGAGCTGGAAGACTGAGAGTGCATGACCTTGCTGGAATACTGAGGGGAAATACAGGTGCTGCTGCTCTGAAATGTGACAAAGATAGAGAAGGTTTGTAGCCTGGCTCAAACCTGCGGGAAGTGTCCACATTAGCCCTTACAAACATGTTAAGGACAATTAGTTAATTATGCAACTAGTATAGTAAAGATAAAGCTTAGTGAAGAGACACTCTACAACTACTGAACTGATTTTCTTCAAACTTGACTTGAATTTTAGCTCTTAATGAGGCAAGTTAATTAACATATGTAATACCATTGTCTTCAGATTAGGCCTTCTCTTCAGCAGTGTAACTGATTTGAATTTAGTGAACAATTCAGTTGATGCTGCACAGAAGGAACAGAATCCAGCTTAACCGCTCTTAACTTCATAGAGCCAACATAGCCTAAAAGAGTAAATAGTAAAAACTTTTTTTTTGCTAATATAAAACATATTTTGACTACTCTGAGCAATAGTCATTTTTCAAAGTAGAAGAAAATTTTAAGCGATTTGTCAAAGGATATACAGGTAGAGTGGGAAACAGAACCCAGATCTCAATTTCCCACCCAATGCTCCAACCACTAGATAATACTGGTCACACACTACAAATGCTAGATTATATACAAAGTTCCAGGCAATGTTCTATCCCCTTTTCTAACGTAGACCTAGTAATTTTTTCTTTTTCTAAATTCATGGAATCAATTCAATATACTGTACCATTCTGCAATATTGAAACCCACTGATGAATTCCTTACCTCTTAGACCTTGCAATAGCTCCCAGTTTATTCTGCAATTGGTTTAAATTCATGATACTGGCTTAATTACCTAATAAAATATTTTCAGATCACTTGGAATGTTTCTCAGGTTAGATTCAAATTTATTTTGTTTCTAATTTTTCCCCAATATTTTTGTACATATGGACATTACCATACCATATTAAAATACCTTTCTATTTCACACTCTTCCAGCATTTACCTTTCACTTGATTCTTGACTTCTTAACTGTAGTTACTATCCAGTATATTCTTAACATAACTTTCAGCTGTATTAGCTTCAACCTAATGTGTTGGCTCGCTGATATTTTGGCATAGCTTTTCTACGGTTAACATCTTCTTTAATGTGGTATTTTTATAGATGTCCTAAGACATAACTGTTCCTTTTTCTAATCTATTTTTAACATAACATATTCTCTATTTTAGCACTAGGATAAGGTTACAAATAAATATATAATGGAAATGACAATTTTTACAAAAAGTTAATTTACATTAATGTAATCCAATGTTTGTAAGGTAGGTATGAACAAACATCTTAACTGTACTCTGAAGTATCAGTTTTCATTAAAAAAGTAAGTTATTCTCTTACTGTTATGGCTGTGAAAAAAAATTCAAAACATCAAGTGAGGGCTATGTCTTCACTGAAAAAGGTATGTTTTTACATCAAACTTGTATCTCATCATAAAATACACCTTTTTGCAGTGAAAAGATAGCCTGTGGCTGATGCAGGAATAACCAGCTGAATTTGCAGAGAGCTTGAAATGATAGATCTGTGTTGTGAACTGCCCCATTCGAAAGACTGCTAATTCGGAGGCCAATGGTAGTACTTTAATATAAGCATCATTAACTGCTTAAATCACAGAATCATAGAATATCAGGGTTGGAAGAGACCTCAGGTCATCTAATCCAACCCCCTGCTCAAAGCAGGACCAACCCCAACTAAATCATCCCAGCCAGGGCTTTGTCAAGGAAGTGTTAACTATAGCTTCCATGTACATGCCAGGCTGCATAGTTGTCCCAGCTGCTTAGGTCAGTATCTTCTGCATTAGTCCGGCTGCAACAACTGAGCTGTGAACTCTGCCTGGCGGAAAAAAAGTGATCAGAGCTCCACCTACATATATGGAAAGCGCACCTGCTGTGCACGTGACTAATCTACCGAGTAACAGGGCTCCATCTACAAAGGTCCAATCAGATACCAGGGATGTTTTTCCTCAGCCTACTTATTCTGTGAAAAAGGCGCGAAAACTTTAGAGGCGTTCCATATCCAGTCCAGGCCTGATCAACCCGGACAACACCTCTCCACTCCCGTATCTCCTCCTGAGCGCGTAACGATTGCCGGTGGAGTTCGAAATGTTGTGTGTGTGTCTCATTTACGTAAGTGCTTACCTCAGAGTTTGAAGTGTTATTTGTGTGTCCATTTTCTGTAAATTTTTACCTCAGAAATTGAACAATTACTTGTGTCCCTCATTTCTGTCAGTGTTTATCTCAGAGTCTGCATTGTTATTCATGTGTCTTTCCTCTGTAAATTTTTACCTCATAATTTGAAAGGCCACTCATGTCTCTCATGCTATAAAGTTTTCTCATGTAAATAGTTGTGTCCTTTTGGCAGTAACAATAAGGTTCCTTTTGTTGTAAATGTTATATTAAGCAAATTAATCAAAAAGAAAAACTGTTTAGTAGAATTGTTTAATAGCCAACTGTTTAATAGAATTGTTCAATAGATAATTACTGTAACTAGTCTTTAAATTCACCCACTGCACTATCCCTGAATAAAGAAATAAGGTTTAGTTCATCATCAGTGTCCCCGTGTAACTCCTTCTGAAAATCCAAATTGAACCTCAGACATTTACAGGAAGGAGATTCCACCACCTTCCTAGGTAACCCATTCCAGTGCTTCACCACCAACTTAGTGAAAAAGTTTTTCCTAATATCCAACTTAAACCTCCCCAACTACATCTTGAGACCATAAATGCTCAAAATATGTCAGAAAGGAAAAGAATTAGCACATTATGAAGTTCTACATTAGCACTTCTCAAAGAGGGGCAGGAAAAGGAGAAGGTTTGGGGCACAGATTGAGATATGTTGGTCTTTAACAAAGGGATGACATATATGGGGTAGGGTGGCCAGGAGTCCGATTTCTGACCAGAAAGTCCAGTCAAAAAGGGTACCTGATGGTGTCCAGTCAGATCTAATGACCGGACACCCAAAGTCTGGTTACTGTGGGTGGAGAGGTGCCAAGTCATCACCTGTGCCAGCCCATACTTAGTCAGGGCCACCTCCTATCAGCATCGGGCAGCTGCAGCTCCCAGCCCATGCTCTGCAAATGAGTCCCTCTGAGCCCCTGAAGGGAGAGGGGACAAAGAGAAAAACAGTGAGTGACAGAAGAAGGGCAAACGAGGAGTAAACAGGGGCAGGGGCGAGTTCTCAGGGAGAAGGGGAGGTTCTGGCACTCTCCTGGAATGTTTGGTTTTTAAATATTACCAAGGTTGGCAACCCTAGTATGAGGCGGAAGGAGCGAAAAGGGGTTATCACATTGATTTCATTTTCTGAAGAGGACTCAGCTACCTTTAAAAAGTGGCTAACATAATGATATCAATGTACAGTTTTCTATTCTATTCTATTTTCATTTGGTGGAAGGTTTTGTGAGATCCTCCCACCAACTGAGACAGCCTGAGTGCAGCACATCCAGGACCTATCAATTATGTATGGAAGAATAGCAATCTTTAGTTCATCTCCATTATATCTGAAAAGATAAATTAGGTGGGATTGAATATCATTCCAGAGTAACACAAGGAGAGGGCAATTCCCACTGTCCTGGATTTGACTGGGGAAAGGGGAATATATGAAGTGGATACTTGATTTTAATACTAACTGAAGAGCCTAGTAGTTTAATAATTTGATTATTAAATTACTTAGTATTGTGTTTATAAAACTATTTTACAAATAATGGCTACAGGACCTTTGCTGGTACTATTCCCCATGTCAAAGAAGATTTTTAAGGGCTGATCTTCACTACAGGGAGATCGAGACTGCTGCAATCAGATCAATTTACTGGGTCTAGTGAAGACCTGCTAAACTGATGGCAGAGCAGTCTCCGGTTGACTCCAGTACTCCAGCTCTCCGAGAATAGTAAGTGAAGTCGGTCATAGAACATCATCTGTCAACACAGCACAGTGAAGACACTGGAGTAAGTTGACATAAGGTTCATCAATCCCAGCAACCTTATTCACGTAGCATAACTTAGATCGACTTATCCTGTAGTGAAGACAAGCCCAAAAATGCTAAAATCTTTCATTTTACCATACAGGGGGAAAAAAAAAAGAAAAAATGGAAGAGGGGAAAAATAAAGAAGAGTCCAGTGATTGGGAGACAAGAGACACTAAGGGAGATGCCGGGAAACTTTTGAAAATCAGAGAGATGCTTAAATGTAGTCAAAAAATTATAGGCCCAGTTTCTAAGTCCAGCTCTTACACTCACTTATTAAATAAACTTGGCAGCTCTGTACATCAAGCTCCTCATCTGTAAAATGGGGATAATATAGCTAAGACATCTTAGCAAAGTGTTCCAAAATCTACAGATGAAATGAAATGTACACGAACAAAGTATTTTTTTAAAAAGGATTTTTCATTTTGATGCTCATTTTTTGGACTTTTATTATACTGACTTAATATACCCAAGGGAATGAGCCTTTTGAGAGGAAGTATAATTTTATTTATTCAATAGTATTTGTGTCCCCCCCAATCCTGATAACTTACTTATATTCTTCAAAGGAGCATACATTCACCCCCACTATCTAATTTAACTGTGGACTGTAACACCTAGTAAAAATAGTAAGAGTCCAACATTTATCAAACAGCTCAGCTGACTGAAAAATGAAAGGTTCACTTAATGCCAGAGACCTAGAGGAATATCAAGGGAACACTTTATGGATGAATGAACAAAAATGATTCTTTATTCTGTGTGCCAGTTTCAAATGCTTGCTACACAATTAAATCTTATTTACATATATTACACTCTATCTAAATATTTTTCAACTAATTCTTTTTACTAGAACAAGCAAAAGTACAATTGTATTTATATTATCTAAAATGTAGACAACTAGAACTTATGCTGAACTAATTAGCAATTCTGGCATACCAGTAAAATCATGGTTATAAATTGTCAATGGATATATTCTTTTTTAAAATACATAATGAAAGACTACTTCGGTATATTAGGCACAAACTACATTTTTCAATGTCGTACAACCTTCTGTTAACAGATCTTCTCATTATATTCAAGAGAAAGCTTGTCAAATACTTCCCCCCATTAGTTTGCTTTTATTCCTCTATTTGTAATATTGTTTTAAAAACTGGGAAATTTATTTCCCAGATCAATTTAATCCTATCCTTTTTGGTAACACATTGATTTGCACGTTGTAGAACTGCATGATATTTTCGCATATCTGTTTGTACACCAGCATCATAGATGGTATCTGCCTTTTCGTTTATAAATATAGCCTCACTCATGTTCTACAGTAGAACACTACAAAACTGTAGGACTTCTATACGTGTTAGCTGCTGTATTAGTACTTTAAAATTCTCAGCACCAGAGCTGTATTTTGTGCATGTGAGGGAAGGTATTTGAAAACAAACACAGATGTATGCATGTGCCACCTGCAGTAACAGCATGTCTACGGTATTCTTTTCATGTGCGACTAACATTAAAAGCAGCATTTTATATTACAGCAGGGGAACAGGAGTACTATAGTTAAAACCAGGTTTCTGTTTCAAGTTGACTTGAAGTTGACACAGTTATTCAGATTGCATTGAAATTAGGTGTGCCACAATTAGATGCAGGATTCTGTTAGTGATCCAGATTTGGGGCCAAGAGGTTTGCAAGATAAAGCCTATGGAAAAAAAACTGATTTTTTCTTATAGTTGAGAAATACTTACCATCTCTTTTTTGCTCACAATTAGAGATCAAATAAGGATGCAGATCATCTCATCAGAACATCCAGTGCTTGAGGCTTAACCCAACAAAGCGCAGGGCACCCACTACCCCCTTGGTGGAAATCAAATTAGAAAGTTATTTGTAAAAGTCTTCTCCCGTTTAGAGAGTCACAAACCTTGTGCGTTAAGTGATGCACTAAAAGAATTACAGTGTGCATGTGCAGAGAGAGGGCCTAACTATCTGGAAAACAATCTCTTTGTCACAGGGTCTGAGTAGCTCTGATGGAATGTCACAGTCATCAAACCCAAGCTTTATACCAACCACTGAGAATTCAAATCCAATACAGGTCAGATATCTGTGATAACAATAATAATAAAAAGCAGGGATATTGCTCCACTCTTTATGAACCCCCCCTTTATCAAAAGAGGGATTTTAACTTTTGGGGAAATGTAATCTGATTATAACAGAATATTCAGAAGGCACTGACACTACTTTTGGAAAAAAATAAACTACTAAAATGCTTCCTGTGAGGAGAGGGTGATTGAGGTGGAAGAATAGGTGGGTAGGAATGGCTGGTAGGGGTTGGGGGAAGAGGTATTGGGAGAGGATGGGGACTAGTGGGAGATTAGAAAGAGGGGTATAGGGGTGAATGACAAAGACCAGGGAGAGTAAGGACAATGCTTGTCAGCTCCACACTCCCCTCCCTGGATATGTGCAATGGTCTGGGGGCTCCCAGTCCATCTGCCAGGGTGTAACATCCCCCTCCCAGATTCTCTATGATTATTACCTAGCGATAACAACATATCAACTGCAATCCTAGGGGAGAATAGCAGCTGTCTAAATGATAAACTTCTACTAATGAATATTTCTCTGTTTAAAGAACTAGGAAATTAAACAGCAAAAAGAACTTCATTAGCACAGAGTTAAGGCTGCTGGGAATAATGTAGCTTGTGCCCTTCTAACAGAGAGTTCAACGAAACTCAAACTTCTGAAAACCAAGATATAACAAAGTTAAGGTAAACAGTCACCAACCGTAACTGCCTTATTTCAGTGATGCCCCAACATGATCCTAACACATATTCTCCCACTCTTTTTCACTGTAACTGACAGACACTATCTTCACTTTCCCTATTTTCAAACACAGAGCCTCGTCTCCTGACAGAATACCACACTTGGAAAATTTAACAACCACTTTCTACCCTTTTACAAGCTCTTTACACATGCATACAGGATACCACTTAAACCTATGCTTTCCACTACCATCATTAAATCTACATACTGCTCTCAAGATTACCCCAGTGCCCAGCTACTGACACAACCTACACAATTCTGTACTGAAATGATACAGACTACAACCTCAAAGTGTGTATACATTTCTTTTTTTTGAGAGCTCAGATCCAGATCTTTTCATGTCACAATCACACCTCTTCTAAGCTGCTCCAGCTTATTCCTCCATCATTCAGTACAGCTGAACTTAACACAGTGATTGCAGCTGGAGTTGCATGCAGGTAATTCACAGTGGCTATTGCCAGTTCCAGCAGGGCAGAGTTAGGGTTGTGTGAGCATTTGCCCTAACTCGGACTTTTGCAGAACTTGACATTTTGGAAAGGCATGAGCTATCATCAGGCAATTTAAACTCTGTTAATGAAAGTGGGTGGTTTTTTGCCATTTAGTATGTAATACAGAGCTGATGAAATAGATCTATATTTTTGGTTTTTACATTTTACAGTCTAAGAAGAAGCAAAGGCATAATTAGAACATTCAGCTGATAAAGTGTTTGATCTAAAGTAGTTGATGGCAAACTTAGTAGCTACCTTGTAATCTTTATTGCCAACTGTGTCCATTGTTGCATATTGTAAAAGCAAATATTAGTTCTTTTAGAAACTGCTTGGCTTTAACTCAGTCTTCATCACGGCTTGTAATCCTTGAAGTGACAGAGGTGCCATCCAATAAAGATAATAAAGAGATATTAATATAGCTGGGTGCCAAGACAGAATCACAGATGAGTATTTAACAGAAATAAATTAATCCAGAGTGATAATGTAATAAAAAATGTCAAAGTATTTAGTTTTTTGACAGGTTCATTGGGTGATACTCATGTACTGGTTGGTATAAAGTTTACTAATGCATTATTTGGTGTTACAGAACACAGCATTGCTAATCACCAGAAATGGTTCCTTCTCTCTAGAAACAGATTCAGAATACAAGTATGCTTTGTAAAAGAACAATGAATCTGTGTTCACTTCAGCAAAATGTAACATATGATCCTTAATGACTTTATGCCTGCATCTCTTGTGAACTCATCAGAATGTAAGCAACTGAGAACTCAAGTCACTAAAATATTGTTAATGAAATTTTCTTTAAAACCAAAATGATTAAATTCCATTCAATCAAGGCCAGTTTGTGCCCTGCCCCCCAACAGCTGCATTTGTTATTCACTTATTGTTGCTACACCTGGGGCTTTTTTGTTCTGTGTCAGATCATTCAAACTCTAAAAGGACAACCTTGGACAAATATAATCAAGTAAAGGACACTATGCCACATTAAATATGTTGCAATTAAAATAAAATAATAAATGAAGACAACAGATAAAAACACTCCAGTTAGCACAAATTTAAATTATGCACTTTCCATTTATAAAACTGAGAAAGGATTTTTGGGGCAAGTAGCAAAAGCTGACCCATGACACTCCAAGGCTAATGGAGTTGACCTAATCACATTCAAAGAGCGTACAGGAATCTGCATTTTATCAAACTTCTAAACACTTGTATTATATATGGCATTATGTAATGGGGAAATACAACCTAGATGCAGCTACTTTAAAATGGGTACACAACTGGTTCTCAGAGAGTAGTTATCAGTGATTCAGAATCATGCTGGAAGGATACATTGGGGTCCTACAGGGATAACTTCTGGGCCCGGTTCCCTTCAATATCTTCATCAATGATTGAGATAATGGCATAGAGAGTACACTTAAAGTTTGCAGACAATACCAAGATGAGAACAGTTGCAAGCACTTTGGAGGTTACGATTAAACTTCAAAATGATCTAGACAAACTGGAGAAATGGTGTGAAGTAAACAGAATGAAATTCAATAGGACAAATATAAAGTACACGGTTACAAAAAAAGCAAATATCATTCTGGGATGTATTAGCAGGAACACTGTAAGCAAAACACGAGAAGTAATTCTTCTGCTCTCCACCCAAGCTAATTAGGCTTCAACTGGAGTATTGTGTCCAGTTGTGGGCACCACATTTCAATACAGATGTGGACAAATTGGAGAAAGTCCAGAGACGAGCAACAATAATTATTAAAGGTCTAGAAAAGTGACCTAGGAGTGAAGAAAAAAGTGGGTTTGTTTAGTCTGAAAAAGAGAAGCCTGAGTAGGGACATGACAACAGATTGCAAGTACATAAAAGGTTGTTTTAAGGAGGAGGGAGAAAAATTGTTCTCTGTAATCTCTGAGGATACAAGTAGAAACAATGGGCTTAATTTGCAGCAAAGGTAATTTAGTTTGGACATTAGGAAAAAAATTCCTCACTGTCAGGGTAGTTAAGCATTGCTTAGGGCAGGGGTCAGCCACCTTTCAGAAATGGTGTGCTGAGTTTTCATTTATTCACTTTAATTTAAGGTTTTGCGTGCCAGTAATACACTTAAATGTTTTTAGAAGGTCACTTTCTAGAAGTCTATAATACATAACTAAACTATTGTTGTATGTAAAGTAAATAAGGTTTTTAAAATGTTTAAGAATCTTCATTTAAAATTAAATTAAAATGCAGAGCCCCCCAGACTGGTGGCCAGGACCCGACAGTGTGAGTGCCACTAAAAATCAGCTCACGTGCTGTCTTTGGCACAAGTGCCATAGATTTCTTACCCCTGGCCTAGGGAGATTGTGGAATCTTCATCACTGGAGGTTTTAAAGAGCAGTTTAGACAAACACCAGTTAGGGATGGTCTAATATTTAGTCTTGCATTGAGTGCATGGGACAGGACTTGAGGCCCCTTCCATGCCTTTGATTCTATGAATCTAGGTATTAAATTTAAGATTTACAGTATTAGAAACATTAGGATCATAGAATTAGTACAATAAAGTGAGTCTTAGAAAAGAATTCTTAGTAAGTTACTGTTGCTGGACCTCTGAAGTCCTTAAATACACATTATATCACACAAGCTCTGTCCT
The DNA here is from genome assembly GCA_007922305.1 of Dermatemys mawii. Taxonomy (NCBI): domain Eukaryota; kingdom Metazoa; phylum Chordata; order Testudines; family Dermatemydidae; genus Dermatemys; species Dermatemys mawii. Next base: position 23,840,697 of record ML677341.1, on the reverse strand, counting down.
TCACAGTCCTTTATAGTTTCTTTCTGAATAAACTTTGACCCTGAAGATGCTATACCTGCAGTTATTCGGAGACAAAGAGAATAGTATGCAAGTGATATACTTCTTAGGTTGCTATGTTATGGTGATTATCTAATTAGTTACTGCATGAAGTGAATAGTAATAGCAGCATTTAAAACAAATCAATAAAATACATCCATCAATTCTTGGCAAGTGTACACCTATGTTCAATATAGGTTTAGAGAATAATCATAAAAATTCTGCCCGAACAGAATGTTTTCCTTTGGCTCAAATGCAGTAAAAGCTCACTGAAAACAAAGTCCTTGAATGTCCATTTAATCTGAGTCCAAAGACAAAGCTAATATAATTTTTAAAAAAATTAAGAGAAGAGTGAGATTTTCAAATGCACAAATGGCATCTAGGCACTTAATTTATATTAAAAGTTAATGGCAACTAAACACCTTAAAACCATTTGTACTTTTGAAAATCATCTCACAAATTAATAAAGTAAATGCTGGATTCATATCTTCTCTACCAAAATATGTTTAGCCAAACCTGGAGAAGGTTATTTCTTTACATACCCACAAAGAGACGACGAGACAAAGGGAAGACAAATCTAGAGGTACAGTAAACCTTCTATTCCTTTTTGAGGTAAAATACAGTAAAAATCCACTAGAGACTAGACTAATCTGGGCATCCTACTAATCTATAAACCTCCAGCCACCAAGGCTGCTCAGAGACGCTGATATGGTGTTGAAGTTCACAAGACACGATGCCTTGTGAAACTTCAGTATCCATCTTCATGAAGCTTGTGATATACTATGCCAAAATCTCTTAAGCAAACTTTCTACTTTGGGTTTCTTACAGTACTTTGGTCTGGAAGTGAACATAAAAATCATAAGGACTCCCTCCTATCTTGGTCAAATAACTTCCACCTCCTGGTGAGAATGAGAACTCAGGCTGAAGTGCCATCAACATGTGCATGACACGCAGCACTAGATTTACTGTAAAGGTAAAACTTGAACAGCATCACAGCCTTCCTCAATGCCTAGCCAAAAATTAGCAACTGCATGAAAATACTAAAGGTATGTCCACACTATGAAATTAGGTTGATTTTATACAAGCTGATTTTTAGAAAGCGATTTTATACAGTCGATTGTGTGTCCCCACTAAGTGCATTAAGTCGGTGGAGTGCGTCAATACTGTGGCTAGCATTGACTCACGGAGCGGTGCACTGTGAGTAGCTATCCCACAGTCCCCATAATCTCCATTGCGCATTGGAATTCTAAGTTCCCATTGCCTGATGGGGCAAAAACATTGTTGCGGGTGGTTTGGGGTACATGTCTTCAGTCTCTCCTCCCTCCCTCCCTCTGTGAAAGTAATGGCAGACAATCATTTTGTGCCTTTTTTCCTTGGTTTCCCGTGCAAACACCATAGCACGGGTAACCAAGTACCACAACAAACCAAGCACCATAGCAGGGAGCCTACTCAGCTCACCGCTGCTGTTGTGAGCATTGTAAACACCTCGCACATTATCCTACAGTATGTGCAGAGCCTGGTGAGGAGACACGAGCACGAAGACAATTTTGTGAGGAGGACATGGACACAGACTTTCCTGAAAGCATGGGATGTGACAACTGGGACATCATGGCGGCAGTGGGGCAGGTTGATACTGTGGAACACTGATTCTGGGCCTGGCAAACAAGCACAAACTGGTGGGACTGCATAGTGTTGCAGGTATGAGATGATTCCCAGTGGCTGCAAAACTTTCGCATGCATAAGGTCACTTTCCTGGAACTTTGTGAGTTCCTTTCCCCTGCTCTGAAGTGCAGGAGTACCAAGATGAGAGCTGCCCTGACAGCTGAGAAGCGAGTGGTGATAGCCCTGTGGAAGCTTTCAATGCTTAACTGCTGCTGGTCACTTTGGAATCATCTTGGAGCAGGCAAACCTACTGTGGGGGCTGCTGTGATCCAAGTAGCCAATACAATTATTAAACTTCTGCTAGCAAGGGTAGTGACTCTGGGAAATGTTCAGGTCATAGTGGATGGCTCTACTGCAATGAGATTCCCTAACTGTGGTGGGGCAATAGACAGAACGCATATCCCTATCTTGGCATGGGATCGCCTTGGTAACCAGTACATAAACCACAAGGGGTACTTCGCAATGGTGCTGCAAGCACTGGTGGATCTTAAGGGACGTTTCACTGACATCACTGACGTTTCAAGGGATGGCTGGGAAAGGCGCATGATGCTCGCATCTTTAGGAACTCTGGGATGTTTGAACAGCTGCAGGAAGTGACTTACTTCCCAGACCAGAAAATTAATGTTAGGGATGTTGAAATGCTAATAGTTATCCTTGGAGACCCAGCTTACCCCGGCTCCTACGGCTAGACACCAGGGCGATTAGAAGAGCACAGCTAGGCATGCTGCGCAACAGAGAAGCTCTGAAAACCAGTTTTATGACTGGCTAGGCTATGGTGTGACAGTTGTGTGTGTTTCTTCTTGGTGCAAACTGCCCCCTTTGTTGATTTTAATTCCTTGTAGACTAGAGCCCACACTTTCAGGCCTGACACTGAAAGAGGTAAATATAAATGCTTTTTTCCTGTGCCTCTTGAAAAATAAACCTCAAAATGTTATTTTATATTATGTGCATGTATATACAACTGTGTATATGCGCGCACACACAAAAAAGTGTGTGTATATGTGTGTGTGTGTGTGTGTGTGCGCGCGCATGTGGGTTTTTTTATATTTATTCCCTAAATATACTGCCGTTTCCCATATGCTTTATACAGCTGTAATGTAAAACAGAGAAAGAAAGCAGAATTAAGGCATCCCCACCTCATAAAATCCTTTACATATCAACCTTCATAAATAAATTCATCTTACAAGTAGTTTACATTTTCCCTTTTCATAATGTGTACTTATTTTCACATCCAACAATTTACTATGGACATTAAAAATATTCCAGTATTTTAGCTAGTTATAGCACAGCAACTTCTGTTCCAATATAGAGAAAAAGGTTTAAAAAGTCAAGCTTTTTCTTCCTGAGCCTGTTGTCAAAGCCAAGTCAGGAAACCTGAGCACACAAACCTTTCTTTGGTTTGTTTTAAATCATACTTGTTTTAACACTTAACACTTGATAGCCATCTTCAGGCTAGAGCAAAAATCAGTGTGAGCATCACAGGTCATTTACTGACCACAGCCAGTTAATTGTTCCCTCAGATTGTGCTGAATTTCTATAAACCTTCTCTTTTTAGGTGGCTGGAAACTAATTTCTAATGAAATTTCCAGAAAAAGATGAATGCACTCTCCCCACAAATTCTATTTTCTTCATTGTCTTTAAATTTTCCAGTCTCTCGAGAGTGCTTTGGTTCTTTAACCCTCTTTCTAGCATTGTCACCACAACAACCAACCTACATGGAAAGTCTAAATATATTTTAACAGCCCCAAAATCAGACAACAGTACAAAAGAATGAATAAGAACACAGCACAACCTTGACAGATACAAAGCTGCTGTTCACGTTCCTGATATTCTGTATCACATTTTTCTTCTCACCCACTAGCCAATTTTTGCTGTTTCCGTTGATATATTTGATGCAGTGAAAAAAATGTAGGTTTGAGGGAATATGGGTTTAACAAGCAAATAATTATTTGATGGTGTAACCTGCATGAAAAGATATTCACATGTTTTTACATATTACAAAACAGAGATGGACCTGAACCAAAGTCTTGGATTTAAATATTCTGAATTTTGGGGAAGCTGGGATCCAGATCCGAGCTTTGCTGGCATCAACCCATCTTTGGATAATAATAATTTGCATGTCTTATGCAAGGAAATAATTTTCAATTTTTCTGTTGTAGAATAAGTTGTAATCTTCCTGTTAATATATAACAAAATACTATCTTGCACTTTGGTAACTTTACTGCACGTCCATATATTAACACTATTGTAACTGTTACTACCTGTTAGTAAATAATCTTCCACTCTGTTCTGTGCTGATTAGACCTCAACTGGAGTAGTGTGTCCAGTTCTGGGTGCCACATTTCAGGAAAGATGTGGACAAATTGGAGGAAGTCCAGAGAAGAGCAACAAAAATGATTAAAGTTCTATAAAACATGAACTATGAGGGAAGATTAAATAAATTTAATTTTTTCAGTCTGTAGAAGTGAAGACAGAGGGGATATGATAACAGTTTTCAAGTACATAAAAGGTTACAAGGAGGAGGGAGAAAATTGTTCTCCTTAATCTCTGAGGATAGTACAAGCAGCAATGGACTGAAACTGCAGCAAGGGTGGTTTAGGTTCAACACAAGAAAAAACGTTAGGATGGTTAAGCACTGGAATAAATTGGACAAGGAAGTTGTGGAATCTGCATCATTGGAAATTTTTAAGATCAGGTTAGACCAGCATCTGTCAGGGATGGTTTAGATCAGTGGTGAGCCACCTGTGGCCCACAGGCTGCAGATTTTCCACCAGTGAGCTAGATAATATTTAGTCTTGCCTTGAGTGTAGGGGACTGAACTAGATGACCTCGAAGTCCCTTCCAGTCCTATGATTCTGTGATTCTAAGATTAATCCTTTTAGTCCTTTACTACCTGTATATATGACTCATTTATATATTAACTATTCTTTAGAATCTTTAGGATATTAACCAAGAATATGCTGAATTTTATCTAAAGCCCAAAATGCTGATCCTTGACCTACAAATACCTCATTTAGGACGTTTGTATGTTAGACTGTATATAATAATCCTGAGCGCCTTTATACCCACAGAACTCTAGATAGTCTAGAAAACCATTCCCTTAATATATACATAATGCTGAAATCTATTATCTTGTTAGTCCTCTCAGCTGTACATAATCATGCCTTCACACATAAATCAAGTAAACTGAAAATTATAGAAACAACATCAGAACACATTTCTTCTGGCAGAAGAGGTTCTTTTTGTTTGAAAACCCTAGGTAACGATTCTGGCATGGGGAATGAATCTGCCGTATCCCTCCAGATACAGCAAAGGACAGAGACAGAGCCAGCTCTTTATCATCATCATCACATGAAAGGGTGGTAATCTATTCTTTCTGTATTCTGTGTAGTACTAATTGCTGATTGATAATCTTTGATTAAATAATTATAATTGAGCCTGTTAATTCAACAATCTTGAGTTGTAATTAACTCAGACGCAACAGTAACTCTGCACTATCATAGTTGATTATTTCCTAAATATAATCCAATTAATTTTGGGTATAAAGGCATCAGATTATTTTCACTGACCTCTTCTTGGCTACCTTGTTATTTCTCATATGTAAGTTAAGGCATACAGTTCTATTTCTTTACTGATATAAAAGAAACACTGTCCACCTCATTAGGTTAAAATGAGAATTTAAAAGTTGCTTTTTCTTGTTGATCTGAAGCTTGACTTTCCACAAAGACTTTCTGAAAACAAAAATTGGCAGCAGCAAAAGCTTTAAAAGTGAGACTAAAAACTTTATGTCTTTTTCCATGTATACAAATATGTAGATGCTGAACTTTTATTGTTGCACAAAATTTCCTGGATTTGTTAGAAATTAGATACTAAAGTTACTGTTTTTTAAAAGACTAATATTCTGGGAATCCTAAATTTTGAGACCTATAATCATTGTACTTCATTCTTTATATCGCAACAACATTAAAAGTCCCCAACGTACTAGGTATTATGCAGACAAGTATCTGTTAGAAAATAACATTTAGAGTAAGGTGTTTTAGGCCTGTTACACCCTGGATATAGTACATACAAACATTACCAACTAGAAATTATGTAGGATTATCTCTTATGTAACCAAGGAAACTTGAAAAACTATAAAGAACATTTTTTTGTTGGACAAAACTAATAATATTTTTAAAATGCCTATCCAATGAATTTAACACAGAAATTCAAAGTCCACCCTCTCAAGGGTAATAAGTGATTTAATTTCCATATTAGATTTGTTTTGGATAGTGCATTGGTTGTAATTGTGATGGTTGAAACTGAGATGATATTGAGACACTTTATTAAGCCCAAAACGTAATTACATTTTTCAATAGGATACTTCTTGAAGTTTATCTGCCCTAGATCATGTAAAAATTAATAACCTTGTCATTCAAAATGCACAGTACCTGCAGGTACTACTGAATTTAAATTGAGATACTGCTTAGAATTAAGCTGATTTTAAATAATAGTTGATGACCAAGTATTTGAATGATGAGTGGCAAGGTACAGATGGCAAAGAAAGAAAACATTTATGTGCAAAGGGATGTTTAAGAGGAGAATGCAGAGGAATAGTTATTTTACTATTTTAGGTTTTGGAAGTACTTCACAGGATTGGAGTTTCACAATGGCAAGAGCAGAACATTTAAACGGGGGGGGGGGGGGAAACAGTTTTAAAACAGCTTTGAGTATAAGCCATAAACAAGCAAAAGAAGACAAGTTGAGGTAAGGATGCCACGACACATAACTTATCTCTGTTGGGGACAGTTTGCATACATAGTAGATAAGATTGCCTAGTGCTGTAATATTATGATAAAATGGCCGTTTACAGTGTGATATGGCTTCAAAACGGTCAATACAAGTTTAAGCTGCATATCATGGCTTCGGAAACCCCTTTTCTATACAACCCTGGCGTAAATATTGTGCTCAGTTCTAAAAAGGGTCAACGCCAAGGAGGCAGAGAATTTTGTGTGTATGTGTGTGTGTAACCCAGGAGGAATGGGATAAAAACAGAAGAACGGCCATACTGGATCAGACCAAAGGTCCATCTAGCTCAGTATCCTGTCTTCCGATAATGGCCAATGCCAGGTCCTTCAGAGGGAATGAACAGAACCGGTAATCATCAAGTTATCCATCCTCCATCATTCACTCACAGCTTCTGGCAAACAGAGATGGTATCCATAGCCATCCTGGCTAACAGACATTGCTGGACCTATCCTCCATGAACTTATCTAGTTCTTTTTTTGATTAAATCAAGAGAGAAAGATATCAGGATAGTTTTTCCTCATGGTGAGATATTTGCGGGTATGAAAGAGCTCCCAATGAAAGGGCCTGGAGATCCGCAGCTTCTGAGTTTTACAACAACAGAAAGATAACTATAGAAAACAGTCCTGTATTTGCAGGGAAATGAACTAGATCGTGGTTCTAAAACATGATTGCACTACGGACCCTTTCTGACAACAAAAATTACTACATGACCCCAGAAGGGAGAATTGAACCCTGAGGCTGCCCAAGCCCTTGTGCTCCAGGCAGGGGAAAAGCTGAAGCCTGAGCTCCACTACCCGAAGTATGGGCGGGAGGGAGCAAAGCTGAAGTCCAAAGGCTTCAGCCTTAGGCAGGGGACAGTGTCGGTTCAGGCTTTGGCTTTGGCCCTCTGACCCAGGGATAACAATGCTTCCCTAGCTCACAAGGGATTATGAAGCACTTGGAGATCTACAGTAGAGTCTCAACAAGAATGAGGACTAAAATTTATTTGGGCATAAGCTTTCGTGGGCTAAAACTCACTTCATCAGATGTATAGAGTTGAACATACAGTAGCATGCATGTTCTCTCTGTGTACACACACACACACACACACAGAACATGAAAAGATAAGGGTTGCCATACCAACACTAAGAGGCTAATTAGCTAAGGTGAACTACTATCAGCAGGATAAAAAAATACTTTTTGTAGTGATAATCGGGATGGTCCATTTCAAACAGTCGACAAGAAGGTGATTTTAACAGTAGGGGAAAATTAACATGAGAAAATAAATTTCAGTGTGTGTAATAACCATTCCCAGTCTTTATTCAAGCCTAATTTAATGGTATCCAATTTTCAAATTAATTCCAGTTCAGCAGTTTTTCATTGTTTTTTCTGTTGAAGAATTGCTACTTTTAAGTCAGTTACTGAGTGACCAAAGAGACTGAAGTGTTCTCCTACTGGTTTCTGAATGTTGTTTCCTGATGTTAGATTTTTGTCCATTTATTTTTTTGCACAGAGAGTGTCCGGTTTGGCCAATGTACATGGCAGAGGGGCACTACTGGCACATGATAGCATATATCACATTGGTAGGTGTGCAGGTGAACACATCCCTGATGGCGTGGCTGTTGTGATTAGGTCCTATGATGGTGTCACTAGAACAGATATGTGGACATAGTTCACACCAGGCTTTGCTGCAAGAATAGGTTCCTAGGGTGGTGTTTCTGCTGTGTGGTTGCTGGTGAGTATTTGCTTCAGATTAGGGGGCTATCTGTAAATGAGATCTCTCAAGATCTGTCTCCCAAGATTAAACAACTTGGGAAAGAAGGTTGTTCGTAATACTAAACAAAACATAATGTTTGTTCTTCGGTTCTATGGTTGTTTACAACTGAATATTCACTTAATACAGCTTTGAAACTTTACTATGCAGAAAAAAATGCTTAATTTAACAATTTTAATTTAAATGAAACAAGGAAAAAAAACAGATTCCTTACCTTGTTAATTTTTTTTTAAAAAAACACTTTCCTTTTTTTCTTAGGAGTTTATGGTTTAACACAGAACTATACTGTATTATTTTTTTGTCTCTGCTTGGTGCCTCATTGCGTACATACTGTTCCAAATGAGGCGTGTGGTTGACCTGTCAGTTCATAATTCTGAGGTTCTATTGCATTGATGAAAAGCACTATATTATTTCTTCTTCTTCTTTTCCTTCTTCTTCTCCTTCTTCTTCAAAGAATCTTATGTAAGACGACACCCAAACATCTGCCATAATTACTAGTTTAGTGACAGAAGAAAGCTCTACTTAAATGAGTATGAATCTATTCCATTAACTTCAAAAATATGTTTTGATAAAAAGTGAATATTAATGAGTAAATTAAATGGTTATTTTTCAAATAAGCATCTTGCCCTTTCACTTTTTAACTCAAATATTATAACTTGCCACACAAGTAGCCTTTTCCACTCTTGAAATCTTTTTACTTTGTTAAATCTGTAACTACAGGAATAATTAAAATATGACAAAACCAGTCAGAGGAAGGATGGTCTTGTGGTTAAAGTACAGGAAGAGAATTCAGGACATTAATGTTCAATTTCAGGATTTGGCACAGACATCCTGTGTGATTTTAAATATGTCCTTTAACAAATTAAGGTGCAGGGAAAGATTATCTGTGAAATGTGGGTGAGAAAACTTCCCTCCCTCACAGGGTTGTTGTGAGAATAAATTCTTTAATATTGGTGAGAGGCACTCAGGTAATAATACTACAGTGATTAAGGCGTGGGGGAAAGAAGTGTTATATAAGTATCGAAGTCTGTAAATGAATAACTTAACTGTTAAAAAGCAGTCACAAGTAATAATAAATTATACATAATATTTTACACACTTAACAAATTCACAGAGACGTAATTATGTTCACTGACAAATGCCAGTAGTCCATTGTATTCACACAGATTCTCTAGTCATGTCAAGATTCAGTGAGGATAGGACAAGAAGCAATGGGCTTAAATTGCAGCAAGAGAGGTTTAGGTTGGATATTAGGAAAAACTTCCTATCAGGGTGGTTAAATTCTCAAGAGAACAAGAACACCTAGCTCCCACAGCTGTGAACTGACTTGGAGATCTCTCTCTGCAATTTTTTATCGGCCCTATTTAAGATTGGTTTGAGTGTATTTAAATTTCTTCCAAATATAATTAAATCAGAATGTCAAAAGAGGGAGGAAATTCTCAAAACAGGAATGGAATCTGGAGTAAGAACTGATCTTTAGTTATCTTCCTTGTCCATCACTGTCCTTTTAATTAACAGAAAATCTGTTTCCTTATGTTTTAATTGCAGAAACTTTACAAAGCAAAGATTTAAATCAATAGCTCTCATTTCTTAATTCTTGCTGGAGCAAAAGAATTCCTGGCCATACCAATCCAGAAGCAGTTTGCTTTCAGGGTGAACTCCTTCAGTTATGAGAAATGTATCTTATTTTCAGGGACATTAATTATTAAACCCTTGAATGAAGGCACACCCATAAGTTAGCCAAAAAACTCAATTTAAGAGTATAAGATGAACTCCTGGCCCCACTGATTGCAGTGGCAAAAGTCGCATTGACTTCAATGGAGTAAGCTGTTCACCCCGGCCCATATTAGTCTCCAAGGGATGTGAAATGTAATTTTCCCAGGTAGTGAACTCTACTTTTGTCTTCACCTAGCTAATTTAGACTGTTACCTTTATACTATTAACAGACATTTCTTAAAACCTGCTTTCAATACACAAACTTTTCTAAGGGTTTGTCTATACTACCTGTCAAATTGGCAGGTAGCGATCCATCCAGTGGGGGTCAACCCTCAAGCACTCTCCCATTGACTCCTGTACTCCACCGCCACGAGATGCACGGGCGGAGTCGACGGGGGAGCAGCCGCAGTCAACTCACTGCAGTGAAGATACCGCGGTGAGTAGATCTAAGTATGTTGATTTCAGCTACTTTATTGCTGTTCTCCCTCTTATCATTCTTTAAATGATAGAGTTCATTATTCTAATGATTACTTTCACCCAAGCTGCTTTCCACTTTAAAATTCTCAACCGGTTTCTCTCTATTTGTCAAAATCAAATCTAGAACAGCCTTGCCCGTAGTAGCTTTCTCCACCTTCTGAAATAAAAAATTGTCTCCCGTACATTCCAATAACTTATTGGCTAACCTGTGCCTTGGTGTGTTATTTTCTCAACAGAAGTCTGAGTAACTGAAGTCCCCCATCACCACCAAGTCCTGTGCTTTGGATGATTTTGTTAGTTGTTTAGAAAATAACCTTTATCTGGGTTACTAATTTGCCAGTATTTTAATCTAGTAGTTTGAGCAGGAATCTGTATTTCCGCTCTAATACTGACCCACTATGTGACCTTTGGGAAACCTGTTCAAACTCTCAGTTCTAGCTATAAAATGAGTACAATGCTTGTATACTACACAGAGATGATGTGAGGTGTAACTAGTGTTTTTTAATATTTTGCTATACTTGGTGAATGGTGCTATAGAAATTCAGTTTATATCATTATTGTAAGAAGGAGAAATATTTCTTAAGTAATTGAAAATATTGCATAGCTAGTTAATGTCTATCCATACAAGCTGACCAATAGAGGATAGATTATGGTAAAGCATGCATATAAATAGAAATAAATGAAATCTATTTAGCAAATATTGTGAAAAATTAGTACATTTTCCTTTTAAAAAAACTGGCAGTAATTTAAAATGTTAAGTTAATCATTGCTGCCAACAACTGTATTGTGAATAGTCTATTTCCATAAAGTCTCATTATTCTTATCTCTCAAGTAAAAACAGATTTGACAGGCACTGTTGTATATATTAGACAATAGCAAAAATTGGAGCGTTTATCATTTGTATCCAAACAAAGCCCATCTTTTTGTTCGGGGCCATAACAATTCCTTTCACGTGCACAGTGGCAGTTCACCTTTTCTTTCTCTGCTCCCACTAATGTTACCTTTCCATTGGTAAGAGGAGAAAAAGTCTGCATCTCCCCTTTCTTCTTTTTCCTTTCCTTTGAGATCCTTCCTATCACAAGCTTATTGATTTCAGAACCCTGAACAATGGCAAGAATGCTTGTCTTCACTGTGAATGAAGTGATAATATTTTCAGCTTTCTGTGCCTAATATCAGTGATGTTGGATAGATCTTAAGAATCAATCATTCAGTAGATTTAATGAGGAATACTTGTGGCACCTTAGAGACTAACCAGAAATATTCCAGCATAAGCTTTTGTGGGCTATAGCCCACTTAATCGGATGCATAGAATGGAATACACAGAAATAAGATGCATTTATATACATAGAAAGCAAAAAAAATTGTACATTACCATACCAATTCTAAGAGGCTGTTTAATTTGGATGGGCCATTATCAGCAAAAGAGAAATGCCTTTTGTAGTGGATCTGTGTCTGACAAGTGATAAGAACCTTCGAAGGGAACTTAACTAGGGAAATGCATTCAATTAGTGTAATGACAAAGCCATTCACAAAGTTTGTTTAACTCTTGGTTGATAGTGTCCAATTTGAAAATTAATTCCAGTTCCTCAGCTTCTCGTTGGAGTCTGTTTTGGAAGTTTTTCTTACAAACTATCTTCCAACACTATCGACCAAGGGTTAAATAAAGATTGTGAATGGCTTTGTCATTACACTAATTGAATGCATTTCCCTAGTTAAATTCCCTTCAAAGGTTTTTTTTTTGCTTTCTGCATATATAAATGCATCTTACTTCTGTGTATTCCATTCTATGCATCCGATTAAGGGGGCTATAGCCCACAAAAGCTTATGCTGAAATAAACCGGTTAGTCTCTAAGGTGCCACAAGTATTCCGCGTTCAATCTACTGAATGATTGATTCTTAAGATCTATCCAACATTCCTGGTTTTATTTAAGGATACAGACTAACACGACTGCTAATCGTAAATCAGTAGATTTAGACTGTAAAGAATAAGACCATAGTAATGTGCCTTTCTTCTAATGTTCATGGTTAGGATGTAGATAGGACATTTTTCTTAAATCTTTTAAAAAAAGCACCACGCCACTTCCTGCAGCCCCCACTGGACCGGGACGGCAAACCGCGGCCAGTGGGAGCCTCAGTCGGTGAAACAGCAGGTAAACAAAGTGGCAGGGCCCGCTAAGGGTGCTTACCCTGCGGTCCCGCGTACCAACATTGCCGATCCCTGCTGTAGTGTCTTGTCTCTTTGCAACAAATAAGTTCTGTGAGTGTTTAGTAAGGGCCTGGACATCGCAGAGACACATCTCTGAGAAAGTCTGAAGATGGGGTCCACTGTTCATTACCTGCAAGGGAAAGTTTGGACTCTGAGTCCTGAAGAGTTTCCTGGCAAGAGACACAAGCTGGTATGTTAGTGAACTGTCACATAGTTTAGCAATAGCAAAACCCTCATTTGCTGAGGCTGAGACAGGTAACACAGTAAGTCACAGTTCTTGGAATCCTAGCAGATCATCACTCAGCCATTGGCTCTACCACAGGTAGGGCCACATCACTCAGTGCTCCAGATGTTTTGGGCTTCACTGTGATCCAGAGGCAGCTGGTAACTTATTCATGTTCCCAGGGCTGTCTGTGTTATGTCATGAACCTTGGGATAGATCAGAATTAGGAGAGCGCAAAGAGGGTTTAGAGCCCCCAAGAACATCAGAACATAAAAAACAGCCATACTGGGTCAGACCAAGGGTCCCTCTAGCCCAATATACAGTCTTCTGATAGTGGCCAATGCCAGGGGCTTGAGAGGGAATGAACAGAATAGGTAATCCTCAGGCGATCCATTACCTGCTTCTGGCAAACAGAGGCAATGGGACATCATTCCTGCCCTTTGCCTCCTTCTCTCCACACTAGGAGTTCTGTGCTGCGCCTCTTACAGAATATCACTCCATCAGGTCCATAATCTCTCTCTAGCTCATTTCCCCTCTTCCTTGCCATAAAAATCCATTAGCTACATGCTTTATGCCACCACACCCACACGTCCACAAAGGGGTGGGTAGAAGACAGTCTTCTCCCCAGGAGTGCCTTGCTAGAATCACACTGGAGTTTGAGATCAGAAGCCTTCAAAAATTGCGTCCTAGTTGACATGCATGCCTGGATCCTCCACCAAGGTTGACAACAGTGATAGGTATAGTGATGTATTTTGTCAAATGGGCATTATGTATTAGGGAATGCAAAAGGTGAGGACAACAAACTGTTTTCTATATGCAACTGCAGAAGCATAAACTCGCAACCTATTATAGTCCCTACTGACCTGGGTCCACCACAACACACTGATCTAGAAGTGAAAGACCCTGCACACCATTACCAATCCATCCCTTTTACCAGCACTCTCATTAATTTGACTTTCCAGTTTGTAACAAAATTACATATTATTACGATAGTCTAAAAAAACTTTGTTTTTTGGGGTCCAAATAGTCTGATTTTGGCCCTTAATTAAGGAATTTTCATATTCTTTTATTTGGAAATTATAATAAGGTAATATAATGAGAGTTGACATTTGAACTATGTATTTTTGCATTAAAACTTGAAGTCCTGATTTTAGGGCTGGTTATCTTCAAATAACCACTGAGATGCTTTACATTATTTCATTATTCTTTTCCTACATCCTGAGCTAATTGACCTTTTTAACTATAGGAATGTTCTCTTATCTTCAAGAGGAAATATACGGTTTTAAGAGAAGAAATAAACAACGGCTCAATTATGTCCCCATCACTGCAAACCCTAAAAGAACAACCTCCCCTTCATTTAGACTTCTCCCCTTCATTTAGATGTCTATTTAACACTTCCAATAAGCCTGTATTAAATTAAAACACGTTTAAAGTCAGAAACAAAAGGTAACATACCAAAAGGTCTCAAAATATACTTCATATTAAAACAAATGTTTCAATTCATCTCCTACTAAATGAGACAGAAACCTACACAAATGATGGTACAATTCTATTTTCTGTGTCAACACAGAAATATGTCCTTGCTAAAAGAATTAAGGTTTCCATAAAAACGCTAAAAAAATGTAAACTTAGCCACCAAAGTGAGACCATAAACCATAAACTGGAATGTCTCCAAAATAAACATCTCCAAAATTGTTTTAGGGACCTTTCTTATCTTTGCGGGAACTAGCCGTGATGGATCTATTAGCACAACTAATGCACTTCTTAACAATATGCAAAGGAATAAGATAATTTAAAAAGTGTGCTCACAAGATTCCCTAATTTGTAAAAGTAATAATCAATGTCAGTTTTACAACTAGAAGGCAATAAAATTTTAAAGCCAAATAATATTTTTTGATATTTCTGTTAAAGCTCAAGGTGTTCAGATGAAGGCTTTCTGTAATAAAATAGTGTTTGTGGGAATATATATAGTTGGATAAGTTCATATATGTAGGAGAAATTTTTCATTAACACCACACAGTTGTGGTGTATAAAATCAGTTATGCTCATATATCAGTAAATCTAGAAATGTTGTATAAAGATTAAGTGTAGCAATTGTGAATTTATATTAAAAGACATTCATAAGACTTAGAACTCTTGCTGTGTTGCTAATGTTTTGAAGTATTTAGCACAATTGTTAAAATGAGCTAAAATATTCTAATTACTTGGAATTAAGATATGGGAATTTTATAACAACTTGGAAGCTGTCTTCAAATTATAGTCAAGCTAGGGATAACTTTTTCCTGCAGTTGGAAGTGGGATGGAATAAAACCCCTCCCTAAATAAAAGTCATATGAAGTAAGAAGAAAGAATAAACTCCAAAATAACCAAATATAAGAAAGACCGCTGTTTAGTTTTTATCTCTTCTTAAAACAATGAAAGACTAAATGGGAAGGCTCTCAAGCAATCCTGTTGGCATTGTCTATTTAAATTAGAGATTCCCCCAAACAAAGCTGGAACTTTGAAAAAAAACTGTTGTGAAGATATGTCACCTACTGGATGGGTAGGAAACTTGCCGTAACACTTAAATTGTCCAGTGAATGAATTATCACTTGCAATAAAGATTTAAACGGTCCAATAGAAAATCACCAAATATGTAGTTCAAGCCAATCCTTACAACTGCATCGAAGAATAACTGCATAAAAGGTGTGGCAAAATCCCTGTTCATTGTTCTTTCTCCACTTAAAAGATCTGATTCTTCATCTCAGAGATCCAGTCTTTGCTGCAGATCCTGAGATTCTAAACACCACGGCGTCCCAATCCTGACACAAGATGAGCCTCCCTATTCACAGCAGCAGTGTTTACTGACATTTCTCTCTCAGAGTTTCTTTTAACTACAAGTCCTTTACACATAAAAACCTTGGTCTTGGAACCTTAAAAGTTCCATATATAAGCAGTCTTAGGAAAGCAAGGCTTTCCCGAAAATCAAAGATACAAAAAGAAAAAAAAAACAAAAACCCACCATCACATCAGAAAACTCTCTGGAAACTAAAGAAAAGGTGAGATGAATCCCACTTTGCGCTAACACACAAAGATTTTAAAAAGTCAATATTTATTGCTAAGACTAGGGAATTTCTGTGCTTTGAAGGAAGCCAGAATTTGGCTTTAGAAAGCAAAAATATGGCCTTTCTGGAATTCTGAACTCCCTTGAAGTTCAGATTCTTGCTCAACCTACCCAGACCAAGGTTCTGAATCGCGGAATTGAAATTTCAAATTAATAAACTTAACTTCGTAGCTAATATTAAGATATCCTGATACCAAATAAATACCAAGAGAGAAATAGAGCCTTAAAGTATCCTCAAGATTTGAAATCTTCTAAGAATCATAACTGGACTGAGTTACAGGCTTTAAACCTAACATCTTGTGTAACTAAGTACTTGTGCCTAAATTCAATTATCTTTCCATCTAGAGAGCATTGTAATTGTGAGGAAATAATATTTGCATTTTTCATATGTTAAGGATGACCCTTCTAAAGCTGACGGCCTTCTAAAGCTGTTTTCCTGTTGCTTAAAGAAATAACTCAGAATTTATAAGTCTTGCCATGTATTTTCAAAAATCTGGACCTGTACTGTATTATGTTAGATCTTTGTGAAAAGTCAGCATTTGATGGTTTACTTTGTTTTGTCAAAACTTAATTACTCACTTTAAATGCTACTGAGTGGTAGCAACTTTGTTAAATCACTTTTCTGTTCATAGCTTGTATGTGATACACTCACCATCCTTCAGCTGTGCTGTCTTTGCCAGTGTGAGGTAGAATCAGCTGGTGGTGAGAGATGTCTCATCAGATGTTTCTCCTTTGTAACAATATATTGCTTGTGAGAGTGACAAAACCCTGCGAGGAGGGGAGGATGTCACAGCCCAGGCTCCCACATAAGCCCAAACATCTATAATACCTATTTTTACCCCACAGCCCAAGCAAATTGACCTGGACTCTGAGACTCAGGTCTTGCCTTAACGTACAGCACTACAGCGTGCAACTGCTTCACTGAAGCACTTTAGTGAACATGCTACTACATCAGCGTAGTTAACTCACCTCCTCAAGAGGTGGTAGCTATATCATCAGGAGACGCTCTCTCGTTGACAATGCTGTCTACCCGGGTTAGGTTGGTATAGGTACGTCGCTCAGTGGTGTGGGTTTTTCACATCCCTGAGCAATGCAGTTATACTGATACAGCAGTGATTCTCAATGAGCAGTATGTGTACCCCTGGGGATACTACTGCTCTATATACTATATACTAAAATGTAAGTACAATATTTATATTCCAATCAATTTATTTGATAATTATATGGTAAAAATGAGAAAGTTAGGAATTTTTCAGTAATAGTGTATTGTGACACTTTTGTATTTTAGATCTGATTTTGTAAGCAAATAGTTTATAAGGTAGGTGAAATTTGGGGTTTACAAGAAAAATCAGACTCCTAAAAGGGATACATAGTTTGGAAAGATTAAAGCCACTGTGATATAGGTCTCTAGTATAGACCTAGCCTCAGGCACTACAGTGTTTTCTCTGCAACGTAAACATACCCTTCGATTGTTACAGGTTTACCTTTGTTTATTCCAATTACTAAGAACATTGTGCTCCTTTAATTACTTTCTTGCATATTAATTTTGCTTGTGTTTATACTTTACAAATGTGCTTTGTCTTTGACCATCCAAACAGTTTCCTTTTTATGCAAAGTAACTGAAAGACAGAAGGACCTGTTTACCCCTAATCCGTTTTGTAAACTGCTCACCTTTGTTCAGTTTACACATCACATAATACTCACTTAGAATTTATTACAATCTTTCACGGTCTCCAAACTTAAGCCTGTTTAACCCACCGAACCCAAAACTAGTTTGCTCATTCTGTAGTGTTATTGTAACAGTTATGTGGTTATTGTATCTTTGCTTTCCATGCTGTCATAGTAACATACTTCATCTAGGTCAGGGGTGGGCAAAATATGGTGCAGTGGGGCGCTCAGGTAGGCTGCATGTCTGCAGTGGCCCCACACTGCTTCCGGAAGCAGCCAGCCGCTACTGGCACATCTCTGTGTGCCCCGGCAGAGTGTGAGGGGGAGATGGGTCCGCATGCTGTCCCGACCCCCAGCACCGTCCTCACAGCTCCCGTTGGCCGGAAACCATCGCTGGGAGTTGCCTGTGGTAAGCATCCCCTGGTCAGAGCCTGCACCTTGCACCCCCTCTCCCTGCCCCAGGTCAGAACCCCCTCTACACCAAAACTCCTTCCCAGACCCTGTACCTTCTCCTGCCCAGTGCGGAGCCCCCTCCTGCACCAAACTTCCTCCCAGACCCGGCACCCCCTCCATTCATATAGTAGAAATTTGCAGCCTGTGATGATTTACCAAAATTCGTGGAGTGGCCCCCCTGTGAAAATTATTGCCCACCCCTGATTTAGGCACATGTATCTAAACACTGCTCAGTTTTGAGCTGTACTGGTCATATGACTAAATATGCCTTAAGAATTATGATTAGTCCTAGAATTCTATATTCTTGAGAGAATTGAGAAGAATTACTAGTTTTATTAAACTTGTTTAAATTGGTATTATTTTCAAGTATATCTGCACATTTAGCTTACCAGTTTTTATCATAATTGTTTTGATTTAGCCTAAGGTATTTTTGATATTAGATAAGTTATAGTGTTGTAACTAGTTTATTTTCATTGAATTTTTCTTGGATATTTGATATTATATGTAAGTTGTTCATTGAATTGTTAATGATTAGCCTCTCCCAATAGGAGACATATACGCTGATATGTTTAGGGCCTTGAGTAATTGATTGATTGAATAACATGGTTGTTTATTTTATGGCTTTTTGAATTTTACCCATCTATGATACTAGTTCTACCACAGTTAAATAAAATTTTGTTGTGATTTCATCTTACATTTTAGAATGTCATTGCTAATTAGAAGCTGATTTTAAATATTGATATATTGCATTTTGTTTACTTTTCATGTGATATAACTTATTTGCATAATCCTTGTCAATTTGATTGTTTATTGGTTTCTTTTATAATTTTTAAATTATATAAGTGTCGTCTTTGTTTCAACTCAAGTTCAATTGTTTATTCTAGGGCATCCTTTAGTGTACAGAAAAAAAATCATCAGTAAATTTTATGGGGACTACCCTGAACGCAGTCTTATCAATAACCATAAGCAATAAATCCATCTTTTGATTAGGTTTTTCTGAACTAGTCTAATGAGAAGCAATTAATTAATTGGATGAAACAACAATTACATTTAATTATCAATTTTGATAATTGTTCATTTTCTTTTGGCAATTTTACTTGAAAATTGTCTGGTATCCAATCTCTTGCTACCCCCACAATATTCACTGAACATGTTTGAGCAAAAACACAAGGATTCAGGTCTGCAGTTTCCAACCAAATAATTGATATTTATTTAGATGAAAAAATAAAATTATACATACTAGCTTTCACAAGAGATCAACAAGTAAAAGTCCCTGGACATCTTTCATTAAGGCCTCAAGGAAAAGAACGTATTTTAACACTAGCAAGACACTGCCGAAAGAGACACTAATTTGGATTAACAACCTCTTATTTGTATTACCATAATACCTAGGATCCCAAGTCATGGCTCAGGACCGCACTGTACTAGGCACTGTCACCATGGCAACGTATTTTCTTTTTCCTTAATCTAGGGTGCCATTTTGCATTACTTACTTTATCCTGGGAGAAGATGTTTATAGAAATTTTTGATGAAGTCTTCAAGAACTATTAGACATTCTGTTTCTTTAGAAAAATTTCATTCTTGTGTATTTTGTTGGAAATGTTTGTTCACATGGAGGAGAAACTGAACAGCGCTAACAGTTCAAAGAAAGGTAAGGGCAGCCTGGAAAGCCCTCTGCAATCAAACAAGCTTATGAAATTACATTGCAGAGAATTACTAGTCAGGCCCAAGAATGAAATAAGAACAAGAAAATTTGTCATTCTCACATTGTTTTTTAAATAAAGTACTTAGAAAAAAGAAAGGTTAATTGCTCAGAACAGTTACATAGGTTTGCATTGCTTTGACTGAATCAAAATTGTATGTGCAATACATTTCCTTTACTTATGGCTAGCCATACATAGCTTGCCAATTTCATTCGCTATTTAAATGGAAAAAATATGACCACTACAAGTGCACTGCTCTTCTTTTTCACCATGAATAAAATAATGCTTTCCTTCAAATGTTATTGGAACCACATACCTTAAAATTCTGATTGAGGTTGTTTTGTTACAAGAATGAAAGCACAAATGGAGTCTGCTTTATACAAAGGAGCTGCTTTCTCTGTTTATGTTGAGATGACTTATGGGAAATACATATCTCTGCAGACAAAGTGATCTTTTTCCCCCAGAGATCAGAAAAAAAATTACAAGAGAGCAGGGTAAAGTGCATGTTCTCCTACACCGCTCCACAGTATTAGTTTTCGCTGGTTTGATAAAATTCCAGTACTATAATCTTCTGAACTAACACTCCAGCAAAGGTTACTTGTACATTCCAAATTTTGTAAGTGATATATCAGGCATACTGAATGCTACTAACAAACCACAAAACAGATCTTTTGTTGTGCTTCCAGAAGTAAGATTTACAGCTCATTTCAGCTTCTATTACAAATGTTTAAAATAATTTATTTGTAAGGCCCCTTTCTGTTTTAGCAAGGGAAAAGGGAGACAGAGTTTGGTCACACTAGTAGCAAAACGGCCACCTCCTTTAAATATCATATCAAGGGCACATGCCACATATAGTGGCGGGTTGTGGTTGAGTTATGAGGAGAGTTTATGGTAGCAAAAGAGCCAAATATGCCCAGGCGTCTGAAGGACCAAGACTTGCAACTAGCATGCACGACTCCATGCTATCCAGCTCAGCCTGTTTACAATAGAGGCAGGATATTTGTACCACAACCACAGAATTCAAAAGGGGTTATCAGGTCTAGCATCTGTTTTTCATTTAACTAAGGGAAGAGTTTTCATTCCTCTTGCAAATACAAGCATTGGGGTAAGAAAAAAGGACATTGCAGTAATCAAGACACAAGATGGTGAGAGCCTGGACAAGAGTTTTAGTTGTGTGGATGAATAGGAAAGGCCATATCTTGGAGATATTACACAGAAAGAATTGGTTAGCCTGGATGTGAGGACCTAGCGAGCTTGAGTCAAAGATGATATCAAGCTTGTGACCCTGCATGACAGGCAGGATGGTGATACTGTCCATTGTGAACAAGAAAGGAAGTATTCTGGTGAGAAGGGCTTTATCATAGAGACAGGCAGAGATTTTAATTTGGACATAAGACAGGTCTAATCTCTTGAAACGGGATATATTTAAATTCCAATGAGTACTTGGATTTCTCTTACAGTATTCTTATTTATTTACAAAATTTCGTTCAAGAGATACACATGCAACACATGGCATGAGGGAAGAGATATCTCTAATAACCAAGAAGCTCAATTTCAATTATTAAACTTTATACATTTGAACTCTAGGCAGTGGATAGACTATGGCTGTTAAGGTCAAGTCAACACCTTGAATTACACCTGAACAACCAAAGATAGCACAATAACAATCTATAAAGATTAATCATGTAGAGCTCACACCACTTTATTGTGAGACAATGTGATACATGACTGGTTATGCTGAAATGTCTGTACATAACTACCTAGGGCATACCTAAAGGCTCAAATTGTGCTCTCCCATGGGTATAAATCCAGAATAATTCACTAGGGACCAGATCCTCAATCTATGTAAATTTTTGTAGCTCAGTTGAAACCAGAGGAGCTATGGCAGTTTATACCAGTCAAAAACCTGGACCTAAATCACTGAAGTCAATAAAGTCACTCTGGACTTGCTGCAGAATTTGATCCCTAATTATTTTCATATGTTTCAAACATTATACTATGCTTAAATGTTATTAAAATCAACAGAAAGTCATATTTTTCCTTTTGCATTTTAATACCATATATACTCAATATAATGCATTTATATTTTATTATTTAACAGCAGCAAACATTCACATATCTATTTCTTCTGAATCTATTAATTAAAGTAGCAATTAGGGAAACAAACATGTTTACGAATATGAATGCGAACAGAAAATCAGTTACTCTGTGATGAGTTTAACACAGACCATACAAATTAAATGAATTTTACATCTTACACTCAAATTGTAAGGCAGATTTTCCAACATTCTAAAAATGTTCAACACAGATATTATATGTACTTTAAAAAAGTGGCCATGATGTGCCATGTACATTGGCCAAACTGGACAATCTCTACGCAAAAGAATAAATGGACACAAATCTGATATCCAGAATAACAACATTCAAAAACCAGTGGGAGAACACTTCAATCTTCCCAGTCACTCAGTAACAGACCTAAAAGTGGAAATTTTTCAACAACAACAAAAAAATCAAACACAGACTCCAACGTGAAACTGCAGAACTGGAATTAATTTGTAAACTGGACACCATCAGATTAGGCCTGAATAAAGACTGGGAGTGATTCGGTCATTAAAAAACCTAGAACTAGTTTCCCCAATATTATTTTTTTCCCTACTGTTACTCACACCTTCTTGTCAACTCTCTGAAATGGGGCACTCTCATTACCATTTCAAAAGTTATTTTTCCTCTCTTGGTATCCTGCTGTCAATTGGATTGTCCCGTTAGACTGACCTCACACTTGGTAAGGCAACTCACATATTTTCATGTATTTATATCTGCTCCTGTATTTTCCACTCCATACATCTGATGAAGTGAGTTCTAGCCCATGAAATCTTATGCCCAAATAAATTTGCTAGTCTCCAAGGTGCCATAAGTACTCTGCCCCTCCCTTTTTTTTTAATGTTAGGATTGGTCTAATGGATAGTACTTTTACAACTAAGTGAAAAACTGGAAATCAGGAGTCACCTGGTATTTCTCACTACTCAGCTGTCTGGAAGCTGTACATAACTGACTATCTCAGTCCATGCAGGGAAAGATGTGAAAACTGTGCCATATTTTAACTTCAGCTATTGTCTGTTTCAGATACTACTTTTTTATTTTCCATCTGTGAGGTAGTCAGGCTTGCCTCCCCACTCTGAACTCTAGGGTACAGATGTGGAACCTGCTGAAAAGACCCCCCCAAGCTTATTTTATCATCTTAGGTTAAAACTTCCCCCAAGACACAAGTTTCTTCTGTGTCTGGAACAGTACGCTGCCACCATCAAGCGTGACCCCAAGAACTAGGGGCTGGGCCACTTGAAGCCCCCTCTCTTCAAAAAAATCCCCCAAGCCTATACCTCCTTCCCTTGGAAAGGCTTGAGAAAAACCCCTCACCAATCCTTCTAGGTGCCTGACCAAAAGCCTGAATCTTACACAATGGAAAACAAAGCAGACAGCTTCTTAAAAGAAATATTTTAATTAAAGGAAAAGAAGAGAAAGTTTCTACAGGAATCAGTGAAAAAAACCCACACTTTGCAATCACAACAAGAATCAAAGGAATACCCAGACCACAGAGGAATTCCCCCCTCTGCTGAGTCTTTAAAGTTACAGAGGAAACACAGGGATAGCTCCCAAAAACCTGAGAAATTCACGAGTGAGAAACAAATATAAAACTGAAACCGCGTTGCCTGGCTAAACTTCCTGTTGCTGTTTAGAAAAGTTATAGATAGATGGAGAGAAGAAAACTATCTGATTCCCCTGATAGCCCAGAGCAAATGCAACAAAAAAAGACAAAGGACTTTCCCTCCCTCCAGGTTTGAAAGCATCTTCGCTTCCCATCGGTTTCTTTGGTCAGGTGCCAACCAGGTTTCTTTTAGCTTCTTAATCCCTTACAGGTAAACAGGAATTCTAGGCTACTTTATACTTATGACAGAGGTAAAGTATTTTGAGGCAGGGAGAGAGGTATGGAAATATGGGATTATAAACCCAAACTGCCTCAGTAGAGTCAGTAACTGAACTCTAGTTTAGTTAGGTCCTATACATTGATGACAACAACCAAGAACAAAATGCAAGGTCCTGTCTTGTGAAGAGCAATTACTGCATGGTGAACTACAGAATGAAGTCATTATGAGTTGAGCGTATTCATCATGTTTCAGACTAGATTCAAATTACTGTTTTGAGAGAGAGGAGTATGTAATTTTGCTGAATTCATTATGCAAGGTAAAGTCATAGCCCAGATGTTGATCTTCCATAGCAATTCATGAAATAGAATATAAGAAGATGCTAACAAACTTCAAACTACGGTAATAACTAATTTACACTACACTCCTGCAGCACATTTCAGTGAGGGCACACCTGCATACATACTTTTAATTACAAGATAAAGCCTTAAATTTTACAAACAAAATCATCTTCAAAATCTTCAAATTCCTGAGATTAAAGATGCAACAGACTAACTGCTAGGACTTGATCTAAGTTTCATCAATATAAAATCTGGAGTAATGTCATTCATTTAATCTTTGATAGAGTTATTCTGGATTTACAACTGTATAAACTATGATTGGAATCAGCCCTGCACACACACACACACAAACAAAATTTAAAAGATGTAAATACACGCAGCCCAATGTAGACTCTATGGGTAGAAAAAGAGGGTAAGAGGATGAAATGTGAACTCTATTATTTTAAATCATGCAGAATAAAGGGTAACGGCAGGAAAAAATGGCCAATCTGGTATAACAACATAATTAATGCATATGTACTGTGACGGAGTCAGACCAGAAGGATATAGGAGAGTGCTGGAAGGCAGGTATATTAGTCTCAGGATGTGCAGGTCCTTGTTCCCTGGATAGCCAAACAAAGGCTACTCCAGGCCAATCAAGACACCTGGGGCCAATTAAGAACCTTCTAGAAAGGAGTAGAAACAGCTAGCCTAATTGGGACACCTGAAGCCAATCAGGGACTGGCTGAAACCAGATAAAAACCTCCCAGTTAGTCAGGTGGGCTGTGGGTGTCAGGAGCTGTGGGAAGAAGTTATGCTGTTGGTGAGACTGAGTGTAGGACAACATATCATCCAGAAGGAAGGAGGCCCTGAGGTAAGGGAGAAGTGGAGTTTGAAGAAGCAGGGACTGCTGTGGGGAAGTAGCCCAGGGAATTGTATTGTGTTTTGTGCCTAAAAGGTCAGCCATCTTAGCTGATACTATTAGGGTCCCTGGGCTGGAGTCCGGAGTAGAGGGCGGGCCCGGGCTCCCCCCTTTTTCCATCTTCCATACTGGCCTGTGATGAAGGCAACTCACTAGGTGGTGACTCTTGCCAATTATACTGAGAAAGGGAGGTCACTCTGGGGCCTAGATGAGTTTCTGAGGCCCCTAAATCTGCCAGGAAGCGCAGGACCCACAAGTACAGACTTGGAGCTTTGTCACAGTACACAAAATGCAAGAATTATAAATCTTTCTACAAATAGATGACTGATAATAGCTTTTGAAGATCTAAAATAAGAAAATAGTGTGAACGTGTAAATGACTGCTTTCTCCTGCTGGATTCCTTATTTTCCTTTAGAAGGTTTATTCTAGGCAAACTGATTTAACAGGTATTTTTGAGTTTTAAGGTGTCTTTACTATAGTGCAGGTATCACCATATTACTAGAGGGTTTGCAGAGGCAAATTAGAGGTCAGACTTGTATTAAAGAACATCATAGATACAGTTGAAAATATTATGCACCCGACTTCCAACCTCCAACCAAACTTCTTCAAATAGAAACCAGTCAACCTGAAATTTCTCAAGTGTAGAATCAAAAAGCTCTTTTCACTACAGGTCTCATGAGAATGACGACATTATTTGAACACATTCCCAACATATGCCTCAGGTTGTTTACAAGTAGTATGTAAATTAACTATTCAGCTAATACCTCATTTCAGCAGATGTCAGAAATTTCAAACTAACATTGACAGTAGCTGTCATACATTTAGAAGATGCAGCAGAAATCTAAAAATACCAATGTCATACATACTGTAGTTAATAAAATCAGCTGGAATGCAAAAGTTTACAGAAGAAATGTTTTATTACTTTGGACAGACTGTGATCTTGTAAATATGCTATGTTGTTTAGACAAATATACACTTAAATGATGATTATTAAATTTAAACTCTCAAATCTATGGAAATTAAGCTTTTAGGGCTGGAATATGGCTGGCTAGAGCAGGCATGCAAGAAGGAAACATGTAAGAAATAAAAGAGTTAGGAATCACAGCACTGGACTCTCCAAGGGCTCCTCCAGATCCTAGTGAACCAGAACTGATAAAGAAAGTGGGAGCAGGAAAAGACTGGTAAGCAGGGATGGCTCTATGTCTTCTGCCGCCCAAAGCGCAGCAGTCAGGTGACATTTGGAGCCATTCTGTCAGGTATCATTTGGCGGCTTTGGGACCTGCTCCTGCAACACAATCACTCCCGCTACCCTTAAGAGACTGAAGCATTAAAAGTCAGAATAATATGAATATTTAATATGAAATTTCGGCTCACACTCCCAGCCCATGGTCTAAAGGTCAGAGCACAGAACTGAGAGCAAGGAATTCCAAAATTCTAATTCTGGCTACAGCACTTTCTCTTTTCAACAATATTTACTTTATAATATAGGCCACCTGCATTATTTTTTTAAGCTGCCGCTCTTCAACCTTAAGAAATTCATTGCAATCAAACAACTATACTAGGTCATTTCAAAACTACTTTATGCAAAACATTGCTGACTGAGATTTTATCAAATTTCAAACTGGGAGCAAATGTTCTTAAGTAGGTTCTAAGAAGTGCAAAATGGACATGGCCACTATTTGCAGCAGTGTAGTAAGCAAAAGCAGGATTAGCTACACTAAAAAAGAGCAATGAAGATTTTGACAGAGTACTGAAAATCTAGTGTTTCTTTACTCTTTGAACAGTGAAGATTGAATGAGTTTTGTGGAAGCATTAAACACTGAATATTAGTGAACTTTGCAAAAGTAAGACAAAAGTAAGGCTTCCCACAGCCCCCATTGGACTGGGATTGTGAACTGCGGCCAGTGGGAGCTGCGATCGGTGAACCGGTAAGTAAACAAACAAACAAACCGGCAGGGCCCGCTAAGGGTGCTTACCCTGAGGTGCCGCATGCCAAGGTTGCTGATCCTGATCTAAATCATAGTTGAAGACATTGAACTGGACCCAGAACTGATCCTTAAAGGACCCCACTCATTCTGCCCTTCCTGCATGACTGTGAACCACTGAAAATTACTCTCTGGGGATGATTTTCCAACCAGTTATGCACCAACCTTATAGTAGTTTCATCTAGGTTGCATTTCCCTAGTTTGTTTATGAGAAGGTCATGCAAGACAGTATCAAAAGATTTACTAATTTCAAGATTTACTATGTCTACCGCTCTCCCTCCCACAGACACAAGGCTTGTTATCCTGTCAAAGAAAACTATCAGATTGGTTTAACACAATTTGTTCTTGACAAATCCATACTATTACTTATCACCTTATTTTCTTCTAGATCAGTGGTAGGCAATCTGTTGCCCGTGGGCCGCATGCTGCCTATCAGGATAATCTGATTGCGACCGCAAGACATTTTGCTGATGTTGACAATCCACAGTCACGCCTCCCCCTGCCCCTAACAGCTCCCAATGGCCACGGTTCTAGATGTTTGCATATTGATTGCTTAATTATTTTCTCTGTTATATTCCCCTGTGCAGAAGTTAAGCTGACTGGTCTGTAATTCCCCAGGTTGCCTTTATTTTCCTTTTTCTATATTTGCCCTTTTCCAGTCTTCCAGAATCTCTCCCGTCTTCCATTACTTTTCAAAGATAATCGCTAATGTATCAGATACCTCCCGAGTCAGCTCATTAAGAATTCTAGGATGCATTTCATCAGGCCTTGGTGACTTGAAGATGTCTAAGTAATTTTTAACTTGTTTTTAAGTGATCCTTTTCCTCAGGGAGTCAGTCACCCCCATCTTCAATACACTCAGAGGTCAAATACTATCAACTGATTCAGAGAAACAAAAACACAGCAAGCAATTTTGTCCTTAGGCTTTTCCTTTGCTCAGGGAGACTTGGGCATTTTCTCTGACTGGAAAACCAAGTTTGCCATTCCTTAGGGAGGCTTTGTATACAGCTGCCTGCAGTTCTTAAGCTTCACAAATCTAGTTCCCCTAGGAATGAAAAGAAGGTCTTTCCCTTGCCAAGGCATCCAAACATTTGAAGTCTATTTCCTTCCTTTCATTCCTGTTTACATCCTAGTTATATGGCACCAAGTCCATGTTTATTTCTGGCAGGTGATGCAAGGTTGAACTGACTGCAATCTGTCTGCAGACCAGAGCATTAAGCCCTTTTTGTTTGTCTCAGTGGGGTTTCATACACCTGTTAGCTTGGGGCAAGAGGTTCTTAACTTCTCAGAAAACAATCAATAAAATTCAATCAGGAGCTATAGCAGAAGCCCTTCCAGATAATTTCAAAACTATACAAAAGCATAAGTGATGACAAATATTCCAAAGACATGTATTCTAAAGATACAGATTCTAATCAGCAGGAGTAAGAGTCTGAGATGTTGTCAGCTTCAATTGCAATAACATTTTCTGCATCGTAGTTGTATTTAATTTTCACACAGCTATCAAATCCATGTTCTGTCCTTAATACTTCATAGCTTTTATTTCTTCCTGTCTTTTAATGCTTCCTATTTTCTCTTGTTTTAAGTTGTATTTTCTTAAAAAATATTTTTGTTTCTTTAATGAAATATAAGAGCCAGGCAAAAACTTGAAAATAAATAAATAAATAAATAAACAAACAAACAAACTATGAACATTAGTTCACACTTTAAAACAGATTCCTCTTAATTGCATTTATTCCTCTTTTATGTTCACTTTATGCAAATATTCAATTGAAGACGGGTAATATTCAGACAAACAGCAATTATTAAGCTAATACTAGAGAATATTCATGGAACACACTTACGAATCTGTGAATGAGAATATTTGTACTGGAACCTGAGGGCATGTCTATTCTGTCCCACAGTTCAGACTAACGGTCTCAGTAGTAGTGCACACCAAAGTGGAATGCTGTGGGCACAAACATAACGGTCCAGATGTTGGCATTAGAGCACTGCTATTCACACCTCCTTACTCCAAACTGCAGGGCACTGTAGACATGCCCTGAGAGTTATACTCATCCAAAGAACTAACATATATGTATTTATGTATCCAGTCAAAACTAAACACAGCTAACACTGAATACCAAACACTCAATGAATTGCTGATGCTTTATCTCTATAACAAGAATATTCAATAATATTATTTGAGTAAATAAATTAAAAATACCATAACCAACTTGCAATGATATCAGACTCTCTTAGAATATTTATCCAAAATTACTGGCCTCCAAAGGAGAAAAAAAATTATAATAGAATAAAGGAACTTGTAAATATGTCTCAATTTATTTAACCATAACCATGATAACCATGTAATAGTTAAATATTAAAGATATCAGACTGTACAACAGCTGAAATGAAATGACTTATCCCTTTTAGAAAGCTAAGATTTCACCGTTTACAAAATTTCTCTCATCACAAGTTTTGAGATACAGATCTTAAATCTGTCACTAGTCCAGGAATTTATATTGGCCAGACTGCACCTTTGTATTTTTGAGAGCAGATTCCATACTTCATGTAGAGGGTAGAGAAGGAGGGAATGGAAACATTTGTCCCACAAGTTTATTTAAAGAAATATGTCAGCAGTTTGAGGTTGCTAGAAGTGATCTCAAGATAGGTGATATACATACATGTGTGCATATAGTCTACATATAAGCTACTATATAGGTCTTCGTAAATATGTGTGGAGTGGTGGTGACATTTAAATTTATCATGCATCTTTTTGAAAGTTTTATCAGTACTCTAAGCATACATACACATATATAATGTTAGAACTATACACATATTTATGCATTGCCATATAAGCTTCACATTACAAGTAACTGAACTCAATTAAAAAGTTAGAGTAGTTATGTTGGATGCATTTTCCATAAACATTTCTGCAGAAAAGCATCAATTTTGGGAATAAAAAAATATCAGTTTCTGTCAGGAAAATCTAAATAAAACATTTTATTTCAGATCAGTTGTTTCAATAAAAAGTGTCAAAATGAAACATTACTACATTTCCAAATCAAAATCTGATTCTGTGAAAAGCTTTGATATTTCAACTTTTTGTCCTGTTTCAGGACAAAAACAAATACTAAAATAGTGGAAATTCCCATAGGTCAAAAAATAACATTTCTGGATCAGTTCTACCTTTGAATATTGTAGATTTGTGCATGCGAATTTAAATACTTGAAATCTGAATCCAGACAAAAGCACCCTGAACCAGATACCTGAGTTATTGTGTTATGCTTAGGTTCCAGCATCCTCAATAGTTTTCTGAAAATAAAGCCACAGTAAAAATCCTCCCTCCACTGCTGTATCGTTTAGGGATTTAGATTAATTTCTTCATCCCAGCTGTAACTTCACTGAATATAAAATGAAGAATACTTGTGGCACCTTAGAGACTAATCAATTTATTTCAGCATAAGCTTTCGTAGGCTACAGCCCACTTCATTGGATGCATAGAATGGAACACACAGAAGTAAGATGCGTGTGTGTGCGTGTGTATGTATGTGTGTGTATATGTATATGTGTATATACATATACACACACACACACACACACACACATATATATATACACACACACACACACACACCCCTTACTTCTGTGTGTTCCATTCTATGCATCCGATGAAGCGGGCTATAGCCCACGAAAGCTTATGCTGAAATAAATTGATTAGTCTCTAAGGTGCCACAAGTATTCTTTGTTTTGTTTACGGATACAGACTAATACAGCTGCTAATCTTAAACCGTTCACTGAATATAACAATCTAACTTTCTGATTCTTAATAGAAAATCAGGCTACACTCCATAACATGTTTTGAGAGTATCTCCTCCCTAGTTACCAAGTAGCCCCACCAACTAAAGACTTCTCTTGTCCACTACAGTCTGCCTGTCCTACTCCATTTTACTGTGGTGTTAGATGGAATGTTGTCTTGAGGCCACAACTTCCTGATTCAGCCAGGGATTATGAGTAGGTATTGGAGATTATTTGGCAGTATTAAAAGACAAGCAAAAATTTACACACCAAAAGAAGTCATTAGTACAATTTAGTTTCTTGCTAATTTGCAGAAATAATGGAAAGAAAAATAATTTTTGCTACATTCTGTGAATTTCCTTATGCTGTGGCAGAAATTATAACTGATATGAAAAGGGGGAAAGAGCTCAGAGTTGATATTCTTTTTGTTGCATATTTTGATCCATATTTAAATCTCAAGTTGCAAGTACAGCTAATGAGGCAGTATCTGAGAAGGAGCTACAAGTCAGATAAGGAAGGAAGGCACTCAAACCTAACTCTAAGCCTGAGTTTTTCCTTTCCCAAATATAGTAGGCATAACTGGAATAAAGAAAGGATGAAGAAATCAGATTGGCAATGACTGCAGTCATTTAATACTTGGAAGAAAATAAGGGAGCGGGACTGCGTCACAAAAGGACCAAGAACTAAAGAATACATAGAGAACATATCTGCATCAAGCTGGACTTATTGCTCACTGTCTGGTGCTCATTAGCAAGTGACACTATAAACTCTGCTTTGAAATATCCCAAATGTTGAAGCAAACACGTTGGAGAAGTTTCATGCCAAAGTCTTTGAGTTGCTTATCCCTTGTTTTTTCTCTCTTCCCCCGGTCAATATTTTTTATTATTGATACATTAATAGGTTTATATCAGAAGAAACAAAAAGTCCTGTGGCACCTTAAAGACTAACAAAAGATTTTTGTTACTCTTTAAAATGCCACAGGACTCTTTGTTGCTTCTGCTAATCCAGACTAACACAGCTACCTCTCTGAGGTTTATTTCAGTGTGTTACCATCAAGAACAGAAAATCTGTATAAGAGCTATATTACATTTAACTTGTTTCTCAATAACTTTAGAGCAAGTAGAATGTAGAAAAGCTGTTACCCAAAGATAAACAATTATTTTTTCATTTTACATATTTCTTTATAACTAATGAGAAATGCATATAAACAAATAGCCTATACTCTATTCACAAAGGTGGCCCTGACCAAGTACATCTCCATCCTCTATAGGCATCTATATTATAACCAATTCAAAAATATTAATCACATTTCAATTCAGTAAAATGGTGATGGGGAATACTTGGAATTAATAAAGGTCAAGACACATTTATAGGAACCACTTCAATGTTCAGCTGCACGGATGCCAGTGTGAGATCGCACCACTTTTACCTGCTCGGAGGAAAAATGCTACAAACAGAAGAAATATCTGAAACAACTAATGATTACTGATGAGCAGATCTCAAAAGGTTTGGAAGTAGTTTGATATGATTAGAGTGGATTCTTTTTTTATTTCCAAATTTGCATGTTATTTGTTTAATGAAAAATAAACTATTTCATTTATTTTTTTTAAAAAAAGGTTTGGATAAGAACCCAAAAATGTCCATCCCAATATCTTAGATCTGAAAAACTACACTACAAATCTTATTAGAATATGAGATTCGTGGTATTCCTACTTCCTGTAAATATCACAAATCATAGAATATCAGGGTTGGAAGAGACCTCAGGAGGTCATCTAGTCCAACTCCCTGCTAAAGGAGGACCAATCCCCAAATAAATGATCCCAGCCAGGGCTTTATCAAGCCTGACCTTTAAAACCTCTAAGGAAGGAGATTCCACCACCTCCCTAAGTAACCCATTCCTGTGCTTCACCACCCTCCTAGTGAAAAAGATTTTCTTCATATTTAACCCAAACCTCTCCCACTGCAGCTTGAGACCATTGCTCTTTGTTCTGTCATCTGGTACCACTGAGAACAGTCTACATCCATTGTCTCTGGAACTCCCTTTTAGGTAGTTGAAAGCAGCGGCCAAATCCCCCCTCATTCTTCTCTTCTGCAGACTAAACAATCCTAGTTCCCTCAGCCTCTCCTCATAAGTCATGTGGTGCCTACCCCTACTATGGCCTCTCTCTCTGCACCTTCACTTGTGGAGATTTAAAATGATGAACAACAAATGTTAATTTTCACACAAACCGCCCCAGCTAATTTTTGCTTTGAGTTTTATTATTTATAGTACAGTCTAGTACATTAGGACTGAACTCCATTGTATTAGGTACTGTTTAAGCATAGATATATTCTCTGCCCTGACAAGATTACAGTTGATAGACAAACCTAGACATGGAGTGTAACAAAAAATAAGAGGTAAATGGCCAGGGAAGATGAGGGTATAAGTAATAATGTCACATTGTTATATAGGCTAACACTGCACAGCTTGATGTTATTGAATCATTTAAACATCTTTAATTATGGTTTTAAAGATTAAAACTGTTGTCTATTTAAACATGTTAGCTACTTAAAAAAATATTATGTAACCTCACACCAACTATCTCCAATGACCCCTCTTTAGCTATATTATTAGTTTAAAACAAAAAACTAATAAAAATTATCCTTACAATTCCCTCAAATGATGAGGGAACTTTCACAACTCATTCCTTGAGTTGGATTGTCATTTTGCTGCAGTTCAAGAGTAGCTCCATGCATGTATCAGGTGCAAGAAGAGGGCATTAAGATCAATTAAGGAATGTATTTTCAGACATCTCCATAGTGTGAGCCTGAGAAAATGACATTTGTGCCACTGAGGCCTCTCCTTAGTTATTCCCTTTTTCAATCACTCCCACATGCAACAGCCTCACACTTCAACAAAATACAGGAACTCCTCACTTAAAGTTGCCCCAGTTAACACTGTTTCAATGTTAAGTTGCTGATCAATTAGGGAACATGCTCGTTTAAAGTTGTGCAATGCTCCCTTATAAAGTCGTTTGGCAGCAGCCTGCTTTGCCCACTGCTTGCAGGAAGAGCAGCCCGTTGGAGCTAGCTGGTAGTGGCTTGGAACCAGGATGGACCGGCAGCCCCCCATCAGCTGCCCGCTCCCCTAAGTTCCCTGTGTGGCAGCCACCCAGCAGGTTATCAACTGCCGGCAGTTCAATTGTCCCTGCGCCCCACTGCCATGTGCTGCTCCCGCCCTCTGCCTTGGAGCTGCTCCCAGGATCCTCCTGCTTGCTGTGGGTTGGGGAGGGGGAAAAGGGAGGGACTAATGTCAGGGTGTCTCCCTCACCGCTGCTCCTGCACCCCGCCTACCCCTTCTCCATATAAAGCAGAGTGGGAATATGGATTGAGACAGACAGAGAGAGTTTGGGGCAGCAGCTGCTGTTTCAACTTCCTGATCCACTTAAAAATACAATGTACTTACTTAAGAGTGGGGTCAGCATACTTAAAGGGGCAATAAGCATCTCTCTCTCACACACGGTGTGTGTCTCTGTCTGCCATGCTGCCTTTTAGAATGTGAGGCTACATTAACAACGTGTTAATCCTTGAGGGCTCAGCCATTCAAGTTCATCATTTATCAGTAAGGCATTCCCTGGGAAATATCCCACTCTCTAATTTCACCATCTCAACCAAGCTTCACAATCATCATCGCTGTGTACAGGATTAAATTGTTTGTTTAAAACATATACACTGTGTGTGTATATATAGTTTTTTGGTCTGGAGAAAAAAAAATCCCTGGAACCTAACCCCTCGCCCCATTTACATTAATTCTTATGGAGAAGCTGGATTCGCTTAACATCATTTTGCTTAAAGTCACATTGTTCAGGAACATAACTACAACGTTAAGCGAGGATGTTCCTGTAGCTAATATTGTGGGATAAATGACATCACTGAGAGTTTTGGGATTGTCATGGTTCTCTTCCCCTTTCCTCTCCCCAATATTCTTGGGTTAGCAGAAGGAAAATGTTTGGGCCATGTGACCCTAAAAATCTTGGCTCAGCCTAGGGAGGAGTACTGCCTCAAAGAGGCCAGGGGAAGGTTTGACCAGTGCCCTCTACCTTATCCCGTGAGATGCTGACAGCCACTGCCATCAGGACACTCACCTGAAGTATAGAAAACGCTTTGTAGAGTATAGTGCACGTAACATCTTTCAATCCAAGTCTCACAGACCATATTTTTCCCAGAGATTGATGCTGACCTACTATACAACACTACAGTTAGATCTCCATGGATGAACCAAGGCCCAGTGCCAAAGGATCAGCAACTTCTACGTCTGAAATGAAGAAGGCCATCTTGCAGTAGCAGTGTTAGCCCACGGAAAAAAAAAAAGGAGTGAATGCCCCATGACAGTTCAAAATGGTAGTTATGGCTACAAGCAAGGATACATTCCACCAAATACCCTACTCATGAGTTTCATCTGCTGCTATTTTTTTTTATTTTGCAACAACTATCAGCTTTTTCTTAAAGAAGAGAGCGCAACACTTATTTAAAATAAATAAAACAGCTTTTCACTTCAGACTACTTGCACCATCGACTTCTTCCATTTAAAGACCAGATTTGTTAAGAAAACACTGAAAACTCTTTTGACACTCATCTATAAACAGATTATGTTTGTAGGGCTGTTTCCACAGGATAACTATGAAATTGGGTTAATGACCTGTGAGCTGGAAAATGAAATATGATGTGTCTGCATGCAAATTAATTCACTTGGATAGAAAAATATAAAGAAGTTAAACATGGGTTAAATGGCAGTAAATCAGTTAAAGTCATTTACTTTCTTCTGTTAGTATTAATATCAGGAAAGAAAGCAGCATGGATGGCTTGCATCAAGAAGCATATAACGAGATGTTAGTCTCCTCATAGTTAAGGAATTTCCTTTTATAAACCCAGTTTTGAAAACTCACCATACCACCACTCTCACCTTACTTTGCAAAAAAACAAAAATAGCTCCATTGAAATTTTCCATGCCAGTTCTTGGCCTAGCATAAAATTTTATTGGAAAGTTTAAGGCAAATCAGTCAGACAAAGCTTTGGAGAAATATGGGGACCAAAACAGGCAGTGAAGTCATACTTTTGAAAGATGCTCCTAACATTTTTTTGAATCGACTCTCAAAGGGTTTCATATGTTGGACAGGACTGAAGCCAGTCTAAGTTTAGGTACTGTGTACTCTATTTGGGGGGTGGAATTTAGAAAGTAACTGTGTTTTTGAACACATAAGGAAGTCTGCAATAAGTGTTTTACATGGTGGTCATGGCCCAGATCTGGATGTCCAGGACATGATCACAAAGTTGTAGGGAGTCCATTTGCGATGACTGACAGCCACATGAACAAGGGGTCATACATAGGAAGGGGGGAATATCTAGAAATCAATCGGATCCATTTCTGCATACCTTGAAAGGTTCTCTGGAGTACCTGATCCCCAGGGACTCCTGTCACTGGACTCATTTGAGCATTTTAAACACCATTAGGAAATTCCCAAACAAACAAGAAGTTAAGGCTAAGCAGACAATGCAAATGCTTCCTCCCACCTTCCAAGCAATTTCAAATCTACTGGTCCATTAAGATGGGCTGCAGGCAGAAAGAAAATGAGGTAAGTGAAAAAGGAAAACAGAATTGAAATGGATTAACACCGGGCTTTCTGGTAAAACATCAACATTGTTACTTCTCAGATGATAGATTACCTGTTCAAATCAGAGAAGCAAAGGAGGGGGTCTTTTAACTGTGATGCTGCTTCTTAAAATAAGCAAGTTTGATACTGACTTTGATTTTCTTGAGAGCAGTAACTATATGAGGTTTCCAACTTATGTCCTCTTATTGTCCCAGAGCTTACCAGGCTCATTCCCCGTTATGCTGGACAGAATGAAAATAAGGGATCTGAGCTCTCATGCTTCCAGACATAAGCCAATGAACAGGGTGATGAAAAGTCTTGCACTAGGGCTATGTTTTTCCATGATTCTTGACTAAGGTTCCTCAGCTACTTCAGAATTGTACAATGAATGACAGACACAGACACATCCATTTGTAAGACACTGATTTTCTTAAGTGTAACGTGTCAGAGACACTAAGAAAGGGAACTCTTAAATATAATACAGCTTTAAAAGAAGCTTAAATTATAGAATCTGTTATATAACTATGGACAAGGTAAAATCAGGCTCATGGAAAACCCCACGTGAAATTATTTTGTTGCTTTCATTAAAACCGATATTTAAGAAAAATGGCAAAGGACTGTCATATCATGTCAAAATAACTAATTACTGAAGTTTACTTTTCAGTCATCGTTCCATCTGCTGAGGCATTTAATAGAGCTCCTCACTGGAGGTGGAGATGACATATTACTAATAGGAAAAAAATGTTTCATCATTCTCAGTATTAAGAAACTAAGTTCTTTCTCAAACCAGTTTCATTTACTTTCTTATAGTCGCTAAAGTGCCCACGATATTTTATCTGCACAAATTACTAATTTTAGGAATAAGAAATCATATGGCCTCAAACTATAAGATACAGTCTTATTATTGAAAGCATTTGTTCACTGCTGCACAACTTTATTTAAGGTGCATGCAAGGAGTAAAATCTTGAATTTGTCAAGCCAAACTGATTTGCAGAAGTGTTCACCTTAAGTGTTGACTGAATTTTTTGTTGCTTATTCCTCAAATAGTTCATTTTTTTTGCCTTAAAGAAAATTTAGAGGCCAACACATTTTAAAAGCAGATGGCTCACGTGTACAACTTTATCTGTAGAATGTAGAGTAAATGCCATGTTTACTTTATTGTAAACACTGAAAAATAATTAAAATAAGGATTCAAGTCTCTAAAAAAAGTTCAACATTTCAGACCTTATAAAGACCTTAATAAATCCCTTTGAGTGGCTTGCATCAAGGGTGCATTTTAAATGAATGTAATGACTATTGCCCATATGTTTTGTGTGTCTTAAAGCAAGCCTAAAATGGAAAGACTACATGCTAAACAGATTTTCTGAAAATTTAGGAAATAAACTGTTTTCTTAAAATCAGATTTACATTTGCAAATTCAATATCAAACACCTGATGTTTACCATTTCCAAACTGAACCCTGACATACCAGTGCATGTGCTGTCATATCCCACTGACACCACTGAAATCAACAGAATATCAACATGCAACTGGTACATTTAGTAGCACAGGCGATACTTATCTTCTGAAAATGGGCCCTGATTCTGCGGAGACTCAGGGTATGGTTACACTTACAAGATTATAGCACTATAGGTTATAGCGGTCCCCTTATACAGTAATATGTATAGCGCTATTGTATGTCCACACTCAGATGCTCCTGCAGTATAGCATGGCCACATTTGGGGCACTTAATGCGGCATTAAGAGCAGCGCATTAGGGCAGGTATCCCAGCATTCAGCTGGGTGCAACGTGCTTTTTAAACGAGGGGGGTGAGGGGGGACGCGTTGTGTGTATGCGGAGGGAGAGAGACAGTGGTTTTTCCGTTTTTCTGAAAGCCTGTCAGTGAGCCTCCGTTCACAGAAGGCTTTGTTTTCACACAGGCTCCCTCCTTAAACATTTGAATTGCTTATCTGCCGAGTTAAGAAAGAAA
The DNA here is from genome assembly GCA_007922305.1 of Dermatemys mawii. Lineage (NCBI taxonomy): Eukaryota > Metazoa > Chordata > Testudines > Dermatemydidae > Dermatemys > Dermatemys mawii. Next base: position 23,802,383 of record ML677341.1, on the reverse strand, counting down.
CTCTAAAGAGGTACTTCCGCATTCCTCCAGCCGAGTTCAAAACAAAGGGAAGAGACGTCAATTGCCTTAAATGGCTCTAGGCATCTCCAGAGATTACTTGAAGCGCAGTGGGTGTCCACATCCTTGCTGTAGCGCTACAGCAGCTGCGCTACAGCCCTTATTCCCCATGCGGAGGTGGATTAACAATAGCGCTATAACTCAGCAGTTATAGCGCTCTACGTGCCTTGCCAGTGTGGACGGGGAGGAAGTTATAGCGCTCGTGGGGGCTTTATAGCGCTATAAAGTGCCAGTGTAACCATGGCCTTATATACTTAAATGGAACTACTTGCTGTGTGTGAAGTTAAGTTAATTGGACTAATTGCAGCAAGTAAAATTAAGCACATGTGTAAACACTCACAGAATTCCGTCAATAGTTATACATTGGACAATTCTCAGTTGACTAAGATTGATACATTTACTTCTATTACTTTCCTAATTTATTTAACTTAAAATATTTGAACATAAACTGAACAATTCCTGTTCACTTATCTCTCTCACTATCTTTTTTTTTAAAAGTAGATTTCACACAATAAAAACCTGTTTTCATCACTATACTAATACTTTGTCTCTATGGAAGTGTTTTTTGTTCCTATGGAAATAATTTGTTTCTATTAATTATTTCCTCAGGAAAAAATTACAATGACACTCAATACTGGGTCTTAGAATGCTTTAGAAAAAAAACTTTAAATCAGAGAGAACATTTGCTTGACTATATAGGTCTCAAATAATCTCCCCAAAATAGCTATAATTGCAATAATTCCCACTGCTCAGTATTCTTGTGCATTTTTTATTTAATTTCTACTTTCTTTCATTGCCTCTCGTGTTTAGTTCAGTTTTCCACAACATATTTATATCCTCATAAGCAACACACAGAGTATCAAAGAACTACTTTTCTTATGTAGTTAAGAAATAAAATCAATACTATTACTTCAATATCTATTACATTTTCATTTCTCCATTGTATAGTTTTCTCCACTTGAATCAACTTTTCTCTATCCTGTTTTCCCTGTGCTTAAGGGCCACTTTTCTTATTCTCTTTAGTTAAAAAACAAGACAAAGTGCCAATTATTATTTAGATGCTAACATTTCAAATCAGCAATCCCAGCCAGTTTCCTTTAATTGCAATATTCCCACCTCATCTGCACTACAGTAGAGAAAATCAGTCTCTTTGCAAATTCATTATTAGATACAAAATACACTAAAGGATCAGTTGTGTAAGTCTATTATTCTTGCTCAGACAAGCTAACAAACAAAAACTACATTTACTGTCAATGAAGGTTGCAGCAGTACACATTTAATTTTCCCAAAAGTTAAAGGAATAGAAATAAGAAGCAAGACTTGTACATTATTTTTCACCTTCATATTGCCTACAACGTCACTGATAACGCATTCTAAAACTCCACAAGGCTTTCACTTCCATCACCAACAGATCCAAAAAAGAAAAATGTACCCCAGCTTTCTCAAACTTGCTCTCTAACACAAAACCTTATGGGCTGACCTCCCTTGCTTTTATATCAGCAGATCAGTAAACCGGATTATCACACAATCCAGACATTTGGGAAGTTCTTCTGCTTTGTCACTGCTAAGGCCCAGTGCCAATGTGGGAATCAAGAAGCATGAAGGCCACCATCTCGGCCAGCAGGGGGGACTGAAAAACTGACCTCCAGAGTTGAGTCAGTCTTCACAACATGTGCTATGGGGCCAGCCCCTCAAGCTCAGAAGTGCCACAGATACACATCTTCAGTGGACTAGATATAGAGAGGGCCACAGTATACACGTTACCAGTGGTTACACAGGCAAAATGCATGATAAATAACTGAACATGTGTGTAGTGGTCCCTCGCTCTCCAGCAAGGAGGGAGGCCACTCTGTCTCATTGTAGGGGTAGTGGTCTTCGGGCTTGGGCCACCTCAGTGGGGTCCTTCTAAAAAAAGCAATCATACAACCATAGTCTGCACTCCTGTCGCCACCCTGGGGTGTGGGCACAATGACCTAGTCTTTAGCCCTCAGCCCACTCAGCTGGGGCTGAAAGCAATTAACAGTCTGAGGTTTTAGCCTAAACTGGGGATTAAGCAGCCAACAAACACAGAGTCAACAGGTTCTAGCCCTTTGAGCAAGGCAGAGCAGGGTTTAGTCTCAGGTTCAGGGTAGGCAGCCAGCTAACACATGGTCAATAAGCCCTGGCCCTTTGGGCGTGGCTAGGGTGATTAGACAGCAAGTGTGAAAAAAAATCAAGACGGGGGAGGGGGGTAAAAGGAGCCTATATAAGGAAAAGGACCCAAAATCAGGACTGTCCCTATAAAATCGGGACATCTGGTCACCCTAGGCGCAGCAGAGCAAGGGGCAGGCTTTAGCCTAAGCTTGGGGCTCAGGCAGCCAGCAAACCTATATAGTCTCAGGGTTCAGGGAGGAGTGAGTGCCCACACAGTCTTGGGGGCTCCAAAAGGGGCTGAACACACAGCAGGCAGTCAGCCCTATAGCTGGCCAGTGGTCACCTGCCCCCAAGCTACTTCCCAGCTCCCCATGGTTTGGTACCTCAGGTATCCACCAGTCCTCAGGCTCCTCTCTGTAGACAGCTGATGGTAGTCCCAGCAGCACCTCATCTGGGTCTATCTCCTCCGGGGGCAAGGTACGGCAGAGCATAGATTCAACTCCTGAGCGCCGCAGCAGGGGAAGGAGGTAGCCATCTCCTCTACTGTCTCCCGCACAACTGAGCTGCAGGGCCATCCCTTTATACTTCCTGTCCCGCCCCGGTCCTTCCAGTGAGAGGGACAGGGTGGGTTTGGCTCCGCCCACCAAGGGAAGTGTAGTAGTCCCTCGCTGTCCACTCCGGAGTGAGGCCATTCTGTCTCACTACAATGTGTATTGATGATTCAGCCCATAACAGGTTAATTTTTCAGTAAAAAAAAAAAATCTATTTTAAAGATGTCTTTTCACTTCATAGCTCTCCTACAACTACACCATCATTCCCTGTTTAGATCAGCAGCAGGGCTCGAGCACTAGACCTTCACACCCCTAGCTTATACCCTTGCTGTTTGAGCTGTCAGAGAGTAATTACTAGTTCTTTTGTAGACTAGCCACTGGAAGAGAACTTGACACACACTTTTTCAGTGGGCTTTGCAGGTATTTACTAGTCTACAACACGATATCAATGATCAGGAATCCTGCATTCTATCTCCAGCTCTCAGAGAAGAGTTATTTGTAATGTTTAGAGATAGGATAAACTCTAAAAGGGAGCATTGCGCAGTGAATTAGATTGGGATTTATCCTGAGTTCTGGGTTGGAACCGATCTTGCATAAACTTTGTACTAACGTATTTAAAAAATTGGAAGGAATGTTCAGCAGCTCTTCCCTAAACATCTTTTGAGGTTGAAGTTCATGGCTTTAGTCAATAATAAGGGTAGTGAATTGAATGGAAATTTAAATAGAAATTAAATTCTCCTAATTATCTCTATCAATTCATTTTTGATCAAACCACCATGAAAAATTCAACTAGTATTCTAAGTTTATATTCTATACTTATGATTTTCCCCTCTCAGTGAAATATTTTACAAAATACAGATTTTAAGTACCTATTACCACTCAATATTGTAACTATGAACTATGATTCAGTTACTGTGGCAGATAATACACATAGTTTAAGTTTCACGATAACTGTGGTAATATATCAGAAAAATAGTAAACTACAATTCAAAAAATACTCAGTATAGCATAAATCACAGCTTTTATTCTTTAGGGTCAAAGCTTCCTGGCACTGACAATACAATGGTGGATATATAATCATAAACTCAAACCTTGAAGAACAAATAACTACACTTATCAGTCTATCTTACTTTTAAGTGATATCCTGTGTTAATTTATGAGGCAGTGTAGTCTATTGGACTGAGTTTAGGTCTGAGAGCCATGAATTCCTGAGTTTTAAACTTGGCTCTGACATTCCCATGGGACCTTGGGCAAAATCATTTAACCTCTGTGCTTTAGGTTCCTCATGTGTAACATTTCCCTTCACAAACTGTTGTAACTACTGTTTAGATAAAACTTTGATAACCTAAATCTTCAGAGATATTGTATTTTAAACTGCACAAAAACTCAGCCACAGGACTGAAATCCTGCAAGTTCTTAGTGAATGCCATTTTAGGTAGTGGATCTAGATTTGTAAAAGTATTTGTGGGGGAAAATCTTTGAATATACTGAATGGGAAATACAGGTAATTTAACAAAGAGGGTAATAAAATAAAAGGGAAAGAGAGGCAATAGAAACATCAATGAGATTACATACTGACTCAGCAAAGGTTAGAGCATAGCACAGTAGAGCAAAGAATAATTCTTCAAATAAATGCAATACAAAATATCTCTGACTCATTTCTTGTAGAAATGGGTCTTGTAAGTAGTAATATGAATGAAAAGAGCACAGTGGCCTGCAGACCTGCTCAGGAAGATCATGTAATGCATAGTGTCTGCTGTCAAAGGGATCAGTGATAAGAGTATTTACAGTTTCTTCCATACAATAACTTATCTGACCTGGTGCACCATTTCTACCATGGTGTCTACAAGAAATGAATCTAATGTATTTCATTCCCAACATTCACAGGGCACTAAGGTGACTGAAAGAGTGGGAGAAAGCAGTAGTAGGCAATGTGCTCATACAAAGAGGCAGAATCTGTTCATTTTTACATCAATAATGCAGCAGTATGGATCTCTCTTATAAAATACACAGCTGTTGCATCAAAGCTTGGATCTTTTAACAGTAAAGTCCTGGTAGTCGAAATAAATATATTTAATTAGTTTATTCCAAGAGCCAAGAATGCTGCCTGAAAGGCATAAGGCAATCTTGAGCCAAATATATTCCTGCTGAGTATCTCCTCTGAGCTCTTGAATTAACTAAGCATTCTGAGGATATGGAACCAATATAATAATATACCAACTTAGTATTTCATCTTTCATTTATTTTTTCAAATCACCCTAATATTTTGTAAGGAGATATCAAATTGATCATAAAAAACAAACTGCAATAGTTGAAAGTAAATAATTTTCCAAGCAAAGTTTTGAAATCTGACACTTACATTATTGTGTTAAAGTTACCCTCCTCTGTATTAAAATTACCTTCCACGTAGACATGCAGAAGAAAAAAGGACTACAATATTTCACCCCAAATTTTCCATAAATGGATTTAGTGGAGGGGATGGTGCCCAGTGTAAACATATAGTTGGGAGGGAAAGGTAGCCGGCATTAAGATATTGTTTGGGAAATAGCATAAATTGAAATAGCCTGGTAGCATGTTTGGAGGCAGAATGAATTAAGCTATTCATGGGGAAATACTCAGAACGAATTCACTGTTGGGGAGACAGCATTAAGTGTTTTAATTGTGGTTAGGAGGCAGCCCAACATTAATTAAAACTGCCTCAATAAATCAATTCATTTTGTGGGGGAAAGGCGGCATTGACTGATTGATTTAGAGCATGTTTTCTAGAGGCAGCACATTAATTAGCAGAGCAGAGTTCAGCCAGCAAGAGACTGGGGTCTCTGGGCCCAAGCTACTGGGGAAGTGCTCCATTAGAATGGGCAGAGCTCGCAGGCGTGACTTGCAAGGGGGCAGTGTATTTCAGCCTTTTGCATTTTCCTAGCTATTGTATATGTAGTATTCAGAGAAAAGTAATCATGTAAAACCAAATTACTATTTGTGTGTGAAATCAACAATCTAAGTTCTACAAATACAGGTGATCTTAAAAAAGCAGCCCAATTCTTCCTTCATCTACATTGGTGTATATATCATTGGAAACAACTATGTCCTCACTAATTTCTGCATCTTGCAACTCACTCCCTGCCTATCCACCTTATTTCAGAATCATTCCAGCAATATAACCCACTGTCTTGTGCTAATAATTTGAATTATCTTTAAAAAGAAATTAATGTAACATGAAATGTACTAACAAAGCAGTTCTATAACTTTATTCTTTGTACGCCTTCTTCTCTGCGCATACCTAATGTCAGTCCCCCTGTCTTTTTTAGGCACAATTTAGATTCTAAACTCTTTCAGTCAAAAACTGGCTAAAGTTTTCAAATGTAGGCACCCAAAATAAGTCACCTATATTCATATTTAGGCACTGGAGTAAACAGTCTGGTTTTCAAAGGTGTGGAATTGTGTCTGCCTGGCTTTTTTAAAAATAGGCATTCCATGCATGTTTGCTTGTCTGGGCCCATGACCTTATTATCTATATAGAAGTGCCATGCACATTGCCTATGCAATACAAATGTTAATGATAATAAATAGGTAAAATAATCACCACATTTTAAGATAAAATGTATAGATCAATTTACCCTAAGCCACTTACATTTTCAGAAAATCTCACTGTGAAATTCCAAAGTTTTCCTTATTATGTTTCCGGAAATCTTTGCCTCAGTGACTGTCTCAGTTTAAGTAAAAATTTCTCAAGAGTGTACATCCCCCTCATATACAGTACAGACCTGTTTACATGAGAATCCGCTTAATGAGCAGTACCACCATACCTCCCACTGCTACCTATTTAAACACACGAGACTCATTAACACACGGTACAGGAACTTGCTATGTAGCGCTACAGATTTGCTCACTAACTCACTGACATAGAAATCGACAGGAAGTGCGGAGTGGAAACATGTTGTAGGTCTACTGGCGTTTCCTCTGCCTTTTGATCGCCGATACTGGTAAAGACGTGTCACGCATGCTTAGTTATTGTCACGCTAGAGAGATGTAATATTTAGTTTGTGCTACTAAATTTCAAAATTGTATGATTCTTGTTGATTTGATTCTAATGGGAAAGCTTTCTTTTGCGAAAGGAATGCCACTTTCGCATTCTTTCGCTAAGGAATTTCCTTTCAGCAGCATTCCTTTCGCCTTTTTTCGCTGAAAGGAATGCCATTAAGTGGGCCAATTCTTCGAGCCCAAGTGACAAAATTTGGAAATTTAACAGGGGATGAATCATTCCAAGCCAGCAAGGAGCTTATAAGTCATTTTAAAAAGTGTCATGGCATAGCGCTGGCATTGATTTCTGGAGAAAGCCCATCAGCCAATGAATCGGCCACGAACGCATTTCCTGCCGAGTTAAAATACTGCAGTATTTGGGATGCCATGAATACATATGTAATCCTAGATACTTATACAGGTACTGTATTTATAGCTATCTTAAGATATTTCAGCATGGCCCTCTTAACCCGCTGTCCATTCACATGCAGTCTCCTGACATCCGTGCATAAACGGATCTGTACTGTACTGCACCCCACTATTTGCTGCTGTTTACAGTGATTCACTTCAGGTGCAAGAACTGACGCATACAAAGAGTCAAATATTGTCAATTTTAGCGCAACTGTTGTTGCTCTGTCAGATTCATACACAAGTAATCCTGTAAATAGAAATTTAATAATATCCTGCTGGGAAAAGAAATATCCCTAGGTATCCACAGGGTTGAATAAAAATATATTTGCTTACTTGAAAGTCTCTTTCTTCCAGTATCTCTTTCCTCCACCTGACAAGGAAGGCAGCACAGACGTACAAGTGAAAATGAGAAAACCCCTCAGGTTCAGACTAAAAAACAAACAAACAAACCACAAATAAAAAACAAATTAAATTTACTGAAATTTATTTATGAAATTTAACCTCAATTATATTTATAAGACATTCAATATTGATTGGTTGTTGACAGTATGAAAAATTTAAGAGAAATAAAGAACACAGACTATGTGCTTTCTTTAATCTTCATTAGGTTTAGAATCTTATTAGATTCAAGGGATTTAAACCTCTATTTTTCACATCCCAAACGTATTATTACTTCATCTCTGCCATAAGCATCCATAGACTTTATCCTGTACTGAGAAATAGGCACCCAGGCCTGGTTCTCAAAGTTAAACTACTTTCTTTCCAGCCCATTCCCAAGTGTTTCCCTTTAGTAACTATGGTCTATGAATTACTTTAAGCTCAAGCACACTCCCCCAAGCCAAATGTTACAACCATATGTCCCATGTCCACTACTTAGAGTGTGGAGTTCCATCTGATATTCATTTCTGTGACGTTACACTACATACTGTATGTTTTATGGAAATAATAAAACATACAGTGCCGTTAGCTTATAATTTACTAAGTGTGTCCATCCTATTTGTCTGCATGTATCATTCTTGTATCTGAAGCTAGATATATGAAGTATAACTCTGAAATCCTATTGTAATTATGCAGTGTGTGCCATTAATGGTGGTTTAGAACCTTGATTGTCCCATTGACTAGGACAATTAGCTGTAAATGGCTGTTTACCTGCAAACCTCCCTGGGTAGTGCGGATGCCCTGGAAGAATGAGATTTTACAGTGGTATGTGACAATGTCACATGATACTGGAATCCATCTTAAACTTGATACTTTTCCATTTAGAGGGATGGGTGGGGATCCATAGAGACAAAAAAGATTCCTGCCTTGTGCCAAAAGGGGTGGAACAGAATAAGGGGGCGGTCAGAATGAGAAATTCTCTAGTTACCACCTGAGCTGGAACTAACAAGGTCTGAACCAGATGAAAAGATTGGGCCTAAACTAGGAAAGAGTTTAGTCTGTGAAAGAAGCTTATTGAAACATCTCAGAGTGAGACTTACCTGTATTCAGTTTCTTAATGTATTAGCCTTAGACTTGCATGTTTTGTTTGATTTTGCTTAGTAACTTACTTTGTTCCATCCGTTATTACTTGAAACTACTTAAATTCTACTTTTTATACTTAATAAAATCACTTTTGTTTATTAACAAAACCTGAGTAAGTGATTAATACCTGGGGGAGCAAGTAACTGTCCATCTCTCTCTATCAGTTCTATAGATAGAGGGTGGACAATTCATGAGTTTACTCTGCATAAGCTTTATACAGAGTAAAACAAATGTTTTTGGAGTTTGGATCCTATTGGGAACTGGGTATCTGGGTGCTAGATATAGGTATCTGCTGAGCAGTTTTTGGTTAAAGTCTGCAGATTTGGGGGCATGAACTAGGCCTGGGTCTGTGTTGTAGTAGGCTAGCGTATCTGGCTCAACAAGGCAGGGCTCTGGAGTCCTAAGCTGGCAGGGAAAATGGGCTCAGAGGTAATTCCAGCATGTCAGGTGACAGACCTAAGGGTGGGGGGGGGGGTCTCTGTAACCGAACCCCATCACAATTTCTTTCTCAAGCCTTTTCACAACAGCAATACAGTATTATGCCCATTTGTTAACTTTTATTTGAAAAAAGAAAATGTAAAGTTTAGGGGGTGTTGACGAGATGCTAATTTATCACATTAAATCCAACAAAAGTTGTATCCTCTCTGCATTTAACAGCACGAAAACCACAGCAATTCTTGAACAAAATCAGTTGCAGGCCCTAATTTTGTAATCAGATCTGTTCGTTTGCCTAATGCATTTTGGAATCATTTATTTGAATCCCCACCAAAGGTAATTTTCTATGGCTCCTGCCAGTAATTTAGACTTCATAAACGTACTAAAGAGTTAGTCCAAAGGTATGATCTCCATGTACAGTCTTAAAGAAAAGTATTTCCCTAAAGCAAGATCAGTGGCCTATTGAAAAATTTAAATGGGTAGAACTTTATTTGAGACTGATTTCCAATTACTGCGAAAATAGTAAAATTGAAAAAAAAAAAACCAAAAAAACCCCCCCTATGATCCAAATTTTTTTGTATTAATATTGATTTACAGAGAACACACACTACAATGAAGTCTCATGTGATCAAAATTTTGGAAAAAAATGAATTATTTATATAAGTAAATATAAAATATTTTAATTGCCCTTTTTAAAAATCCAACAGAAGTCTGGATATTTTCTTACTCATCTTCACTGATCACTGCAGAGCTATTTCTCATTGCTCTCCTACAATTCTGTATGTACCACACATACTTAAGGTTAGGACATTTGTTATAAAATATATTGAGTTTGACTGTTCTTCTAAACAGACCACACATTTTCTGTGGAGAAACATACATTTCTGCTAGGTGACTTTGGGCATGGGTCTGGGGAGGGTCAGAAGGACTCCTTCAGAAAGATTATTTCTGTGTTGCTGGCAGAGACCACACTTCTGTGCAATGTGGCCTTTCCTGAGTCAATGTATGCACTGTGAGGAATGATTGTCTGCAACAGGGATAACCTCTTTGCAGGACACACATTTCTTGAAGCCCGGTGAACTAGGCATACCCTGTTGTGGGAAGGGTACCCAACAAGAAATTAGAAGCGGGGTGGGTGGGGGGAAAATAAGGATTTTTTTTTTTTTTTTAAAGAAAATAAGAAAGAAGAGAAAACCCTAAAATGAAAACTAAGTACTAGTTGTAGCTAGGAGACTGACTAGCTATAGAAATGTAAATTGAAAGTAAGGTTGTAACAGACTTTGAATAGCTTTGTCTCTTGCAAGGGGCAGTTGAGAAGGTTGGCAAGCCTTGTGACAAGGCACAAGAAGAGGGAGCGCATGTGGAAGGTCTCCAATCAGCAGCGCAGGAACGCAAGCACACCTGCATTGGAGCACTCATAGGGATACTATTAGAAGAAGAAAATGTAATTCCTTGTGCTGGAATTTGATTGGGTTAAAAACAACAAACAGTCTTGAACACCATCAGTGAAGGCAGAAGTCAGAATTTCAGTTTTGCTTTTTACTTGAAAGACAATGCCAGTGCCCCATAATTATGAAATAGCACTGGTTCAGTCTTGATTTAGAGAGACCACAATCTACTATCACTGACCCTTTTTTCTTGCATTACATATTGTTATTAATTATTAACAATTAGTGATCTGTCCTGCCTGCATTGATTCCTTAATTATCCAGTGTTCTTGGGGAAATAAAGCACTTTTGAATTTTAGAAAATTCAAAAGTGCTTTATTTCCCCAAGAACACCTGATAATTGAGGAATCAATGCAGGCAGGTCAGATCACTAATTTCTCTGCCTGATACCTACATATCTGACAATGGAGAGGAATACACATTGCCTTGGTATTTATGAATGTTCCATGCACGAGCGGGAGGGGAAGTGTCATTGGAAAACTGAAGTACCCTAAAAAGTTGAAAACCCTCTCTTAGCAGCTGCTTCTCATACCAGGAGAGAGAGTGCAGGGGAAATGGGGGTGGGAAGAAGTCCCTGTTAGCAGGCAGGTGAGTCCAAAGATAAGCCTGACCAAATCAAGTAGTCACAAAAATAGGGTAGCACCAATCTTCTCAGGAAACTTTAAAATTTCCACTTGAACTGAAACAAGGGACCCTGAGATGTGGGGTGCCAGGAGTAAAAAATGTGGATTAATTTGGGAATCATGGCAGGAAAAGGTGTAGTAATAAGTGCCTTAGGAAAAAGGCCTACACTAGGAAAAAAATATGTTTTTTACAATATGAGAGCTAATATATGATAATTAACTCATAAATCTTAGTATAAACAGGACAAGCTGAAGTTTTACCTAAATTCCTCTTTAAGATTCATTTTGATCAGCTAAGCAAAGTAAAAGTACAACTTGACTGATCTGCACTAGGATATTTACAATATGAGCTATAATGTGCTCACTATTTCATTGTAACAACCACATTTTTTTCCTAGTGTAGACATACTCAGAGAATTTCTATTTAAATATTGGGTTCAGAACTGACTGTTTAACATATGAAATTGGATAAAATGACAGCTGAAGATGATGTAGCTGTAGGAACAGCAGTAAACATCAATTATGACATCAGTTTTTGTTCAAAAAAACATGAAGAAATTAAAAAAAATAAAAATCTTTAAAAATCCAGAAGGCCAGTAGAGGTTAAAAACCTTTTCTACCTTATTCTGAACATAATTAACAGAACACGAAGGCTTTTTCCTGATTGGTTGCATCATTAAAATTCCTTTATAGCTGTCTCAGTTCTACAGTTAATAAAAAATGGTTACTAACTTTTTGTAACTGTTGTTCTTTAAGATGCGTTACTCATGTTAATTTTAATATAGGTGTGCTGTGCTGTAGGCACTGCCACCAGAAACATTTTTCCTCCGTGGTATCCGTCAGATCAACTCTGGTGCTTCTAGAATTGTGCCCTCATGGCACTGGTAAATAGAGGCCTTCTGCCTCACAACCCTGAGTTCCTTTTTGCTGGCCAACTCAGACAGAGGCATAGGAAGATGGGTTTTGGAATGGATATGAGTAACATATCTCGAAGAACAGTAGTTATGGAAAGTCTGAAACATTTTTTTCTTCTCTGAGTGCTTGCTCATGTCCATTCCAATGTAGGTGGCTCCCAAGCAGCTGTAAGATGTGGGACTGGAGTTCAACGACAAGTTTTCCTAAATGATTCAGTCCTTTAGAAGGCCAATGCTCCCCTGATGTCTAGCAAATATAGCCTCTGTTCCTAGCTATCTACATGCAGCTTTGGGTAGAAGATGGGAAGAAAGATGTCCTGGTTATTGTGGAAATGCAAAACCATCTTTGGAAGAAAGGTTGGGTGAGGATCCCAGGGAAGGACTGGCTCTCTCACCTGAGAGTATAGTCTGTCCAGCTCCTTAAGGAATCAGCTACAGAGCAAGTTTCCTGGGTGGAAGGCAAAATTTCTGCCAGGTGTATTCTAATCAATTATACTGATAGCCTTTGCTGATTCAGGTGTAGCAAATAGTCCAGAATACACTGCATTGATGCTCGGATGGGTGAGACCCTTTTCTGTGCTGACCAAATTGAGAACCTCTGCCATTTTGCCAGGTACACAGCCCTAGTGGATGGATTTCTGCTCCCTCAAATAACTTCTTGAACTGGACCTGAGCATGTGAGCTCTGAGGGGCTCAGCCATGGCTTTCAGGCAAAGAGATGGAGCAACTCAAGGTTTGGATGAGGTAGACATCAGTGATCCAGGGAGAGCAGATCTAGAAACAGAAGTAGGATGATTGGTGTTTCCACTGAGAGGTCCAGAAGGGTGGTGAACCAGTGTTGATGGGGCTAGGTCAAGACTATCAGGATCAGGCTCGTTCCCTTGTTTCTGAGCTTCAGCAGAATCTTGGCTATGAGTGGAACGGCAGGGAATTCATAAAAGAAATGGCCCTTCTATGGGAGAAGGATCGAGTAGAACTACAGACAGTTCCAACTGCGCCTCCTTGCAAACAAGTCTATCTGGGGAGTGTCCCACCTCTGGAAAATGTCCTTCATGACATCTGGGTGAATGGACCACTTGTGACTGGAGATGATCTACTGAGATGATCCTCTAACTTGTGCTGTGCCCCGGAAGCTAGGAGATCTCAAGGTGCATTGAGTGGGTTATACAGAATTCCCACAGGTAAAGGGCTTCCTGGCATAGGTCAGAGGAACATGCTGCTACCATGTCTCCTTATTTAGAACATCACTATAGTGTTGTTTGTAAGCACTGACACAAATTTTCCTCTCCAATGGGGCTGGAACATTTGGCAGGCAAGTTGCACTGCTCTGAGTTCTCTCCTGACGATGTGGAGCAAGAGCTCCTCCTGGGACAAAAAGCCTTGAGTTCTCAGGACCTCCAGATGGGCCCACCAACCCAGGGCAGAAGCATTGGTGAGTAGAGACATTGATAGACGTGGTTTTGCGAATGGGACGCCTCTGCATACTGACCCAAGATACAGCCACCATAAAAGGGAGGTGCTTACTGAAGGGGGAAACGTGACCACCATGTCCAGGGAGTTTTTTTTAAAAAAAATAAAATTGTTCTTTTAAGAACCTGATTGATTTTCAGCGTCCTAAAAACCCAGGGGGTTTGGCCTGGGCTCACCTTCTACCAAGAATAATATTCTCATCAATTAAGCCTCCTCAGGAAACGGGGTGAAGGGATTTTGGGCGGGGGGTATTTTGGGGAAATAGGAACTCCAAGTGGTCCTTTCACTGAATCTTTACCTAAATCACTTGATAGCGGCAGCTATACGGTCCAAGGACAAGGAAAGGATTTGTGCATTTATAATACTGCATACAAAAAGTTGGTTACCCTTCCCTTTACATACATGACAGATCTCCTCTGCACTGGAGATCCCTGGCAGAGCTGAGTCCTGTGAGGCAGACAAGAAGTCCTTTCTCATTGCCGGAGATGCCGGGCTATGCTGCCTGTCTCTTAGAGAAGCTGACATGGTTTTCAGTGAGGTGGAGGAACTCAGTGCCGAGTTATGACTTGGCTCCAAGGGGGGATGAAGAGCTGTCTCCATGAGGAAGAATTTAAGTTTTGCTGGATTGAGCCCCTTATAAAGCCTGCAGCGATCCCGCAGGTGAAATTCCCTCAAACACGTAAGGCAAGCAGAGTGGGAGTAACTAATTGGCAAAGGCTTATGGCAAGCCTCACATGGCTTAAACCCCAGAGACCAAGGTATCTCCTGGTGCAAGGGAAGGGAAAACGTCAGGAAGTGGGGTCCTACTGTATTACTACTAACACTCACACTATCATAACTAACTACGGTTTTATGAGCTATCTACAGGAAAAAAGAGACAAAGTCCATTCGGGAGAGTACTAGTGTAAAAATGCACAGAAGTTCCAGTGACTGTCACAGGTGATAAGAAGGAACAGCAGGCCCCTATACATCAGTGCTATGAGGATGCACCTAAAGAAAGCACCAGAGCTGACTTGATGGATATCACTGAGGGAAAAACTTTCCAGTGGCAGTGCATGCGGCACTGCGGGGCATGTGGCACTGGAATGGACATGTGTAAGCACTCGAAGAATAATGATTAGTTTAAAACGATGTCAACTGACGACAGAAAATTAAAATAAATAAAATTAAAATCTTTTAAATTCATTATAGATACAATATGTTTGTTCTACTTCTTGCTAGTAAAGGATTACAGCCAGTCTCTACTTCAGTATAAATAAAACGAATACCATGATATGTGATTGCCTTTTAAGCATTCATTAAATTGTTCAACTAATGAATGCATAGTTACCTGTAAGTAGTATAATATGTAGACATCCCTCACAGAGCCCCATCTCCCAACATCAGACCCACATGCTGAGCCCCAACCACCTTTACCTGGATCCCCAAGTCCCATTGTCCCTGCATCCAGAACCTCCGAACAAGCCCCTTTGCATCAAGATCTCCCCCGCTCCCAGGACCCACATTGAGCCAGACTGCCCCACACAGAACGAAATCACCTCAAATCTGGATCCCCCTCCACACACACAGACACACTAAGCCCCTTCACACTTGGATCCTGCTGGGCTGAGCCTGCCTGAGTACACCTTGCAATGTGTCAGGGCTGGGTGCAGCCTCACTGCTGAGGGAGCAGCAGATTGATCTTCCACCTCAGTGCAGCTTGTGTGCTCTCCCCTGCCCTGCTAGAGGCTCCACGTTTATTTATAGACAAATAAAATGTGCAGAATTTTAAAATATTGTGCACAGAATTTTTTCTTCTTAGCACAGAATTCCCTCAGGAATAACAAGTACAGGAGAAGAAGGTACTGAGACTGTTGGGGAGGGGGAAGGAAGTACAGACACACTAGGGGAAAGGAACGACAAGTAAAAAGAAGAAAAAAATAATCATTCATGGTGGTGAGGGAGTCTGAGAATGGGTAGGATAGAAAGAGATTGTGTGGGAAAAGGAACAGAAAGACGAAGGGTTAATCTGGAGATGCTGGGAGGGCAAATGGCAGGTCTGAGAAAAGGGGGACGAGACAGAGGAAAAGAAGAAAACTTAATGAGAGTAAAATACAGATTTTTTTAAAAAAGCAAACAATATAAAAGTAAGATTAAAAATTCTGTTATGTATGACTGTTCTTGTATTTTATTGAATTGTCTTGACTGAAAAGGGGGAAAAGAAATGAACAGCAGACAATTTTTTCTGTATGGATGGTGCACACCAAATATTTCAATTTTCTCAAGTCAAGCACTGTGGGTCTTGCTGGTGGGGAGAGGGACATGAGTTTAATTTAGGATATATTGAAATTGTGTTATTTTTCATGTCTCTCAAATTCAATTTAACATGACCCTTGGCACAACTGCTTTTTTGTTCTTCAGTTATTTTGTGGGTTCAAAAAAAGAATACCTATTCTTTTAAGATTCAGATTTTGATGCCAAATAATCAATTTGTTTTCCCGTACTGAAGAGAATTATGTTTAGGAAAACTTGAAAGAAAATACATCCCAAAATTCTAGCATCCTTATTTGAATGTTAAAAAGCCTTTAAAGAAAATGCATAAAGCATATCCAGTATAACACCAAGGGCCTGTATTTGTTCTTGAAATTTTCCTCTTCTACCTTTCTTTTCAATACCATTTTCCTAGGCTCCTATATATTAAGCCAAATAGGCTTAAATATTCTATTCATTAAAGAAAAATGCATATTCCCTTTAGATTTAAGAATTCATCATGCTTCAGAGATAAAACTAGGTTACAAAATGTTTCCAATGGATAGTCTCAGACAGTTTTGGAAATTGAGCAAAACAGCTAACACATAATTGCCTTTTCTAACACCTGCTACCTATTATACCTTTCCATTTGTAGCCCTTGAAGTTGCAAGCAGTTTGATCTCTAAATGTATACGAATGTGAACTACAAGCTAAAGGCTGTTTAAAATCAAATATAAACAATGACCTTGATTTAAATATTTTAGCTAAATATCTCAAGACAGATGTACAACCTTCCAGAAGACTTATTCTGAACATATTATGCATGACTCAGAGCACATTATCACAGAGCCATCTGTCATCATCAATAAAAATCATTTAGATTGTTAACATCAGAGATATCACATTGTCCTGCAAAAGCTGATCTCTGTTCAGCTGAAATCAAAGGCACTCTTTCATACTCCACTCTCAGAACTTCTTGAATTAGACATCACTGAATGGATGCAGACTGCAAATTTTGTAGTAGAACCAGAGAAAACAATAATCTAACTCACCCACCCCTCAGGGAAGATGAAATGCTAATATCTGGATTTCATTATAAGTAATTTATGTTTGTAAAAGGAATAGGTAGGCATACTTTAAAGTTATATTTTTAAACTAGCAAATGACCAATATTACTTTAACAACACTAACGATATAATAATGAAAATAGTGAAACTAATGCAAGAATGTTTTGCATTTCCACAGAGAGTTCTATTCAAAGATCTCAAAGCACTTTATTTATAAACAGTAGAAGAACCCCTATGTTGTTCATAGATATTGACACTGCATAGATCAGGCAGTTGAGATGCAGAGAGGTTAAATGACTTTCTCACCATCTCATGAGAAGTCTGCAGCAGAGGTGGAATTAGAGATAAGATCTTCGTTCTCTGCTTTAACCATAAGCATGTTTCTTTAAACCATTAGTGAAAGGATAAAATTATGTGCCATGAGTATCTTTTTTCAAAGATACATTATGCCCGTTAGATTCACAAATACAATATCAGATTTTGAGGCCTTATCCTTTTACAAAAGGTTGGGAAAATTCAATCCAATCTATTGTTTCTTGTGTTTTCAGGGTGTCAACTGCTGGTTTCAAAACTTAATTGGATGTCTTCTGCTTTCAGAGACTTATTTTTGACTTTGGAAGTCCTAAGGAACAAATCTGGCATACCCTTCTTCCCTTAAGTTTTGACATTTTCAACTGAGTTTTGCAAAGAGTAAAAAAATCATACAAAATAAAGCAAAGAGCCCTTCTCTAGGCCACTGACTGAATTAGTATGAGCAGTGATGTGCTGTTGCACTGAAATCACAGGGTCTCCCAGGAGTTCTTTGTTAAAACATCATCAAATTCAAGGGAAACATATTATAGGGGAATGACTGATAGATGAATAATACAGGGGGAGTTGGTAGTGACCCCTATACTTAGATTGTCTAAAACTTTCTATTATAAAGGATTCTTGCAACCTCCTGAGGAGCTCTAAACACCTCCATCGTCTGCAGCAGGATTTTGATACTCTGTAGAGAGAGTCCCCTAAGAAGATCCTTTGTGATATGAAATTAAAATGTAGCTAAATCTGAATGCAAAGTGTTAAAAGTCACCATTTCCTTCCTCTAACCTGCCTTCCCCAGGAAAATTTTGGTAGACTACCAAAATCATAGATCTTTCTGACAAGGAGGACAGGCTAATGCTGCCATAAAAGTGGCATCAGCAGCAAACAATTCAATGAAAACATTTGTGACCTGCCAGAGCAAGTGTAGTGGGGAGAGACAGGTTACTCCTCCACCATCCACTTTTGGACCCAGCACATGGCCTTGGTGTCCCATTCCTCCTTTTGAGTCATTACATGGGAGAAGTGCTCCTCCAAATTACGTATAGTAGGGTGGAGAGAGAGAGAGAGGAAGAGAGAGCCAAACAGGTCTTTCCTCCAGGATGGAGCACATGGTCCAAGTGTTTTATGCTCCCTTTGAGGCCACCATTTGGGGCAGGAGCTCCTTCAGCTCCCAGGGTGGGCTGAGTGGGCTCCAAATCCAATGGCTCTACACTGCCATCTTGATGGCTTCTCAGTGATGGTTTTTCAGTGTAGTGTCAAGCATCTTTGTTGGACACAGTGAGTGACTGACTGTATTGCAAGTCAGTAGGCTAGCTGTGGGCATGTTTAGACATGTTCAACACAAAATCAAAAATGGACTTCATAATTAGATACAACCATATCCCACTATGTCACATGGTCTTTAATTACATGATTACATGCTATTTTTTGTCAAATTCACTGGCTTTATTCAGAGCACAAGTGAAATGCACAAAAGGGCAGAGGTAAGACTGCTTGGGCATACATAAATTTGGTATTTCCTAACTTTTGACTGCTTGAGGCTGTAACCTAATTAATATTCCTTAACAGTTTCTTGCATGCAATAGGATATAAATTTCCTCCTTTTAACGGCTGGGAATTAAGTTATAATACTCAACATTTTTTTTAAAAGTGCTGTTTCTCTGAATGGCTTCATATCAGCCCCTTTCAATTCACTGGAGAACTGGACATAAGAATCTTAATTCCAGAAAATGAGATACTTTAGCTGTATTATAAAATTAAAATTTTTATATAAGAAAAAATGCTCACATGAACACAGAAAAAGACTTTTAATCAGTGTATGATGCCCCTACGATAATTATCATTATAAACAATCACCAATATGTCCATGTCACCTCTCTGGGCTTAATAGCACCTGAATGCATAATTAAAACAAACACCACAAAAAAAGGCAGTCCAATAAAAAAAAAATGAGCAGGAAAGAATTTTGCAACACTGCCTTACTACAGGAGTATTTCCAGAGACCAGTGCAAGGTGCTTAGAAAAGGACTGCAAGAACAAATCTTTGAAACAAGACATATCTCTAACTGCTCCACTAACTGAAAACATTTAGGTGCTATGGTTTTAAATTTACCAGTTCCTTTTGGAAAATGTAACTTTTAAAAGTGTTCAAAAGAAAAACATTTTTCAAGCTCTCCTTTCTTGGAGAGAGTAATTATGAACTACATATAGATCCCTGTGTGTTTAGAAGAGTGACCTAATTTTATTCTATCACGGTATCTTTCTCACCAATCATGAGGTTTTCAGCTGAACAGTTTACAGTTTTCACTGTCAGCTACAAGCAGACATTACAGACTTCAATCCTCTATATCTATAACCCTCTACAAACTTTAAATGTTAAAAAGCATTTTTCTAGATCTACAATACCATCAAGCCATCAATTATTAAACATATTCTTTCCACCCTGTATTTTAAAAAGCCACACACCATTGTGGTTCTTCAATATTTAATAAAATGCCTTTAGCACTGAATAATATCTATTAAAAATTCTTTCCTCTGAAGGCAGGAACACATTTAAATCCTTTCTAGAGAAGCAAAATGAAGGTCTAGTATTTCTGTATCCTAGTTGAAGTGTGTTATCTAAGTCTGTACTTTGTGTCAAACAGCTAAAGGAGTCCCTCAATCTCACTGCACTTGGAATAATTTTTGTATCCATCATTTATATAGCAGCATTAAAGTTAGATGAATAAATTGGAAAGTGTGTAGGATCCACTACATTTTCAGCTGAAATTGAAAGCCTTTTAGGAAAGCACTTCTTAAGTATTACTTTTCAATCAACAGTCAATAAAGTTACTACTCCCAACTACATCATGATCATTTAAACAGCCTGACTGTTTTCCCGAGGTGAGTCAACAGTAGTAAGTAGCCTTCCCTGACATTATATTTCAATAACTGCTGATAGAAAACTTGAGTTATTGAATTGATATAAAATAATTTTATGTTTAAACTTAGCCTGTGTATTCAGTTAACACCAACAATTTGAGTGACACTAATATGCAAGAAAAGGCAGTGCATCGCTGAGAAAAATCAGTGTACAATATGTACTGATAATAATAGTGATTTCCTAATTTAAGCACCTATCAGTCTGTGGTGAGATTTACACACACACACACTTTGATTCTAAAGTCTGGACCAAGTATAATTAAAAAACCTTATATTTCTTAGAACCTGACAATGGAACCTACTAACTTTTCAGGCTGTAACTTGTAGGAAAGCAGATTTTCCACATGCAAAACACCATGGGGAAACTGTTACCTCTGATGCCCTTCCTTGTAAATTTATTTGTCATAACTGTTTGTTTCTATTAATTAAAATGTATAGGTAGGAATAATATATATATTATGCACTTTATATATATGAGTGGGGTTCTTTATGGAAGAACAATTATAGTACATTCTACTTTAAAAAAATAGTCTTACATGATGTGTGTTCACAGTCTCCATTTCTGCTAAAAATATTAAGATGTAATAACAAAAAGTTTCCGTACATTGCCCCACCAGTGTCCCTGAATTTTGTTCTGGAAAGACTCCAAGAGCTGAAATGGCAGTTCAGATTTAAATCCATTCAGTACTAGAGCCCTCGAGACTTTCACAACATTCCAGATTAGTGTACATTTGAAAGAGGAAGGTTGTGATGCCAACATCTAGTGTGAAATTCTAGCCTCATTGAAGTAAAATACGTATGGACTTTCGTGGCATCAAAATTTAATCCATTTGTTAGTAATTTGATTGTGACCCATTCATTTCATGTAGCATAGCAAACAGAAACCAGATGGTAACAACTTTTGATCAATAGCAAGCAGGGGTGGATTTTACTAATCCCTAGGATACTGAAATGCTGTTTGTCACACTACCAGACCTCTGAGCAATCCACTTCCTATTAAATATTCCTTATCTGAGACACATCTTTCAAGGAAGTTTCACTATTAACCTTTATTTTCAGAATAAAGAGATTAAAGTCACCATCATTTTGACTTGCTGGGTTGATCAATTTAAATGGAATAAAACTTTTCTTTAGTGCAGCTCTGATTTTTTTTTTTTTTTTTGTCCTGGCTTATCTAGAACTTCAACAGACCATAGTGAAAAAACATTAAGTGTTTCTGATTTGCTTTGATGACATTCGTCATGAATGGAATTATGCAAGTAGATTCTTGCTCAAAGGGGAACATATGGTTAGCTTACCTGCAGCTGAATCTGACATCCAAACAGATCTTTCTTTTATGGTTATATTTCTGCAAGTGTGTGGGTTTAACAGCATCATATCAATCCCTCCGTGTTGAATTAAGCATTCACTGAAGCCAAAGCTATAATGCAGTCTCCTTGGAGAATATACTTGATGTGAACACAAGGAGGCTGAGAATAGGATGATCAGAAGTCTGTTCAATAAGAACAACAGTGTCATCCGGACCTGTGCCCACTCTGCCTCTATAGAGTAATGAATGAGAAAGAATCACAGGCAATCTGATGTGGTGATGCTTTTAGAAAAGCTGCTGCTTCATCCTCATCTTCTTCTGTGATAGCTCACCATGGCACTAAGTCCAGTCACAGAGACATTAAAGATGTCCACTAACTACTCTTTGTGCTGAGTGGAGAAATCATCCTTCAGCTCTTCCTGTTTCTATTCCTATAAAGTGGGAGGCATGGATGCAGGGATCATCCACTTTTACTCACAGTATCTGAATACTAGGAGAGCATAGAATCATAGAATATCAGGGTTGGAAGAGACCTCAGGAGCTTATCTAGTCCAGCTCCCCAATTAAATCATCCAACAGATTTTTGTTCCATGTACCTAAATGGATTGAACTCACAACCTTGGGTTTAAGCAAGCCACTGCTCAAACCACTGAGCTATCCCTGCCCCCTCCTGGATACATGAGCACAGAAGTATGAAGTCCACAAGGGATTTGACATAGCTGTCAATATAAAACATCAAGAGAAGACAGACAAGAACTGGCTCTCCTAATGGCCATCGCTGAGGAGGAAGACACTGATTTATTGTAAAACAATTTTGAGCAGCAATTAATTGGTTAAAAAAGATTGAAAAAATCCAGTTTGGCTCAATATTACTGTAGCTCAACTTTTATAATAAATATTACCTAGTACAGTGTCTCTTTAAATGCAGTTATCCAATATCTCTAACTATGCAATGAATGCTGCACTGGAGGGGACCCTGTGCTTCTGCTGCCAGCAGACAGCACAGGGATCCATTGCATCCTGTCTCCTAAAGGTGCAGAAGAGCACAGAATCTAAATTCCCCACTTTCCTTAAACCCAAGGAAGGCCCTGCACAGGGGCCTCCCTTGAAATTTGGCTGCATATACTGGAGGAGAAGGGATGGTATTTGGTTATTGCATATAATCTCATCCAGCAAGAACAAAAGCTTTTTGAGATTTTCATATAAATTCCTAGGGACCCAACAATTTACTAAAATTGTCCTTCTGCAGTGTAGAATCTTCCTTGGGAGAGGAGGATTCTGGGGACAGACAGAGTTCTCCTGCCAGTATCTCCTATAAGAGCAATGCTATTAAAAGAGCTTGTGGGGGCCAAGGGGCTGGGGACATTATGCAGAGTGGAGGCACAGGGCCTCCTCACCTTCCATAACATGAGAAGTACAGTCATACATACCTGGAGACAGAAGAAATTAAAGGAAACTGCATGTCAAAACTTGCAGTTTATTTGCCTCTATTCACCTTAGAGATATAATCTAGCTCACGAAATGCACACTACCAAGCCAAAAGTGTGGCAAAATGTTTTGCATTTGAATTAAACCCAAATTGATTTGTTTTAAAGCAAAATGTTACAAAATAAATATTTTTCTGCTTTGTATGTAGAGTTGGCTTAAAAATGCACTAAGCACAGGTGCCCATTTATTACAAAAAAGTTTTTATTAGGGTAACCTATGCACTTCTGTAGTAAAAGTCAAAAAGGATACCAAGTCAAGATCATGCTAGATCAAAATTAGACCCATAATACCTCCATAACCCATTTAAAACACAAAAACAAATTAATTATCTACTTCACCTTTTGAATTTCTATTTATCTCATGTATTGTTTTAATTATTTTTTTTCCCAGTTCATTCCCAGAGAACCTTGATGTTGGGAAATTAATTAATGGATACAATAAAGAAACTGCCAGCATTGTTTCAATACAATTTAAACATAGGCCTCATTTACATGTCTTCTTTTATTTGAGACAATAGGATTGACAAAATTTGTGCATGAAATTGTTAGCTCATTAAAGAGGACACAATCATATCCATTTTTACAGATATTCATCAATTATCACATTTTACTGCAACACACAATACGTGAATAGGGCAATCACTAGAGTTTTCAGCCCTAGGGTTTCATAGATCTATGATATTTTTCTAATGTACTTTATAGTCTGCCTGATTAATACATTTTTAGGTTAATAAACATTACAAGATAAAATGTAAAGGGCAGAAGTATAAAGGAAAAAAAATGGTAGCTGAGTTCCCAAACCTTAAACAAAAAATAAACTGAATGGCCCTTACAACATCATGTATTAAAATTAAACTGGAAACATAGATAATATAGACTATTTTGATAGCAATAGTAAAACGATTTTAGTCACTTCTTCCAATATCCCCCCCAAGAGATTTATTACCATGATCGTCAAAACCATGGTCAAAGGCACCCATAAAGTATATGCATAACCTTGGAATATTAGCTCTGGAGATGGAAGCTAACCATTTTGACCTCAGAAGCAAGTAGGCTGGTATTCTGATTGCAGCCCACTCTTCTGGAAGTGAGAGGTTTGGGTTTAGCTAAACCTAAAACAGATCTTGACCTCTTTTCTTAATCTAGGAAAACCCTACAGGTACTAATTTTCCCTTTTATGTAAATTAGAGAGATAGTTATATTAATGCTACATTAGTATAACTAATTAAAAGTACCATGAGGCTCACTTATACTGGAGCTGGCCATAACTTCATTGTTGAACTGAAACCTCTAAACTCAAACTTAACAAGAGCATTAAACCAGTGGAAAAACTGCCAAAAGGGTGGTTTGGGACCACGTTCTCTATTGTATCAAGTCATTTTTCAAATAACCATGAAAAATTCAGTGTTCAAAATTGATCTTGTATCTTGTGGGTTTTGTAATTTTTTATTATTTTTTTTTTATAAGTTCAAGGTTTATCTCACCTTTTTTTCCAAATCCAATTGCAAGAACTCTTGACACACTAGATCTGTATTTTGCTCTTCCTGTGCCAATTCTGACTACAAATGTATATACAAATGATATACAAATGTCTAGAGAACATTTTATTATATTTTACAAATAAATGTGAGTATGCACACCAACATGAACCCATTTCAGTTAACTCTGACATCATTACATGTTATCTGGTGAGAACCTGTGGTCTCACTTTATGGGTAAACATCCTCCCTATAAAAAGACAATGCTCCAGGCTTGCACTCTCTCTACTACATCATTCAGTTCTGGAAAACTGAGGCAGGGAAACATAAAAGATACTCAAGTATGAGCTGCTGCCCTGCTCCCACTTTTTTCAAGTTAACAGAGAGGCTATGCAAGATCACTGCAGTCAGAGTCAGGAACTGAACCCAAGCTTCTAACAGGCACACCCAAATCTGTTCTACTCAAGACATGCTACCTCTTAGCTTGACAATTTCAGATTATCCTATCTCAAACCATTAAACCACACTAAACAATTCAGTGTTCCCGGTAACCAATATTCTGCTGCTGATCAGCAAATAGTTGTTTAAAGGACCGGCAATCAGTTTGTCAAATCTTCCATTCGCGTCTCATCTACGAAGAGGGTAGCCATTATACCTGTGGCTCAAATGGCAGAGATCTGAGCTATGGATCTAAAGTTCCAGAGTGGCATTCCTGTAGCTGCCCTATGCTACAGCTATACTTCTAAAACATGATAATCTATAAATTATCATATGGGAAAAAAAACAGGTGGCTTCACATTTCAGTCATTTGTCACACATTTTGCTTTGCAGGTTTGAAAGTTGAAAATCATACTTCACTCTGATGGGGATGAGTGACCCAGAAGAAGAGGCAATACAGTGGGCAGAATGGCTAGTGGAGTGCTGGAAGGCACACTATGGCTGTAGCCAATCTTAACTGTATCTATTTTTCAGAAGCGACGACACAGGCTCCTTCATGGAGGAGCCCACTGTGGCATGATACACCATATTCCTCATAGAAATACTGTTATGATAAGAATATGGCCTAACTAAGATATATTTTATGCAAGATGGGTCTTGTAAGGTATCATTTGAAAGGTTATAATTTACTGTGAATGTGATTATCCAATTTGTATGCAAGTATCATTTCTGTATCTGAAGTTAAGAATACTATGTAACAATTACAACTGTGCATGTACTTGGGGGAATGTCCACCAGGCAATAAGCAATCATCCTGGATAAGCCATTAAGGAGAACAATAGAACTTTGAAAATGCTAATCTCACTCCTTCCTGAGAAGTTTACTGAGATGCTGCATTGATACTACAAGGTCAGGTGATAATATCACCTGATGCAAAATACCACCATGGACACTGCTGGTATTTTTCCACTGGAAATAAAGGTTTCCCACCTTATGTGAATTCTATTTAAGGCCAGGAGGCAAGGACATCAGGACTCTCTCCTCCATTGCCTACCCAAGAAGAAAAACTGCTGAAAATACCTGAAGAGACAAAGGAAGTAACTTGAAGGGAAAGGCAGGGGTGAGGCCAGACTGAGACAAGGGTTCAGCCTGTAAGAGGAGATAACAGGAACTCTAAGCTACAGAAACTCTGCAACTTGCCTAAAACAACATTTAGTGTGAGAAATTACTTTTTGAAACCAGTCTCTGAGATCTTAAGCTTAATATGCATGTTTTGTTTTATTTG
The DNA here is from genome assembly GCA_007922305.1 of Dermatemys mawii. NCBI lineage: Eukaryota > Metazoa > Chordata > Testudines > Dermatemydidae > Dermatemys > Dermatemys mawii. The sequence continues at coordinate 23,776,285 of ML677341.1, read as the reverse complement.
TTTAGTAATCTGCTTTGTTCTGTTTGCTATCCCTTATAATCACTTAAAATTTACCTTTTATAGTTAATAAACTTATTTCTTGTTTATAACACAACCCAGTCTGTGCAATTATAACTGGGAGGGCAAGAAGTTGTGCATCTCTCTTCACATTGAAGGAAAGGGTGAATTTTTTTGAACTTGCGCTGTGCAGATCTTTCTATACAGTGCAAAATAATATTTTCTTGAGTGTATTTTCTACTAGGGAGCTGTACTTGAGTGCTAGGCAATTTCCTAGCTGAACCATCTCAGTGAGCTGTTTGCAAACTCTGTGGTTCTACAGCTGGTGCTTCCCTACCTGTGTGTGCATTGCCAGAGGCTGGAGAGCCTGATTCAGCAAAACAGGGAGAGGAAGCCCAGACTAGTGGAGCAGGCGGGCTCCGTGAAATTCCAGTACATCAGATGGCATCCCAGAAGGGGGGGGTGTAACATGTCACACCCACCAGCTGACAAGATACGTCATCACAGCTAAATATGGGTGATTGTACTCACTACATACTTTTAAACAGGAATAAAATGCTTGAGGTACAAAGATTTTACTGAGGCATGCTGCAGCCTCTCATATCCTTCAGGAAGTTCAACAGAGTCAGAGCAAACTTTGGTAGTTCAGTTTTCCCTTCCAATTCTTAGGAAGGTTCGTCCAGCTCCCACTTCTCTCCCTACACCTCTCTGATCCTGGGGAGCTATTTACTGAGATTAGAAAAAAGTCCAACAACCTACTTCACCCAGGAAATAATACAGACAGACAATACAAACAAAAACTATGTTTAGTGACAGTTCAAGCTGCTTCACAACTTGTACTCTTAAGTAAAACCTGAATAGCAACCTCAGCAATGATAAAGCTGATTAATTTCCCAAATACTTGGAATGTGTGACAGCCAACTGTGCCAATCTATTGAGGTCACCATTAAGGCTTTGCACTGGATTGCAAGTTTAATGAACATGGGGTTGATGAACTTCTATTGGAGATGGAAGTGAAGGCTTATGAAGCATTGAAGAATGTTATTGACTGTAGGCTACATGAAAGTGGCAAGTCTTACAGGAAACATTTACCTGAATTTCTGATCTCCATGCATTTAAGGTATGTCTTGATGCAACTTCAACTGTCAAATATTGTTTTTGTTAATGTTGACACCATGCCTTCGATATGGTAATGTTATACCGTGATTATCAAAAGAGAGCTCCTTGGAACACTGGAGGTCATGTGGCAGTCCACTCTATGACAAAGTTTGAGACTCCTGGTATAAATCATTTAGAATTCAGCTAAAATACCATATCAAGGTTCACAGAAAAACCTAAATAATCAAAGCAAATACATTTCTCAGAAGGACATGATTTCCAAATTAGACTAATATTTTATAAAACTTTTTATTAAAAAAATTAATAGAGAATTAAAATTTTAATTGCATTCAAAATTTTCAGGGAGTTACATGTTTAAAGTTAAGCAGGTGCATAAGTGCTTTTGGTGGATCAGTACCATAGTGTTCAGCACCTGGCAAGGCTGAACCTTAATGGTCCAATTCAGGGATCACTGAAGTCAATGGGAGACTTTCCATTAACTTCAATAGGAGCTATACACCCTGTACCCCTATGAATTTTATGGCTCTTGCTCTACAAATCACTTTCAGAAAAAAAAAAAAATCCCTCCATACAAGCCTCAGAAAAAGCACTGAGTATACTGTCTAAAACTGTTCAGTGGGAATCAACTCTCGTGTAATATGTTCTTTTAATAGTATTATGAAAAATATGACTTTCCAAAGGACTTTTCTAAAACCTCTTTTGTTAATGTTATAACAATATTTTAATAAAAAGCTTTATCAGAAAAACTCATTTTCGTTTTCAAAGAGACCAAGATGAATTTTGTCTACAACCACATTATCAGCAAGGTATGGATGCAAGCAACGGATGTTCACCAGTATAACTTATCAATGTAAAAAATGCAGTGTTAAAACCCAAGAAACCAAAGAAACAGACAACCCAAGAATCAGCAACTCGGAAGCGGTGTGACAAAAACATGATTTCAGTGAAACAAAATGAGATTACTAACCACTAGCGGGTCATACGCTTTTTGCGCACACAGGGGCTCCTTGCATTTCTCCATTCTTCCTTGCAAGCTCCCTATGTGCCACACTTTCACCATCCTCCTCTATTTGAGGGACTCCCTGCAACATTCTCAACACCCCTTGTGGCAGAGGCTCTGTGTACCCCCTTTTCCTTCTTTCCCAAATGGATTCATGGAGCTGACAGAGTTCCAAATGTTTCAGAGCTGTCAAGTATAGGATAGCAGCTATTGGGGTTTCTACCAAGGATAGATGTGTCTGCATTGCTCACATAGAGAAGCTCTTCCTTTTTGCGACATAACTCACTCTAGCAGAATCCTTTCTGCTACAAGTTAGAATGTTTTGGACTCCTGAAACAGGCTCTCTCTGTCATTAGCTGACCAGCATCCAGGCTGTGATGCGCAGCAATGTTTGGTCTGAGTACAGTATGTTACCCTCGGTATGCGTGGTGACACTTCCAATTCATCCAGATGTGATCAGGGGCTGTATTGGAGGCTCATCATGTCCAAGTACCAAAACTGCCAGGGCCATAATAAGGCTATCATTATCATAGGGTTGTTGTGTCATGGCTGCCCTCTCTTAAGACCTTCTGTATCAAGCTGTTTCTTTGAAGACAGTGAATTTGGTAATTTCTGTGAGAGTGTCCAGTGATGGGCTGGATACTCCAAGGGAACACTCTTCCATGGGACTTGGGAACTGGAGTGCACCAAGTGTTACATGCAAGGTAAAGTGGGACTGGCCAAGTCCTGAGAAGTCTGTCAGAGGTGGCTAACAGATTGGAGTGACAAGAAGCTGTTACCCAGTTTAGCAACAGCAAATCTCTCTCTTCCCGAGGCAACAGGGTAACAACGTGGCCCATAGTTCTGTGCTCCTGGAGAAAGTGTCACACTGACATAGAGCAAATTAAATTAAATGAACGAGCCTGAACCAGAGATGAATAAACAGGGACTCAAGGTAAGACAGACTAAGTTCAAACACTGTTTAGAGAGTCATATAAAATTAAAACTTTCTGTTCACAGCTATTCCAGGAGGAAGGACACCACTGCCACCATCTTGTGTGATCTTGCGTCTTGTATATGGTGATTTTTCCTAAAGCTTCATCTTCCTGGTGTGGTATGTTTTTAATCATGTTAAAATCTCAGATTTTTTCTTCTTCTTTTTTTTTTTTTTCAGTTACAAAAAGTAAGTTACTTTCTAGCTCTTGTGGTTATGGAGAAAAACATTAAAAAGTAAATCCTAAAGGCACAACCCCCAAAAGAGGTCTAAATCCCCTCCCCAGTCCTGCAATTAAAAAACCCTCATATTTTGGGGGGTCCTGACATTAGTTTTTAATGTTTGGGGATGGCAACAATGTGAGTGTGCAGTAGAGTATAGAGAGCCTGATAGAATGGTGGTGGTGGTGGCTTCAGAGCAAAACAGACGGATAAAACCAACTTTACGAAAAATCAAACTGAGTAATTTATAAGCGTTTTGTTTTCTTCTGACGCATAACTGAGGTTTTTCCAGACAAAAAAGAGCTGGAAAAAGCATGCCTTAGCACCCACTATCTTTTGTAAGAGGATTTTCAAAATGGATGTTGCTGTGTGAAGGAACTCCTTGAGAGAGAATATCTTCCTGGTTGGCAGTGACAGGAACTGGGGGACTGTGTTGAGAACATCTGTCCAAATAGGCTTCGTATTGGCTCAAAAATAGGTTGAATGTAGATGTCTATGTAAATGTTAAACATTCAAAAGTCAAGATGACAGTAGGATCCTCCCTCCAGGGGGTGAGAATGGATATTCTCAAGTGTTAGCCCATCCTCCAAGCCGTGATCCACCCTCAAGGGGAAAGTAAAGATATGCACATTTGTTAGCCCAGCCTCCAACATTAATAGTATTCATCAGTGATCTTCTTGTGAGCGTGTACCATGGCCCTGCTATTTGACTTCAATCAGCTGTAAAGCTCCTTTATTCTGTTATCACATCACTGTGAGGGAATGAATACCAAGGACAGAATAGCCCTGCTCAGGAAGAGCAGTCACACAGATTGAATAGCAATGAGCCTCACTTCATCTGACACTACTGAAGGCGTTCTTTCACACTCCTTCACTCTTGCAGGTGAATGCATGCATAACAAATATAAATACCTTTTAGGTATAGATTACATAAGATGAATATAATAAATATAAAGACTATATAAAATAGAGCATCTAAAAGTTTAAAAGAGCGGTCTAAAGTTGATATGAATGATGTAATATAATAACAGGGATCAAATTGACAGCCTTTGTGTTTCAATTGCTATTACACGGGAAGAAATACGTGGCCTAAATAGTTATCCTATTGATAATGAAAAGTATATTGAGAACTTCGATACTAAATTCCAAATCTGTTAGGTACTTTATGTACATTAAGCAGAAGTGTAGCTGTGTCTATTTATATATATAAACAAATCTAGAAGGCCAAATCCAGACATGTGGTTTTCACTATCCTATTTATTATGAACAGCAATTCTTAATCTCTACCTCCTCTGTATACAGCTGTGTATACTGCTTCTATCCTTACAAGCCTGTCCTAAAAACATAGATTACCATCTCTGTAAAGCTGACAGGCAAAACCAGGAAGCTGAGCTCTCATTTATTATTTTTTTCTTTGTGTGTATATGTACGCCTATGATACTGAAGCAAGGACAGTATTTTATAGATATTTTTAATTGAAAACACATTGATTTTAACAAACAAATGTATTTTTAAAATATGTCTTTTTAGCTCAAATATATTTTTGGTTTTGGGCAATAAAATGCATAAGAAAATATTAATTTAAATGTATGGTTCATCAATCAGATGTTATTTCTGATTAGAACTATAGTAGGAAGAGAGCCTGAGACATAAGCTCTTGTATCAGAGGCCTGGTATGAGGTTAGAAGCATAGGCTAAAGTAGTAGTCAAAGCTTTGCTGATATAAAGCAAACCCAGGCTGAGAGCAAGAGACAGGCCTGTTCACGGAATCTGCCAAGAACAGGGCTGATATTGCAGAAACACACACTCCAAAAAAGTGCTAGGCACAGAGCACTCCCGCAAACACATTCCAGAAGGGTGGTACCAGAACACCATGATACCAACACACTCCCTAAAGATAACAGGAATATGCTGACACACTCTAAACGTAAGGTCAGGATAACAGCATGATGGAGAGAGATATTTTGATTGAACCAACATGTACAAAGTAATGGGTGGCACCTAGATATGTCAGAGGTGCAATACATAACTGGTACAGGCATCTGGTGTCTCGGAGTCAGAAGGCACTAATGTGGTCGATAGTGCCACAGAGAGGGAAAGGCATTTGGTCTTGAGATTGGTGCTGAGTAATCACTAATAGAGGTAGTGTGGTCCTTATTCTGCAATGTAACCATCTATGTCCATTTTGATTTCACCATGGAGGTACTAAAGGAGGACTAGATTCAGGCTTATTGTAGAAAAGGCTTATGGGGAAGGTATTTGCCTCCTATTTGGAGAAGGAAAGTGATGTCTACTCTGATCAAGGGAACAGTGCTCCTTAAAGCCCCTTTCAGAAGTTGATGCTTATGGGCATTTGAATGGGACTTGTGAGAAATGGCCCAGGAACTTGGAATGGTGTCTTGGCTCACCAGGGCATTGCAGACATGTGACTGACTCTACTGATGAAGCTGCTTTGTTAATGTGCCAGGATTCAAGGAGACTTGCATCGATTGTTCCAGCAGGAAAATCCTATGTCGTGTCTCCCTTGCTTTCTCAGAATGTTTGAAGAAGCATTGGCGCACAGAGCAGAACTCTGTCTCATGTCTCTCTCCTAGGCAATTCAGACACCTAGAATGCCTGCTATTAACCGGCGTTGGTGCCACACAGGAGGGGCAGGACCTGAATCCCAATGACTTGGTCTTTGAGTAACATAAGACACTGGAATTGGAGGGATGAAAGGAGGAGGAATAAAGAATATCCATCAATAAACTGTGAACAATTTTTATACATCTATACTGAGACAGATCACATAGTATAGCCAAAGAAACGAACAGAAGAATAATTAACTAGCTAACTATTTATGCTAACAATAATTATTAAACATTAAAGTCAAAAGCGACTCAGAAACCGAAAATGTTCTAGTTCACAGCCAGAGGTAGTAAGAATGAGCTGAATCACCCGGTGATTGAGACTTCTCAGGGTGCAGATGCAGCTCTTATAGATGATGCTACTCAAAATAACCTAACCTCACACACATCAAGAGTAGAATCTGTATGGACAATTATAAAAAGAACTAGGCAATTCTCATGGTTGATAACATAAGGGAAGCCACCTTTTTACATATACAATATGTCCTACAATATCTATATACAACATTACATGGTGAACCCAGGTGCCAGATTCACAAATGTGCTTAAATATGTGCTTAACTCCATCCTTATTCAAGAAGGGTATTTCAGCATATGCTTCACTGTAAGAACTAAAGCATCTTTCCTATAATAGGGATTATTTTCTGAATCAGGGCCCCAGTCTCCCGCAATATTGTGGCACAATGAAGCAAGATAGGGACAAAGTAGAAAATTCAGCTTCCTTATATTTGTTGATTACATCAAATATGTAACACTGCTTGTACATTGCTTTGTGAATTTTAATTGATTTACCCTTTTCTTGTGCAATTTGCAATAGAATTTTCTGACAATGATATTGGGAACAAATATGTTTATAGTAACATCTCAATCCATCAGGAAAAAGCAAAAAGGTTAATTTAATATAAATTAAAACAGTTTGAGTCATACAAATTAAATTCGAACAAATGAGTAAAAGAAAATGATTACATCACTCTGATTACATTTTAGTACCAAAATTAGCTAATGTTAAACATCAGTCACCATAAAAAATCTGCTTAAAGGAAACTAAAATCTATATGGTAAAAACACCTGCAACATTATTTTGACTTTGTTTCATTTTCTGGTAATGACCAGAAGTTAACAATCTGGTGGTGAACCTAATGATGTAGTATATAATTCTCACATAAAGGGAACAAACAAGAGGCAAAGGTATTCAAAATGCTGTATTCAAATGACCTGAATAGATGATTTTCTCTAATTTCCTCTGTAAAACCAAACTGGCTCTGGAGAGAAGTTACATTACATAACCACAACTATTTTATTCAGCAATATTTGACAGAAGGCAATTCATTTCTCCTATGCCTTTGTTTCCTTTTTCTGAATAGCACGTTCTTAATCGATTCTATTTAGCAATTTGAATGCTTTGTCTGCAATGGGAGGTCACCAAGAGAGTTTCAAATTAAAATGTTTATTTCTTAATAAATGTGGGTGCCACTGCCAATTTTTATACAAGTTTATTTCTAAAATATTTACTACAAAGGAGGTAAACAATATTTGGATTAAATATTATTTTCCACATCCACACACAATAATTATCACCATATACAACTGCTGTTAACTTTTGCCAGTGGATACTGCGGTTCCTCAGACCTATATTGCAAGTTTTTTATTAATATAGACACACAAACATGTATGTAAGTGATTGATAACCAATTTAGCATGCATAGTTTCTTTGGAATTAAAAGAGCAATCCACATTACTGCAACTTAAAGCGCAGGGTGGGGGGAATCTGTACCATCAGTCGTGCCTTGTTCTTTGAGTGAGATGCAATGGAATGCAACATAAAAATGTGCTTTAAATAAATAGCAAGTCACCTAATTAAAATGTATCACTTACTTAGTTCAACTTGCATACAAAAAATCTCATCTGCTCGTAACTTTCAGGAAAACAGATTTTTCAGACCCTATCTACATTTATTTCATTTCTCCTTTTTCACCAAACTAGGTAATCTTCAGGTCAAAGACACCTGGAAAGGCCAGTTACCAATGTATTTGTGGCCATTAACATAAGAGCATCTATACATGTACATCTAGACTACAGATGGGAGCAAGTCTCCTAGTTTGGGCAGACAGAGTTGTGGTAGCGGGGCTTGAGCCAGCACACTAAAAATAGCAGTGTAGATGTTCTAGCTTGGCTGGAGATCAGGCTCTGAAGCTTTTTCAAGCGGAAACAGTCACACTGCTATTTTTAGCATGTTAGTTTGAAACTTGCTAGTGTGAATCTATTTATCTGGGCTAGGAGATCCTGCAATGTAGACATACCCTACCTCTTCCTTGCTAGGATCAACTGCCTTCATTGCTAGGATTATGCAAGGATACCAGATGACTGGTGCCTCTTTGGAATGTTAAGAGTGATACGTGTGACCCAAACACCTGTTAGAGCAACAACTGTTGAGTCAGCTTCTCAAAGTCCTTGAGAATGTTCTGGAGGCGAGGTGGGGGTGTAAGGTGGAGGAAAATATAGGAGAGGAGCAACAGTTTTATGAAGAAAGAGAGTATTATAGATGTACTACTTCAATCAGACAGAAATTTGAGAATGATAAATGGAGAATGTATGTAGCATTTGTTGATCTTGAGAATGTATATGGCATTGTTCTGGGGGATCTGGTGTTTGGAGTTTTGAGATAGATGGGAGTGGGGACTTCAAGAAATGGAGATGAGAGAGGAGCTGTATTGAGGGTCAAGAGCTAATCTGGTAACAATACATAGAATTTCTGAGAGCTTTGAGGTGATGATGGGATTGTGATAAGGCAGTTTACTGAATCCACTTCTCTTCATTCTAGTTATAGAGTTAATTAGTAGGAAAATCAAGCCTGTGGGGAAACAGAAAACTAATGTATGCTAACGATCTAGTCCTTTTTGGCCAAAAAGAAAGAGGAATTGGTAGATATGGTATCAGAGTGGACCTCTGTGTTTGAAGATAAACACAAAGAAAATTAAAAAGTTATGTAAATAAGGAAGGTGGAAGAAAAGAGGTTTCAGGAGAGAAGCTGAATCAGAAGAAAGAATCTGTGTACTTGGGAAGTTCACTTAGTGCAACTGGAGAAAGATCTGGAGAACTGAAAGAAGAATCCAACATTCTTGGGTGGCAGTGAAAAGAGTAGGAGAAGAACAGTGGGACATTTTAGAGCCAAACTGAAAGGCAAATTATATGCTATGCATGTCTTTGCCTGCTCTGTGATTTGGAAATGATGGGTCTTATGGAAGAAAAGAAAATACAAGTAGCAGAAAATAATATATTGAGGAGTATGACAGAGAAGTGGATGATAGAGTGTGCACAGAAGAAATTAGGCAAAAGATGAAATTTAGACTCTCAGTGATAGATGAGCTAGAGGGTTCATGTCTGAGGTGGGCTGGACATGAGACAAGAACGGAAGAACAGCCAGCAAAAAAACATGGGAGAAAGAAGACAGCAAGAAAGGATGCTGGAGAGCTACGATATGATGGAAAGACTTAAGAAAAGTTTGAAGAGAAAAACACTGGAATCCTAGGACCCACCAGCCTGGGCTATGGACTGGCAAAGAATCATGTGCACCGCCTATTCAATGTAAATAGGAGAAAGAGTTGACGAGTGAAGTGATTGTTACAGGATGACAATCTTCTGATACCAGAATTATACTGTACCCAAACTAAAATATCTATTTTCAAAATGTAAACTTATCTGGAGACTAGTGACTGGCAACTTTTCCCAATAATAGGATCACCATTATCTTGAAAATTGTATTTGTCTGAAAATGTTTAACCTTCTGTAGTAGTAAGTAGCAATTAAGATTACTTCAGGTGATAAAAACAAACAGTGAAAAATATTTTTTCTATTTTTTCTTTCAGTTTCACAGGTGCATTTTTACAGGTGACAACATTTGAGTATAGTCAGTTTTACTGTTTATCATGTTGTGACGGAGTCAGACCAGAAGGATATAAGAGAGTGCTGGAAGGCAGGTATATTAGTCTCAGGATGTGCAGGTCCCTGTTCCCTGGATAGCCAAACAAAGGCTACTCCAAGCCAATCAAGACAACTCGGCCAATTAAGAACCTTCTAGAAAGGAGTAGAAGCAGCTAGCCTGATTGGGACACCTGAAGCCAATCAGGGACTGGCTGAAACCAGATAAAAACCTCCCAGTTACTCAGGTGGCTGTGGGTATCAGGAGCTGTGGGAGGAAGTTGTGCTGTTGGTGAGACTGAGTGTTGGACAACATAACATATATAGAAGGAAGGACGCCCTGAGGTAAGGGTGAAGTGGAGTTTGAAGAAGCGGGGACTGCTGTGGGGAAGTAGCCCAGGGGATTGTATTGTGTTTTGTGCCTAAAAGGTCAGCCATCTTAGCTGATACTATTAGGGTCCCTGTGCTGGAGCCTGGAGTAGAGGGCGGGCCCGGGCTCCCCCCTTTTCCATCTTCCATACTGGCCTGTGATAAAGGTAACTCACTAGGCAGTGACTCTTGCCAATATTACTGAGAAACGGAGGTCACTCTGGGGCCTAGATGAGTTTCTGAAGCCCATAAATCTGCCAGGAAGCGCAGGACCCACAAGTACAAACTTGGAGCTTTGTCACAATGTAGAATCAGTCAGTTTCTCCTTTGCTGAAAAGACTCATTCAGACATCAGCAGAGGAATTGAAAACTTGTGGGCTTTTTAACTGACAATTTAAAAATATGTCAAGACATTATTTTAAGAGTTTTCTATTAAACACCGGATTAAAAAATCAGCCAAGTGCCAAAAATATCCCCACATAAATTGACAGCGGCCTTTTAAAACAATTCATATAGATGCTGCCATTTTTTCAGATGGCAATCAGTTTAAGACGCGACTTCTCTGCTTATTGAATAACTGTATTATGTTTGGCTTAGAGAGTGAAAATTTCTTGTTTCAACCACCAAAATTGTTTTAACAGTCTGCTGGCCCTTCTTGCCATTTATTTAGGTGGAGTCTGAGTTTTTAAAACCCAATTCACTCCTCTCCAACACCCACATTTCATCACACTTTTCATCTGCATCACCCTTTACTAAACTACCAGGATCACGACTACTTCAGGGCATTTTGCTTCTGATATGTTACAAGAGACCTTGGTGACACAGAATGAATGACCATGACCAAAAATGTATGGTAGACAAAATATTACTCTAAACTCACTGAGCCTGACTTTTTTCCCTTTTTGTTGTTCTTTTTAACATATCAACAGGACTGTGTAAACAAGTACTTTTATCATCTAAAAAGATTTCATGCAGTATGCCACAAGCTACTTTGGGGGAGGAGGGGTTAAACTCCACTTAGTAACTTACAATTAAACAAACATTGATTTAAAATTGACTGCTAAGTATATTAACCTTATTTTCCTCATTTTATAGGCAAATAGTAAAGGCATTACAACCAGTAAAATTTTCTTTCAAGCTATATGTAGGAAATGTTTTCTCTCTCTTTTTAAAATTAGTTATAGAGTGTTCACCAGTGAAAAGCTACTGTATACGCTATTATCAGCATATACTAAGTTATCAAATTAACTAATTTTTTGAGTATTTATATTCAAATACCATAACATTTATTCAAACTGGTCAACCATTCTTAATTAAAACCTCTTAGCGTACACTAACTTTCAGCTAATGCTAACTACAGCAGATGGAACTGATCTTAATCCTAAAAGCTAATAACATTGCTTAGATTTTAACTGATATATAACACTCCAAGCTAAGGAGACATTTTAAGAGGCTCAAAGAATAAAAATAGTTTAATCGTGGTCTATCTTTAAAGTACAGTTCTCTCAAACTATGTTACAGTGCCATAACTAGGGCCTATCAAATCCACGGTCCATTTTGGTCAATGTCATTGCCATAGAAATTTTAAAATAATAAATTTCTGTATGTCAGCTATTTAAATCTGAAATTTCACAGTGTTGTAGGAGTCCTGATCCATAAAGCAGGGAGACAGAGGTGTGTGTGTGTGTGTGAGCCTGCACTAGCCAATAGGCGACCTACTTGGAGGGCAGCAAACTTCCGGCCTAGGGAGCAATTCGGCGGCAGCTCAACACCATTGAAGCTGTCGGTGGCAATTCAGTGGCTGGGGGTACTCGCTGATTTAAGACTATATTAATTATGAATTTTGAAAAAAGGCCTATTTTTCCTACTTCAGATTACTTTTCCTACTAGGACAGACCATGAAATGTTTTTAATGCAACACTTGCAGACTGTTGTTCTCCTCTAGTTAGCACATTACTGTCAAAATGCCAGAACATTTACCAAACTCCTCCTGAGAGAGAAGCAGATTTTTTTCAGGTGGAAGGCTTATAATGAACCTCAAATCTAAAATACCTGTTAAACAGTGTACCCAAAGGACAACACATTTATCAGAACTAGTACGGACTTTTATAAATGACTGCCATTAAAAGCAGGCTTATCCTTAAGCAAACAACACCAGATACAATCTTTTTTTAATTGAAATCCACAGAAAACCATAACTTTATTGCATCTAATGAGGAACTGAAAAGTGAATTTTCCTGCTCTTCTCCAAAAGCTTCATATCTGCTTGCTAGTTAAACTTTTCTGAATCTTCTCATTTTAAAATCTTTCACTTTAACAGTGATACATGCTTGCCTTCTGGAGGCAGAAGAGGCATAAAAGGCTTACTAACTAAATTTTTTAACGGGATTATGAAAAAGAACGTTGTAAGGAGGACTGCTTTTCCAGTTTGATTAGATTAACACAATCAATCAGTTTTAACACTTGTTGACATCAGAAATGTTGCTTCACCTAGTTCTTTAGCAGTTACCACTGAATTTAAAATAATAGCAACAATATCATGCCTTTCCAATGGAATTTTTTTTTATTGAAAAGGGGCTGAATCTCACTAGAGATTACGACATTTGTGAATGTACCCTGTTCATTAAAATCACAGGTTGGTAAAAGTAAAACATTTAAAACAAAAATATGTTTTGTAAAAGTGTGCTTGAAAAACTAGATTTAAAATTGTTTTTTTAATTGGCAGAGGGATATTTGCCATTTTTTGAATTATTGAGTTTTATTGGGAAAAATGTAATACTATTTAAGCCACACAAATTGCAATGTTAATTGAGAAACACAGTTCTGTGTTTTTCATGACAATTACTATGCCATTGTCTATCTATATGAAACTCTCTCTATAGTAGTTCTGACTTCAACTGGAAATATCCAACCAGCAACATCTAAAGATGCAACTATTAATTCAACAGGTTTGATTAGCGATAGGGCTTTTAATTAATAGGATTATAGAAAAAGAAATGCCATAGCATTCCTGCTCTAACATTTTACTGTTTACCTTTGTTGCGCTGACAGTCTTAACATTGAACACAGATTTTTCCATTTGATTTTTGGTTTTGTATTAAACAGTTATATTTTAAAAGATTATTCACAGTCCACTGATTAAATAAAATGTGTACTATACTGCTGATAAACTGGAATAGCTCATGGATCAAGATTGTATCACACCACAAAACAGATTTATCCTGCTCGAAAGCCATCCCAGCTTAGGTCTGGGAGAGAAAGAACGGACTTTATAAGACTGGCAGGGCTACAGTCCTTTACTTGGGAGATAGATTGGAACTTCCTATGTTTGAATGTAGAGTTTGCGTATGGGGAAGGAAGGGTGATGATGAATGTCCAGGAAAGTCTTTGCCTCCAGTGACTACCCAGAACTGAGTTTACAGGAGGTGGTGATGACAACTGTCTCTCTCCACTCCTTCCCTGCATCATTTAGGGTCCTCTTGGTCCTGAGTCACTATTTTAATTGGTCAAATCTGCATCCAGCTTGCCCTTCCCTATATGAAGCTGCAAATGACAGAAATGGGTTTCTAGGTTTCTTGTGGGTCTGACCCTGACTCCTGAAAAGGTGTTCTGAAGAAATGTTTCCCTCTGGGAAAGATGCCTAGTGTTTTCTTTTTCTGCCTTCCTCAGAGAATCCTGAGGCCTGGCTGGTTAGGATAAATAAAAATAGAACTAAGGCCTTCCTGTTTCCCAACCTTGTGAACACTATGCTAAGCTAATGGGATGTTTTGATGAGAACAGCAACAGGAGCTGATGGAAAAGGATCCTAGCTTTACAAGCTCTTTGAGTTTTCCAAAACATATGGAAAGTAATCCCCAAACTGGCCTGCACACTCTCATGTGTGACAAGGTTAGATTCCTTTAAGAGTACACAATCAGTTTAGTAGAAATCTACTTTACATGTTCAGCATGAGAGTTTCAAACATCCATCTGTTAAACCAAAACCAAGTTGTACTGGAAAACGCTAGCACTGCTTCTCAGTGACGATTATTTTGGTGCTCTCTCACTTTTGAAAAAAGGCCAACAAGGAAAATTTCAGCTCAGGAGATGAATGCTTCACAGAGTTACAACGGTCTGAAAATAACTGAAACCATTTTGCAAACTTAATTACAGTGATTCCTTCAGATCTTGCTGTTATAAAAATTAAACAATTCCTACATGTGTTGACGCTCTGCAGTTTCTGTCCTTTGAATCTAGAAACCTTGTGCCAATGCTTACAGCTAAACCACAAGACTGTAGAAATGTATTATGAGAGCACAACAGAGTCAAACACAGTTAATCATTAATCCAGATGAAGCATAATAAAGTGCAATGGCTGGCTATCTCCTCCTCAAAGTACAGTACAGTATTCTCAGCAATGATTCTTTATATGTTGTATTAGACTTGAAAACTTCATTAACTCATTTAATCTTAAAAAATAGTTTTGTTGTGAAATAATATGAATATTATTCCTTCTATCTCTATCCCTTTCCTTGCAGATGTTATAAAATTTGTGGATGACCTCAACCTGGAAGAGAATGCAAGCACTGTGGAGGATAGGGTTAGATTTCAAAATTATCATGATAAATTGGAGGGATTGGTCTGAAATTCAATAAAGACAAGTGGACACTGGGCCATCATTGTGGTAGTGGTGTAGTCTTGTGTGGTGAAGGAACATTAGAGCTATGCATCACTTGCATATTGCTGGTACTTCAGTCCATGTCATCTGACTAATTCAACTAACGGTTGCATGTGAATGTTGAAAAGAACCAGAGAGAGAACTGGTCCTTGTGGAATTCCACAAGTGAGGGATCTAGTGGTGGGAGTACAGTTTCCTATTATTTCTTGTTGGGTATTTCCTCCTTGTAAGAGCTCAGACCATTTTAGTTTATTATCTTGGACCTCTCTCCCAGGCAAGACAGTAAAACCAAACCATTAACAGTGTCAAATGCTGCAGACAGGTCCAGGAGAATGACAACATACGTCTGTCTTCTGTCCATTGACAGAAGGAGATCATTCATCAGTAACACTAAGATTGTTTTGATTCCAGGTTCTGGCCTGAAACCAGATAGTGCGAGGAGTAGAATATTAACTTCAGTTAGTTTAATGAAAGAAGGAAAAGAAAATTCCTTCTGTGTATGAGGCATTTACTGTTTTTGGTCAGGAATCACACCAATTGTTTATGCCTCTTTTTCACAAGCGCAGAAAGGCATGGATCAGATTACCAAATCACTTTTAGGATCAAGACTCCTTTAGGGTGTCCAGAACTTCTTGAGGAGTGAATATACTCATTTTGGGAATGCAGGTGGGTTGTTGGCTGGTGGATATCTTCAGGGTGGATCCACACTGTTTGAGAAGGCTTCTCAAATGTGTATGATCTTTTCAGCGAAGTAGGATGATAGTTCTTCACAACATTTGCTGTTTGGTTCTGATGAAGTTTCTAGGATTTCAGGACTGAAGCTGTTTACCAACCCGCATAGCTCCTTGAGTAGGAGTAGCAAGTCTCAGTGGACGCTGGCATGAAGGTTTTCTTGGCTTATAACACACCATCAGTATGGAATGAGAGGAATTTGTTTCATTTCATATTGTCTGAATTGTCCTTTTCCCGCGACTGGTGTTGAGTTTCCTCCTCTCTCTTCCCCCCATCCCTTGGAGGGTGTCAGAAAACCAGAGAGGTCTATATGGGAGATGGGGAGAAAGGAACTGCATGGGAACCAACATGTCAATAGTTGAGACTAGTGTAGATTGGTAGTGATTCACCAGGTACATGACTCCTCATCCTGTAGGTAAGGAGCTGTTGTCCTTTAGCAGCCACCTTCAAATTGGGCACCAAAATATCACTTCTGAAAATCTTGGTCAATACAACTAGACGATAAAAGAAAATGATGTTGAACCACTATACATGAAGATGGCTAACCGGTGCAGTATTTTCCACCGTGCTGTGGCTAATGTGAACTAAAAACAGTCTATAAAAACATATTTCCTTTTTCGTAAAATGTGTGTATGAAAGTAGAGTTGTACTTTTCTCTGTATTGTGGTAAACAGTTACAGTATTTAACCATTGTATTCCAGTTTGGACTGAGCTTTATCTTGTTTCATGTTATCATCATGGCTCTGGCTTTCAAAGACAGCATAGCCAGACACAGAACCACTATTTCTGAAAGGTACGGTTCCCACAGGGGCTATTTTCATTTTCTTTGTAAATGATTCAATAGTTTACAGAGTAATGAATACAGTAGGACAGGTAGATAGTGATGCTGTAGTTATGATTCAGGCAGTTTTTTATTTTTAGTCCATACTTTATAGGTATAGTAACTTGTGAATTTATATTGCACTAGATTGAAAATTGGTTAGTCTCAGGGAAATACATTAATCCCTGGTGTAATCAAATGAAGGCAATAGAGTTGTTCTGGGATGAATGTGATGCACAGTGCCTGAATATCATATTACATGTATAAGATAATTTGCATTATTTTTTTAACAACCCAGTTGGGTACTATAAGTGAAGAAGTGAAGAGGCAGAACAAAGATGAATACAGGAATGAACACTATTTTTCAAGTCCCTATATTTTTTTTCAAATTGAATAAATTAATTGGACAAATATGAAAAAAAAACACCAACAATTTTTCATTCCATTTGAAGAAAGTCAAATCCTTGCTTCCAATTTAAAATACTTGGAGTTTAATTAGTGAATAAATTAATTTTTTGTAGTTATCCATGATTACTACTGGGATGAGTTAATGTGTAACGAGTTTCACCCTCAGTGCCTGTTCCATTATGCTGTTCTATTCAGAGATCAGAATTTTATGGAGATAGAATCATCTTTATTGATTTCTGAAGTGATGAAATGCTACACAGTTCCTTGGGCTGATGAGTGGAAACTTTTTTTTTTTTTTAAAAGTAGTCTTAACTATTAATGAAAGTACAAAATTTGGGTAGTAAACATGTTGAATTCAAGACATATACATGGTCATGGAGCAACTGAAACCAGATCTAATCCTAAAAATATTGTCTCTGTGGATAAATCAACATCAATTTAGAACCTTGGCTTATTCATTAGTTAATGGCAGGATATTTAATGTTAGTTAATACAGCTTTGCATTAAACACGCATATCAGTGTGTTCCAATTAAACAGTGAAGAAAAGCCAAAAATGAGTAAAATAGTTAAATTCTTGCATACCTAATTGACATTTGGAAGACTTAGTCTTCAGTTGCCAAATTTAGGTAGGAAGACACAGTTAACTGCTTGTGATGTGATGTGAGCAGCCTTTCCAGGAAAAGATGCAGACTACAGTGTTGAATCTTGCTGTGCCCCATTTCAGACTGATTTACAAAGTAGCACTAACTCTGAGTTTAATAAGAAGATAATTGCTCATTAGTCTGAAATGAAGATAAATAGATATTACTACTGAGAACAGACACCTGATGTACTTTAAACCTCTACAGCACTGGAGGAAGAGATATAATGGACATATGTATGTGGGGTCCAACATGATTATTAGACTGGAAATAAATGTAAAGACCTGATGATTCAATTCTTGCATTAAATATTTATATTTCTATCATTAATAGCATAGTTCTTTAAAGCCAAGCACAGCAGAGGATATGGATAAGGTAGTTCACACATAGATGTACACGGATGGTACTTTTGCTCTATGATTCCAAAGTTCTTCAAGAAGCTACTTAATTTTTCATAAGTACATAAATCAGACTGGCTCAATGACCTAAACTGCTTACATGGGGCTTCAAACATATTAGTTATCCAACTGATCCAGTCTGTCAGGTACACTATTCCATCACTGGTGCAATGGAAAAAGTGTCACCTAAGGAAAATGGTGGAGGTGTTAAAAAGGATGACAGCAGCATTGTTTGGCATGATTCAAAGAATGATTTGGAAAGTTTCAAGTACTGAGACTACTTAGATTAGCAAGTGTAAGAAATACATCTGAAGTGAAGTCCACTGTTTGTACAATGTTCTTGTAATGTACTGGTATAAAATTGTATTTACAACAGGGAAATTTTACCTAAACTTTGTATGCATGTTTTGCTTTGAAGAATGTGTGCATACGTGCATGTGAGAAACTAATGCAAATAGAAGTTTTAAATGGTGTAGTAAGTTTGTAAGGTCTGAGATGATAGTGGCTTTCAAAGAACGGGACTGTTTGCTAAGGAGCCTCTGTGTCATAGCATGGAGCAGAGAATCTTTTGATGGGGAAAAAAGTGACTCATAGTGAGATCAACTGGGTAGGAAGAAAAAAATTGTATTCTGGATGGAATAAAGAGAGAATCTATTGGTGTTCAGAAAGCCTGAGAGGAGAAGATTACAGTAGTTAAGACACGAGATAAGAGTTTTAGTTGTCCGGACTCAGAACAGGAGAGAACTTTGAAATGTGATGTGAAAAAAACAGCATGATCTGCACACAGCCAGGACGTGGGAAGAAACAAAGATTATGAGCTTTGCTGTAAAATAATGGGACTACAATGAGGGAAGTAAAAAAAGAGTTTAGAAGAAAAAACAAAGGGCTCAGTTTAGTTATATTATGTTTAAGTCACATGCTTTCTGGAAAGAACTCACACAGAGAAGCTGAAATGGAGGCATGATCAGAGACAGTTGGAGAGGTAGATTTGTATTTATATCAGGGAAATGGAGAGGTAGATTTGTATATTATCAAAATAAAGATGACACTTGAAGCTAACGGAGTGGATGAGCTCACCCAGTGATAGGATGTAGAGAGAGAAGAGGACCATCTGAGACGTTTTTCAGTCTGGAAAAAAGGGTAGAAGATCTATCAAAGGACACCATGAAGTACAATCAGAATGGCAGGGGAGAGAGAGAAATGACCACAGGAAAACCAAAGGTCAGGGTATAGAAGAAGAAAAAAAAAAAAAGATAGAAAAGGTGGGTGAGGTTCTTTTTTTTTTTTTTAATTGGATCAACATCTACTGGTATGACACAAAAAGAATGAGGAGTACTTGTGACACCTTAGAGACTAACCAATTTATTTGGGCATAAGCTTTTGTGGGCTAGAATCCACTTCATCAGATGCATAGAGTGGAACATACAGGAGGAAGATATACATACATACACACACACACACACACACAAAACATAAAAAGGTGAAGGTTGCCATACCAACTTTAAGTAGCTTAATCAATTAAGGTGAGCTATTATTGGCAAGAGAAAAAAAAAACCTTTGTAGTGATAATCAGGATGGCCCATTTCAAGCAGTTGGCAAGAAAATGTGAGTAACACTAGGAGGATACTTAACATGGGGAAATAGATTCAATTTGTGTAATGACCCAGCCACTCCGAGTCTTTATTCAAGCTTTTGAGTTTACACAAAGCTTTTTTTTTTTCTTCTTCAGGACAGATCATCTCTGTGTAAGGTCAAAAGCTTGTCTCTCTCACCAACAGATGTTGGTCCAATAAAAAGATATAACCTTACAGCTACACTGTATACAAGAAAGAAATCATTAATAATTCCAAAACCAACAGAGATGTTACAGACCCAAAGAGTTTACATCTGCTCTGTTAATGATATGCAAGCCAAAAATGAATCTGGCTAATTTTTTCTCTCTCTCTCTCTCTATTCACCTGGCAGTGCTAACAGGAGTCGAACAAGTAAAAATCTTATTTATGTCACTAAAAATCAGTGAATATTACTGAATACATACAGCAAACAGATTTATAGAGTAAGAATTTGCCATTTTTACATAGGATGCTTTTGAGTATAGGACCCACACTTTAAACAATGGGAAAAGGAGGATAAACACTGAGAAAGTGTGATAAATTGATAGATTTCCCCTGCAAACTGCTTAGAAGTTCTTTGTCAATACTACATGCTGTGTTGTTGCAAATCAGTATAATCTGTATAACAATATACTGCCTTCCCACAGCTATCAGGTACTTCTTAATGACCTTTGCTGTAGTAATGTGCTCTGTAATGTACAGCAAAAGTGTGGCATTAATATATACTTTTGTAGATTGTAAAAAAGGTTGTATAAAATTGGAAACCCTAGATTTCAGAAAATAAGAGTGAAGAAAAGAACTTCAATCAAGGATCATTTATGATGCATTTTTGCCTAATTTTTGCATTGATGGAGCTGGCTATTCAAAATCATCATCTTGCATGCTTTTATACAATTAGACATAATTTTATACACCATCTTTTCAATATCATTACCTGTTTAGGATTACTTAGCCGTCCATTTTCAATGGTAAGAAAATGCTTACATTTTTATTCAAGGCCTCATCTTTAATAAACATAGACCTATTAGTACTTTTGATTTGATTTGACTTAAACTATTAACGTGATCTAAAATTTACCTAATTAGAACATTTCATGTATTCCCACATTGAGCAAATCTACTCTTTTATGCAACTCCTCTGACATCATAATATAAAATCACACCAAAACATATCAAAATGCTAACTATCAATCTTTTAATATATTAATATGGGACTGGGGAGTTTGGGAGAATAAGCCTTTCATATCTAGATCAATGGTTCAAATTTGGTTAGGTTGTTAGGGACCAATATTAGCTGCTTAAAAATCAAAGGGAAATGAATTGCAAGTCCCAGCATAGTTTCCAGTATCCACCACTACAAATAGCAGTAATAATGTAACAGTTCGCAAGTATCACAAGAAATGTCAATATGCATCGAAACTGAATTATGTTCTCTGTCTAACCATGGTTTCTTCGCAGTACAAATGAAGGCACATTGCCATAGTGCTGAAGGTGATTGAGCTTTTGCTGCTTCCGTATTTCCATTAAAATGAGAAATAAAAGACACATGAGAGGCCCTCATTCAAATTAACCAACATTTTTAATCACCGAGTATGGAACACTTTTCAAAGTTTTCTCCAGATCAGCAATACTCTCAGTACCACACCTCTTTCTATCTCACTATGTCTGTAATGTATCACACTGAATTATTCTGAAGAGTCATTTTAACCTAAAATTATGGGCCATATACTGTATACTACTGCTTTAAAACAATTCAAGAAACGCTCCCTTCATTTGTGTACCACTAGGCTGTGCTCTCTCCCCAAAACTATTTTCGTACATCTCTAGTACAAGCTAATCCTATTTAAAAAGTAGAAGTAAAAGTGTCCTAAATTCAAATTTACCAAAGTTTTACAGAAGAATTAGAAGATCTGACACACCTTTGTTCCCTGGTTGTGGCCAGGACTACAAGCAGAGCTTCTAGAATACAATAAGAAACATTGTTCTCATAGAATTTCCATTCCAAATAAATGGGAAAAATATACAGGGAATCCTATAAGAATTCCAGCTCAGCTTCTAAATCAAAAGGCTTTAAATAAGTTGAAGCATTCCATTTTTAGATGCCTACCTGAACTGAATGGGATTTTAGGTGTGATGGGATTGTTTTGACACTAACTACTGGACTGCAATAAGCAGGATAATTAATACTTGGAATTGTGCCTCTGGCCATACTTCTGATAGAGTGAAGTGAGCAAAACTCAGTCAGTGTACATAAATATATAAATTATTTCTATTATGCTTCTTCTGTTTTTTTGCCCCTTTCCGACAAAGAAAATGTACTTTTGGTTCCATACTTGACAAGTATTATGCATAAATAAGACGAGGAAGACTTGTAGCACCTTTGAGACTACCCAGTTTATTTTAGCACAAGCTTTCAACTGAATGACCAGAAAAAATGAGTCTGGTGGAATGATATTAGAATTGTTGGATATAAAAAGTACTGAAGGCAGAATCTGTGATAAAATATTTTGCTAACTGGTTTACTGCACTTGAAATTTTTGGTGGGGAGAAAAATTAGTTCATCTTACTTCTATACTTAATTTACCACTTATCAGATATTTGTAAGATCTACAAGATGCTAGCTATACACAAGAAAATGTGCACAGTATTGGCTTTGATACATCTATTTTAGACCATTTTATAAATCTGTCCCCTATTATCATAGAAATTGTAAGTGGCATGGCATACATTAACATACACAAACGGATTTAGCACAAAATCTTTAAATATGTATTGGTGGGGGTTTTCTTAAAATGAACTTTTATAGATACATGCAAAGCCTTAAAAAGAGGAGGTTTAAGTAGGTTTAAGCATGTGACCCAATAACCCCTCAATGCCAACTGGTAAAGGGTTATAAGAATATCCTGATTCTGGGATGTAAATTCTATTTTAAAGAATATTATGCAAAGTCTTAAATGAAAGCCAGGATCACGCTGGTCATTAATGTCATTGTGAAATGTATGTACATTACATAGCTCCTTACATAGTATCTGTAAACTGAAAATATGCTCTTAGATTCTGTATCAAAGCAAAGGTGAGGAAACTGGTTTACTGTCAGCCAAACGATGTTTATTCACCTTTATTTCTGTCAACATGTAAATTAAACCTTAACACAATGGAGGCACGTTTATATATGAAGTCACAAGAGAGATATGAAATTCATGGGCGGGGGGGGACACACACCTTATCCCCTGAAATACACTTCAGATGTTTCCTGGACTATGTTCGGAGAACAGAGAAGACATCCCATCATCCGGTACCTCATTATCTAGGAATCCTAATGAAAAGGGGATATCACAACCAGCCTGGGTTGAAGACACTGCAAAAGCCTTTCAGTAACAGAAACTTCAAAAGACAGTAGGTTAATCTAAATAGTAAATATTTATCTCTAGAAACCATGTCATGACTTAATTTTATATGCAACCTTTTGTTTCCATTATCCTTACTATCTTTTGAATCTTTGATAACAAATGTACAGTTTTCACTATGAAATATATTTAAGTGCTGTGATATTAAACTAGGTGCTGATCATTAGTTGCATCAGATAAAATGGTGTGTACACTGTTACCCTAGGGATAGTCAACTTGGTATTTCAATGAGTGCTCAATGGAGAAAGGTCTTTAAAGGGACTCAGGAATTGGATTACACTGTCTTTGAACCCACATGGCAAAGAGAGGCCTCACATAGCCTGGAGGTGTCAGGGAATTGACACCCAGTCAAGAACAAGAAAGTCTCCCTCTCACTGGAGACAGTGAGACAGTTGTTGAAACCACACTGCACTTCAGCAGCTAGGCTGGGTACATAACTTGACAATTCATTGTCAAGAAAACTGCCTTTTCAAAAGTGATGAATTCCAAGTGGCTGAGTTGCAAATCTCAATAGGCAGAAGTGATCTGAGGCTAGATGCCATTGCGCTCTGAGCTCTGGTTAAATGATCTCTAATATCACACTCACTGTCAAAGAATAACAATGAGAAACAAGTTAAGAGCCATCAATCCCATGGTATTAGGTGGGTCTCAGCTTGCATTTTGCATTAATGCTTCAATACTGGAAATCTTGACTTTTGATATCAGTGAGTTAATGTAGCTCTCTTGTATACAGGCTGATATTATGCATTGTTCACAAAGGAAATGAACATCCAAGATATTGTAAAAAGAGTGCTTTCTTTCCAAGACAAAACAAAATTAATTTCATAGATCAGGAAGTGGAACAGACTAGAGAGGAGTGGCTAGAATGCTGAATTCTTTTACATAATATAATCAATTTTTTTAAAAAAAATTGGTTATACATAAATACAAGCACCCAACCAAGTTTGCTTCTTCAAGTTTGTGAATGGGCATTATGTACAGTTGTTAATTACTTGATCTCTCTCTCACACACACACTATATATATTTACTGTACACAGAACCATTGATTCTGTACAGAGAATGGACATACAGGGTAGAGAAATATTGGCCCAAATACATTTAGGCACTTAAATAGGCTCTCTAATATTCTAAAATACTGAATGAAGTTCAGTAGCTTACTTATTTAAGTGCATAAATATGGACCTCTAACCATATCCATTTTTTAAAAATTTGGCTTGGCTATATTTGGAATTACACACATAAATATATTTTTACGTGTGTGTATTTTATGTCTACAACTAAAATATCCTCTAAATCTGAGACTTTTTAACCAACCGACTGTTTCAGTTCCATATAGGTTTTAACATCCTGTCAATGGCCAAAGGCCGAATAAGCTTTAACGATGGAACTAGTATCAGTGCCTCCACAATACATGTGTATTATGTTTAGTCTATTTAATTTTTGTTCAGAATAATCAGCGGTAGAAGACATTATGAAGGTAATAACTAGAGTAAGCATTACAGATTATAAAGAAAACTGGAGGGTGAAAAAGAAAAGGACCTCTTGCCTTCTTGCTATAGTTAAAGAGTGACTCAAAATAAAATGCTGAATTACAAATAGAAATTCTCACCTTAATGCAAATAGCAGCCAGCTTTTTGCAGTGTGATATTACGTGCAATAATGGGAGTATGACAGAGGATTCCATTCACAACTTCTTCACAATCAGAAGTACTTTAATTTCAATATTTAAAACAACACGTTAACTTTTTTAAGCATCAAAGATTTTTTTCCTGATACTTAAAAATGAATATAATGCCACAATACAAATTGATATATAGCCTCTGACATTCGGACCCATACTGCCATTTCGAGAGTGGGACGCACATATATGAATTCAATGACTGGAATAACATTGCTCACTCTGTTTTGCACAAAAGACTGGTAAGAGACATAAAAACAGAAAATACATCTTAATATATGATCTGAAAGGCAAAAACCAATTTCAATCTAAAAATCTGAACTGAAGTAAGGCAAGAAGAAATCCCAAAGTTGTTACAAACTCGTATGAAATGCCTTAAATCAAATCGGGGGTGCTTTTTTTGAGAAGCTGATGATAGGCATAAAATTCTATAACATTTGTCTAATGTGGCAGAGCATGGAAGATGCACAGATTGAGATCTCTACCATTCTTAATAAAAGTTGTTAAATCATGCAAGTACAAAGATAGAAAGTAGCAATAGTATTTGTTGTAAGTGTAAAAAGAAACCTTTAAATCATTATTATGTCAACCACAGGCTCTTTTTGAATGGAGCAGACATGCAACTTGTCTTACTTCCTTTTCATAAATGCACATAAATCTGTTAAACTCCTGACAATCCTGTGTAACTTCAGACATTGTCATATTGCACTGTATCAAAGAACTGTGCCAAGAAAGTGATCCCAGGTTTGAAAGAAAATGAAGGATAAAGAGACATGAGAGTAAGAAGCAGTGACCAAATAATGCACGGGCCCATGGGGTTCATGCCCAGGGGCGCTGGCCAATTTGAGGACTTCCACAAGAGTGCCGGAACCTGGGTAGAAGTGGCCAGAAGGAGGTGAGGGGAGCACTGACACTGGAACTCTGGTTCCACCCATTTCTCCTCCTCTTCCCCAAGACCAGGCCAGAAGCTGGAGCCAGGCCATAGTAAGAGTTGCCCAGGCTGCTGTGGAGAACCCAAGAACCACCACCTGCCCTGTACGGGGGTCCAAGAGCAACTCCCAGCCCATGTGCCCACCCCCAG
The DNA here is from genome assembly GCA_007922305.1 of Dermatemys mawii. Lineage (NCBI taxonomy): Eukaryota > Metazoa > Chordata > Testudines > Dermatemydidae > Dermatemys > Dermatemys mawii. Next base: position 23,750,627 of record ML677341.1, on the reverse strand, counting down.
GGAGTGCCACCCAGGCAAGTGGAGGGTCCAGGGCTCCCTGCAGTGGCCCAAGCTCCTTATAAATTAAGCATTTGGGTGAGGCAGCAGGGCCCTGGGGGACTGGGGAGCCATAGGCACCAAGATACAAGTTTGCCCATGGTTTCATTTTTCCTAAGACTGGCCCTGGATGGATCTTACCATACCTTGACTCCAGCTTCTGTCTTGGCCAGGGGGCAGTTGTTGCAGAAAGGGGAGGAGAAGGGAGTGGAGCCCTGTGGCACGTGAGGGTTTTTAGGGGCCCAAAAATTCTTTGTTCCTAGGGCCCCAATAATTCTTTATAGAAGATAAAACTGAGGTCTTGTATTACGGTTTCTGATTATGGAATCTTACATCTCATTCCAACAAAGTCACATAATTCAGTTCTAAAGACTTAAAACTTCAATGTCCTAGAGTAATTTAACAATTTGGGGAAAAAAATGTAACCTTTGAAAGGAATACTGTAGGTAATCAAAGGCATTTGTTCTCACTTTAAAAAACAGGCCAAGTGAAAGAAAGTTGAATTTCCTCTTGTTAAAAGTACAATCTAAATTAAGGAAAGAATAAAACAAACAAAATCTTTAAAGCCAAGAAGCCCTCACCACAGACCTCGTTGTGTGTACAAGCAGCATAGAGCTTCTGATTATCCTGTTTTAGTAGGAATTAAAGTTAGAAGTTGTTGCCAAGCAGCAGTTTCTTTTTCAAAATGTATTTTGCGTTTGTAAAGTTCTGTTGTAAAGACAGTGCCATATTTTTACAGATCTATCAAAGCACAGTTACAGAACATCTATGCATTTTGTTATGGGGACTTTGTGAACCTTTGCAAAACTTAATTCTCACAAAACCCGCTTGCTTACAATAATTTTGGAGTATGTGTGCAATGACCTAGTTCACATAGCTGATTAAATCTGCATTGAGTTAGACAGAAAGTCAGATACTGGCAAGACCATGCTTGATACTGTAAAATCCAAGATGGATTATTCATAGAAGAGGCCACTGTGTTTCTAGTCTGACCTGCTGCATAACACAGGCCATGGGACTTCCCTTACTAACTCCTGTTTAAACTAGACATGTCCTTTAGAAAAACATCCAGTCTGTGCACTATTTTCATCTACACTTGCTAATCTAGGCTATCTAGAGTTTAACATATTGCAAGTTTAGCACTTCAATTCTACATCTTCACTCTTTCACTTATAAATCATGATACCCTCCTCAATGACAAAGAGGCATGAAGAGGTGTTGACACTACAGCATGCATCAAATGGGTGTAGATCTGAGCACTGAAAATTATGACACCGTATGCTTGTTTTTGAGGCAGGAAGACTGAAGACAGCAATTGTTTCAAGAAGTGGTACTCTTTGCATTTTTCCTCCTTAGTATTCGATTCATGTGAGAAAAGCAGCAAATATCAAGACGGCATATGTTGCCGAGGTAGATTGAATTCAGGTAGATGCTACCATGCTTGAAATATTCGGTTCTCCAGGAAAATCAGCTTGAAGCAGATGGCCCAAGAAGTCAACACAGTTTCCAACCCTTTAGCGAACAATCCAGTCAAAGACAATAGCCATAGTTAATTCTGGCTGCTAGTTTGTGAGACATACTTTAGGTAAGCATTTCTCATAAACTTTACACACAGAGAGCGTACTTTCCAAATCTGCCAAGGAGACTTTTACACCTCAATAAATTTTCACGATAGGCCACTGCATATGCACCTTACGAGACAACTGTCATTCCTCAAACTGCATATTATTTATAGTTTTGTTATTCACCATTATAATACTGCCCAGAGAGATGCAACAGCTGCAAAATAAACTTAGTTACCTGAAAGCACTTGAAGATTTTAAAAAGATATCATAGGAAATCTGCCTCACAATATATGGCTTTCTGCAGAAATGGATCATACAGAAACTGCAGGAATCTGCTGATTCTCAAAAGGAACACTGAACTTTTCCAGCAAGAGTTACACCACATAACACTACTCCCAGCAAAATTTCCCCAGCAAAAAGGGATATGCTCTATCCTATGGGATATTTTCAGCTGCAAGAACAACCCTTTGGGGCAGTTAGAACTGATCATAAATTTGAGAGGCTGCTCTGCTTAAAGGAGGCATGTCTCAGGAGGCTAAAAATAGGGGAAGCCTATCTCCAACTTACCCAAATCCTGTGCTCAGAACAGCTTGGCTAGAAGTGAATACTCATTATAGTTAAAGTACTTGGCTACCAATGTTGCACTTAATGTATCATCAGCTTTACTAATGGATAAACAGTAATTCAACAAAATTGACGCTTTCAAATCAGAGTGCTATAAATGTTCACACCTGTACTTAACTAGTAAATTAGTACTTCTATATGCATTCCATCTGAGCATCTCTAAGTACTTTAAAAAAAATTGTCAAATCTCTCAACATTTCGCTCAGACAAATAAATCTAAATATTTTTCTGATGAGTATATTGAGGGAAAGAGAAATTAAGTGATATACCCCAAATGTACAAAATAATAAATGGTAAGCATTTTCATAAATAGAATACAATATAATCCAGAGGTCCTTATCCCCACTTCCTGCTTTAACCAGCAGATAATACTGCTTCCATATAAAATGCTGTAATAAATAAAGAGTGTGTGTGTGTCTGTCTGTTGCAGGGGGGCGGGTGCTCTCTGATCACCTAGTCAGTGAGTTAGCTGTCAAATCCCCATTGGAAGCTGTTCTCTACTTTCTTTACCTGTAAAGGATTAACAAGTCCTCCAGGTAAAGAAAAAAAGTGAGCACCTGACCAAGAGCCAATGGGAAGGCTAGAACTTTTTAAAATTGAAAAACAAAACAAAAAAAACCAAACCACCCTTTCCCTTTCTCTGTTGTTCTCTGTTCTGTTCTCTCTGGGCTGCGGGGACACGGAGCAGCAATGCTATAAGCAGGAATATTGTGTAAGGTTTGGACCAGGTATGAAAAATTATCCTCCATACCTAGAAGGAATCATTGGACAGGGAATGTTTAGATAATGCAAATCAGGTTTATTTATTTTGGTTCGTGGATCTCCTCTGTGCTAATCCCAAATCCTTTTGTTCGCTTGTAACCTTTAAGATGACCCCTCAAGAAAGCTATTTCGAGTGCTTAATTTTTTGGAATTACTCTTTTAAAATCTAGCAAAAGCCTAAGTTCCAGATGTATTTTCTTCCTTCTTGTCTTTAATAAAATTTACCTTTAAGAACAGGATTGGATTTTTGGTGTCCTAAGAGGTTTGTGCATATGCTGTTTGATTAGCTGGCGGCAACAGTTAATTTCCTTTGTTTTCCTTCTCAGCTCTTCCCCAGGGGAGGGAGGGGAGACAGGGCTTGAGGGTATCCCACAGGCAGGAATTCCCAAGTGCTCATTCCTGGTTCCAAAAGGATTTTTTGCATTTGGATGATGGCAGCGTTTACCAAGCCAAGGTCAGAGAAAAGCTGTAACCTTGGGAGTTGAATACAAGGCTGGAGTGGCAAGTATTAATTTTTAGAATCCTTGTGGGCCCCCACCTTCTGCTCTTGAAGTGACAGAGTAGGGATTCAGCCTTGACATATGCTATCCAGCTAAAATAAAATATTTCTCACTTTAGCCTTAACTTCTGCCAGTAAAATATCAACAATTTGTAGATTATGTTACAAGTACGTTAGAATAAAGCAGTAAGGCTGAGGTGAAGTATTCAATCAAACCGGATAATCTAATTTTCAATACCCGTGGATGAAAAAGCTATATATTCATTTTTGTACTGTGTACAGCAATGAGGCAAAATTATATTCATTGTCCCATACCGGAACACAGGGAAAGGTACATTTACATAAAAGGAGAGCACCTCAGAATGATGTCATCCTACATCACTAATTGGAAATATGGAACCTTAGAGCAAGTGCTCACCTGGTATGTGTCCCATAGCCTTATGGTGCACCTCAGGGGAATTTCTCTCATCAGCAAGTTATTCATCCAACGGAAAGCAAATTGTAGGTATTTCACCTCATGTTGATCTAAATGTCTGTGAACTTGTTCTGGAAGACAAAACAAAGAAACATTTATCACTTATTTAGAACGTTGTCTGCAGCTATAATTATCAAATAAACAGACTAAAAATAAAACATTATATAAAAACAACCTCACAGAAACTGCTATAGTTAAGAGAAAATGAACACAATGGAGAGAGGGACAGCCAAACTTATCTTGCACTTAGTTTGCTGTCCCTAGGTGGTTTAGACAACTATCATTAAGGTTAAGATTTTGTCACGGATACTTTTCTAAAAGTCATGGACACGTCACAGGCAATAAACAAAAATACATGGAATCCCCCAAACAGCGCATGACTTTTACTAAAAAGACCCTGGGGAGTGGGGAGAGGACTAACAGTTGGAGCCCTGCTGGGGGATGACTGTCAGTCTCTGCTTTAGCCCTAATACTCTTCCTGTGACATTGCAGCTCTAGCCATGGCTCCAGTCCCAGATGCTGCTCCTGCCACTGGTGCTGGCTTCCATCCCTGGGGGGATGACTCAGACCTCTTCTCCAGCACCCTTGGGGGTTCAACCAGCCCTGGGTAGCTGCTCCATCCACTGCTCCTGAGGTGTCGGCGGCCCCTGCTCCAGCCCCGGGGACAGTTCTGGTGGTCTCCAGAGTGGTGGTCTTCTGGTGGTCCTGGAGGCCATTGACCTGGCCCCAGAGGTTGCTCTAGCCTTGGGCGGGGGATGACAGCTATCCCAGCCCCGCTGCTGTGGTGGGCTGAAGATATCATGGATGTACATTGAAGTCACGGAATACATGATCTCCATGACCAAACTGGATCTTTAAATATAATCCAAATTATGCTGTTGCATTCATGGTCATACAGAACTGGAGTAATGACAGTAATTTTCAAAGTATTTCAAATTTTTAAATAATTAAATATAAAATGACTAGGACAGCCTAATCATTATACCCATTTATCTCTTAAGCTCTTTAGGAGAGGGTTCACATTAACTATATTTGTAAAGCGCTTAAAAAAATAGGTTTCCAATAAAGATTTGATAAACAAACAAAAGATTAATAATCATTATAGCAAGGGAGCTGAGAAATATTACTACTTTTCATAAAAGGAACCTAGGACAAAAATTGGAAGGCAAACTGTTACAACGGTATTTCTCTAAGACCGGTCCGTGGACCAGTGCTGGTTCCTGAGGTCTCCCTGACACAGTATAGGAAGGCAGCAAGCTGTTCCCTGGTATCAAAAAGGTTAAGAACCGCTGTGCTAGAATTCTCTAGTGACTGAAAAACTAGAATCACTATGAATCACCATGGTCATGGGCCCTTTGCAATATGTTATGTATGTACTTCGTAAGCTAAAAAACTCAAAACATCAATTTACCCCTAATGTTAACGTGCAAGTAGGGAAACAGAATAAAGTTTAGGAGCCAATGAGTACAGGTGACTGACCTCAATTTTGTTTAGTTAAACAAATAAATATAAACAATCAAAACAAGTGAGTGATTTTAGTATTGCTCACATTAAAGCACATTTCCAATCACCTTTTTTGTTTTTAAGGAAAAAAATGATGTTCCTAAATTGTCAAGTTTACTGTTTAAAGACTGAGACAATTAGCCACATAGGTTCCTCTATAGCTCATGGAACTGACATATCGTGATTTATGCATATTAAGCACAGTTTATCATTGTAGCCCTACATCAGGGGTCTCTAAACTTTATGAAACTAGAGCCATATTAGATTTCTGAAGGGGCTTCATGGGCCGTAGTGACAGTGGGGGAAAATTAACATATGCAAATATTTGCAAAATATATGCAAAATCGTTAAACAACACTATACTGTGTCAGTGTTGCATTAAATTCTAAAGCGGGTATAAAAGTAGCTGTATAATCAATGCAGGTGCTGTGAAATCATACGAAATATTTGTCAATACATTAAAAATCATTTCACATTATTTTTCTATGTTTTTCTAAATTCACAAAATTGTAGGATACAAATACACATTCAAAAATAAAGAAATATTATTTTAGGATTATTGAGAAGTATGGTACACACTCAAAATGGCAGCTCGCCCTGCATCTCTACCTCCCGCTTCCCGTCAGCGAGTTCTTAAGAGGGAGAGGGCTCCCTTCTTCCTGCCACACAGAGACCACAACAGAGTGGGGCAGGGGTTAGAGAGAGAAAGGACGACACGCTCCCCCGGGAAGGCCCTGCACTGAGCAGAAGCCAAGTACACCCTGCCCTCCCCGCAGTCTGGTGCAGAGAAATCCTGGACATGAGATTTATTTTTAACCCGCACACTATTTTAACCAAAAAATCCAGCCATGTCTAGCAGAATGGTAACCCTTTCCTTGTCCCGCAGCTGCTGCGACCCCCCTCCCTAGGATTACCATAGTTTGCCGATCAAAAAAGAGGATGGGGGGAGCCCTAGCCCCGCCCACTCCCTTCCACTTCCCGCCCCCTCAGAACCTCTAACTCCTCCCCTCGTCCCTTGACTGCCCCCTCCTGGGATTCCTGCCCCTAATTGCCCCCAGGACTCCACCCCCTACCTAAGCCTCCCTGCGCCTTGCCTCAGACTGTCCCCTCCTGAGATCCCCCATCCTAACTGCTCCCAGGAGTTCTCCCCCTACATAAGCCTTCCTACTCCTTGCCCCCTGACTGCCCCATCTTGAGGCCCCTCACCCTAACTGCCCCCAGGACCCCACCCCCTACCTAAGCCTCCCTGCTCTTTGCCCCGACTGCCCCCCCAGAACCTGCAATCCACCTAACTCCCCCACTCCCTGTCCCTTGACTGCCCACTCCAGAAATTCTCTGCCCCTTCTCTAACTCTTGCCCCCCTCTTACCATGCAGCTCAAAACAGCGTGTGGGGCTCTGCTGGGCCTGACACGCTGCCACGGTCACCAGCTCCACGTGCTCAGCAGATGTCCGGACGAATGGTAACCCTACCTCCCCTTTGCTCCGCCAGCTACCAGGACACCCCCACCCCCGGGTTGCAGGGACATTCACCTCTTTACTCCTCCTCTGCCAGCAGCAACTTGCAGAGTGGGGCAGCGGCTTCCCCACATGCCTGCTCAGCGTGACCCTCCCTCCTTTGCTCCTTCCCCTGCTGCTAGGGCCAGAGAAATCAAGCTTGCGGGCCAGATGCGGCCCGCAGGCCGTAGTTTGGAGACCCCTGTTCTACATGAAAAGGGTAACAAAAGGAGACACCATGTTGAGAATAGAAGGTCTCAGCTAATGAAATACTCATATTTTTAAACAAGTCATACATTTTATTTATGGCTCCTGCAGTGTTGACATATTGAATCTTCTAACAGGACACTGTTCGGGACTTTTTTTGGGAGGTGCAGAGGTGTCTTATGTTCACTTAAAGCATACGTTCTGTAAGGCCAAAAACGGACCAGTTACAGTATTCATCTGGATCAATGTATTCTTGTAGAATCTTGCCATTCGAGTTTCAAAAGTCCTTTCCTCTAATCCACATTCATAAAGGCATAGTAATGGATAATACAGTGGATTAGATGCTTGTCATCCCTTTTATATACTTTTTTTTATTATTTCACTCTTCTCGGGAATAACCAGAAAGATATTAAGACAAAAGCAGTAAGAAAGTACATTTGTAAAGCAACATAGCATATATGGATTTAAGGCACCAACGACTAAAAATAAAAGATACCCCAGTTAGTTAAAGGCTTTGGGAAAAGCGGCTGAAATCTTTGAATCTCAGAGCATTTTAATTCTTTCCGATGTTAGAGATGTCCACCCATTATGACATGACACCCCAGCAAGCTGCGCCTGAGAATGAAGCCAGTCCAGAGGAGAAAGTAAATCATTAGAGATCTCAGAGCAATTTTTCCACAGGGTTTCTTTTTTGTTGTTTTTTTTTTTAAAAAAAATTACTTTATACCTCATGGGGGCGGTATGCAGGAAAAAAACACATTTTTGTGAGACTATTTGCATGCCCTGATTCACAGTGCTACCTACTGCCCACTCATTTTTGAGGTATATAATTACTTATGTAATGCTCGATGTGTGCCTTCACAGCTTTCAAAATTGGATGAGCCATTAACAACTGACACTTTAATCCCTGATGTTAAAAGGGGTTAAATTCAAATAGGTTTTGTTTATAAAACAAGGCAGCAGCAGTAGACAGAGGAGACAATACAACTGTCCAATCCCCTAATAAGCCCAGGTGCTTTGGCTCCAATACCTGGTTTTTGGGTGGCTGGGGCAGTGACAAAGGCTTAGGCCATGGTTACACTGGCACTTTATAGCGCTATAAAGCCCCCACGAGCGCTATAACCTACTCCCCGTCCACACTGGCAAGGCACTAATAGCGCTATAACTGCTGAGTTATAGCGCTATTATAAATCCACCTCCTCATGGGGAATAAGGGCTGTAGCGCAGCTGCTGTAGCGCTACAGCAAGAATGTGGACACCCACTGCGCTACAAGTAATCTCTGGAGATGCCTAGAGCCATTTAAGGCAATTGACGTCTCTTCCCTTTGTTTTGAACTCGGCTGGAGGAATGCGGAAGTACCTCTTTAGAGTTTCTTTCTTAACTCGGCAGATAAGCAATGCAAATGTTTAAGGAGGGAGCCTGTGTGAAAACAAAGCCTCTGTGAACGGAGGCTCACTGACAGGCTTTCAGAAAAACGGAAAAACCACTGTCTCTCTCCCTCCGCATACACACAAGGCATCTCCCCTCACCCCCCTCGTTTAAAAAGCACGTTGCACCCAGCTGAATGCTGGGATACCTGCCCTAATGCGCTGCTCTTAATGCCGCATTAAGTGCCCCAAATGTGGCCATGCTATACCGCAGGAGCATCTGAGTGTGGACATACAATAGCGCTATACATATTACTGTATAAGGGGACCGCTATAACCTATAGCGCTATAATCTTGTAAGTGTAACCATACCCTTAGGCCTTGGCTACACTTGCAGATGTATAGCACTTTGGGTTAAATCAGCTTTCAGAGAGCGCAGGCTGTACACGCTGACAGCTGCAAGCACACAGGCATGGCCACGTTTGCAGCACTTACAGCTGCATTGGGAGCGGTGCCTTATGGGCAGCTATCCCAGCGTTCAAGTGGCTGCAACATGCTTTTCAAATGTGTGGGGGTGGGTGGAGTGTGTTGTGTGTATGTGGCGGGAGAGAGTGGGTTTTTGGGTGCTGAGAGTGTCAGCCCTGTGTCTTGTAAGTTCAGACCCTTCTGACCCCCCCACCTCCTCCTCTCTCTTGCTTGCTCAGTAAATGTTTGCTTTGTATCAGAGCAGGATATCAACAATATCCCTCCTGGCATCTTTTTGAAAAGTCCAGTATTCTAAAAGATGACAACATTTTTCTTCATCAATTGTCACTAAACCAAGAGGTCATGCAATTTTAACTTGGTGTTGCTAAGTAGTAAGGAAATAGTTTTGGATCAAATGATCAGGATCTGATTCGATTTAAAGTAAATGAAAGGATAATCAAAACCAGATCTTTAACTGTGGTTTTTGATTTCAAAAAGGCAGACTTAAGGGAAGTAGTAAAAGAAGACAACTGCACTGATGATCTTAAGGACTTAAATGTGGAGGAGGCTTAGAATTAAATTAAAAATCAACTATATAAAAACTATTTGCAATTTGCATCCCAACCAAAGGCAAAAATCTAATAGAGAAAAGCTACAGACCAAGTTGTAGGAGTGGAGTAGGAGTGTGCTCATTACATTTGCTGATAATACAAAATTAGGAGGGCATTGTCAATACAGTGAAGAAAGAAGAATAGAGAACCATTATAAAAAAAAATACAGAATATTTCATCTGGAACGAGTCTGTGGAGTTTTTGCTTTTAAACCTTAAACTTCCAATGGTGGCATGCAATTTTAGACTACTGTTGTCAACTCTTAGACAACCCCACTCCGCCCCAGGAGAGGTGCACACTGAAGAATGAAGTCAGCTCTCTAACTTTAAATAGCAAGAAAGTACTAATACAAACAGTATATTTTTGACAGTGGAACAATGCATTCTATGCTCAAGAGTCAAAACTGTGAAGGAGTACAAGTTTCGGAACTCACTGCCCTTTTGACTTGTGCACTATTAGGGGCTTGAACACCTTTTGGCCACCATGCGCTACACAAGCAAAGTAAAGAATTAATGTTGTGCGCCAGTCCTTGCTCTTGGCAAATCTGTCAGCAGGTTCAACTCATTGAAGTAAAACAATCCTAACTTACTACAGTATAAAAGGGTTATTGTTGGATACATATACTGCAGATTTTCAATTAGATAAATCCATAATATCCAGCGAGCCCCCTCCCCATCCCCGCAAAAAAAAACCAGTCTAATTGAAGCATTCACTCGAACACTAGACAGGGATTTTGCTCCCATATAGCAGCCACATATTCTCATCTGCTTACAGGAAGCTTTTGAAGTAAGTATTGAAAAGTGATAAACTGCAACTTGTGATACTTCAACTCTGGTTTTTAATAAATGTCCTGAATTTCTTGTCAGTTGCCTTCTATTCTAAAAACATTGAAAAATATGCTAAACTTTAAGCATTACTTGCAATTTACATAGATCGGAACAGCAAATGCATAAACTGAAAAGACTCATTCTTTCTACTTTATAAGAAACTATCAGCAGACGCTATTTCAATGATAAAGGTAATATGGATAACAATAATCCTAAACTTAAATTTTCCATTTCACTGGAAATAAGTATGTACATGTAATGAATGAGCATGCAGACGTAATTATTGTCATCTTTCTGACTTAAAATATTTTTCATGAAATATTTAGACAGTAATTTATGATAATAAAATTATGCTAAAGTCACAAGAAATAATAGAACTTACAACAAAATGCAGAAGAAATAAGGAGTATATTTAACACACTTCTTAGCATTTTCTTAGAACCTATCCACAGATTGAAAACATTGCTAAAAGAGGTTTTCTTGATTAAAAATAAAAAATATACTAATACAATCTGATATAGATTTATACTACATAGTAGGAAAACAATTGATATAGAAATGTGTTTATGGACAATGCATTCACTATTTATAGATACTTGTTTTAACAGCAAGTGTAATCATTCATAGTCATCTTAAATAGATTACCACAGAAAAGATATTCTACTGTCTTCTAAGAACAACAGTCACCTAGGACTTCTAAAGCAATTCTATCCACCATTCCTCTGCTGGGAACACCGTAGTCAAAAAAAAGCTTTTGGGTTCCACCCCATTGTCTACAGTGTCTCTAGTAATACAATGTTAAAGCAAAAACTGAATGGAAATCTTCAGATCACAACTGGAGACTAAGGCCTTATTTAACTAAATCGGTTTAGAAACATTGATTCCTTATTTAAGCTAAGTCGATATAAGACTTGTTGGACAAAACTGTGTTAAGACTGGAGAGTTTGGTTAAATTTGAATTTAACCAAATAAAATTAAACAAATGATTAAGTGCTTTCCTGAATAGCAATGGACTTAAGTCTGTGCTGAAATGCTTTCCTGAAATAGGGCCAGAGTGCTCAAATTTTTGCTAGATGCCATACTATTTTTTCAGACACAAAAAAGCAACAATTCCTGCACCAAGATCTTACTACTAATGGTCCCAATCCTGATATTTACATACATGCTTAACATTACTATCACAAGTAGCCTCTTTGACTTCAAAGTTATGCATGTGAGTTTGTAGGATGAGGGACTAAAGCCCTAATTCAAAAAAAACACTTATGTACTTAAATCTATCCCTATACAAGACAGCACATAATTTAAAGCATATGTTTATATTCCTTTCATTCATTCAAGTGCTGTCCTAAAGCTGTCCCAGATTCATGGCTTAGGATAATTAACAGACAAGGAGATGATGAAAAGCAATGTAATACAAGATTTCAAAATAATATATTCGATCAATACTTTGAACAATATTTTGATAAGATAAAAAATCTCTTTAGGTTGACAAACTCTACCAACTAGTTTGCACACATCTGGGTATCAAACCATGGTTCTTATCTAGCCACAAGGAATCTCAATCACACTACTCAGTCATGCACCTGGCTAAGGCATAGCCCCACCCCCCCAACCCCTCTAAGCAAGCAATAACACTTTTCAGCAAAGAATTAAACTCTACGGTTAGGCTCAAGACTAAAGCTCACTTGCCAAATGGATTACACCGTGTATGTGAAGACAAAATAACCAAGAAGGTTGCTAACCAGCTGAGAGGACCTGAATGGCTTAAGGGAACATACTTTTACTATTAAACCTGACATTGGCTTAATTAAACCTGGCACTGTAAATTTCCCACCTTGGGAGGAAATCTAAAAATTAAATGTCAGTGCGTTGCTACAATCTGCCTTTTATATTTAGGGAAATGTAATCTATTTTTTCCTTTCTCCTTGACAGGATTTTAGGTGGAAAGGCTAAGAAAGATGCAGAAGTAGCAGTAGTGACTGAAGCAATGGAAGACAATGAAGATGACATGAAAGCTGCAGGATGTATGTGATCATGGAGCAGGTACCTGAAAAGAGCTTCATTTGTGACAGAGCGGATGGAAGAGACAATCTGAGGTTTGGAGATTCAGGCGGAAGGTCTTGTTGAGTTTTGAAGGAGATTCGAGCAGATGACGGAGTTAAGGCTGAAGGAAAAAGTCAAGACTTGCAGATGCAAGCTGGACTGAAGAACTCTGAGGATAAGAAATGTGGTCAATGGGAAGCAGGTGACTATGAGAACCAGACAGAAGAAAAGATTGGCTCGTAAAGGAGAACAGATTTGTGGAGTTAGAAAATAAAGAAGGCACACAGCAGGCAGTAACTGAAGGGAGGGCAAGGAAGAAGAGAAGAGAGGCTAGTCCTATAAGAAGAGAGAAGGAGTCAATGGAGATATCCAGAGTTCAGTTACAGAAGATTGCAAGGGAGAAAAAAAAAGACAAGATGACTGTGTGACTTTCCCCTCTGGTGTTATCTGGACCAGTGATCTGCTAGGTAACTCTATTCCTTGACTCTGGGAGCCTGACCCTGATCTGCTAAAAGAACCTCCGCTCCTGGGCTGCTCAGGCAAAGCCTCTGGCATATAAGATTTTCCCAACTACTTGTAACCGAATGACACTAGCCAATATCTCCAGTCCCAAACACAACCCTAGGAACCTCCCTCTTGCACTATCCAGTTATGTCCACTGGATGCTGCAAGCTTATAGGAGTTTGTCAATTTAATGAAGAAATTGATATGTACCAGGATTGTTATCCCAAGAGGAGTCTCTGACACGTTTCAAACCAAACTCACTGCTTCAGGTAGAACAAACAAATTTATTAACTATAAAGATAGATTTTTAGTGATTATAAATCAAAACATAAGTCAGACTTGATCAAATGAAATAAAAGCAAAACTCATTGTAAGTTGATCTTAACACTTTCAGTACCCTTACAAACTCAGATGCTTCTCATCACAGGCTGGCTGGTTGCTTGCTTTTCCGCCAGGCTCTCCCCCTCTGATCAGTGCTTCAGTTGCTTGGTGTAGTGTCTGTAGATATAGGTGGGAGAGAGAGAACATGGCAAACTTCTCTCCCTTTTCACATGTCCTTTCTTCCCTCTTGGCTTTCCCCACGCCCCCTTCAGAATCAGGGACCATTACCTCATTGCAGTTCCAAACTGACAAAAGGAAGGGGGCTGACTCACTTGTGAGTCTAACAGATTCTTTTGTTGCTGCCTAAGCCAGTGTCCTTTGTTCCTGTGAGTCTGGGCTGGGTTTGTCCCATATGTGCCCTGATGAGGTGTGAATTGCCTCTCTGTTCTTGGAGAGTTTTTGCCTGGGCTTGTTTTTGCCATGAGGATACATGGATACATTTTCCAGCCTCCTAACTACATACATGAAACGATGACCTATAACATTAATATAATATTACTGTAATGACAATGCTCAGTGCATCATGGGCCTTCCAAAGACACTCTACACGACAAATTTTGCATTAGATACCACAAAATCATTTTACAAGGATGAACGTGGGGATACTAGGTGTTTTCCTGAGGTACAGAGCGTCACAGACTTGCAGCCAGAAAGAACAGGAAGAAGGGCAGAGAACCACACCATCAACAAGAAAAAGTAGGCTTACCTGATTGGTGACTCCCTGCTAAGAAGAATAAGCAGGCCTATCACCAGAGCTGATCAGGAGAACAGAAGGGTGTACAGTCTCCCAGGAGCGAAGATACACAGCTATGTTCTACAGCGTGACTGGTAAGTTGTGGTGTGCTGTTCCTTTGGGAAACAGAGGATCTGGAATTTTGTGAGCATCCAGTTGATCAGGTGCTGGACTCTTCAAGGAGATGCTCAGAGAATATGGGGTTAATAGGTGTCTAATATTAACCTGTTAAATGAGAGCAGGGCCTGTGGAGGCCTGGAAGGCCATGACTGTGTTGCCAGAAGCTGGTGGTCTTGGGTAACTGATCCACAACAGGCACAGACAAGGCTTCCTCACACTAAGGCCAGGTGGCAGTGAGGAGCCTCACAACCCTGAAAACCCACAGGGTATTAATTATTGGCACCATGTGGAAAGTCTAAGGGTGACTTGAAAGAGCCCAGTCCTGCTCTCTTTGCTCCTCCTCTGGAAGATGGGGCCTCCTGCACTATATGATATTTCTGGGGGATGGGGCAAAAGATGGACATTGGGTCCATGTGCTACTGTGCTAGTTCCTAGGCAGAGAAGAGGGAGAGGGAGTGAGTGATTGCGGGGAAGCCACTCTGATCTTCCTCCTCCAACCCAATTTAAGCAGGTATCTTCCAGGGCTTCCCATTAAAGTATTTACTGTTGCTGCAGCATGGCCCTGCTCATAAATGAACTTTCTAAGCCAACATTTTGCTGAGAAACATAAGGAAGAGAAGGTAAATGGAGATTTTTATAGTGTAAATCTTAGCTAAAGTTCAACAGAATCTAATGAGGCAAATAAGATTTTTTTTTTATATATAAAAAAAGATAAGATACCAAAAAATTTTTCCAGCTCAAACTGATTAACACATGCATCTTGTCAATGAAACAACCTCAGGAGTGTGAGCCAGTAAGTTATTAAAAAGTATACAACAGTAAATTACAAGAAGAAAGGAATATTTTATGGAATTGCAATGGTAAGAGAAATTTAGGGCAAATGGATAAATTTTGAAGCTCTTTATAAAAAAATGATGAGATCAGGTTACTCATTGTAAAGCCAAATAAAATGGCAGGGAGAATTTATATATAATGTAACTGCTCAGCTTGGAATCTGTCCGGGATAATGGTGTTAAAATCCCCCTGGTCATGCCATGTTTACATTACAACTTTTAGCCAGTTAGTGGCATAACTGACTAAGCATTGTCCATATCTACAAACCAATTGGTTACTATCCTTTACAGAAAATAGTGTTTTTTTGCCTGCCAAATGCCTACTGTGACAAATGTTTCTTTCTGTAATTGGTTCTCTGTGCTATTTCCTCCCCTTCCCTCCATCCCAGTATATACAGGACATCGCTACCTGTGCCAGTTATGATCTGTTGGATCCTCCACTATATCCCTATCTCATGTAAGAACATCCCACTGTTCATTGTTCCATATGGGCATCTAAATTCAGGTATTTTAAAGAGGCCAATTTTTAGAAAGTGCTGGGCACTCTGAAAATCAGGCCCCTTTGAGTTGCCTCAAGTTGGGTACTCAAATATGATGCAACCAAATCAGTAGACTTTTGAAAAATCCTGGCATGTTGTCTTAATTTAGATGGAATAAAGGGGCAAAAGGAGTTAACATAACCCAATCACCTGTCCAACGTTAAATGATGTTAAGCAAGGTTCAGGATTTGATATACACAAATCTCAGTTTGCTTAGTACTATGGTAAACACACCATTAAAAAAGAATTCTGTAAACCTCCTATTAAAGATTAAAAAAAAAAAAGCAACTAAAGCATTTGAAATGTAAATTATTAAGTAAGGCTTTGATTTTAACAGCATTCTTTTTGCCATCTCTCTTTAGCTGGAGAGAGTTTTACAAAAGAAAGCCTCTTGTTTGACAATCTCTTGGATGGTAATAACACTCTATTGGGGAAAAAAAGTTAGCTGATCTCATTTCATCCCAGGTGGTGTTTGGGATTCAGCTAGAGACAATAGCAGCAGTGATATCATCTGGGTCCCTCCCTCTGGCTCCATCAGGACATCTCCCAGGACCAGGATGATGAAAGTCCAGGGTCTGAGGAGAATAGCTCATCCCCTCATTATTTTGTCTACCAAATTACTCCTAGTTTCCAACACACCAATTTTGGTTCACTCATTTCACACTTTTTTGGTTTATCAAGCACAATAATGCAATACTTGATTTGTATCAGTAGGCCTTTTTGTTGTGTGCACTAATTCAGTCTCTCTTTTGTACCTTTTCCTCATCAACGTTTGTTATCATAGGTTATTGTGACATATGATGAACTTTCACATACTTTTTACAGTTTGCTCACAATTAGGTAAATGTGTAGGCTCAATTATCACATTAGTCCTAACTTACAAATAGTGCCATAGGATGAGGATTCACTAAGAGCCAGGATCTTAGGTTTAAGTCTCATCTGAAAGATAGCATCTCTTGCACAGTGTCCCCTACCTCTAACGTAGGCCATTGGTTCAATACTGACTCAGGGCAAAGGGTTCCAGTTACTGGCTCTCCAGTACTTCCTTCCCTGGCCAAGTACTAACCCAGCCTGAGCTGCCCTGCATATCAAACTTGACAATCATAAATTGCAGTTTGGCTAGGTACTGATTTTTATTCATAAGAAAAGAAAACACTGACTTATAATACTGGAAGATTATTTAAATAAACAAAAAATATCTGCTTCTCTAGCAACATTATACCAGGAACACACAGCACATTAAAGCTAAGCCCATAAGAACAGTGAAATTTGATTAAACATGGTGATACATTCAAGGAATGACAGCTTCTTTTTACACAAATATCCAAGATAAACAACATCCCCCACCCCACTGTGCCCAGACATTTCAAGTTGTGCAATTCATATGTAAACACGTACTTAACGGGCTGAGCTGATATATAGAAAATGAATTGGCATTGCTGTAAAACTTTAGTAAATATAACCTAATAAAGCTGTGATCAACAAGTGGGAAAACTAAGTGAGGTCTACAGTACGGGAGGTTTTTCCAGTATAGTTATAACAGCAAACGTTTTTGTTTAGATACAATTTATATGGCAGGAAAAGTGCTTTTTAAGTGTCTACATTAGGCTTTTGCCAGTATAGAAATGTAAAAAAGGGGGGAGGGAAATCACACCCTTAATGAACATTAGTCTACTGGCAAATGCTTTAGTGTAGACTTGACCTAATTGTAGGGAAGTATCTCAATATAATATATAATAAATTATATGTGAATCCCAATACAACAGACTGAGAATTTAACTTTTTAATATGAATAAAAATTATCAGTTAAAAGTCAGAAAGTCAGAGACATCCTAATTAGACTACACCATCATTTCTCTAATTCAATCTTTACATAATCAGAATTGTCTGACAACCATGTTTAAAGAAACAGTGTTATTTTGACAAATGATTTACATGGCCATTTCATTTTCTGAAGACAGGTATTATAGAATCCTTTTGATTTTAAACTAATCTAAGATACATGCTTTCTTACAGCTAAGTATATCAAAACACGAGGTATTAAACTCATCTCACTTCACAGATATTTGCACTGGAATATAGAACAAATTGACAAAGGTGCTTTCAGTATTAATTACCAGGAAGCAACAATTTTTTGGAATAAATAATGGAATATAAAAGGATAAAATATGCCATTCCTGGGTGACCAGCTTCCAAAATGTTGACTCTGCTCTTTAAACTTCAGTATGTGACAGTTTAATAGCTGTGTTTATCTATGCAAAGTCAGCAGCTGCATGCAGAAGATACTATAGATAGTAATGCTGGAAAGATGCAGTATAACCAAATTACCAGTACTCTACAATTTCCTCAGATTTGTGGGATCTAATCTTGTCTATCTTTAGAATTTATTTTAAATACAGACAGGCAATATTTGTGTCTTGCATACTGATTTCAGCATGCTTATTTTGATAAGTCATATGAATTCTGAGATAGCCATACAATTTAGACTCCTGTATATTGCAGGGATTTTGAGCTGCGTGGGTCTGGGACAGGCAGGCAGGCAGGCAGAGAGCCTGCACTGGCCGCGGTGCATGCCGCTGCCACCCTGGCGCTGCTCCAGGTAAGCTCTGAGCCCCCTGCCATGCCCTGTACCCTGACTTCCTGCCGTACCCCTCACCTCTCCTGCACTCTGTACCCCAACTACCTGCTCTGATCCCCTGCCACACCTTGCACACCTCCTGCACCCCAACTCCCTGTCCTGAGCCCCTCTATATCTCTCCCAGCACCCCAATCCCCTTCCCTGAGCCTCATCACACACCCCACACTCCTCTGCCCCAATCCCTTGCCCTGAGCTCTTTCTTGCACACACACACCCCCACACCCTGAAATCCCTCCTGCACCCTAACCCCTTGCCCTGGCCCTGCATACAATTTCCCTACCCAGATGCAGCCTTCGGGCCAAAAAGTTTGCCCACCCCTGCTATAAAAGATCACAAGTAAAAAGATTACTCAGAGTAATTTATATGGATAAAGTGGTGAAAAGTAATTCTGCTTGTGAATTAAATCCATATTCTTCACCAATATGGTAAATGAAACACATGTGAAGGATTTGAAAATAGAGGAGAAAACCAGAAATTTTTTAAATTTATAAAGTATTCTTACCCAATGGCAATAAAGCTATACATCAAACTTTCTAATAGACAACATAGCTCAGTAATGAAAGAGACACCAACTGGTATAAAGTTAATATGCCACTTCAACAGTGAGTACAGGCCAGACCAGACCAGACCTCAACCTTTGAATGTCACGTTGAAGGAAGTACTAAAATCAAGTTAAAATTGATAAAAGAATGAACTAATTGCACAGTAGCTGGCTAAATGATCTATTTATAGAATACAGACTATATAGAGAATAGAGAATATATATTCTCGTGGCCACTTCTCTAGAACAGAACGTTTTGAATCCTATGGGGAATAGGTTTCATTGATACAGAAAAAAATCAAATCAAGTCAAATCCCCAGACATTTTAAATAAAAGATCTGCAAATGTGCACAAATGCTTACTATCCTCATCTCTACCATCCCCAGACTCTCTGTTCAAACACTTTGCATGACTGCAGACTCCCACATTCTAGTGGCCAGCACAGTTATCCATAAATGATATGAGGCGGCTTTTTGCACCAAGATCAGTAAAGTAACAAGAAAGATTCAGAATCTGAGTGTATTCATTAGCCATCTTCCACTATCTTTTCCTTCTTATAAAAAAGCCAGTTTCTGAGTGACAACAAGAATCTTGCATTCCAGTTGCAGCCAGTTGTTCTCTTGGCAGGAAAGAAATCAACTTTTAAAAAAGAAAAGCAAATATTCTGTGTCACCAGGCATAGTTAGCTTAGGATTTCCCAAACGGGAAAAAAAAAATTGCAAAAGATTTTATGAAATGTAGATAGTATTAGTGGTTGAATAAACACTATTCATTATAAACATGGTCATTTTTACTAAAATTTTGCCTCATATTATAACCAGTTACTCTTTGGACTTTAATTTGTGGGCTAGTGTTTCAAAAAATTAGATGCCTGGGTATAGAGTATTTTAAGAATGTCTAACTCCTTGTTTAAAAAATTCATCTTTTTTTTTCCTTTTGTGAATCCATTATTTTTAGAACACATCCTAAAATCAACTGACAGCATTTTAATCTGCTCTCTGCTGCATGTGCAATTTCAGTTAAGCATAACTAATGTCCAATTCAAAAAGTCTTAAGTTATATTTCTTGCTCATTTATGGCATTTTATGAACAAAACAAAACAACAAAAACTAAAAACGAAACACCAGCACTGATGGCAGCCAGTAACAATGGCCAGTGTTACGCTAACCAGGGTTCATAACCTGCCAAATACCAACTCTTGTGTATAACACTACTCATTAGCACATAAACATTCACATATTCATTGGTGTATCACGTTACAATATACCTCTTACTTAACATCAAAGAATTACAACTTTTTTTGGTTTATACATTTCTTTTGAGCCAAGTTCATTTTTACACAGTTCTAGTGCAAATCTTATTCATATGTTATATTATTCATTTCAAACCAATATTTATATTTTAAATGTAGATCTTAAAACAAAACATCAAATAATTATCAACTGTGAAAACCAACTCCAGCCAAAAGAAAACCCAGTATTTAGTTTAGGTAGCTGCAATTACTAGTACTCTCTAATCCAGTGATTTTCAAACTGGGGGTTGGGACCCCTCGGGGAATCACAAAGATATTACACGGGAAGGATGTGATCGGTCAGCCTCCACCCCAAACCCCACCTTGCTTCCAGAATTTATAATGCTGTTAAATATATTTAAAAGCGTTTGTAATTTATATGGGAGGGTGGTCACACTCAGAGGCTTGCTAAGTGAAAGGGATCATCAGTACAGAAGTTTGAGAACCACTGCTCTAATCTTCTACCTACAGTCCACACACAAGCATATTCCATTTACTAGGTTGAAGAAGAATGCACAATAGACTGCCATACAAAATAAAATTATATGCATCAACAATGTCACAAAAACAGCAAAGAATATTATTTGACACAAAATATACTACTGGTGTTTTTGACATTATTTATGTGCTTTTAAAAAAACATGGTATTTTGTATGCATTGATGATGTTAAGATTGAAAATATTGGAGACCACTACATTGGAACCACATCTGCCTCATGTGGAACCATGTCAAGCGCTCCCTTAATATGAATAATTTTACATTATGTAATATTGCTTCTAATAGAAAACCATACGTAAAGAAGCAGGCTTTAGCCTTTACTATGGTTTTTAGAATTCTGACATCAATCATGTTGCAGACTCGTACAGCTTATTAGCACAAGTCCTAGTAACAAAGTCCTATGTAATTAAGTTCTATTTTAAGGACTAAAATCAAGTGCTAGCTCAGAACAAACACTAGATTTAAGGGTTATCTACAAAGGGTGTTTAGTCTAGCCCAGTGGTTCCCAAACTTTAATAACCTGTGAATCCCTTTCACTAAAATGTCAAGTCTCATAAACCCCCTCCTAAAAATAAGTATTTCCAGGGATTTTCTCCTTTATCTGAATATAAATGATAAAAGCAGTGATCTTGGAAATATAAAATTTGTTTTTATGACATACTCTTTATACTTTATTATTAATTACAGTATTTGTATTACATTATGAAAACAGCAGCACTCTTCCAAGATCTCACTTTTGTAGCTTGTATCACTTTGAATAAGCTTGTTATAAGACAAGGTTCCTATGTTTTATCAAGGAGTAGCAGATGTGAAACAGCATGAAGATATTTAAGAAGTCAACTCAAATTGTTCCTTCGACTGAAGCATTCAGGTCTTGAGCAGTCCAGGCAAACAATGCATGTTACAACAAAGCTTAAACTTGTTCTTCATAATAATTTTAAAATCAATACTAGCTGCCTATTTAATTTTAAAAACTGCAAAAAAATATCCACCTCTCTTTCCATTTCTTATAAGGAGTCCTGAAGTTTAAATCTCCTCAGTGTGATAGATATGCTTGCTTTGATTTGCTTAGCTCCTGGAAGTCCAGGGGCTCCGAGCTGCTGGCCCTGTGCTGCCGGGATGCCTAGGGACAGCTCTGTCCGCCATTAGGGAATTTTTTCCCGAGAACACTTACCTCGGATGGCTCCCAAAAGCAACCCACACACCCCTCTAGCAGCGGCTCCTAGACAGCAGGGCAGGGGGTCTCTGCATACTGCTGCCCACAGAAACCACCCTTGCAGCTCCCACTGGCTGCATTTCACAGCCAATGGGAGCTGCGCAGTTGGTGCTCGGAGACACTGTTCCCCCTCCCTCACTCTGGGCCGTAGGGACGTGCTGGACGCTTCCAGGAGTGGCACAGAGCAAGCGTGGGTAGGAAGTCACCTTAGGCCCACTGCTGTGCCGGTGGTGGCAGCAGCGGCCCCTGGGCTCTTATAAATTGCCTGTAGGCGGCAGGCAGGGTCAGTGGGAGAGACCCAGCTCTGAACATTGGTGGAGCTGGGCCCATGGGCCCTGAATATTCCTGGAGCATAGCCCCTACGGGCCCACATAACTCACCGGCCCTGCCGTAACATATACACAAATGAAAATTAGGAAACCACAAATCTGCAGGTTATTTCAGGATAGGAGAAAATGGTGCCATCAGACAGTCTTCAGGTATGTATAAATTTGTAAAGATTATCACTGTCACAACTGTGCAAATAAGAGTAGTCACAAATATTTCCTGCTGTAAATTCCAGGAACAAGATTTTTAAAAGGGCCAGGGAAGTGAAATCACATTTCTGGGCTTAGAGGACCCACCTCTTCCTCTTACGTAACAGGCAAAATAAAAGGCTTGTGCTTGAGCCCAGCAGACTTGTATCTGTTAGCCTATGTGATCTGGCACTCTCACTGCAGAGAGTAGTTTCAAGTTATCTAACATATTGTGCTTTAATCACATTGTGACCTCTTGTCTTTTACCCAACCAGTGTCTAGTTTCTACCTATAGTGTGATAATGCTAGCAAAGAAATCCTTAGCAGTCTACTGTATGTATTTCACATATAGAGCTCCCATTCGAATGGCTTGAGAGTGTTTTCATTACCCAGCTCTTCAGCCCCACTTCCTCTCCTCTGGCTCCCTGGCTCCTCTGGGCCTGATGTGAGTGAGCCCTTTTATAGTATCAGAGGAAACTTAGAGTCAGGTGTTCATATTAGCTTAATGGCCTCAGCTGACTCTTTTCAGATTAATTGGAGTCATATGTTCACCTTAGCCTGGAGCAGCCCATGTTCTTGGCAGTCAGGGAACAGAAAACTGCTTATCCAGTGGCCAATATATCTGCCTTCTACGACTCTGCTGTACCCAACTGGCCTGGGTCTATCACACTGTTTATAAAGTAAATGTCCAAAATTTGAGAAAGAGTACTTGAGAACACTACTAGTTTTTGACACCTTGGTATTTTTCAATCAATACTGTACTGTCCTAGATAGATAGATAGATAGATAGATAGATAGATAGATAGATAGATAG